>CM062293.1:380321748-381521748 GCA_031216915.1 Pictodentalium vernedei
GGCAAATTAACAAGCTAAAGATACGGAAAGAACTTGGAATAAACTGTTAACTATATAATATATTTTGGAAAATCTTATATGACAAAATTATTGCTTCAAGTTCGTTAATAGAATTATTATGAGCTAAAACATACAAAATTAGGAGAGAAATGATGAAAACGTTGAACAACGTTTTTAAACTTCAACAAATTATTCAGTTATCTCCCTTATTTAATATGACAGGCAAACGCCACTGGTTGCCCGTTGAACATGCAAATAGCACGTTCTATACTATTTGCAGGTGCGACAGAGCAGTAATTCCATTACAATACAGCTTTGACGAGGTGTCAGGCATGGGTATAAGCATTTCATTCCAAGATTTCCCTTTCGTTCACTTTTTCCCCAATGGTTCTCGCTGCTAAGGGAACACCATTGTTCCTCGTGTCGAGTCGTAATAGATAACTTAACACACAAGTGTATCTTTATATGGGCTTTACATGACGACATATAAGTCTCCGAGTGAAACGTTGCTTTTCACAACTTTAATTATTCAATTTAAAAAAAATATTTCTAACTAGATTTCATGATTCTGGAGAATCATGCTTTTCCCGATGAGATTCCATGATTTTTCATGACCCCAGAGTGTCTGGTGAATTGTTTTTAACTGTCTCACTAAGTTCCTTTATTGACGTTATGAGAAAGGTGCAAAAAGTAGTCTCAAATGACTCAGTTTGATAAAAAAATGTTTAGGTAAAAACCATCATTAATGGTGGAGAGGGTTAATATCAATATCGTCGTCCGACAAGTTAATGACCGACGAAATGAGTTATGTTTGTTTGACACATACCCACGAAGTGCTGTGGCTATTTGAAAATGGACCATTTTATCTCAAATGTATCCAAAATATTGATGTCTGGCAGCTTGTAGAGGGTTAACAAGAGCTAACAGGAATATTTTTCCATGCAACTTGTAATGTCACACCGTGTCCATTTTTTCTTTAAAATCTACAAGATATTTTCAGAGAAATCCAGGGAGAACATGAATTTGAAGCTTTTGTTGGGTATGATTGTTTATCCAGCCCAAAACGGGTTAGCTGTTGTTTTTTGTGTCGCCGCCCCATGAAGTGGGGAGTGACATATAGGGATTACTTTTGTCGTCTTGCGTCGTCCGCGTCGTCCGCGTCACACTTTCTCTTATCTGCCACCCCTCTTTAACCTATGAATGGATTTTGATGAAACTTTCAGTGATTCTTTATCACATCATGGCATTGTGCACATCCTATTTTATTTTTTTGATCCGCTGTATTTTTTCCAGAGTTATGCCCTTTTTCCACTTAGAATTCTGTCTGAAACGCCAGGCGACACACGTCTTCCATGGAAGACTCACATCTAAGTTTAATACCCTTATTACTTCCAGAAATAATTCTCAGTGAATTCTACTTCCACTTATGTTTATCTCTCCTCTTAACTTTGGGTGCTGTGGGTATGCAAACACAGCCCATTTTATCAAAATTTTGATGTTTGAGAACCTGCAAATGCTTGCTGGAATATTTTGTACATGCAGCTTGTAATGTCACACTAAGATCTGAGAATGGCCATTTTTTCTTGAAAATCTACGAGATGTTTTTAGAGAAATCCTTGGATAACATGAATTTTTAACCTTTTGAGGGGTATCGCTCTGTAACCAGCCCTAAACGGGTTAATGCTTGGTTTTGTGAATATCTTCATTACTTACAAAAATTATCCTCCTTGAATTCCATTTCCAATGAAGGAGGTTATGTTTATCTCGCAGGCACACATTGGGTGTTATGGGTGCCCAAGAACAACCCATTTTTCAAAATTTCTATGCTTGGCAGCCTCTGGAGGGTTAATAAATTCTTACCGGAATATTTTGTCCATGCAACTTGTAATGGTCAATTGTTCTTGAATTTTTTTTTTGAGAAATCCACAGAAACTGAAATTTTAAGCTTTCAAGGGATATATCTCCATTCCAGTCAAAAAATGGGTTAAGACCTCGATTTTTTAATACCCTTACTACTTACAAAAATGTTTCCCTATCAGTTTTGCGTCCGGTAAAATAAGTTATCTTTCTCTGCGACATTCCCATTTGATGCTGTTGGTGTCCAAAAACAGACTATTTTTTTTCGAAATTTTGGCATTTAGCAGCCCATGGAGGGTTAACCAATGCTTACCTAAATATTTTATCCATGCAACTGGTAATGTGACTCCAAGACCTATCAAACGCCATTTTCTCTTGAAAACCTACGAGATGTTTGTAAAGAAATTCAGGGAAAACATGATTTTTTTAAGCGTTTGATGGGTATTGCTATTAACCATCCCAAAAGGGGTTAATGCTTGGTTTTTGAATACCCTTAATACTAACAAATTTGGTCCTCGCTGAACTCCACTTCCAACAAAGTAGATTATGTTTATCTCTCGGATATGCATTGGGTGCAGTGCGTGTCCGAAAACAGCCTATTTCAACAAAATTACGATGCTTAGCAGCCTGTAAAGGGTTAATAAATGCTCACCGGAATGTTTTGTCCATGCTACTTGTAATATCAGACAAAGACCTGAGCATAGCCAATTTTTCTTGAAAACCTACAAGTTGCTTTCAGAGAAATCCACAGGAATTCGGAATTTTAAGCTTTTAAGGGGTATATCTCTTTAACCAACCCAAAATGTGTCAAGACTTCGACTTTTGAATACCCTTACCACTTACAAAAATGTTTCCCCATCAATTGTGCGTCCGATAAAAGAAGGTACCTTTCTCGGTGGTACACCCAGTAGGTGTTGTTGGTGTCCAAATACAGCCCATTTTATTACAAATTTTACGTTTAGCAACCCCGAAGGGTTAACTGATGCTGACCGGAGTATTTTATCCATGCAACTTGTAATGTCATACTAAGATCTGGGAGTGACCAATTTTTCTTGCAAATCTACAAGACTCGTTTAGAGAAATCCAGGGAAAACATGAATGTTTGAGCTTTTGGGGGGTATTGCTGTTTAATCAGCCCAAGACGAGTTAACGCTTGGTTTTCTGAACACCCTTGTTACTTCCAAAAATGATCGTCGGTGAATTCCACTTCCAATAAAGAAAGTTATGTTTATCTGTCGTGTATCGTTTGTGTGCAGTGGGGGACCAAAAACAGCCCATTTTATCAATATTTCGATGTTTGGCAGCCTGTGGAGGGTTACCATATGCATCGCCTAATATCTCTTGTGTATCAATGGTCGTGTCACAGCAGGTCTAGCAATGATGAATGTTTAAACAAAATCTACAAGACGTGTTTCGAGAAAGTGCCTATAAATCCCAATTTTGGCAGTATTTTGCCATTTCTGACGAAATAAGGGTTAAATCGAAAATTCCGCTTCGGTACATTTTTAGATTTTGTGCCCATCTATGCGTGTGCAAAATTTGTGAAAATCGGTTCGAAAATGGTTTCGGACAAAATGTGTGGAAAAAATAAAATACCCCCCCCCCCCCCCCCCCAAAAAAAAAAAAAAAAAAAAATAATAATAATAATAATAATAATCCGTAGAAAAACAATAGTCTTTTCCAGAGGGAAAAGCCCAAAAAGTTAAATATATATATATTGATGTCACTGCAACAAGCGCACATTCACATCCAAATATATGTCTTTTAATTAAGTGAGATATTTCCGAAAGATTTGTTTATTGAAAGTGTTATTTATTTATTTTATTTTATTTTTTTTATTTATTAAGTCATCCAACGAGGTTGCTGACTTATGGCGATCGTGAGCTTATTTTTATCTCGTCCAGGAGACTTTCAAGGTACTTCACTCACATTCATGAAATTTGGCAGACTTGATACATATCCAAACACAAACCTCCTACCAATACTTTTTTTTAATTTTTACCTTATCCAAAACAATACCAATTTGCATGCTTCCCTTAAAATTTTAATATCAACACCTGTATCCAGCATCCTTATTTCAAACTTTGCATAGATCATTACTCTATAAAAAAAAACATGTCTAAAAATTGTCTACCGAGCTGTGGCTTCATCAGATCTCTGGCCGAGCTGTGTGGATAAACAAGGGAGTCAGTGTCTAAAGAAATGAAACATCTCGGATTTTGATGAAATTTTAGAATGTTGTACACAAAAAATAATAAAAAGACCCATATTTGGGGGTTTTTTTTCGATTTAACCCTTTCCTAACACGAAAAGCAGACGACTCTTTAAACAAAATTCTTGAATAACTAATTTCTTTCATTTTTGTCTCAAAATATAGGTTATGACCCCTGATTGGAACGAACTCGTTCCAACAAGGGATCATAACCTATGTTTTTGGGATAAAAAATGAAAAAATAATGAAAATTAATTGGCGATTTTTGAGAATAGTGCTGGCCGGTTTTGGCCGTTACGTTGGGTAAAGGGTTAATGTCATTTTCAGCGTTTTAAGGTCCTTTCAACCTTTGTCCTTACCCCTCACATCTGGTGACAGCCCAATCCCCAAACTACATAACATCGCAAAATGATAATATTACATTCGGAAAGACGAATAGTTGAGATCACGTTGTGTGCAGTTTCAACCGAATTGTTAACGCTATGACGTTATTGGCTTCACTGCATAATGTTAAAATCAAGGGAACGTATTATGCTCTTGGTCCCGATTAACAAGTTGAAAGGTTTTTAAAAATCTGACTCCAACTTCGGGAGATATGACGTCAATGCCGACAGGTGTTACTCCGTACCCGTTAGGTGACATCCCTAGCAGGGACGTGGCGAGAGGGGGAGGGGGTGTCCACCTCCCCCCCCCCCTCCCAATCCTGACCAAAATTTCCTATAGTTGGAAATTTGGAGGGTAAGTCATGAGTAGATGGAAATTCCATCTATCTGGATTTTAGAGCTTCTTTGGTGAAGCTGATGTCTCCTTTATTTCTCAAAATTAAAATTTCAACTCGGTTTCAAATCGGCAAAAATTCCAGCTGTTACTATTTACAACTACAGTGTACACATTATCGAGCTTCATAAGTATGCATGATGTCAATCGGTACGAGATTTCTGTAGTATGTTTACTTATCGTAAAAAAAACAAACCTCGAAATGCACTTCAAGAAAATCACATCATGTAAAATCGTTATCCAGAGTTAATTCCATCATTCACAGTTACAAAATGATGAAACATCGAAAATTGATCATTCCTGCATAAGATCTGATTTAATGTTAGGACAGTGTGACTGCTTAAAGTTGTCAGCTTGAGCATTTGTTCAGCACATATTCAATTCCCAGAATAATACCAAATAATAACTACCTGATCATAAAGGTGTTGGCATTTCAGTTACTAGAATCAATTTTATGCCACCTTTCATGGCTTCATATTCAACATTTTTCTCGGTGGTGAAATCTCAACTAGGAAGAGGGACATGGAGGGGGGATTTCCAACTAGGGGGGAGGGGGATTACCCCCTCCCGGTCCCCCTAGTTGGAAATTAACTACCCTACCCCCCCCCCACCCCTCCATCGGAAATCTCTAGCCATGTCCCTGAGCCCTAGCCCCCAAACTACATCGCATGGCACTATAATGATATCACAATCGGAAAGAGGAATAGTTGAGGGTCAGTTGTGTGCAGTTATCATCAAATTTGTCGGAAAAATTTTTACGCTATGATGTTATTGGCGATCGAACGTCGGAAACTTCAAATTTAATTTCACTCCGGAAACTGTGAAAATTTAATTTCACTCCTTTTGTTTCTCTGCATACACTTGATATAAAGGGAACTTTTAGTACTCGAGGTCCCGATTAACAAGCTGGAAAAAATTAAACAAGAGGGGTGTACCCATCCCCATTAGCTCAAGAACGCATGGCATGCAATAAATCTAGGCTTATTACAAATCTGCAAAAAAATGTCCGGTCATGTACATACATAGCAAAACAGGCCAGAAATTTTCCAAGTCCACAGTGACAAAAGAGTCTAACATTGGTTACATTGCATTAAAAAATCCAAAATCTCCAAAAAATGTTCAGCCAAGGGTTAACCCTTTACCCAACAAATCGCTCGCATCCGCCCGCGGATTCTCCAGAAGGCATCCCAATTTCGGCACCCCTTTTTTTAAAAACATATGGCCTTCGGCACCCTTTTTTTCCGAAATGATGATAAGAGTCGTATTAAAAATCCCTCAATGAGGGATTTTTAATACGACTCTTATCCTCATTTCAGAAAAAAGGGTGCCGAAGGCCATATGCTTTTCAAAAAAGGGGTGCCGAAATTGGGGTGCCGGGATATTGCCATTGATATAGGTTTTTTTATTATGCAGAAGGGAGATAACTCTGTACGATTAAGTACAGGTTATGGGAAATCAAGCAATCTAATCGGTTAATTATAATCTATATAAATGATCTAAATAAATGAAACAACAAGAGTACTCGGAATAAGGTAGTAACTACTGGTATTACGTACCACCTTACCAGTAACAGGATGATACAAAGCATTTGGTAGGTTAATACTATGAACGGTTAGGATGGGACCTATAGGGGAATATACCAACCATACTCTGCTGCCGTTCTGTATTACCAGGTATTGACCCCACCCCAGAATACCGCTCAACAATATGAAGCATCTGGTGGATCAGTAGTACCAAGGGCCAGCAAGAGACCTACAAGGATATGTACAGCCTATGCTATACTACCGTTCTAAACTACCAAGCATTACCCCCACCCCCACAAAATCACTAGGTCTACCATAACGTACTACATATACCAGCCATATAATAAAACAAAGCAATCGGTTGGTTAATAGTACCATGCACTAACAAGGGCCTATAGGTGTATATACCGCCATACTATAGTACCGTTCTAAACTACCAGGCAGTACCCCTACCCACAATACCCCTATGCCTAGCATTGCATACTACCTATACCAGTCATAGGATAACATAAAACATCAGGTGGATTAATAGTACTAAGGGTCAGCAAGAGACCTATATGGATATGTATAGCCTATATACTATCCTCAGATAAGTATCCCATAAAAGGTATCCTCGATAGGTATCCTCGAATAATACAATACCAGGCCATGGGTATCCTCAAATACCGAGATGAGGCTAAGAGTCGTAGAAAATTATACCTCATTGAGGGATTTTTCAAGGTCCTCATAACCTCAAAATTCAATGAGGCTATGAGGGATAATAAATGAGGACTCATTGAGGGCTTTTACATAGCCCTCATGGCCTCATACGACAAAAAAGGGATTCCATAGCCACAGGTGTTTTGCAAAATTATGGGATTCCATGGGATATGGCGATTGGATACAGTCTTTTGTTATACACATGGGAGATAACCCTGCATACAGATTATGGGAAATCAAGCAATCTGATTGGTTAGTTATAATCTAGATAAATGAAACAACAAGAGTACTTAGAATAGGGTCAGAACTAACAAGAATAGACCAGAAATTGCTAAATATAGCAATAATAAGGTAAACTGTTCCAGTTGATAGGCTCTTCTACACTACTGGAGTATACTCTAGAATAAAGGAACATGGCCAGATAAACGATAACTATTGCATATATAGATAGAAGCAGAGAATTCTGGAAGAATTCGAAATAATACAAGTTGTCGGGTTGTTTGTGGTAATTATCCAGGGAAGTCGTTCCAGAAAATACTCCGATTCAATCGAGCATACCCTCCGAACATACCCCGTCCCATTGCAGAAAAATTGGGTAACATAGCAATCACGTGCTACCATAGAAACCAAGGTGGCGGCCTTCAGTATACAAAATGGACGACGGAAACACGTATCACCCTAACAACACGCACTGCGCATGCGCACTCACACCACGTATCACTATGGAGATGACGTCACAACATGGCCGTTCACGCGGGTTACCATGACAACACAACATGGCGCCACTACGTCACGTGACATGACGTCACTTCCGAGGTCCTGTCCGGGGTCCTGCTGATAGGGGGTGAAACATACCAGCTATACCTCTTACATACATTGACATTATAGCACTGCACATACAGATACTTTAATCTCTTTATTGGCCCCGTTCAGTGGATGGGCCCAATCGGTGATGGCCGTTCTTCGTTGGATGACTTATGGAAATTCGCTTTGCGATTTCAAAATAATCTATAGTTAAGACATTCAACGAAATTGGAATGACTTATTGGGATCGTTAGCTTTTTTTCTTTCTTTCTTTTTCGTCAGACCAAAATTGAGGGTATTTCCCCTTAACACTTACGCTGCCGAAAGCGACTATTGTCGCCTATTTATGGTGATTATCTGTATACGTTCTGGTATGCGCTGATCAGAGAGCCCTTTTCAACAATTAATCAGATGATAGAGTTTCAAGTATGTCATCAATTTTATTAGACTTCCTCAGTGCCGCATTAACCCATGGCTGGGCCCCTAGGCTTCCAGATACTTCGGGACGGGCTCCCTCCGGCACTTTAGTCCTTCACCCCACTACAGCTGACAGTCTGACCTTGTTATGGTAGGCACTATGCTGCAGTACATAGCCCTATATCCATTTTGCGGGTCTTCTGAAGAATTCTACTCACAACTTTACATATTATTTAAATAAGCATTAAAATAATGTACTGTATATAAATATATATACAGTATACTTATGAGAGTATACATGTGGATAAATACATATGTACATGTATCGCTACGGTGCAAAGTGTCTTTAACTATTGGAGCCCTAAGGCGCTGGTAACAGTGCTTCAGCAAACAAAAATTGGCGGGCCCCTGTCCCTGCGGGCCCCTAGGCTTCAGGCTTATGAATAATCACCGAATTTGTTACACAAATCAGAAATATGAATATCTCGCCCGGACAAGCATTCCGAAATTCTATCCACAATGAGAGCTATGTGGATTTCTTTTTTTAAAATATTTTTTCATATAAATGCCTGCATCAAGTCGCCACCTCCCCCCCCCCCCCCCCACCCCACCCTCTTTCAAATTTTGCACATCCATCTCCAATAAATACCATATCTAAATATGTGGTCACTCAGGGGAAATTATTAATTCCTCATGTGACGTCTTTGGGGTCATAAGTCGGAAGAATTCGACTTTGTCGGATTTTCATGACATTTTAGTATGTTGTATTTCTTTGACGTTTTTACGTCAATTGAAATTTTAGTATTTTCTTATTTAAAACTGACTTGTAGTACTGAAAGATACAGCTGCTTTTAAACTTCGCACACCTATTTCCGGTTATCTGATGTTGATCCAACCCGTTTAACTTTACGGAATTTCTACACTTCGTTGGAAAGAGCCTGATTATAAGCGTTGTTTATAGATTTTCAATTTACAGCTCATTTTTTACTCTATATCTCTGAAATTTTGGAAAATATAATATCTGCAAAAAAATATATCTAAAAATGTGATGCCGTCCAATGAAATTATCAAACCTTATATCCGAACGCTGATGTGACCTCATAGAGGGACATATTGTCAAAAATTAAAGTGCGTCGGATTTTTCGGAAATCTTGGATAAGATAAGATAAGATTTATTCAGCAATTACACCAGAATAAAGGCAGATTGCTACACACAGAATCAACATAAATAGAATCATAAAACACACTAATTCATATGACTTACGTAAATCATATTATAGGTAAGTCCCTCTTGTGAAGGAAGAGCTGGGCCATGGTACAAATAACATTGCGCAGCACTGAATTGTCACTAGTCAGTATTACTTTGAATTTGTCCACTGTATCCTACGGTGGCTGATTTAGGCCACCCTCAGTACTTTTTTTTATCTCGAGATCTCGAGATAATATCTCAAGATCTCGAGAAACTATCTCGAGATCTCGAGATAATTATCTCAAGATCTCGAGATAATATCTCAAGATCTCGAAATAATATCTCGAGATCTCGAGAAACTATGTCGAGATCTCGAGATAATATCATATATAATCGGTGTCACCCTTTGATCATTTGCATGAATTCACTCCTGTCACACAAACTGTTTATTTACTTGTCGCATCTTTTTCGACTGCAACATATTCATGCCTCCCATGACAATTACACGAATCCACTCCTGTCACCCAGAAAAGTGAATAACTTATCAACCAACCACTTTGTTGCGTATTAGTTATGAGAGCCCACCAAACCCCAGTCCAGCACTAAAATAAACCGAGTCCCGTCATCCGAGCTTGCACTTGCTGGTGTCTTGTTCCCACTCAATCCCAGAGTGTCAACCCACCCCGGTACCTCCCAGTACCTACTGTAGCGCCTTTTACCCTAAAACACAACGTTTTCTCACTACTTTACAAGATGAAAAGTTTGTGTCTGTCTAATACTCCAAATCCAAAGTGTTGATCCAGTACCCGGTACTTCCTAGTGCATACTGTAGTGTTTTTTACCCTGAAACTCAATGTTTTCTCACTTCTTTTCCTCTCAGCTCCACGCTGATTGTAGTGATGTTTACCCTAAAACACAAAGTTTATTCACCACTTTACAAGGCACACACCCATAAATACCAAATATTTCCTTCCAGCTCCACATTGAATGGAGTGATTTTTACCACAACTCACAAAGTGTACTCACTACTTTGCAAGATACAGACCCGTAAATACCAAATAGCTCCACCACCTCCACACTGAAAGGTTTCACCCCCACAGTGAAACCAATCACCCACTCCCTTGGTGGATTTTTCACCTACTTTCCACGTTGGTAACTGAGACACGTCGTCTCTTGACACGCTGTTATTCCACGGACCCGTCATACAGCATAACTTTAACCCCATCCCGCGTCCATTTTGACCGAGCAAATCGACGATGCTACTGGGTGTATAATAACCTTACATCAGCGATAGCTATAAACTTACCGTCGGATTCACCTTCCTTTCGTTGGTTTGAAAAGTCTGGATTAGGCGTAACTAGTTACCCCCTGCGGATAATGCTTCCGGACGAGTGATTAAGGCCCTCACGTATTGCCAACGTCAGTGTTAGAAAAGGGTATGCCCAGTACAAGGCTGCAGAAGCCAGACAAAACCGACAATTTATGGTCAATACCCAGCAA
Source organism: Pictodentalium vernedei (assembly GCA_031216915.1). NCBI lineage: Eukaryota > Metazoa > Mollusca > Scaphopoda > Dentaliida > Dentaliidae > Pictodentalium > Pictodentalium vernedei. The sequence goes on from CM062293.1 coordinate 380,332,727, forward strand.
TCTCCTGACCCCCAGGACCAAATTTAAAAATTTAAACCCATAACCGTGAGCCCAAGAGGCGAATGGAATCACCCCCCCCCCCCCCCCCCTCTCTCTCCCCGGTGAATCCCAAACGTGGCAAGATGGACATGCCTACATTGTTTCCACACAAAACCCAATTACATGTAGTAATGAAAAGATTGACCTGTCACCCGACAAGTCTCAACGGTCCATACACCTTTCACACTTATCCAGGGAGATACCCGAAAGTAACAACTCCAACAGTGAAGTTTCCAGTCCCGCGCATATAAAGAAGGACAACTTAAACCCGATTCCCAGTATCTCCGAACGAGATGAAGCCCCCTAAACGTCGTTTACTGCCACCCTTAACCAGCTACAACATGACACCCCAGTTATGTGACCCTTATCTTCAATATCAACTCATGAACCGACAGTAATACAGAACATCCCGTGTCATAAGATTGACTGGTCCTGGGGGCGCCGTGGCTCAGTAGGTATACGTGCAAGCTGCAAGCCGAGAGGTCCTTGGTTCGGCAACCGCGTTGTGTCCCTGGGAAAGACTCTTCACCCCATTGCCTACGTGGGGGCACGGTGGCGCTGTGTGCTAAGGCGTACTGCATGTCGATGGTGCACCTGTCTTCAACCAATAACGACCCTGTTTGTGTGGAGTTAGTATGTTGGGGAGCTCACAGTTGCTCGCCGTTGCTCGGTGGTTCTTTTCGGGTACTCCGGCTTCCTCCACCCGTAAAACTGTTATGGTCATGATTAGTCATTGCGCAGAAATATGTGACCTTAAACAACAAGAAATAAAGAAATAAATAAATTGATTAGTCCCCTTTGTTCTTTCCGGCTGAAACCCATTCCAGCCTGTGAAACCTTAATTTCGCCATCCATGAGAGCATAGTTCCACCAGGACCACGTGCCACATACCACTCCCCCTTAACTCGCAAGGTGACACACACACACACCCAATTTATGACAGCAACACTTTGCCCACCCAAACCCCAACAGCGCATCACACCATTGATTTGTCCTCCGACAATATCCAACTATGAATACGCTTTTCTTACTCCTCCGGTGGGACTCCCAACTATACCCCCCAAAACGACACCACTGCGAACCACCTTGCAAAGATAGTTGAAACTCAAACCCGTGAACATACCGCCCGGTTTAACCTATCGCTTCTACAGCTCCCAAAAAATGTTTGACCCAATTGGCGATCCTCCCAAATAAGCGAAAATGCCCCTCCCGCCAAACAGTGAATCCTGCAATGTTGTGTTGAAAAGATGTCCCCGCAACATTTGAAACAACATGTAGCACCCCACTTTCTACTTGGCTACTCCCGGTCCCATAAAGGGATTTCCTCCCAAAGATACCCATAGTAGCATCCCCACCGTAGATCTGGTCATTTGGTGCCTCCCTCCACCCTATATCAAACAAACCCCTCTTGGGGCGCAACAACAGTTTCCCTTCCTCCTGGTACCCCAAGAAGAAAGAGGGACCATCCTCCAGAGGATTGAATCCTGCCAATGATATAAGGGAAAGATGTTCTCATGACACGAGAGCATCGCCTATCCCTGCCAGGTTACAACGCATCCACCCCATCCTTTTCGCTACCTCCTTTCCCACAAAGGGCCCCTTTCCCGGCTGACCTGAGTAGCTCCCTAGATCCCAGATTTATCGGCAATCTGATGCCTCTTGGTCCCTATGTGCCCTCCTCCCCGGGGAGTTCTGCCTAGCTTGGGTGCATCACCACCTCCTTTTCTTATCTGAGTCTAAACACTGAAAGTTCTGGAAAATTCTCTCATTCAAATGTTGCATGCGGTAGGTTGACATCTGTTAGATGCAGGCCTGTCTGCCCGGAAATGCTTGCAGTTTTCATAAGATTTTTCCCAATCTTCACTGTCATATTTTAATTAATGATTGGAGTTTGACAACATTCCCCCTGCCAACTCATATAGCGACTATATCAGTCCTATTGGTGTAGAAAACGCATAAATGCGTTCAGAACTAATGCCAACTATTGTTGAGAAGGTGAGTTGACTATGTCAGAGGCCTGAAACCGAATGCACTTCGTATATTTTCCTAGAGTTTGAACAAACAACTCATCAAGAACTAAAAGTGGGAAGTACATATATAACATTTAAAGGGCCACGCAAGTTCGTGTTTCAAAATTATTTTTTTTATATATTTTTTTAAAAACTATTTTAGCTTATTTATGTGGTAAACATTGCGTTGTCGAGGACCGTTTTTCAACAATTCTGGGCATTTCGTATGTGACCCCGAGAATTTACATAGCTATTTTGACACGGGGAATGTCATGCAGTTGGTTTTATAAAAAAATCATTTTTGAAACACGGACTTGCGTGGCCCTTTAAATGTTATGTATATACTTCTCACCTTCCGTTCTTGATTATCAGTTTGTTCAGACTCTTAGAAAAATTCGAAGCGCACTCGGTTTAAGGCTTCTGACATGGTCAACTCACCTCCTCAACAATAGTTGGCATTAGTTTTGAGCGCATTTATGTGTTTTCTCCACCAATAGGACTGATATGGTCGTTATATGAGCTGGCAGGGAGAATTCTGTCAAACCCCAATCATTAATTAAAATATGACAGTGAAGATTGGGAAGAATCTTATGAAAATTGCAAACATTTCTGGGCACACAGGCCTGCATCTAACAGATACCTACCTACCACATGCAGCATTTGGATGTGAGTTTTCGATAATTTTCAGTGTTTAGACTCAGATAAGAAAATGAGGTGGTGATGCACCCCAAACTAGGCAGAAAGCTTCGGGGAGGAGGGCATATAGGAACCAGGGGGCACCAGATTGCCGGTAAATCGGTGATCAAGGGAGCTACTCGGGTCTGTCGGGAAAGGGACCCTTTGTGGGAAACGGAGTAGCGAAAGAAGGGAGTGGATGTGTTATAACCAGGTAGGGACAGGCGATGCTCTCGTGACATGCTCTCGTGTCACGAGAGCATCTTTCCCTTATATCATCGGCAGGCTTCAATCCTCTTGAGAAGGGTCCCCTTACCTTTTAGGGTACAAGGAGGAAGGGAAACTGTTGTTGCGCCCCTGGAGGTGTTTGTGTGATATATAGGGTGGGAGAGGCACCAAATGGTCAGTTAATCTACGTTGGGGATGCTACTGAGGGTATATTTGGGAGGGAATCCCTTTATGGGACCGGGAGTAGCAAAATAGAATGTGGGGTGCTACTTGTTGTTTCAAATGTCGCGGGGACATCTTTTCAACACAATATTGCGGGTTCACTGTTTGGCGGGAGGGACACTTTCGCTTATTTGAGAGGACCGCCAATTGGGTCAAACATTTTCTGGGAGCTGCAGCAGCGATATGTCAAACCGGGCGGTATGTTCACGGGTTTGAGTTTCGACTATCATTGCAGGGTGGTTCGCAGTGGTGTTTTGAGGGGTATTGTTGGGAGTCCCACTGGAGAAGTATGAAAAGTGTATTCATAGTTGGGTATTGTTGGAGGACAAATCAATGGTGTGATGCGCTATCGGGGTTTGGGTGGGCAAGATGTTGCTCTCATAAATTGGGTGTGTGTCTGTGTCATCTTGTGAGTTAAGAGGGAGTGGCGCGTGGTCCTGGTGGAACCATGCTCTCGTGGATTAAGGTTTCCCAGGTTGGAATGGGTTTCAGCCGGTGAGAACATAGGGGACCAATCAATCGTATGGGACGGGATGTCCTGTATTACTGCCGATTCATGAGTTGACGTTGGGGGTGGGATCACAAGTACTGTTGATCTCCTGTGAGCGGTTAAGTGTATATGACCACGGAGGATCGTATGGTTAATTGGGGTGCCATGTTGCAGCTGGTTAAGGGTGGCAGTAAACGACGTTGAGGGTGCATCATCGGGTTCAAGTTGTTCTTCTATATATGCGCGGGACTGTATACATCACCATTGGAGTTGTCACTTTCGAGTATGTCTCTGGAGGAGTGTGAAAGATGTATGGGCAGTTGAGACTTGTCGGGCGACAGGTCAATCTTTTCATTACTACATGTAATTGGGTTTTGTGTGGAAACAATGTTAGTAATGCCCATCCTGCCACGTTTCGGATTCACAAGAGGGGGGATTCTATTCGCCTCTTGGGCTCAGGATTATGGGTTTCAGTTTGGGTGTGTAATTGTGAGAACGGCTCCTGAGTGTCAGGAGATTGCTGGGTATTGACCATAAATTCACGGTTTTGTCTAGCATCAGTAGCCTGCAAGCCCTTTTCTAACACTGACGTTGGTAATACGTGAGGTCCTTAATCACTGGTCCGGAAGCAGTATCCGCTGGAGATAACTAGTTACGCCTAATCCAGACTTTTCAAACCAACGAGAGGAAAGGGAATCCTATGGTAGGTTTATTGCTGTCGCTGGTGTAGGGTTATTATACATCGGGTAGCACCGTCGATTTGCTCGGTCAAAATGGACGCGGGAATGGAGTTAAACTTATGTTGTATGTTTCAGTCAGCAAAGTGGAAAGTAGGTGAAAAATCCACCAAGGGAGTGGGGATGAAATCTTTCAGTGTGGAGCTGGGCGAGCTATTTGTATTTACGGGTTTGTGTTTTGTACAGTAGTGAGTAGACTCTGTGAGTTGTGGTACAAATCACTCCATTCAATTTGGAGCTGGAAGGAAATATTTAGTATTTATGGGTGTGTGTCTTGTAAAGTAGTGAGTAAACTTTGTGTTTTAGGGTAAACATCACTACAATCAGCATGGGCTGGGAGGAAAAGAAGTGAGAAATCGTTGATTTTTAGGGTAAAAAACATTACAGTACGCACTAGGAGGTACCGGGTGCTAGATTGACACTTTGGGTTTTGAGTGGGAACAAGACACCAGCAAGTGCAAGTTCGGATGGCGGGACTCGGTTTATATTAGTGCTGGATTGAGAGTCACTGTTGTTCAAGGGGTCACTGTTGTTCAAGCTGAGGTCGCGGTTCCTGGAGCTGAGGGGAAAAATTGGGAAAAACAGCGAAAAGGAGTGCTAGATGTGTAACTTGGGCGTGGTGGAGACCCTGGAACACTTTCTTATAGAATGCCCAAAATACCAGTCTAAAAGAACAAGATTCACGGGGAGTAAAATGGGGAAGTGGGATGGGAGAATGAAGGACATGTGGTTAGGGGGCGACTCAAAGGAGAGGGTTAATCTACTAATCGAAGAGATTGGGAAGAATGGGGCAAGGGATGTCATCAAGCAGTTCGTCTCCGTCCGAGTGTTGGGAGGAGAGAAGAAGCGCGGGAATAGGGAGGCAGTTGGTAGAACATGCGTAACCAAGGCCTTCTCATACGAGAACCGCGACAAATCAGCGGCCGGCCGAAGTGTTATTATTATTATGAGAGTTGGTGGGCTCTCATAACTTCGCAACAAGGTGATTGGATGATAAGTTTTCTGAGTGACAGGAGAGGATTCGTGTAATTGTCATGGGGTGGGGGGGGGGGGGGGGGGCACGAATATGTTGCAGTCGGAAAAGATGCGACAAGTGAATAAACAGTTTGAATGAATTCATGCTAATGATCAAAGGGTGACACCGATTATATATGCTTATCTCGAGATCTTGAGATATTATCTCGAGATCTTGAGATATTATCTCGAGATCTTGAGATAGTTTCTCGAGATCTTGAGATATTATCTCGAGATCTCGAGATATTATCTCGAGATCTTGAGATATTATCTCGAGATCTTGAGGTAATTATCTCGAGATCTTGAGATAGTTTCTCGAGATCTTGAGATAATATCTCGAGATCTCGAGATATTATCTCGAGATCTTGAGATATTATCTCGAGATCTTGAGATAATTATCTCGAGATCTTGAGATAGTTTCTCGAGATCTTGAGATATTATCTCGAGATCTCGAGATAAGAAATGTATTGAGGGTGGCCTAAATCAGCCACCGTAGTATCCATTAGAGGAAAGTTAATTTTTTCGTCAGAAAATGCGCGAAATAATTTTTATCTCAATGGTGCATAAAGCGGACATTCCATTACGAAGTGCCATTCCGATTTCACCTTCCCCATTGTACAAGCTTCGCATATTCTGTGTTCCATAGGACGATGAGGTTGTAAATGCCTTCCACCTTCGATCCACAGTTTATGGTTGCTGATGCGTAAAATTGCTTGTGGCTTCAATGGAAGAAGTGTGAATGAGATATGGTTCCATTTGATAATCTACTTTGAATATTCGATAAGTCCTAAGTTTGTGTTTTCCTATTCTCTTATTATCATTGTGTATATCTTCTTCAAATAATTTAATAAGGTCCGATTCAAGTCTGGATTTTAGAAGATTAATTTTACTTTTGGAAATTTCAGTTTCATTCAAACTGTTAAATCCAAATCCTTTAAGCTTTTTCACTTATTGAGTCAGGGAGTTTACATTTCTTAGCTTCCACAAAAGCATCATTCAGAATCGTACCCGGGGAAGTAGTAAGCAATTTACCAGTATAATTTGCAAATCGTACTAAAGCATTTAATGTTATTGGATACCGACCAAGCTCCGCGCGTTCCGCGTGGTTGGAGGAATGTTTACCTACATTTAAGATCAGTTTGCAGAACTTGATATGAGCGCTTTCACTCGGTGCAGGACATACAAGAAATGGACAGGACAGTGGCCACACCGCGGGATGCTCATCTGAACGAAAGACTATAGTGTGTCATGGTATTACCGATAGTCTATACTATTGTAACTGTTCTCCCACTGGAACGAAGCATAGTAACCTCGGAAAGTTGTGTCCCTCTACTTTTTTCGAACTTCCACAATCTTTGGCGGCAGTGTAATGGGATGGTCAGTACTATGGAAATCACATACAATCAGCCCATCCCTCTCTATCTGAAAATATCCGGTTTTCGCAGATTAGTCGGAAAGAAACTCTATTTTATAATAAGTTAACCCTTTACGTTATTCATTTATTAGGGTTTAACGACACATTAACAGACAGGGTCATATCATGTCGGTGACAGTTTTACGGTGGAGGAAGCCAGAGCACCCGGAGAGAATCGCCAAGCAACGATGAGCAGCTGTCAGCTCTGCAACATCGTAACTCTGAACTCTGCACCGCGGCACCAGCAGGGATAGATTGGTTGAAGACATGCGCACTTTCGACGTGCAGTACGCCTTAGTACACAGAGTCAATGAGCCCCCATGTAGGCAATCGGGGTTAAGTGCCTTGCCCAAGGACACAACGCGGGAGCGCGAATCAGAACCCTTCACGTAACAGTGATTTAATAACCGACAAGCGCTGTAAAAATTGCTCTTCAAACCTTATTATTGCTGTGTTTGCTTAAAAAACATAGCTTACAATCAATCCCTCATTGGGACGAACTCGCTGAGTTGGTTCCAATGAGGGGTCATAAGCTTTTTTCAGGCCCAAAAATAAATTTTATTCCATAATATTCTGTAATAGTTGGGAAAATATGTCGTCCACTAAGGCCACTATTCGCGTTAGACAATGGGTTATATTAGACGATTTTCTGTATAATAAAAGTTTATTTATTTTCAAAAGGCCTGTTATTTACGACGTGGGGCGTACATTTTATTTATCATTCCTAATGTTAGTTTTATTACTTCACGTGACCGCATTCAAATCCACTTCGATTGATTGAAGACCAGATAATAGAGTAAACATCGAGATTTGGAATACAATAGATTTACGACTAGACATTGTCTACATAGATGTACAAGCCTCTTTAACACAGAATCCTATGGTTACGCGACGCTTTAACGAAAATTCGGCCCTCCATTTGACGCAATTTCCGGACAAAAAGTGCTTGGACGGCTGACAACTGGAAGAAAGCTCTGCACGATTTTCGATAGCGAATATTTCATGAAACAAATCGACTTACGTTCGCTTTACTGTCGATCACAAAAACGACTCTCGCATCAACAGCAAATTATATAGTGTTCAGTCTATAAGTATAATACACTTAAGTCCAGTGTAATACAAGGATTAATCTTGGTGAAAAACATAATGCAGTAATGATTTGCAAGACATTTCGAAATCACCAGTGACAGAACATACGGCGGAGACGCCAAGGATGAAACATTTCGGATTCTAGAATAAGAATTATCTGTGTTCAAATTTCGTTGAATTGTTTCGCAGTTAACGTTTACTTGTCTTTAAACGTGCTGCTTGGAAGCTTTTCGTGTTGGATAAACATTATGAAAGTGGAGAGACGAGTTTTATTATGTTCTTTGAAGTCAGTTTTAACTCTTTGCACATTTGTTTGGTCATTTTCCTTGTTTGGAACTGGTAAGAATTTGCGGTTATCAAGTTATCCAGCATTGAAGTTGAAGTAGAATCTATATCTGAATAAATATGGCATAGAGTCACCGCTGGTCTACTATAAGAGTTTAACCCTTTACCTAAGATGAAAAGCAGATGACACTTGCAGACAAAATTCTTGAATAACCTGGAATAACTAATCCTTTTCATTTTTTTTGTCTCAAAAACATAGGTTATGTATGACCCCTCATTGGAACAAGCTCGACGAGCTTGTTCCAAAGAGGGATCATAGCCTATGCTTTTGAGACAAAAAATCAAAATATAATGAAAATTAATTGGCGATTTTTGAGAATAGCACTGTCTGGTTTTGGATGTTATGTTGGGTAAAGGGTTAATACAACAGATTTAACTCTTCACCAGCTGAGTAGTTTGAAGATATTTTTTTTTTTTTTATCAAATCTGGTCATGGCTGCTTCACAGCAGATCAGATGGAAAATTCATCGTAATTTAAAGTTAAAAAAAATCCATTAACCCTTTACCCAGTGCAGACGATATCAAAATTTATTCTTTTAAATATCATTTTTTAAAATTTTTCAACAAATTTCAACAAAACCATATCATGTGACCCCTCGTTGGAACGAGCTCGACGAGCTCGTTCCAATGAGGGCTCACATGATATGGTTTTGTTGAAATAGTTTGAAAAATAATATTTTTTCAACTGCTGAATTTGCATATTACGCGGGCGGATGCGGCCGATTCGTTGGGTAAAGGATTAAATGTACAGAGAGTAAACTTTAATAAATGTGCCCAAATTATACTTATCTGAGTGGCAAGAGAAATTCTGCCCTTGGCAAGAACATCTGCCAATATCATGGAAGGAGTTGATTTTTTTCAAGACTTCTGATCGCGTGGCCGTTCCAGACCCTTGCTGAAGGGGTGGGGTCCTAATCCCCAATTATTATTATTATATTTATTTTTTGGGAGGGGAGGGGTGCAAAACAGAGCATTTGACTCCCTTATTGGAACAAGCTCATGTTTATGAACTTATGAGCTATGGTTCTGTAATGAAAAAGGATTTTTTTTAGATTTTTGAAAGAAAAAAGTAAATGACAACAGTGAACTGCTATTCACATTAGGTGAAGGGTTAAAATAAATTATAAACCTGCCCCATGATGGAGAACCTGTCCTGCCCTTACCCCCTCCTCCCCCCCCCCCACCCCAAAAAAAAAATAAATAAATAAAATGCCACAGGAATCAATTACTTCAAAATACAGTTAAAACTAGAAGTCCTGTCATGAAATGCGCACAAATAGCACGTCGATCTGCACGTTGATCTACGCGTTATGATCATGGTAAGGCTATCAAATTCTGTACATATGGCCATTGCACAAGCAATGTTTCAGCCAATGGACCTCCGGGTAACCCGGAAGTCCATTGGCAGAAACATTGCCTGTGTTTCCTATGAATAACCAGGAGAACCTGCCGTGCTTTGGATGCCTTTCGATATGGCACTTGCACGCAATTCATACGCGCAAATAAGCCTAGATAAGCGTGCAGTTCGTGACAGGACTTCTAGTTTTAACTGTAGTTGCAGATGGCTTCTTCATGTACTGTGCGAAGGAGTGGGAGAGAAGTCAATCCTCTTCTGCACCTCATCCTCTGGACCAGCTTTTATGGCGGAATAAGTTTCACTGACTTGTACTGCAAAAATGCTTTTGAAAAATGGATTATCATTAAATACTCACTTAGTGGAATGCTTCACCCATTGTAAAATATATTCTGTGGAAAACTGAAAAGCTTACCGTAAGAAACACAAGGACTCCTTAACTTGCAGGTCCCTTATTAGGAACTTCTTATTTTTTTCACAGACTTTTAGCCTTATTGACTTGGTGGATAATCCACTCAATGAGTGTTTTAATCACAATCCACTAACCTAACATACACCTGTATACCATTCTTAGTGGCTCAGTCGGTAGAGGTGCAGACTGGAAGCCGAGAGGATTTCTGTTCGAATCCCACCTGCGGCAACTGTGTTGTGTCCTTGGGCAAGACACTTCACTGCTATTGCCCACATGGGGGCATGGAGGTATTGTGTACAAAGGCATACATGTACTGCATGTCGATGGTGCACCTGTCTTCAACCAATGCTGACCCTGCTTGTGTGGATTTAGTATGTTGGGGAGGTGACAGTTGCTCGGTGGTTCTCTCTGGGTACTCCAGCTTTCTCCACCTGTAAAACTGTTGTGGTCATGATTAGCCATTATGCAGAAATATGTGACCTTAAACACCAATAAATAAATAGATAAATATAAATAAATAAATAGCAAAATCTACCAGAAAATTTTGCAAATCTGTAAAAAGTTGGAGTTTTTGCTGCCAAATGTCATATTTGTTGCAAGTCGGAGAAGTTGGAATTTGTGTGTGGAATAATATTTGGGGAAGTTAAGTATAATACAGTGTTGCCTACTAATTGGATATCTCTTAAGTGAATAACTCTAATAATTGCATATAACTTCTCAGCACCCAATCATTCACCACACCTTGAGTACAGATTTCACCTGTTAATTTCATAAAGATTATACAGTAAACTTTTGTTAAATGCATAAAAAATCTTGTAATATGTTGAGGAAATTACCCTGACAATCATGAACTTCCTCTTGTTATAGTCCTATTTGGCCTTAGTCCATCCAATACAGGTATTTAATCTATTATATTTTGTTTGACAAAGATCCATGAGCTCTATCAAACAAGATATAATAGAATAAATGCTCAGTTTATCTCTTGAATACAGAAAAAGGACAGTATTCCTGTTAATTGAATATTTGTGTTAATTGAATAATTTTCTTTAGCAATGTGGTTATTGAATTAACAGGGTTCCACTGTACAATGTGATATGTCAAATAAATTTCTTGGTTTGTTTTATGTTTTAGGCCTCACAGGTGGTGGTGTACAGTTAAAACTAGAAGTCCTGTCATGAAATGCGCACAAATAGCACGTTGATATGCGCGTTAATGTACGCATTATGGCCCAAGTAAAGCTATCAAATTCTGTACATATGGCCTGTGCACAAGCAATGTTTCAGCCAATGGACCTCCGGGTAACCCGGAGGTCCATTGGCAGAAACATTGCATGTGTTTGCTATGAGTAACCAAGAGAACCTGCCGTGCTTTGGATGCCATTCGATATGGAAGTTGCGCGCAATTCCAATGCGCAATTAAGCCTATATAAGCGCACTATTCGTGACAGGACTTCTAGTTTTAACTGTATTTTGTCTTTTGAGTGCAAGAAAGCTTTGCAATGCTAAAGCATTACAAAGCCTTGTTGCACTGAAGGGACAAGTTTATCAGTTTTATTAACTTGGGTAAAATATCAGACATAAACCATTTAATTTTATTTTTTTAAGTTTGCATTGGTTATAAAAAGAGAGCATGCGGCAGCCAAAAGGACCATGTGGGAGGGCCGGAGAAATATTTTTTTTGTTTAAACTTTTTGGGCCTAATTTCAAAAAACTTTGTTTACATGTATGAGTCTGTTCCCTTGACCCTCCTACATGTACATGTATATGTAGACCATCCATCCAATTACTACCAAACTTGACATGTCTTCTCTGTTCAGTCCAGAGAGTGGCCCTGTAGGTTGGGGTTTCCATATGCATGGAGCAAATGGGGTTGAATGGGCTAAAAATGGATAATTTTCTTCTAAAAACACTTTTCCAGGAAAGAGTTCTCAGCAACTCACTTTTTACCCACTGGCCCAAAGTGTAGAGCAATACTGATTTGAACACAGCTTAACCCCTTACCTGGGAGTGCAGTGGCTCAGTGGTAGAATGTCAGACTTCCATACTAGAGGTCCCGAGTTTGATCCCCTTTCGGGATGACCTGTGTTGTGTCCTTGGGCAAGACACTTTATCCCAGGGGCACAATGACGCTGTGTACTAAGACGTACTGCACGTCACTGGTGCACATGTCTTCAACTGCTGTAACCCTGCTTAAGCGGAGCTTGAACAGAGTTAGAATGTTGAGGAGCTGACAGTTGCTCGTCGTTGCTCGTTGGTTCTCTCCGGGTACTCCGGCTTCCCCCACCCGTAAAACTGTCACGGTCATGATTAGCCATTGTGCATAAGTATGTGACCTTACACCCCAATAAATAAATAAATATATAATCCCTTACCTAACAAGTTGTCCACATGTGCTTGCGAAATATACATGTACAAATTTAGCAGTTAAAAAAAAAACATTCAACAAAATTCAACAAAACCATATCATGTGACCTTTCATTGGAACAAGCTCATTTTTTTTATCCACCATTTTACAACCGAAACAAAACATATCAATTGCACAAAAAATGCAAGTTTTTTGCAAGTTATCTCCCCTTTGCAGACCCCGATTTGCAAAAATCGGTTTCGATTCTCATGAACTCCTTCTTTTTCAGTTCTTAAATAATTTATAATTTGAGTGTACTGTTACACTCTTGTGGGTGCAATCAGTGCATATTCCATAGTAAAAAAACAAACCTCATATTGGTATATTTCCTAATGTTTAACCATTAGGGCCTGGTGGCCCTAGCCCACATTTTGGCGAGTTCCTTGTCTTACTTGAACATAATGATAAATAGAACACATTTTTCAATGCACAGACTTTTGGTTGTCTTGCAGATGGAAGTTACAGTACCTAGATCATAGTTTCTAGTGAAGTCTTAACTGTGTCGGCAGCCAAGAGTTCACAAGACACAAAGTGCTGTGAACTCTTAGCCTGCTGAGTATTTTCAAGATATTTTTCATCAAATCTAGTCATGGCTGCTATGAAGCAGCCATGACTAGATTTGATGAAAAGTTAATCTAAGAAATTTAGTATAACACAAGAAATCATTGGGAAAAAGATCCATTCATTTTATAGGGTGGTGGGGGATTAAATGTGCCCAAATTATATTGATTTCAGTGACAAGAGAAACCCTGTGCTGGGCAGGAATATGCACCAGCAACATGCAAAGAGTTCAATCATGGCACAAATACTTGATGTATTAACATTTGGTGCAGTGTGAATGCCCAGGTCACATCAAAGCAAAAAAAACAAAAAATTCAATTTTTTGGCATTTTGGAGTATGAAAGCAAGTTTGAGGCTCTCACAATGAGCCCCAAAAAATGGATATAATGTAGAAATTTTGGGTTTGAATGGACTTGAATATATATGTGTGAAAGATGCTACTTGTAAAAAAAACTGACCTTTTAGGTAAGGTGACAAATTGTAGGAATTTCTCAGAAACTGCAAGTTTTGTATAAATTTCAAGTTTTATCTCCCCTTGGGGAGCCTGAAATCAGGCACAGCACACATACCTGATGCAGTAACATTTGCAGTAACAAGACATTACGACAAAACAGTACCCCAAAATTACAAGTTTTGCATTTTGGTGCCCAAGGAAAATATTGGGTTTCCAAATGAGCTAAACGAAACTTGGCTTGAATAAACTTGCATTCGATGAGTGAAAGAGGCTGCTTGCCAAATATCAATACTTCATGTACAAGAGTTCTGAGTAGGATTATTTTTATGTTTTTTTGGGTTATCCCCCTTTGGGTATTAAAAGTCAGATTAAAAAACGAAAATAACCTAAAAATTTACAATTTTTACATTTTAAAGCTGGAGAACAACTTTCTTGCACCAAAATTGAGTCCAAATATGGATGCAGAAACTTGGTTTGAACAAACTTGAATGGAAAACAAAATCACAGTTTTTGCATTTTGGAGCTTGAAGGCAATGTTCAGGCTCCCCACGCAAGTATAAATGTGGATACAGAAAGTTCCTTGAAACATCTGAGAACAAAAAAAAAATCAAAAAAATTGCTGTTTTTGCATTTTGTTGCCTAATGACAAATTTTGGTCTCATTAATGGATGCAGAAACTTGATTTGAACAAACTTGAATGTATAGATGTTTAAGTGAAAGATGCTACATGCACTTGACAAGTTTTTTATTAATTTCACAAAAAATATCACGTTTTTCAAGTTATCTCCCTTATACAAATAACCAAGTCACATCAAAACAACAAAAATAATTGCCAAAAAATTTCAACATTTGTATTTTGGAGTCGAAAGGCAAGTTTTGAACCCCCAAACAACCCAAATATGGATGCAGAAACATAACAACAAACTAAAATGTATACATGAGTGAAAAATGCCACTTGCCAAAAATCAACACACTCTGCACCAGGTTTGTCATTTTAAGAGGGTGACCACTCTCACTCTCAATGGCTCTCCTATACTAAAATTTGCGGTAGCAGTAAATATCCTCCCTGCCATATACAAGGAGAGCCACGAAAGTGAACTTTGTTCAGTAGTGGCAATCAAAATCGCTCATCTGGGATCATGCACTTCAGAAAGGCTTACTGGTAGTTTGTCTCAGTGAGGCCACTGTGCCTGGCATCTGGCTTGAGCTGGAGGTCTGCTGTTGGGGTCTCACAGAGACTAACCGGTAGCCATTTTGCTTACTTATTGGATACTGACTATAATTGTCTGACTAAATACATTATTCAGTCTATATTCAGGTAGAAATTCTGGCCTGTTCTGCAAGAAATTATTGCATTTTTCAAACCTACATTACATACTATACGCACAACCCAAACAATAAGAGGCAAAGATATGGTAAAATTACCAATCTCAAGAATAGATCCCAGTTCCTCTCCTTGGGTCAAATTAAGGTGGGCCGATAAATGGCCTTTCAAAGTTCATTTAAGGTTGGTCACCAGTGCTCTCCTCCCATTTTGAAAATGACAGGCCTGCTGCACTGTGGTTCTGAAAATTACAGCTTTTGGATTTTGGATCCCAGACACCACCTTGGGACTAACAAACAAGCCCAAATATGGATGCAGAAATTTAATGTTTTTGAGTGAAAGATGGTGCTTGCCAAAAATCAACACTTTCTCATCAGTGGTTCTGAAGAAGTTTTATTTTGTCATTTGTCAAAGGGAATCGGCAGATTGATTTAAACCAAGTTCAGTAGTCAAACCAGGGAACATATGCCGCAACTCTGATTAATTTTAAAATTTTTTTTTTTTTATTAAGGTTTAACGACACATTAACAGCCATGGTCATATCATGTCAGTGACAGTTTTATGGGTGGAGGAAGCCGAAGTATCTGGAGAGAACCACTGAGCAATGACGAGCAGCTGTCAGCTCTCCAACATCGTAACTCTGAACGTTACACCATGGCACAGGCAGGGTTAGATTGGTTGAAGACATGTGCACCATCGATGGGCAGTATGCCTTAGTACACAGCATCATCGTGCTCCAGTGTAGGCAATCAGGGTTAAGTGCCTTGCCCAAGGTCACAACGCGGGAGCACGAATCAGTCACTGAAATGGTCACCCATCCAACTACTAACCATGCTCGACGTTGCTTAACTGGTAGAGTGCTAAATTACTTTTCAATGGTCATTTGTAATGCAAGTATTTTTTTTCAAAAATATCACACTACAAGCAAAAGGAGCCTTAGTTCAGCAAGATATTGCTCATAATAATTGTTTTGTTGCAACTTATTGGAGAGTGCCATTTGGCACTCTCCAATAAATTTTAACAAAACAATTTTATATTAATATTTTTCTTCCACTGCTGAGCCAACAACAAATTAGTGCAAACAGTGTAAAGCCACTATAGTGGCTTTCAGCACTTTTCAGTAGAGCCCTGATAATGGCTTCTAGCACTCAACCAGTTAACTTAAGTGATCTGACGAGAACCGGTTTCCACGATGCCACTGCGCCCCCAACTCTGGTTATTAATGGTAACATGCACAACAGGGTGAATCCTATATACTTTCCGTATCATTGTTATAATAAATAGATATTCGTTAACAGTTTTCACTACAATACAGGAAAATTACCAAATTCTTTTTAATTAAATATTTTTCACGGCTGAAGTTGCTCTACCATTAACAGGGTTCACATGTACTTTGAGTATCGATTATAAACAAACAGAGAGTTATTAGCTTAACTTGACAAAGTCAAGATAAGCTATTGCCATCACGCATGTGGAAGTCTGTTAGTCTGCGAGTCTGTTAGTCTGTTCACATTTTCCTTTAGCACGGGCTACAACCGCAGTTCTTCTCTGATCATCACAAAATTTCATATGCAGGTTTGGGGTCATGTCTAGATGAGAACGTCCCCTTTTGGTCGCGATCGGGCAACCTGTATGGCTGCCCGAGCCCAAAACCCAAAAACCATTATCACAGTCTACAGGTCGTATTTATGAAGGGATTTCATTGTACCTTGGTAGGATGCCTCTGTATAGTGCCTAGATGAGAATGTCCCCTTTTGGGCATGATCTGTCAACCATGATGGCTGCCCAAGCCCGAAACCCCAAAACTTTTAGCACAGTCTGCAGGTCATGTTTAATATGGAGGGATTTCATTGTAACTTGGTAGGATGACTCCTTATGATGTCTAGATGAGAATTTCCCCATTTAGGCGTGATCTGCCAACCGTGACGACTGCCCGAGCCCAAAACCCGAAAACCTTGAGCACAGTCTACAGGTCATATTTATTGAAGAATCTCATTGTAACTTCATATAATGTCTAGATGAGAAAGTCCCCTTTTGGACATGATTGGGCAACTGTGACAGCTACAGGGCCCCAAAGCCCAAAAACCTTTAGCATAGGCAAAAGGTCATATTTATGGAAGGATTTCATTGTAACCTGTTAGTTTGACTCCATATAATGCCTAGATGATGACATCCCCTTTTGGTCGTGATTGGTCAACTGTGACAGCTTCAGGGGCCCGAAGCCCAAAAACCTTGAGCACAGTCTACAGGTCATATTTATTGTATTTCATTGTAACTTCGTAGGATCACTCCAGATGATGCCCAGATGAGAATGTCCTCTTTTGGTTGCGATCATTCAACCATGATGGCTGCCCGAGCCCAAAGCCCAAAAACCTTTAGCACAGTCTACAGGTCATATTTATGAAGGGATGAAGGGATTTCATTGTAACTTGGTAGGTTGACTTCATATAATGTCTAGATGACCACGTCTCCTTTGGACGCAGTTGAGAAACTGACGGCTACAGGGGCCCGAAGCCCAAAAACCTTTAGCACAGTCTACAGGCCATATTTATGAAGGGATTTCAATGTAACTTGATAGGATGACTCGTTTTGGAATAATTTCACTGTAACTTGGTAACTTTCGTGGATATACGTTAACTGTGAGGGCCACATACATTAACTGTGAGGTCATATTAACCCACCCCTCAGCTCTTTAGTACAGTGTACATCTCATATTATTTTTATCAAAAACATAGCATACAGGGAACAGAAATGAACATATTCCCAATTATCACAATTCTTGTCTTATTTCATAATCCTTTCATAAACATTGAACATTATCCTTTTCATCAAACACAACACACAAGTTAAGCTACAGTGTCATTGACACTTTCATGTTTCATTGGGCTGCATGTATAGCACTCAAATTCTGTCCAAGGTATACAATAAACTGGAATAAAGTGGCATTTTTCTCAATCCGATTGTATCACACTTACCCATTATGGGTCAAGATTTCATAAATAAAATATTGCACATTAAGAACGAATAAAGAAAAACAAATGAAAACAGCATCTCGTAGGGGTAGGATTTTAAAAAAATTGTGTAAAATCAAAATTTGGCTATTTTATTCTACTGTTAAGAAATTTGTGAGAACTATTACATTACAGGAAATCAGATTATCTGATTTTTGCAAAATTCTGCCTGTCTTTGAATTAGTTTTCTCACATTTCTTTTCTGATGAGTTAGATTCTATGGTGCTGTGGGGGTGGAAATTCTACTTTCATGATTACATACTGTACAACTCACTCACAGTTATATAGCCATTGCATCTCAGAAATGTTAGTTGTGCTTATTATCCCTGCATTTTAAAAAATGCGGGGATATAGTGATGATCTCTGTCTGTATGTCCCTTTTTGTGAGCTATAATTTTGAAACTTACTGTACTTCTTAAGTATGGTATAGAGATGACAAAAATAGGTTTAGAGTAATTAGGTCAAACTCATTTGCACTACCAGAGTGCTAGGGGTTAAGGATAAAAAACGAGTTTCAGTTCAGTCTTTCTATGTGTTAAGAACATGAAGATATAGTAAACAACACTTCAGACCCCCCCCCCCCCCCCCCACCCTAACTTGGAGGAAAGACCTGCAATAGAGCAAAAATACCTATCTGTAAATATCTTCATTCGATTCAGTCTAACTCCCCTTTCATCATTCTTAGGAGATCAGTTGCTAAACCTCTTAAGACAGAAAAACACATAAATTAGGGTAAGAAATGAATAAAGCTTATCTAATCATCATCACATTGATTATGATAAAGGGACGTAGCAACAACCAGATTTGCCCCCATGCTTCAAATAGAAGCAGGTAGGCCAACCTTCGTTGGGGTAAAATGTCAACCAAAGCAAGACAACCTCACACTTTAATGCTCTCTGTCAACAGGGACCCGAAAGTCCAGAGTGATGTTGATAAAGGAGATATATCAGAAACCAGATTCAACCCCCCCCCCCACACCCCCATGCTTCAGGTGGGGGTCAGATGTCAAGCAAAGCAACACAACAACACACCTTTAATAGTCTCTCTGTCAACAGGGACCAGAAAGTCCAGAGTGATGAATGATAAAGGGACATAGCAGCAACCAGATTCAACCCCCCCCCCCCACCCACTCCTATGCTTCAGGTAGAAGCAGGTAGACCAGCCTTTATTGGGGTTAGATTTCAAGCAAAGCAAGATAACCTCACACTTTCAATGCTCTCTGTCAACAAGGAGCCTAAAGTCCAGAGTGATGATGATAAAGAGACATAGCAGCAACCAGATTCGCCCCCATGCTTCAGAAAGAAGCAGGAAGGCCAACCTTTGTTGGGGTTCAGATGTCAAGCAAAGCAACACAACCTCACATTTTTAATACTGTCTGTCAACAAGGAATCGAAAGTCCAGACTGATGATGATCATGATAAAGGGACATAGCAGCACCTAGATTTGCCCCCATGCTTAGGAAAAAGCAACTACATACTCAGAATGACACACGTGTGTGAATGGGTTAATCGATATGTCACAAGTGCTAGAACGAAAGGATAGAACAACAGGCAACAGGCCTCGAGTTTTATCGTTCCATGATGGCACAAGTGCCATATCAATTAACCCTTTAACACACGCGTGTCATTCTGTGTTTATTGCATGCCTTCACATCTATAAAAACAATTACTAGAAGGACACACAGCAATTCATTTGACAACTATCAACAAAAAGAACACATTTTATCACCAACCAAATTTTCATTCTATGTGCCTACCAGCACATACAACACATTAAAACTCAGGGGATGATTTTTAGTTATCGCTAGTGATTCAAATTGTAATTGCTTGCACAATTTGTCGAAAATTCCAGTGAAATTTCGCTTCTTTATAAAAATAGTCTGTCAATGATTTACATTCCGCACATGTGCTGAACGGGTTTCTTTTCAACCTACTCACAATTGTTTACAATTGGCTGTAACGTAAGTGCAAGCCCTACTTCAGAACTAACTCAAGCTTTTAAGAAACTTTTCCAAACAAGTTGGAAAAGTAATAGAGTGCAAAAGCACGAAAAAGATCGAAAAAGGGTCGAGCGAGACCAGCGCTCGAAATTACAGGTACTCTCTCTGAACACCTCTTGTATTTACCGAGCACATGCGCAACAACCGTGACGTCAATTCCTTTTATTTCCGACATTGTACTGGTCGGAAATTTTTGTGACTCCTGCTATTTTTTAGCTGTTATCTTCGTGAACAACTTATTTGTATGGTGCTATCTTCATCTGATTATGTGGAAGTGGATTGTATCCTTTTCAAGCTTCTAAATTATTACCATTTCATGATATTTTTGATAATTTTTGCTTGCTTTTTCACACATAGTCTTGTTTTTCCCCCACGTGTGAACACAACCATTGTTCTGTTTTTCGTCGGCGGGAAGCTTGATTTCATGTATCATTTTCATATTATGCATAAGACTATTCCTTGTTCCTCTTGCTTGCAGGTGAAACATGTGGACGACTCTCATTCCACATGTGTCACTTGCAACAATTGTACTCAGGCCCAATCATGTGGTATTTGTGGGGTTTGGTCCTCAAAATTCTGGGCTTCTGTTAACAAGGTGGTTCTGTCTAGAGCTAGAACCCCTCGTTCTCGGGGTAAGGGTAGCCATGCCTTATCAGATATTTCTGTGAGTGCACGTAGTGACTCTGTCACACAGGATGCTGATCTGTCTTTTTCTGTGGCAAGTTCCTCTGCAACTGTTGACGGTGCTAGTGCGGTGATACCTGATGTGGAGACCATGGTCTCTTTGTTTTCTGATGTCACTCTTGAGGCGTCTGTTTTTGTAGAGAGCTTCTCCGAGGTCAGATCAGTGACCCTCTCCGATTTGCCTCCTACGCTGTCGACAGTTGCTGAGGAAGTTGTTACTACAGATCCTATTCTGTATGATGGTGGCTCTTCCATCTCCTCTGGGGATAGTATACAGTCTCGGGGGTCAGAGACTGTATCTGCTGGTGTGTCTATGAGCTCTCAGCCTCCCCTGGCTTCGCGGCGAAGCTGTGTGGGTTTGCTGTCTGCTCTGTCTCATCTGGCTAGGTTTGCTCCTAGTCGGTTGAGCCATTCAATCGCTTCGGCAGCGATTCCTCGCCCCTCGAGCGAATCGTTTATTGTTCCTCCTTCCTCTGCTAGTGTGCTGACTAGGAGATGGGGTTGGGACATTGGCATCCAGGGCCTGTTGTTCGGCAGAGGTCAGTGACAGTCCCGGTTAGCTGTCACTCTCGGAACGTTCCTCCAGTGATTCCTCACTGTGTTCCGAGTCTGGATGTCGATCGATGCTTGCCGTCGGTCTCAAGAGGATGGGCAGTTGGGGTCTTCTGCCGTGCAGAGGCCAATGGCAGGATCCTGTCATTCTTGGGACTATCCTCCGGTGTCTTCTCACCATGTCCCAGGTCCAGCTACAGATCGACGTACGCCGTCAGTCTCTTTAGAGGATTTGCAGGCCCTTCTGTTCCACAGAGGTCAGTGATTGCCCCTGGACGTCACAATCGGGACTATCCTCCGGTGTTTTCTCACCGTCTCCCTATTCTGTCTGCCGATCGACGTTCGTCATCGGTCCCTTCTGAGGATTTGGGTTCTTCTACCAGAAGGGTCCATTGGGAGGACACTCCGTCGGGCGATGCTGCTGCGACAGATTCTCAGGGTGACCTGCGTCAGCCCATTTTGGCACTCACCCGGTTGCTTTCTAGCAACCCTCAAGCTGGCCTCCCTGTGCCTCCTGAGGCACAACCTCCTTTGGTCGGTCGCTGAGATGTCTCACCTGGCCCCTTGGATACTGCACAGTATTCACAGGAGATTTCTGCTGGTCAGCCCGAGTTGGGCTACATCTCTTCTGCAACAGAGGATGATGATTTTCTTGAAGGTGATGGACCCCCCTCGTCAGTCTTGGGGCAGGCTTTGGATTTTTGCCGGACATTCAACCTTCAGACCAGCCATCTGTGACCATCCTCTGTGGAGCGCCGTAACCCCGTTGAGCCTTCTAGCTCTGGGGCTTTGCGTCCTCTGCAATCAGCTCAGGTTGTTGAGTCCTTCCAGGGCTTGGATGCCAAAATGCGTTCTAAGGCCCTCAAGGGTTCTTTCTATTCTAGAGCTGATGCTTTTCTGCCTCCATCATGGTTTCGTGTTTACGATTCCGTCTGTCCACCAGTCTTCCAAGGGATGACTACTGTGGATGAGGATTCTTCTTCCCTCGGGTTAACTGAGCTTAAGTCGGCAGTTCTCACGATGTCGGTAGTTGAGTCTATGGTGGGCCTGTGCCGAGAGATGCTGGGTATGTTATCTCTCGCAGACCATGTCGTCGCTGCCCTGGCTGAATATTTTCCACCAGTGGAGTTTGATGATGCTCAGGCACCTTTTTGCATTTTGTCACAGGCTCTCATGAACTTGACACACGCTCACGCCTGTAACATGGCTAATTTGGAACTGGCATGCCGGGATGCGGTGTTGGATTCTTCTCCATCCCTTCCTTCTGAGCAGCGTGCTGTTCTGAGATCTGCCTCTTTGGTTGGACCTCAGTTGTTCCATGGTTCCGTGGAAGCTGTCCGTGGCGAGGTTCTTCGTCATTTGAAGGACCAGCTTTTGCTACGACAGCTGGACCAACCTGCTGCTGTGGGTGGTAGTCGTTCCAGGTCTGCCAAGCGTCCTGCTGCGTCTGCCTCATAGGCGACGGCTTCGGCTCCATCTGCTTCTTCTGCTCAGAAGAAGGGCTGACGCGGCCAGACTCGCTGGCAGCCTCAGGCAGAAAAGTCTCAGGACTCTGTCGCTTCCCGAGGTGGTGGTTTCTCCTCTCAGGGGCCTCGTCGAGGCTGGAAGTGAAGATCCTCACCTCGATTCGCCTCCAGTCGGGGGAAGGCTGATGCTGTTTTACGACCGTTGGACAGAGATAACGTCGGACACTTGGGTCCTCGACGTCATACAATCCGGTCTGCGACTGTCTTTCCATCGGCACCCCAGTTTATCTCGGGTGCCCCTCCTGACTCGTGTCCCTTCCGATTCTCTACGTCAGGACCTCCTGGTGCAAGAGATCGACAATCTCCTCTCCAAAGGGGCGATCGAGGTGGTCAGGAACACCCTTTCACTGGGGTTTTACTCAAGACTTTTCTTGGTGCCGAAGAAAAATGGCCAATTTTGTCCTGTCATCGATCTGAGTATCCTGAACGAGTACATTATAGCACCTTGTTTCAGTATGGAGACTTTCCAGTCGGTTCGACGTTCAGTTCATCAGGGCGACTTTGCTGCCAGTATCGACCTGAAGGATGCCTACTTCCATGTACCCATTCATCTGGCGTCACGGAAATACCTTCGGTTCTCGTTTCGGGATCGAGTCTATCAATTCAGAGCTCTCCCGTTCGGTTTGAACCTGGCTCCTTGGGCCTTCACCCGACTGATGTCACATGTGCTTGCTTTCCACCGTACTCAGTCAGCTGTGACTTCGTCAGCCTACCTGGACAACATCCTCCAACGGCACCACGATGCTGCTGTTCTGGAGTCAGATGTCTGGCCGTTTCGTTGCCTAATAGCTTTGCTGGGTTTCAGAGTCAATTGCGATAAGTCGGATCTCCTTCCTTCTCAGCAATTTCGTCATTTGGGGATGGATGTCGACACTCTTCACAATGTGGTGTCTGTCCCCAATGCTCTGGCAACGATTCTTTCCGCCTTGACTCGGAACCTGCTTCAATCTTCCTCGGTTTCGGCCAGGACTTTCCTTTGGATGCTGGGCCTTTGCGTTCGGTGACAGATCTCATTCCGCTCGTTTGCCCGACCTCTCCAACACTTCCTGTTGGATCATTGGCATCCGAATGTAGATCAGCTGGAGCTGGAACTTCCTATTTCTCGTCCCTGCTTTGTCACCTCCACCTTTGGACCGATGTTCCCTGACTGACACAGGGTGTTCCGTTGGATCTTCCTTTGGCCGATCGCATCCTTACTGCGGATGCCAGCGATCGGGCTGGGGTGTGATGTTGGATCCTCTCGGTCTGTCCACTAATGGCGAGTGGGACAGCGAGCAGGTGGGCCTTTATATCAACCAGAAGGAGCTCCTTGCTCTTCTGTTGAGTTTTCGGCTTTGGATCCCTCACCTATTGGACCATATTGTCCTACTTCTTTCAGACAATTCGACAGTAGTGGCCTACATACGGAATCAAGGATGCACACATTTGATTCCCATGTATTGGCTATCTCGGGATCTTCTTCTGTTGGCGTAGGATGTAAACGCTCGGGTGTCCATTCGACACATTCCCGGGCGTCTCAACGTCCTATCAGACTCCCTGTCCCGACGCGACAGTGTCCTTCCAACCGAATGGATGCTACATCGGTCGGTGTTTCAGGCGATTTGCGAGCTGTGGGGATGTCCTCTGGTCGACCTTTTCGCCACTTGCTGGAATCATCAGGTAGAGACCTTTGTCTCACCTTGTCCAGATCCTCTGGCATTTGCGGTAGACGCTCTGTCTCTGGACTGGACAGGTTGGATTGGCTATGCCTTCCCTCCTGCAACGATTCTTCCTCAGGAATTAGCAAAGATTCGTGCTTGCAGTTGCAGGATCATTCTGATCGCACCTCTGTCTCCACAGAGGGTGTGGATCAATCTGCTGCGGCCTCTGTTGGCAGATTGGCAGATTCGTCTACCTCTACGTCACGATCTTCTTTCCCACGGTCATCCCAGGAACTATTATAACAACCTGGCGAGCCTGTCCCTTCATGCCTGTCTTTTATCAGGTCCTGTCTCCGACGTAGAGGTTTTTCGAGACGAACAGTGGAGTGCATTTCTGCATCGCGGCGACATTCCACTACCATGACTAATGCTGCGAAGTGGAAGGTTTTCTGCCTCTGGTGTACAGATCACAATGTGGATTACAGTGATCCGTCAATCGCTCAAATTGCGGATTTTCTGGTATACCTTTTTGACTCCAAGGGCCTCCAACCTATTACAGTTAAGGGCTATCGGTCTGTGCTGTCTGATACTTTCTCTTATGTGGGAAAGCAGTGCATCGGTCGTAATCTATTTCTCCCCAAACTCACTCGGCACTTTTCTTTGAAGAGGCCACGAGTTTTGCGTCTTACACACCAGTTGAACTTGGCATGGGTGTTGCACTGTTTGGAGGGGGCGCCACTCGAGCCTTTATCTGAGGCCGATATGCGTTTTCTCACGTATAAGACGACTTTCCTTCTAGCATTTGCTTCTGCTCGACGAGTCAGTGAGCTTCATGCGCTATCTGTTGATTCTGCTTTATCAGAAATGAGGCTAACAGTGTCACCTTCACTACTGATTGCTCTTTTCTGGCTAAGAATCAACTTCCTGATTTGGTACCTCCTCCCATCTGCATTCGGGCTCTCCCCATTGTCGATGGTCGGAGACCTCTTCTTTGTCCTGTTTGTGCGATCAAGACTTACATTAATCGCACTCAGTTCATTAGGAGGGGTCAGAAGAGATTCTTTCTGTCTCTCATTCCTAAGAGACAGTCTATCTCTTCCCATTCTATTTCCAGGTTGATCTGTCTTGCAATCAAGCTGGCATATTCCCGCTTGTCTGCTTCGGATCTTGTTTCGAGCTGGTTTAATGCTCATGAGGTTTGTGCCATTTCTACATCCTGGGCATTCACCAATTCTGTTTCGCTCTGGGATGTTATGAATGCGGCTTACTGGAGGAATGCTTCTACCTTCTCCTCCTTTTACCTCCTACCTACAGCAGCAGTCTGAGGACCTTTATTCTTTAGGCCCTCTCGTTGCTGCTCAGGCTGTTGTGCACCCTCGTTAAATTTGTTTTCATCGGGTTTGTGCTTTCGCTCAGCCTTGTTCTTTTCAGGTGCCTTCTCTCTATCTTCATTACAGGTTTCGCTATTGTTCTCTGCCCTTCTTGCTTTTCTTTCTGCTGCTCTTGTTGGTATTGGTTATGTGATTCACCTCCTCCTATTGTTTATTCAGCCAATTGTAAACAATTGTGAGTAGGTTGAAAAGAAATTAAAATTTTTTAGTAAATTTTGTTTCTTAACATACCTGCCACAATTGTTTACCGGAGACCCACCCTCCTTGGGGATATCTTTGATATCGATCACAAACTTCTCGTTGGCGGAAATACAGAATTGACGTCACGGTTGTTGCGCATGCCCTCGGTAAATGCAAGAGGTGTGCAGAGAGAATACCTGTAATTTCGACCGCCGATCTTGCTCGACCCTTTTTCAATCATTTTCGTGCTTTTGCACTCTATTACTTTTCCAACTTGTTTGGAAAAACTTTCTTAAAAGCTTGAGTTAGTTCCGAAGTAGGCCTTGCACTTACATTACAGCCAATTGTAAACAATTGTGGTAGGTATGTTAAGAAACAAAATTTACTAAAAAATTTTAATTTTCATTGTCCTCATGGTTTAGTGTTGCAGTAGATGGGGATTTCATAGAACAGGCTTGTAATAAATGTAATTCACAATTTGACATAACACGTCAATACAATTCCCATTTTGTCAGAATGTTGGGCCCTTTCTCGTAATACATCTACACCGCAAAATCCCAGTGAGAAGTAACAAGCAAGAGGTTGAAAGAAAATTTGAAATTTTCATTTATTTCAGAACAAAACTATCTGAAGGCTTTCTATTGTCAAAATGACATGTCAGGTAAAGGGTAGCCAGCACTACACATGTATTTATAAAGATTGTCATTCATATTTTATTATTTTTCATTTCTTGTCTTGATGACAAAGCTTATCAGCCCTCATTGGTTTGAGTGGTTTCTAATGAGTGGGTCATGAGCCATGATTTTGAGACAAAAATAAATATTTTTAATTTTTAGTTATTTAAGAATTTGTTTTGCACGTGTTATCTGTTATTTGGGTTGCATAAAGGGTTAAATGTTAGAGTTTTCACACTTGATAAATTATCAAAAGCAACAAAAGATTAAAAGCATATTTGTACCCTAATAGGAACCATGGGAAGTAGAGTTGTGCTTGTTTACTATGAAAATCAAGTTTTGTTTTACTGTCAAAATAGGACCTAATAAACAATGCTTGTTGGGTTGGAAATCCATTAAAGTTGAATGGTGTGAACAAACTTCTTTCCAATGTGATTTTGCTCAAAATCAACAGAATTTAAACCTACATGCATATCACCTGGAGCTGTGCACTCAAAGTATATCATCATCTGTCTGTGTTATTCAGTGGCATGGAAGGGTTTCTACCCCAAATACTAGGGCTGAAAAACTGAGGTAGTTACTGCAGCATGCTGATTTGTAAGGATGATATGGGAATGGGTTACACACACACACACACACACACACACACAGTCTTGTCTTCCCTACATACCGAGGTACCCCATTGTTTGTCCTTTGTGTGAACTAACGGTTTCTACCTCGTTTTGCCGGTACAGTTCTGGGAAAACAACCGAGGTAAAGGGTTTCTTTTGTCTTTTGTACCTCGGTAAGGCAAAACACTCAAACTCTTTTGTCTAGTTACCTCGTCAAGTTGGTAAGACAAACACACACACACACACACACACACACACACACACACACACACACACACACACACACACACACACACACACACACACACACACACACACACACACACACACACACACACACACACACACACACACACAGAGTCTTGTTTTCCCTACATACCGAGGTACCCCATTGTCTGTCCTTTGTGTGGACTAACGGTTTCAACCTCGTTTTGCCGGTACAGTTCTGGGAAAACAACCGAGGTAAAGGGTTTCTTTTGTCTTTTGTACCTCGGTAAGGCGAAACACGCAAACTCTTTTGTCTAGTTACCTCGTCAAGTTGGTAAGACAAACGCACACACACACACACACACACAGTCTTGTTTTCCCTACATACCGAGGTACCCCATTGTCTGTCCTTTGTGTGGACTAACGGTTTCAACCTCGTTTTGCCGGTACAGTTCTGGGAAAACAACACCGAGGTAAAGGGTTTCTTTTGTCTTTTGTACCTCGGTAAGGCGAAACACGCAAACTCTTTTGTCTAGTTACCTCGTCAAGTTGGTAAGACAAACACACACACACACACACACACACACACACAGTATTGGACAAACCTTTAAAATTTTTTCTTGAAATAACATCTTCTGGTGCATTTTAGCCTTGCTAATAGTCACTTTATGCATGCTGGGGAAAAGAAATGAAACATGCATGAATACTGACCTGTATATCATCAAAGCATTTTACCAGAGAGTATTCATGCATGTTTCATTCATTGGTGGTTTCTGATTATAAAAGTAGGGATCTGCGAATCACAAATTTCTTTTCGAATCTCAAAACGAATCGTGTCTCTGATATTGACACCGAATCGAATCCTAAATTGAATCTTAAAAGGCAAGTTATTTCATATTGCATCAAACGGAAGTTACGGAACACTGTGATGACCCTTACGCGACGGAGTGAACACCTTAAACACCAATAACTAAATATTCTCTGCAGCACCGTCGCTGAAACAGCTAGGCCTGTTGTCCATAGTTTTAGTTTTTGAAGGCCTAACTTGTTACTATTCACGTTCTTAAGAACGTGAATAGTAACAAGTTAAGCCTTCAAAAACCAAAACTATGGATAATGTTCTGGGCCAAATTCACACCTTACCTAACAATTAAACATTGTCAATTACTCAAATAAATAGGAATTGAGCCTACATGAATGAATTTTCTAATGACAGTTTTATCTTATTTTTGTTGGAAATGTAACAAATTGAAGTTAGTACGAGAGATTCGAAAAAATCGAATCCTGAGACTGATTTGGGATCGATCTCGAAGCATACATATGGTATCGATATCGAATCGAATCTCGAATATTCGCAGGACCCTATATAAAAGAACCCTATAATAATCTTTTCAATTGATATTTATTGGTATCTTTTATGATCAGAAACCGATAACATGCGACAGCACCAGAGTGGTTAATTAATAGACATTCAAATTACACTTTCCAGTGTTTATGGCCCTTGTTTATTTTACCAGAGATCATTCCCATGTATGTTACATGTCACCTTACTGCTTATCAGAATTTAATCCTTTACCCAACGCAGACGATATCAAAATTTATTATTTTAAATACCATTTTTTAAATTTTTCAAAATATTTCAAGAAAACCATATCATGTGACCCCTTGTTGGAATGAGCTCGACCAGCTCATTCCAACGAGGGGTCACATGACATGGTTTTCTTGAAATTGTTTGAAAAATAATATTTTTTCAACTGCTGAATTTGCATATTACGTGGGCAGGTGCAGGCGATTCGTTGGATAAAGGGTTAATCTTTTACCCAATGAATCGGCTGTATCTGCCCACATAACTTACAAATTAGGAAGTTGAAAAAACTATATTTTTTGAAAAATTTGAACAAAACCCTTTCATCTGAAGCCCTCACTGGAATGAGCTCATAGATCTCGTTCCATTGAGGGATCATATGATATGGTTTTGTCGAGATTTTTAAAAAAATTTGAAACAGTAATTAAAATAATAAATTTTGATATCCTGTGTGTTGTGTTAAGCATAAAACGGCAATATATCCCACCCCAAAAAATGTTTGGTGCACTATCTGTACTCATTCCTATGCCATTGGTTACGTATGATAGATACAGTTAACATTGCTTTCATTTTAGATCCTGCTTCAGCTGTTTCCTGTAACTGCACAGTGGATTGTATGGTCAGTTGCTCGCCTGGAGAGTACTATGAATCTGGTGTTTGTCTCCCCTGTTCATCAGGATACTAGTGAGTAAATTTAGCTGAACATTTATAGTTTTAGCAGACATGACTGTTTACATAACCTTATGGCCAAAACCGCAAAGTGTTATGTACAAAATGTTCCATTCAAATTTTTGCAGTTTTTCTCTCAAAAACATAGTTTCATTTGTTCAATCCAATGAAAACCATCTATTACTTGAAAATAGAATATGTTTTCATCTTTGGAAGTGACGTTATAAAAAAAAAACATCCACAATACAATATAAGTATTTCCATAAGTTCCTTGAATTCTGCACCCTAAATGTATGTAACATGTAACCATCTCAACTTGTGCATTCTTACAGCCTTAGTGAGTGTGTATTTTTATGCAGTGTGTGATATGGCAGCCTATCAACTGTGCAATGCTTATGGTTAGCCAGTGTGTACTTTTGTATGTTAGCTTACCAACTAACTCTGTGCAATGCACAGGGTTAGTCACTCTTTTCTTTTTGGTCATAAATACAATAATCGCTATCAGGAGACTAACCCTGTGCATTGCACAGCCTTAGTGGGTGGGTGTACATTTTCATGTAGTGTATGATATGGCAGTTACCAAATTTTTATAACCAGAAAGTGTGGCTTACCCAGTGCTTTTCACAGGGTTAGTTGCACTTTCTGGTTATTAAAAAAATTAACCGAGTAAATAACCCTGTGCAATATACAGCCTTAGTGTCACCCTCAACTGTATCGACTCGTTACCCAGAGTAATAGCCAAAGCCAGTGAGTAATATTCTCAAAAAGCATTTTAACTCTGCTTATGACCACTTCATTGGAATGGATTGTGGAAAGTTTTTTTTTTTAGTGAATTCCAAAAATGAAAACATTCTATTTTAAATTAATAGCTTCTTTGAAGTGTCACACAACCTATGTTTTTGAGGCAAAAAATAAAATTTTGATTATTGAAGACTATTTTGTTTTTGCTGTTCATATTGGATAAAGTGTCAGGTAGGTGAACATGTAGAACAAAGGGCTAAGTACATGTATAGTGAAACATGGCTGAGAAAAGATGTTTCCTCACAAACACTCGGGGAGAATCACCAAGCAGTGACGAGCAACTGTCAGACTCCCAAAGTGCTCAGCACAAGCAGGGTTAGCATTGGCTGAAGGCAAGTGCATCATCGACCTTCATCATCGATGTGCAGTACGCCTCAGTACACAGTGACACGGTACCCCCACTAATCAAGAATGTTAAAACCCACACTTGTCTATTTTTTTGGTTGAGTTGTGTTAACAACCAAGACCTATGGTTTGGCGATGGTTGGTGCGCATCTGGGGAGCAGGTTCTGGGTAGGAAGGCATCCGGGAGTCCTCACACTGTCAGCTCAATAACTTGAACAAACGTTCTCCGATTTGACTACTATTTGCATCACAGGTCTTTTGCAATAATATCTTAAGTGAGTTCGAAAACTGGTCTGATTTATCATTACAGAGTTATGGGCCTTAATTATTCAATTTTTATGAATTTTGAGCTTGTTAGTGCAGTAACTTGAACAAACATTCTCCAGTTTGACTAATATTTGCCATACATTACAGGTCTTCTGCAATAATATCTCAAGCAAGTTTGAAAACTGGCTCAGCCCGATTTTTTGTTACAGAGTTATGAGCCTTAATTAGCTAATTTAAAAGAAATTGAGCTTGTTTGCTCTATAACTTGAACAGATATTCTCCAATTTGACCAATATTTGCCATACAGCTTATTTAGTCAGTTTTTACAAATTTTGAACTCGTTAGCACAATAACTTGAACAAACGTTCTCCAATTTGACTAATATTTGCCATACAGCTCTCTTGCAATAATATCTCGAGCGAGTTCGAAAACTGGGCCGGCCTAATTTTTTGTTACAGAGTTATGGGCCTTAATTAGTCACATTCCGAATTTTGAGCTTGTTAGCCTAATAACTTGAACAAACATTCTCCAATTTGACTAATATTTGTCATACAGTTGATTTGCAATAATATCTCAAGTAAGTTCGAAAGCTGGCCCGGCCTTATTTTTTATTACAGAGTTATGGGTCTTAATTAGTCACTTTTTCCGAATTTTGAGCTTGTTAGCCTAATAACTTGAACAAACATTCTCCAATTTGACTAATATTTGTCATACAGTTGATTTGCAATAATATCTCAAGTAAGTTCGAAAGCTGTCCCGGCCTGATTTTTTGTTGCAGAGTTGTGGGCATTAATTAAATAATTTTTACGAATTCTGAACTTGTTACCATTATAACTTGAACAAAGATTCCTGATTTGACAACCAGGATATGATTGATAACCAGGTTATAGACATGCAACACTCTCTGATTGCCACCACAATTCTATTGCTGCATATCCGATGCACACCTCTTGTTTTTTTGTTTGATATTTCCTATTTCTACTGAAATTAAGGTTCAAACACATTGAAATGTGAAAAAATATATTTTTCGACCAGCTTCAGCCTGGTTACCTCAGTGTTTTTCAGAACCCTCATAGGATAAGTATAACTGGAAATAGCATGGGAACTTCACACTGTTCAAGTGACACCTATCTCGTCTGTGGGCCTGTCTCGGTTGCAATATGGGAAAATATTACTCCTTTTAATTTCAGCGTTTTGATATCAATGTGTGGAAGATATCTTCAATATTTTCACTGATAAAGTGTCTTTTCATGTAACAGGATTCATTGTATTCTAAGAGTTAGTGAAGTGGAGATTAAAAGTTGGCTGGTAGGGTATAATCAGTAATCCTGCTTAATACAGATAAATGTTCATGAATTTGTTTGTTCTCAAATTTTAAGAGCACCTGTTCAGGTTCATGTACATAATGCACTCCTGAAGAATATTGAAAACAAATAGTCTGGAGTTGACCAGATTACAGTAAGCATTAAAGTATATTAATACATGTGTCACCCAGTCTGTAATATCAGTACACACATCAATAAATCAGTAATCTATCTCAGTTGTAATTGTTTAGTTGACCCTTATGTTGCCACACAGGCACTAGCTGAACTGCCACTTGTATATTCCTCTGAAAAAAAGTTGCTCCATGTGTATTCTTCCTTGACAACTCGGCTGCTAGACTGCATTTATCTTGGCAATGTTTTAACTTCATTGTTGGCTGCCTACACAGGCAGCCAACAATGATGTTGAAACACTATTAAGTCATCTGTGATTGTGCAGAAGCAGGCCTGAAAACAAGCAATCTGACATTTGCAGAATTTATCCTCTGAGTACCTCTTTCTGTTTAGTTTTGAGGCCCTGATTCAGATTGGGGTTCACAGAGGGGAAATTTAGTGATGCTACCCTAGGGTAGCATAATTAAATTCACCCTCTGGGGACCTCATTTTGCAGACGACAGTCTGCTTATTTTCTGGCTTGTGCAGAAGTATTTACAGTGGTTGTTGTCATAAAATTAATCTGAGGATTTAAGGATTAACCTCCTGATCACTGTTGTTAGAATACAGGAATTTCTAGTAGAAATTTATTCCCATAAATTTTCAGAGGAATTTATTCAATTTAATCTTGTTTGACAGAGCTCAAAGGGGTCTGTCAGACAAGATTGAATTTGTTAACTTCCCCCTTGGCAAAACCAGGAAGTGAACCAGTGTTTGTTTACTGTGGTGAAGAGGTTCTGTTTTGCTGGTAAAATAGGCCCCTGCATCCGATGCCTGGGATGGACAACCTCTAAAGTGTGCAGCATTCAGTATAGCTGGTCATAATCCATGCGTGGGGAGTGATGTCCATGCATGCGTTTATTAGATAAGAAAAATCATCATCAGCAAAATTTTAATAAATGAAGCACCGGGTTGTACTCGATGCTTCATCAATTAAATGTTTTGATGATTATTCCTAAAATTAGTGTTTGGAATCTAATATTATATCTGTGGAAATATTGCCCACCCATGGAAAGTGACTACCAGTAGTTCACGGCGGCTGTACTGTAGGTATAAATGATACTTGATACTTAAGCTGCAGCCGTGATATAGCTGTAGATGCTGAAAGTGACCTTAAACACCAATAAATAAATCAATAATATGTCAACTTTTCATTTGTATTATGAGAAAAATGTGCAGCCTGAATTTTTTCATTGTGCATAGGGTTAACTTTTTGCTTCACATAACATTGATATTCACTTGTGGACACGGTGGTGTTGCGGTAATCGGTTCTCGTCAGATCACCGAAGTTAAGCAACGTCGAACCCGGTTTGTCCTTTGATAGGTGACTGTCTGAGCGATCAATTTGGACTCCCATGTTGTGTCCTTGGGCAAGACACTTAACCCTGATTGTCCACATGGGGGCACGATGACGCCGTGTACTAAGGTGTATGCACGTTGATGATGCTCATGTCTTCAACCAATCTAACCCTACCTGTGCTACAGTGCGGAGTTATGATGTTGTGGAGCTGGCAGTTGCTCGTCATTGCTCGGTTCTCTCCGCATACTCTGGCTTTCTCGTAAAACTGTCACCCACACGATATGACCTTAGCTGTTGAAGTGTCATTAAACCCTAATAAATAAATAAACAAACTGATATTCACCAAGTCCTTTTCGCTCAAGTCTTCATTCAAATCTTATTATCATTTTCATTTTTGCCTCAAAGGAGGTGTCATATTAGTCGGATGTGTTTGAGTCAAAAAATGGCATTTAGTATTCGACATCCTTAGGAAGGTGAAATTCACTTTTATGCAAATCAAGTCCTTGGGTTGATATTTGGGCTTCCCTTGGGAGCTGGAATTTTGACCTGGTTAAGTATTATGAATACTCTTTAAAAATATTCTTCTTCAGATCCACCAACCAGAATGATTTAAAATTTAACATAGAAGCCTTTGGAGAATTTACTACTCATTTGTGTACATGAATTCTGCCAAAGTGGTGGGACTGAGCATGGTAAAATTTAGGCAGATGTACACGTGGGTGGATAAATATTAAAATCTGTTCAAATGGGGCTCAACAAGTCATATGAGCACCTCCCTCCTTCCCACTCTTAAAATATAATGTTGACACATGTATGGCAGTTTGAATGCAGGGTTTGCAGCCCACACTGGAGAAAAGAGATTTAGAATTCAAGGTACTGGAAAAAATTACCCTTTTTAACGTTACTGGAAAAACTGGATACCCAGGCGTTACTTCTGTGATAGCATTTGAATACTAGAAAAATGAATGATACACTGGTTTGCTCAAATTTGAATTTCTCTCCTCAGTTTTATGGGTATTATGGGGATGGAAAATTTTTTCTCTGAAGAATGACAGGCGAGTGCTTCAGGCCCTTGTGGCCTCTTGTTTAATACATGTGTGGATGTATGGACAGTGGATAATTAAAAATTGAATATGACACCCAAAGTGTACAAAAATTAGAAATTTTGAAATGTTATCCCTGAATGTTCAGCACAAAAACTCTTCAGAGTTTTTACTTTCGCTTTTGTAAAATTGTTGCCTTGAAAACATCATTTGAATCAAGCATGATTTGGATTGGAAAAGCTGTGACTCTCATTTTCTGGCAAACCAGATTTGATGAGCAAACTACAGCTATACTAATAAACTATTTGGGGTACTCACATAATATACTTGGTTACCATTGATAGAACACAAGCAACTGTCGCCCCCCCCCCCCCCCCCAGTGAGTTGTGTGTGTGTGGGGGGGGGGGGGGGGGGTATACTGAAATCGCCTTGGCTTTTCCATCCATCCATCTATCTGTCTGTCCATCCATCCATCCCTCCCTCCTTCCATCCATATCCATCCATCCGTCTGTAGACATAATTTTGTCCAGACCTTTTTTCAGATGTTTATGGACCAATCTGCTCGAAACTTGGTATGAATATTCAACACAATGGGAATGTGTGCACCTGCAATTATAGCTCCGGTCAGATTATTTTTGCCAGAATTATGCCCCTTTTCGACTTAAAAAAGTAGGCCTATAATTTTGTCCGGAGGTTTTCTCAGATGTTTATGGGTTGATTCCATTGAAACTTGGTATGGATGTTTACTAACATGGGAACCTGTGTACTGGCGATTATAGTTATGATGGGATTTTTTTTACCAGAGTTATGCCTCTTTTTATCCTCGAATAATCATGGTGGCAGGGGGTGTGGACAGGCCCATCTGGGACAGTCACACCTTTAATTATTTCAGAAATTCTTTGGATCTGACACCCAGAGCTTCTGTTACATGGTTACAGCATTAGACTCCAAACTGAATGGTCCATGATTTTATTCCTGCCAGGGAAAAATGCGTTATGTCATTGTGCAAGGCACTTAATCTTGATTATGGGGGGGCATAGTGGCGCTGTGTACTAAGGCATACTGCACATCGATGGTGCACTTTTCTTCAACCAGTGCCAACCTTGTGCAAACTTGGTACGTTGGGGAGTCTGACAGTTGGCGCCATTGCTCAGTAGGTCTCTCTCGTTAATCTGGCTGCCTCCACCCATAAAACTGTACGACATGGGGTGATCCTGGCTGTCAAAAGTGTCATTAAACTCCAATAAAAAAAAAATTGGCAGTGGTCTCTAATGAAGTCTTGGCTGCCCTAAAAGGCAGCCAAGTCTTAACCAGACACCACTGCTAAGTCCAAAGTTTGCCATATGATGAGGAAGCAATAAATAAGTAGATCTCTCCATTCCATTACAGACTCATTCTGAATCAATGACAAGAATCAAAATGAACATTTTGAGAGACCCTGGTTGTCGAAAGTGTCATTAAATCCCAACAAACAAATAAATAAATAAATAATAACAGTGTACAGTTTTTTGTTTTTTTTCTATGGATGAGGGTTGAAAAGGGTTACTTTCTCATTTGCTGTGAATCGGATATTTACTGTTTTTTCAATACTGCATAATGCATAATTCATGTGAATATCCCCTGCTGTGATCTGCAGAAATGAGAACACAATCAATTAAACAGGTATTTTGTGTGATTATAACTGACATTGTTAGCTGTGAAGTAATTGTTATATCAATAGCTCCACTGGGCATGTGTGAGCATAGATCTAATAACTGAACAATCCAGTTTATAAGAAGTGTTAGTCTTTTTTGGCTTTGTATATACAAAATATTTTTTGTACTCGTTCAAGTGCAAAATTGAATGCTTTTGAAAGATGACTTAATCCATGTATTACAATACTGTGTCTGAAACGTTTGACACAATCCACTTGAATGTCAAATCTCTGTAAAGTGTACACAGCCTGACAACTTTTTTATTATGTTCCGCCTTTTACACAACAAAATAACCAAATCCACTCTGCTGACTATAAAGTTGTTTTATTTTTTCTTTTACCGACAACATACATTATAGTTTAGGACCTCTTATTCAGGCCCGGGGAGAGGAAATTCATGCATGGCGTTAATATTGTGACAGGCCTCCTTTCATAAGTATATGGATACTGATGCGAGTGCTAAAAAATTACTTATTTTTTGGCCTCCAAAATGACGTTTTTTTAAGAGTATTTCAAATTTCCAAGTTCATCATTGAGTATCCAGTGAATTAGAGTTTTAGCTTTTGACTGTTTGAAGTGATAACTTGATAACATCAAGTTGATTAAATAAAGTTATTGCTTCAAGAATCATGCAATCCAAAATTACATC
Source organism: Pictodentalium vernedei (assembly GCA_031216915.1). Classification (NCBI taxonomy): domain Eukaryota; kingdom Metazoa; phylum Mollusca; class Scaphopoda; order Dentaliida; family Dentaliidae; genus Pictodentalium; species Pictodentalium vernedei. The sequence continues at coordinate 380,369,799 of CM062293.1, forward strand.
TCTTAACCCTTTACCTAACTAATCGCCCGCATCCGCCCGCGTAATTTGCAAATTCAGCAGTTGGAAGAAATAAATTTTTGAAAATATTTCAACAAAACCATATCATGTGACCTCTCATTGGAACAAGCTCACCGAGCTCGTTCCAATGAGGGGTCATATGATATGGTTTTGATGATTTTTTTTTTTTTTAATTTAAAAAGTAGTAATTAAAATAATAAATTTTGATATCCTCTGTGTTGGGTAAAGGGTTAATCAAGTGCAGAACTCCATACAGCCCCCTTCTGAACTGTTGGCCTAGGAGGCAGAACCTTGGGTGGGCTAGTCCAAACATGACCTGAAAGCCGGTATTTTAATTTTTTGGTTTGGTACGTCCTTTAAAATGATGTACCAAACCAAAAAATTAAAATAGTCTTTCAGTCCAAGTTTGGACTGGGGGGGGGGGGAGGTGCAGGCCTAACCCCGAAATCCTGGACTTCCAGGCCTGGGGCTACTACCCCGGGCCCCCTGCATCTCCCAGGCCCTGCTCTTACTGGAATGAATTGATCAATTGAACACATTCCTGTGGAGAGTAATTAATTTTGAAACAAATTACATGAACATGTGAGAATTGGTATTCACAAAGTTCACAAAGTTCATAATTGTTTTGTACATATTTTGGAGAAATTTATGTTTCACCTACAATAGTAGTTACAAGTTGTGTTACTTGTGTAGATACAAGAGGTGCCGCAGTGATGGCCACTCACCAAGGATCATTTTGTTGATATTTTTTCCTTTTTGTTTTTTAATCCTAAATATAATTATGTAAGATTCATGAACATGTGCTATTTAACCCATAAGGGCCAAATTCTGCCTAATTTCGACTTTGATCGCATTTTTTACGACAGAACAGGTGCCTCTACAGTCTTTGGGTTAACTCACAAGTTACATTCTAAGTACCTTGTTAGTTGTTTTTTGTATAGGCATCCAAGACTTTCCAAAAAACAGCAGCAAAGCCATGGGATGTAGACTATCAAAGTGTAGCAAAAATATGTAAAAATCTCTTGGCCCTCAAGGATTAATCCTTTACCTAAAGTATCAACAAACACCTGCCAGCAGTATTCACTTAAAATTGCCTTTCCAACTTTATTTTCCACTCTTACCTCAAAATGGGGCTGATAATTCATCTGAGAATCACAATTAATTCTCATAAATTATTCTCACAAGAATGACAATGAGCATCAACTTTGATTCTCGCAAAATGTTCATTTGATTCTTGTCATAGATTCTGAAAGTGTCCATAGAGAGCTGGAGAATTCTGCTTATTTTTTGCTCCCTCATAATATGACAACACCAACTCTTAATATGGCAACATAATATGGCAACACTGTTTTCTTTTAAATTAGACTCTTCAAGTTTCAAATCATCAGGTTGATTTATAAGGTATTCCCTATATTAGTATCATCTTCTTACTGTTCAAACTATGCCTGTCTTTGTTTGACATTCTTTTGTAATTATTTCCTATTTTGAATCACATCAATCATTTTCCGTCATAATTTACAATTACATGTTTTACTTTTTTTACTGTTAGCTGTTTTTGAGCACCAATTATATTTATTTATTTATTTATTGGTGTTGAAGGTCACATATTTCTGCACAAGGGCTAATCATGACCTTGACAATTTTATGGGTGAAGGAAACTGGAGTACCCAGAAAGAACCACCGAGCAGTGGCAAGCAACTGTCAGCTCCCCAACATACTGACTCCACACAAGCAGGGTTAGCATTGGTTGAAGACTGGTGCACCATTGATGTGCAGTACGCCTTAGTACATAACGTCACTGTGCCCCCACGTGGGCAATGGGCAATGAAGTGTTTTGCCCAAGGACACAACGTGGTTGCCGCAGGTGGGATTCGAACCGAGGACCTCTCGGTTTGCAGCCTGCACCCCTTCTTACTGAGCCACCCCCCCCCCCCTTTTAAGTACCAATAAATAAATGAATGGCAATACTTGGACTTAGCAGAATTCACTAGAGTCCATTAACAAGCAAGGTCACCAAATGCCAAAATAGGTTGGGACATTTGCTCTACATGTATATGTAAAACGAGAACTTGATGCATGATGGTTAAACTCTAGAAAATATATGAGTATGAGGGGTCTTTTTTTGCTATGGAATATATACTGGTTACACTCAAAAGGGTATAACAGTATTTTAAAATTCTAAATTATTTAAGAACTTAAAATTGATTCTTGCGTCAGGAGTTTGCGAGAATCAAAACTAATTCTTGCGAATTGAAATGAAAAATTTTAAGGCCTTCAAAAACATAGTTTTTTACCTCTTATTGGAATGAGCTCAACAAAGTTGTTCCAATTTGTGTACAAACATATATTTTTAGCTCTCCTGACTCCTCACTTGGCATCCGTCGCATGTTGTACATTAACATTTGCATTTTCATTTTCTTCAGAACCACTGCCTCCAAACCAGCCAAACTGGGACCAAATTATCTTTGCATATACCCTTCCAAATTTGTTTCACTGAAGTTGCTAAACCCAATGGGCTGAAAGCAATGCCCAAGAAGTCCCAAATTCTGCAAAAGTCTTTTCATAAACCACCAGTCACAAGCTTTGAAATCTGGTATGCAACTTCTTTATGTACTCAAGATTCCAGTTTGTTCAAAGAAAGTTTCTTGGGCAATATTTGGGCTCATGCAGGATGAGGCAAACTATTTGGCTCCTAAATTTTGATTTTCTGACCAGGTGGGCCAATTTAAACCAAATTTGGTATGCAGTAGCATTAGGGGACATATACTTGATTTATGCCTGAAAACATTTTTCACACACCCATTGGAACTGCAAGCTAAAAGTAGAAGAAAAATTCCAAATACTCATGTCTCCAAAACTGCAAGAAACAGAGAATTGATATTTGGTATGAAGTATCCTTTGGACCGTAGAATCGAATAGGCCAAAAAATTGCAGTCTGTTATGTGATGGGGTACAATATTGGTTGATGGAAAATTGTTGAGTCTGCACGTTTAAGAAATTTTTGAAATCTCCTTCTGCAGAGCTGCTGGTCAAAATCTTTTGATATTTGACACCCAATATCCTTTGGGAGATCCTGTTAAAGTTTTTCAAAGCAAGACCCTGGACTCTGATCTGGGAGCCTAAAACTTAAACTTAGTGCAACATGAGGAAAATTCTTTAAAAATCTTTAGATTTCCCTAGCAGAAACTATTCATATTTGAGATTAAGTATCCTGGAGGGGAGGTGGGAGTTGTATTCAAGTTTGTGTTTGTTGAAATCAAGTCCCTTGTTTCATTTTTGGCTTCCCTATGGAAGCCCAAATTTTAACATAGTGCAATATGAGGAAAATTTGTTAAAAATATTCTTCAGATCCATCAGTCAAAATGTTTTCGTATGTGGTATTTAGCATCCTAAGCTTACGGGGTCAGATTCATATTTGTTCAAATCAAGATATTCTTGCACAGGACAGGAAATCAGTCACTTGCCTCTAAATAAGTAAAATTTGACCTCAGCTAACCAAATTTTCACCAACAAATTGTAACGACTTTTTGACCAGCGATTTCTTGAGTCCAATTTTAATGAAGTTTTCATGAAATCTTGTCTTGGCTGCTTCACATGAGAAATATTTTTAAAATACTCAGCAGGTTAAGAGTTAAATCTGATGATATAAGGGGATCCCATTCCTCTTCTAAGCACCACAAAGCAATGTTCAGTGGCACTGCCTTACTGTACTATCTTTGTATGCCCCCGAGAGATTCTCTTGGAGCATTATGTTTTCACCATGTCCGTCCATTCGGCATCTGCCATCCATTGTCCATCATACGCCATCCATTGTCCAGCATACACCTGTTAACTTTTGGTTTTCATCAAATAACTAAATAATCGCTTATTTGATCAAATCATAATTTTAGCGGTAACTTGTGGATAAATAGACAATGCTTCATTTCTATTTTGGTCCAGATAGCCAATTCAATATGGCCACCATGGTGGCCATATTGAATTTGGTTTCCATCCAATAACTAGTGTATGCTGATTCGAATCATTTTTATTTTTCAATTATGCATTGTTGGTGTCTAGAGGAAGCTTCCTTTTGATTTTTGACCCATCAGCTGATCCAAGATGGTGGCCAGTTCATTATGGTGGCCATCTTGAATTTGGTTTCCATCCAATAACTAATGAATACTGACTCAAATCAATTTCAGTTTTTGGTTATGCATTACTGGTGTCTAGAGGAAGCTTTCTGTCAATTTTGGTCCAGATAGCCAATTCAATATGGCCACCATGTTGAATTTGGTTTTCGTCTATTAACTAATGAATGCTGACCGACTAATTATGCATTCTTGATGTCCAGCGAAAGCTTCCTTTTGATTTTCGACCAGTCAGCTAAACTAAGATGGCCACAAGTGTACAATTCATTGTGGCTTCCATCGTCGCCATCTTGAATGTTTTCCGTCTAATGAATACTGACTCATATCAATTTCAATTTTTGATTATGCATTATTGGTGTCTAGAGGATGATTCCTTTCGATTTTGGATTAGCCAGCCAATTCAGTATGGCCGCCATATTGAATTAATAATAACCCAATGAATGCTCACTCAAATCAATTTTTTTTGTTGTTGATGCAATATTGGTGTCTACAGAAAGCTTCCTTTTGATTTGGTTATGCCCCTGAGAGACTTACCTTCCCTTTGATGACACCGTCAGGGGCAAATGTCGATGAGCTTGTTCCAACAAGGGGTCATAACCTATGTTTTTGAGACAAAAAATGAAAAAATAATGAAAATTAATTGTCGATTTTTTAGAATAGCGCTGGCTGGTTTTGGCTTTTACGTTGGGTAAAGGGTTAACCATTTGTACCCAGATTACTGTTGATTTAATATGATGTCCTTCACAAAGATATGCAGATATTCTTCTGTGCTCCAGTTATAGATAAGCAATCATTAAATCTTTATTTCACCTTGTTACATCAAGATATTAACATAATTGGTACAACTGCATGGCGTAATAATAAAACTGCAGCCTTTATTAGTCTTCATTCCAAAGTACAAAGAAGTCTAATAGTATTGTAATGTAGGGCTGAAACGGTTGGCTCATTTTCGCAACCGACTAACTGAGAGTTATAACCGGATAATATCCGGTTATCCGTGGCCATTATTTCACCGAATATGGGATCAAAATGATAGGAATTGGAAAGCAGTATTCTCAGAAACTGTTCTGTAGTGTGTGTACAAACGAACGTTATCGAGTACTCGACAATGTTCATTTGTATACATACTACAGAATAGTTTCTGCTATTAGTCAGTACTCATGGGAATTGCTGATTATTAACGAAGTCTAGAAAGTCAATTATTTCTAAATTTTTACAATGCAGCTTCACGGTGTAATCTAACACAAATGAGAAGCAGCACATTTACTACGTTTTAAACGTGGAACGATGGTCACTATCGATATTTTCGATAACCAGTTAACGGTTTTTCAAATCGGTTAGGTAGGTAACTGGTTTCAAACCGGTTATCCGGATAACCATTTCAGTACCATTCTAATGTCACTGAAGATTCGGTTTACATCAATTCTTGATTGATTGACATTTCTTGATTCAAAGAAAATTAATGTAGATGCAGTCCTGGAAATGAGATGGGTGCGAGTGCAATTGCTCCCATCAGCATCGGTGATTTCTATTTTACGGGAGCTAAAAAATGCACTAGTTAAAAAATATTGTGGAACACCAATATACTGTGAAGGCATATAAATGTGTGTTGTTTTGAGAAAGCAACACACTGTGGCCAGTGGCAAGTTACTGTTATAATTCAGCAATTCCTTATACATTTAACCTTTTGTACACTAGTGGTATCTGCCATGCAGTTCATTGACAGCAATTAGGGATGAGCCTATCTATCGGTAAGCAATTGGCTGTAGGCCGATAAAAGCCTATCGGCAATCGGTATGAATAGCACGAAAAATATCGGCTCTTGTCAATTGTTGAAAAAAATTATTGGGTACCTATTCTAACTCTATCTCACAGCCATTTTAATGTTCTGCTATAACTAACAAACCCGCTGTGCATTACACTGTGTAGTCTGTAGATCAGACCCCCGACGTAACATTTAATTTCTACCAGCGACAACCAAAAAAAAAGAATCGCTTGTCCCGGGCGACAAGTGCTGTTTTTGGCTTAAGTTTCATATTAAACTTGAAAAGCTATGTGCTGTTAAAATCATTAAATAGTTGCCTTATGTATTGAAACATCTATTATACGGTCTATCTATAACAATACTATGACATTTTTTTTACCACGAGGACGAATCCAGGCATCGGCACACTTGGGTGTGCTCCCTCCCCCACTAGTTTTTCCCAGAGATGGGTTGTGCATTGTGGATATCTGCAACGGGTGCGAGGTAATCTCATCTTTTCGAGTGAAATTTCAAAATTTATTTGACAGTACATGCCGGTAAACTTGAGCCTAGGTGTGCCTCCCCCCCCCCCCCCCCCCCCCGCCCCGGCCCCACAGTTTTTTGTAAAGTCCTTCATCTGCCACTCAACCAACTCTGAACTGGTATTGGGATGTAACGACTGTGCGAATGAACTCACCAGAAGCATGAAAATGTCTAATGAAGAAAGATAATTCTAGTCGAAGGGAGGTAATCAAATTAGTTATCAAAGAACTCGGCTATTTTCGAAATTGCTGACAGGGCTTTCGGCTCGCCATACGTGATGCCCCATATCTCTCACCAAATTTAATTTGCTTCGTTCCATGGCTGATTTTAAATAATATAAGTGATCTCAGACTTTGATATCATGAACCTTTTCAATTTTTTGAGTTTGGGTCATTAAAACCTTTAAGGTCACGCTGGTCACCATTGCTGTGTCGTTAAGCTGACAAGTCACAACAACAGAACAAACTTTTCACCTCAAGCGAAGTTTACCAGTATTGCAGTCTCTCTGGCAGATTGCTGATTTGGGGTTCCAGCCTTAAAACGTCCCCCGCGCCAGTCACTTAACTGTGGCTAAATTCCGAAAGTATATTCAATATTGTCACCGCACTTTTTTCGACCATTTTTACTGAAATAATATGGGTGAACAAAACTACTTGGTAACGGCATCGGTATCGGCCGATAGTAAATCAAAACTATTTGGTTTCAGATGAATAGGCAAATCTCTTATCGGCTTATCACAAACAGCAATTAGAAGAGTCCATATTCATTATTTGGGGTAGACCAATCAATATTTTCAACATGCAGCCTCGGGGCTGCACGTTGAAAATACTGATTGGTCTACCCCACACATTTACTGAACAGCCATTCTATTTAATGACGTTATAACGTATCATGCTCCAGGCTGGAAAAGCAGCCGCTCAGGTTCAAAGGGTTAAGGTTTCTGGTGTTTTGTGACAGTTTTCCCCAAAAATTCATATACTAACATTTTACAGGTGCAAATTACTCTCATCTCTGATTTTGCGTGAGCTTAAAACTGCATCCGTCGATTTTGTTCATTTTCAGCACTGTTGATGGTACTTTTAGTCTGAATCATTTGGAATAGACCATAGGTTTGCTTTTCTTATTAACTGAAATTTTCCTGATCATTGAAACTAAAACCCAGGGCTTATATTTCATCAAAATTTGGGAGAATCCATTTGGATTCTCACGTATATGGTTTCGAGAATCCATACCAGCTAAGAATATCCCAGGACGCCACCATGGTTGAACCCCGGTTGTGTTCTGATAACACATGTTAACCCTTTGCCTGACACAGCATTTTAATTCTTAAAACATGAACTGTATTTGATAATTTAAAAAAAAATAAACAATATATACCAATTAAACCTTACAAATATGGCCATCATTGGAACCGGCTCATATTTGTACAATTTTGTTGACCAAGTTTCAGAATATTTCAGGTCGTGTTTGCCTTGTATTGATTAATTTGCTTCCGCTATGTTAGTTAAAGGGTTAAATTGACTGAATTCTTTTCAAACAAATTCTAGCAGAGGTCCTGCGAGAATCACCATTGATTCTCTATAGTTCTTATTTTGCAAATCTTTGTGTGAATCAATTCTCGGATTCTCGTCGAAATATAAGCCCTGGAAACATTACCAATGGACTGTTTAAATGATAGACTGGTACCAGATCATAACATCGTCAAATTCCTTAGAGAATATGACTTTAGCTTGAGAGCTTGATACTGAAGGTAACAGTAAATACAAATAAATATACATTATCATGAATGACCATGTGCATGTCCTGTAATTTGTTTCAGATTCAAGGTTGTGATTACAATCGGATCACAACGAGCCCGTCAGGACGAGTTGCGATCCAATTGTAAACACGACTGAAAATCTGATAAATTGCAGGACATGCACATGGTCATGATAAAACATCTAATAATCCCATTATATAAAGCCCGTTTCCCATGTTTTTTAGTTTATATTGGTGAAAAGAATATCAGGAACTATATTTTAATGCGTAATAACAATGCATATATGTGAATCGTCCATATATAACGGAACTTGAATGTCTGATACAGAATCGGAATGGAGGTGGGGGGGGGGGGTTGGGGGCTGATACAAACATTTTTCCCAAGTTTTTGGGTGCAAATTAAGTTGATTGTCAGATAAACAGTCAGAGCATGGTAAGAAATTGGTCAGGTTTCTGATAGCGATTTCATGAGTTCAGATCTGACATCACTCGCATGCTTTGTGTGTTTGAGCTAGAGATGTTATTATGAAAAACTGACATATCAAAACTGACATATCAACCATCAATTATTCCTCTTGTCCATTATTAATTTTTAGTGGACTATTGACCAATCTATAGACAAATATATGTACTAATTTGGCTGAGAGTATTACAGTTCTATTCAATGAGTTTGGTTTGAAAGAAACACTCCATGTGGGAAGTTGTATTGAAAGAAAGAAGTATGAGTACATGTGAAGCTGTAACGTCACAAATCGACGAAGTTACTTTACACTTACACTTTTCTTTACCTAGTGACCTTTTGTTTGGGGTTAAAAAATGTAACTGTTTTAAATATTTGATGAGTCTTTCGATTTTAAAAAATGGAAGGCATGTTGGATACTGCTCGCTACCATTTGAAGTGAAGCATGCTCTTGCGGAATCCCCACATCAGGAAAATGTTTTCAGCAAACATCTGCACACCATTCACTCCACAGGTGTACAGTAAGTTGTGTTTCCAAAAATATTCCCTGATTTTTCAAAAAAGCTTTTCACAGCATTAACCCTTTTCCCAACGTAACGATCAAAAAAGGCCAGCGCTATTCACAAAAGTCGCCAATTAATTTTCATTATTTTTTTTAATTTTTTGTCTCAAAAACATTGGTTATGACCCCTCCTTGGAAAGAGCTCATCAAGCTCATTCCAATGAGGGGTCATAACCTATTTATTTGAGACAAAAAATTAAAAAAATTAGTTATTCAAAAATTTTGCAAGTGTCGTCTGCTTTTCATGTTAGGTAAAGGATTAATCAAATTTATTTTAGTTTGTATAATACAATAAATGCAAGTTCAATGGAGCAATCTTCAGTCAATCATTTGATTCTCCATGGAATGCTTGAGCGTAAGCCAGTGAGTAGCATTACTTGGTCTCTGAAGTTTGTCGAATTATGTTGTTTATATACCAATTCTCGGAACATGAAGTCCGATTAGATTGAAGAATTGGAATGCTACAACAGCTTATAATTCATGGTGTATTGTTCACATTTTTATTCACATATTGTATATTTGGCCTGTTACCCATGAACAGATTTTAACTCTTTTCAAAGAACACATGATATCAAAAATTGTTATTTTAATTTTTTCCCCCCCCCAATTGTTAGAAAAATTTCGACTAAACATTATCATGTTACAAGCACAACAGCTCACCTCAAAATCAAAAGACTGTTTGATCACAAGCAGATTTTTATGACGAATGAACAAAGTAACTAAAAAAACATTTCAATCCTGAACAAACTAACCCAAGGATGTTTTGAACTGCCTAACAAATCACCCGCTTCTTCCCCGTAATATACAAATGCAGAAACTGAAAAAATTCTTTTTCAACAATTTTCTACAAAATCATATCATGAAGAGGTCATTCCAATAAGGGTGTCACATGATATAGCTTTGTTGAATTCAGTTAACAAGAGTATTCAATTAACAGGATTTTTTTCATTTTCCTGTACTCTAGTGATAAATTAGCATTCTTCTATTATATCTTGTTTGACAGAGCTCATACGGCCCTGTCAAACAAGTAAATTAAATGTTATTCCTAGATGTAATGAGGCCAGAGTCATCTTGGAAACTTGATGGCTGCCAGAGTAATTGTTGGGGAGACACAGTGGTCTATTAAGCTTGGGACACAGTGGTCTATTGAGCTTGGAAACTCGGCTGTCAGAGTAATTCTTGGGGAGATCAAAAGATTTTTTATTCAGTTACCAGAAGTTCTCTCAATATCCTATATCAGTGACTGCCAGGAAGAGAATGCAGGCGAGTGATTAATTACTTTCCACATTTTGAATTTGCAAGACTGAAAAACTCAGGAGAGTGATATTAATCCCTTAACAAACATAACAAACATGACAAGCACTATACACGAAAATGGCCACACAAATTTTTTTTAAATATTTTTTCCCAAAACATAGCTTATGACCCCCTCATTGGAATGAGCTCATTTAGCTCATTCCAATGAGGTGGCATAGGCTGTGTTCTATGCAAAAAATGAAAGATTTTAGTTTAGTGAGAAAATGTTTTGCAAGTATCGTTGCCGAGTGGTGTTAGCCAACGGGTGATTGAAATGCAAAATGTAACTTGATTCGCAGACATAATTGCCATACATATAATGAAGGTGAGTGATGAATTGCTCCCCTAGTGAAATGTTTACAAGAGTGATGGTGAATGAGAGTATTCACTCTACTTTCCCAGCAGTCCCTACTGTATGCAATTGACAGGTCAAATTAATTCTTAAAGTATGGTAAATTGTATGGTATTTGATTAGATGCAGTTAAAAGGGTTATTCGATAATGGAATGTCCAAGTGGGTTCTACTACTACATGTGGGTAAAGCATTAAAAAGTTAATTTTTCATTATTTTTCCATTTCAGTTGCCCTGGTGGAACAGATCCTCCAGAGTCATGTGCAGCTGGTACAGCTAACCCAAGCAGTAAACAGTCATCAATATCAGCCTGTGTATCATGTAGTAGTTCAGAAATAAGCACTGCTGGATCAGCTGCATGTGTTCTATGTCCTGCTGGATACAGCTGTTCTGGTAATACACAATCACCCTGCTCCAATCAGACATACTCGTTGAATGGGGAGACAACCTGTACTGCTTGTCCCGCTGGATATATATGTCCAACACAGACAAATGTACCTCAGGTTGGTATTGCATTAAATTGAGTTTTTTTCTTGTAAACATTTAGTTCGAAGCTATAATTTTACTGTATGTATTTTTCTATGTGTTCAAGGCACACAATTCTGTGAATGGCATTAACTCTTTATCCAACACACAGGATATAAAAATTTATTATTTTCATTATTATTTTTAAAAATTACCACCAGACCAACATACATTGTCAAAAGTGATGGCTAGTACATTAGCTGAAGTGTTCATAATTACTTGATAAACAAGTCCCGATGGCTGCTGCGTGAAAGTGTGAAATGCAGGGCAAAAGTATAACATTTGCATTGCTGGTCAGATCGAAATACCATGCTTCACATTTGACTTGATTTATAATAATTTAGTCTTGTTCTCAATATTTTTTTATGTTATGTAATTTTTAAATGTACATCCTTGTTCTCATGTATATTTATTGTATTGTAGCCTTGTTCTCCCGGGTATGTTCCAAATGGAGATCAGAGTGCATGTCAAACATGTGGTCCAGGAACATATAGAGGACTGTCAGATGCATCATGCCAAATCTGTCCTTCAGGTTAGTAATTAAATGAACCTGTGTGATGAATAAAACTAGATTAAACAGAGGAAAATTACATTTGTGACAACTTTTACAGAGCAGTATAGTTTGTGGCTGTATGGGGACTTAAGGGTTAATATTCTTAACCTTCGATGTTTGAATGTCTTTCATATGGAGTGAATAACTTATGTCATTTAAGCCAAAGAAAGTTAAACATCTGTTTCTCAGGCCTTTCCGCATGGTCCTTTTGGTGGCCACATACGTTGCACGGGAGAAGATGGTTATATCAGCCGTTTTAGAAATAGAACGTCAAGGTTACCAATTTCAAGGTCAAGGTCACCCTGCACAGGCACCCCGATAAAGTCAAAATGATTGATGGGTCAGTGTACCTGCACATATGAAATTTTAGCCCGATCGGGCCAGCTGTTTTCAAAATAAAAGGTCAAGGTCACCAATTTCAAGGTCAAGGTCACCCCACACAGGCACCTCAATAAAGTCAAAATGATCGATGGGTCAATATACCCACACGTATTCTTATGTGGATTTGTTACAAACAGGGCTTACAGCAACAGTAACTTCATTTGATGAGATTCCCCAGTGGAAACCCCAGGAAGTGAAGTAATGCTTGTTCACTGTGGTAAACAAGCTATGCTGTACTGGTAAAATAGGACCCAGTCACCAATGCTTGAGGTGGATGTCCTCTAAAATTGGCAATGTGGGTGTAAACAATTGACTAAACTTGACTTTATCTCTATGTTGCAGTCTGGATTAGCCGTTGGGCAGAAATATGTGATCTTAAACTTAAACACAAATAAATATCGTTTCTGTCAGAACGTTTTTTCTCCAGTCACTAAAGATTTTATGACTTCATTGCACTCCACATATGAACCCCAGGGAGTTGCACAGTGGTTCTTTTCTGCTGTAAACAAGTTATGTTTTACTGGTAAAATAAGACCTAGTAACCATGGCAATAAAGAAATAGATTTACTGGCAAAATAGAACCTAGTTCATAGCCTCCAAAGTTGGCAGCAAAGGTACACAGGATTGGCTAACTTTGACATTTTACTTGTGTTGCATTCAATATATAGCCATAGATGCTGAAAGTAACCTTAAGCACCATTAAGTAATAATATAACTTGACTGCTCAGTTCTTAAATGAATAAAATAACCATCAGTTGCATATTTTTGTCAAGCACCAAATCATTTGCCATACTGTTGAGTACAAATTCTGCATATTAATTGAGTAGATCAACCCTTAACCCACTGCACACAATATAAAAATTCATTTTTAAAAAAAAAATGTCCATAAAACCACAACATGCAACCCTTAACTGCAATGAGCCTAGATGAGCTCGTTCTAATGAGGGGTGTCACATGATATGGTTTTGTTATGCCTCCGACCTCCGAAAGGAGGATTTGAAGGTATCTACTGAAGCCCTCCATCCATCCATCTGTCTGTTCATCCATCTGTCCATCCGTCTGTCCATACAAATGTTTTGCATTGTAATTTCAAACCCCTCACCCTTCACTTGGGTTTGGATCTCCTTTGGTATGCTGATAGACCTGCATGGGGGAATGGATATGCACAAATAACTGGTTCGGTCCAATAACTTTTTCCAGAGTTATGGTCCTTTTTCGACTTTAACTTTAAAAAATTTTCTGTTCCCACTCTTTCCACTTAGACAAGTGAGTTTCTGTAGTACTGTTGGAAGAAAAGCAGAAAAATAGTTGTGACATTATCTTGACCCGATCACTGGAGAAAATAGGAAAAATAATTTCGACATGATTATCACCCAGTCACATAGTCCAGGCACATTAGACATAAAAATGAGAAAGTAAGGAAAAAAATCGGAGAAAGCTGATTTTTTTATATGTTTCCGGGACACACATTGCGGATAAAGTGTGAAAAGTCCCAGCGAATCCGAGTTGAGCTTTTTTAGTTATAGCGTTTTTTTGGTGAAAAAAATTTTTTTTTTAAAAATTCGACCCAGCTCCATATTTCTCATTCTTATTCGCCTCAGTAGGGTGAGAATCATAAATATCATGCTGAATTATATTGAGAATACATATCCCCAACAGAAAATGCCAACTTTGTACCAATCCTCACACTCAATGGTGAAATATTCACGAAAATGTACAAAATTACGAAAAAAATTTTATTGTTTTCATACACACAACGGTACACAACGTCCATTAAATCAAATCTACGACTACTTTGGGAGTTAAATTATATATCAAAAATTGCAGAAAAGCAGTGGCTTTATAATGATATATAACAATAGTCATTTATTCCATAATGAACTGGTGAAACGTGTGAAATATTAACCATACCCCCTAAACTCAAATTCAAACGGCATCGACTTTTCTCATTCAAATACCGTATTATAGCATCATTGTTTCAATTTCCATGTTCGATTAAATCACATAAGAAGAGTCTCTGATAAAACGACTAACTGGTGATCATTCGAATATTGGCTCTGGTGAATTCGGGTACATCCCTTTGAAAGGTTACAGTAAACCAAGCAAATCGGGTCTTGACGAAATTGTGATGAAGGATTTATCAACTTTGGGTGAATCTGATCCGAAAAATTTGAAACTCGCAAAAACAGTCGACAGTCTTTGGTCTTTGACGCATGTACTGAGAGTACCTTGCCCATCTTGGGCTGGATATATGCACATTGTCACATCATCAGATGATTATGAAACAAGTGATGTCGAGATACTTCCCTTTATTAATTTTGATCCATCCAACCCGAGCACAATTTACACTGCTCTCATGTTTGCACAAACTGAATGTGAGAAACAGGGACTGAACGTTTGTCCAGTGACGTTTGACCAACCACTTTATATCAAAGCAGTGGAGATTGTGTCTTCGTCAGATAAGTTGACAAAAGTTTTCGTTAGACTCGGCGGCTTCCATATGATTATGTCATATTTAGGGGCAATTGGTTCGATCATGGCTGGTAGCGGCTTGGATGAACTTTGGGGGACTGTTTATGCTGGTGGGTCAATCCATCATTTGATCAGTGGTCATGCATATTCAAGAGCAGTTCGTGCCCATTTGCTAACACAAATTGCCATTACAAAACTTGTGTTTGAAGAAAGCCGAACACTAGATAACATAGACTGCACAGAAGTCAATGAAATATTCTGTGGACTTGCCAGAGGTGACTGTACAACAGCTGACGCTGTCAATCAAGAAAGTGTCAACCATCTACTGTCAAAATTACACGAACTGCTCCAGAATGCGTCCGTAGGATGCACAGGAAAGCTTTGGGTACAATACTACGAGCAAATTGGTCTTCTCCAGTTGTTCTTGAGAGCAGAGTGCACAGGCGACTGGGAACTCCACACATATTGTGTTCGCAATATGATTCCAGTATTTCACGCAGGTGGTCATTTTGCATACGCAAAAAGTTCTCATCTCTATTTGCAGCAGATGAATGAGCTAACAGAAATAATGCAACAGGATGATTTGAAGTTGTTCACTGAGAAAGGTTACTTTACCATAAGGCACTCAGATAAATTCTGGGACGGGATATATTCTGATCAGACCATAGAGCAGTGTTTAATGAGAATGTTCAAGCTCCCTGGTGGTCTCACACATGGCAGGGGAATAACCGATAGCACTGTTGCGAAATGGGTACATGGACTACCTCTTTGCCTTCCGATATGTAATGCTCTCGAAAATTTTGTTCATGTTCACACTGGTCATGGCGAACAACATCGGGATCTCCGTCAAAGTTCACAATTGACTGATGCCAATGATATCACCAAATTATTGAACTGGCTCAGAGTGCATTCCCCCTTTCAGAATAGAGATCCACTACAATTAGTCTCTATAGCGACCGGGCTTGTGGCCGACGAAACTGTGAACTGTGACCAAGTTCGCAAAATTGGTGAATGTTGCGTATCGAATGTTGTAAGCAAAATGTTCAACAGCATCAAACTACGACGTGTTGACACTGTGAAGTCTTTCGCATCGATGGCAAATAGCATCAAAGTCCGTGGAAGTAAGGTAGTGATTGACCCCACAATTCTGTTCAACCGCATCACATGTGTTATTCAGTCACAAGCAGAGATGGAAGAGTATCTCAAATATGAACTCGCCCCGAAACCACCAGCATTGTTTGATTCTGCTGGAATGAGGAAGACACAGAAAAGCACGCTCGGTAAGATCCTCAAAACATACGGTTCCAAGCAAACTAAAATCGCAGAACATTCTCTGTTTGTTGTAGATGGTGGATTTTTATTGAGGGCAGTTGTATGTCCTAAACAGTCATCATATAAGGACATATGTACATCATATTCCAATTATCTAGTGAGACATTTTGGGGCGAACGTCGTGGTTGTTTTTGATGGTTATGCTTGTACAATGTCGACAAAGGGCATGGAACAAGCCCGTAGATCTAAAGACAGGTATTCCATTGATATCAATATCTCACCCGAGTTACCAGCCACCACACCCCAATCCGATTTCCTTGCAAATGCCAAGAACAAAACCCAACTGATCGATCTTCTAATGCAGGAGCTATCTGCTATTAATATTCAGTCCAAGCAGGCCGAGGCTGATGCTGATGTACTGATAGCCGAAACTGCACTTGACATCGCTCAGGATGACAACAATGTTGTCGTTGTGGTATCAGACACAGACTTGTTAGTCATTCTTACCTCTCGAGTTCAACCGGGATGTAATATTCACATGATGTATTCCATTACCCCAAACTTACTAGTTTCAGTTAGTGAAATAGCAACCAAAATGGGTGACCATAGAAGCAACCTCCTTGTAGCACATTCTATAAGTGGTTGTGACACTACTTCTGCACTCTTTCGAGTTGGTAAGAAGAAAGTATTCAGTACAATTGTCTCCGATGTTACTAGCGACTCACAACAGTATGTCAACACAATTTTGGCGGATGACAGTACACCAAGTGCATCAGCCTCTGCCGGGGAACAACTTCTCCTGATCTTATACAGGAGTAAAACTGTTTCCTCTCTCGACCAATATAGATATGTCACTTACAAGCGTTATGTAGCAAAATCTAAACTGAATAAACCCATCGACCTAGCCTCACTCCCACCAAGCAGCGAGGCTGCACAACAACATGTCTACAGATGTTATCTCCAGGTCCGACGATGGCTGGGCACTTCGCTTCCTCCGACGGATTGGGGGTGGTCGCTAGACAATGGACTTCTTGTACCGACTGCAGCCACAAAGCCATGTGCCCCCGATAACCTACTGAATCTGATCAGTTGTGGTTGCAAGAGTGCTTGTACAAAAAGGTGTGGGTGTAAGAAGGCAGGACTCTCTTGCTCAGGTTTGTGTAATTGCAGTTCGGATTATTGTAACAACCACAGAAACACTGTCCTGTCGGAAATTTCTGAGTTCGATGAATAATATGTATATAGGTCATGTCATTTCTGTATATAGCGTTGATAATAGTCAATGTAACTTAATCCATGTTGATTGATTTGTACATTCTGTAAATATTATTTATTGATTTTTGTACATTCTGTAAATATTATTTATTGATCTAATGCTGCCAGACACAGACGTGTCTGTTCGGTCCCAAGCCCAAAAATAGTTGAGTTCTCATGCTGACGAATTTTATGCCAAAAGGGGAACTCGGCCAGAAGCAGAGGGGGTCTTCCATAATGTCTATTTTGTAAGCAATGATAAAAGTCTTCAAATGGTGGTGGTTTTTTTATCGTCTGTCCAACTAACATCCCGTTCTGTACTACGACCCTTTGGGCAAATCCGTAAGGAAAATCGTCATTTTTTGCATAAATCCGATACTTTTTTGTGAATTTTCAATAATTTTTCGCAGAAATTGTCACAGAATGCACATTTTCCTCTAGGTAAATGTATATTAGACATTATGTAGCTCGAAATACGCGTAAACAAAAAATACAGTTGGATCAATTCGAGGTTACAAAGTTCGTGCGATTTTTTTTAATTTTTTCAAATGCGTTTTCGAAAAAAGGCTGTAGAAAAAAAAGCTCAACTGGGATTTTAGGGGACTTTTGTCTAATCGTTCAGTGACATGTACTCGACATTCCCTGAAAAAATCAGCTTTCTCCAATTTTTTTCCCTAGTGAAACCTAATGTTCTTGGGCTAACAGTGCAGTCCGAATTCTCTCTCCGTTTTTGATCACAGTACTGTAGTTGAACAAACATGTTATAATCTGAAAATTTGAACTGTCCAGAAAAATCAACCTGCAACCATACGTCATATAGAATGAATAATCCCCTTATTCCAGTATTGAAGACGATAATCAAGAAAAGATGTTTGAGCATCAGTTTTCCAAATTTTTTTTACCATAGAGAAAGGCCACCTTTGAGTACGCCACAGTATGCTACAGTGCATCCTTCATTGCCCTACCATTTCTCTCCCCTTTATAATTCACCCCACCATTTTTCTCCTAAGTACATCCACTGGCCCTGCACAGAGGGGAGTTCCAATGATAAAAAGAATTAGGTCTTCAGAAAATATACAAGCCAATTTTTAGTTAGCGGTTTTCTGATAAGAATGTGATGGTCCATTAGCTGAAATTCTGCAGCTACTAATCCCCCAAACCAAATGTGGTAGTTATTGTCTGGCCGTGAACTCCCAATCTACAGGCATTTTTGTAATAACTGTCCTGTTGGGCCCAAATATTAACATCTTTTTCAAGTCTGGAAAAAAAGTATATGCATCTGCAGAATGAAGTTCCCAGAGGGTGAATTTGGTGATGCTGCACTGCACAGCAGGGTAGCATCACTAAATTTGCCTCTGTGAATGTCACTCTGAATCAAGGTCTTGGGCCTGAACAGAAAGAGGCACCCAGAGGATAAAATTGGCCCACTGTAAGGGTGGCATCAGGAAATTCACCCTCTGGGAACCTCATTCTGTAAATGGCAGATTGCTTATTTCCAGGCTTGATCCTTTTACATTTTTCTATTTTAAATAGGTCACAAGTGTCCAACAAGTGCCTTGGATGCCCCTCTACAGTGTCCAAGTGGTGAGTACCAGTCTAACACAAATCAACAGCATTGTGATGATTGTCCAGCAGGTAGTGAGTGTTCTGATGTTACAACAGCTGTGGTGTGTCCAGCTGGTCAGTATTCCTTGTCTCGATCAGTCAATTGTACATCATGTCCACCAGGTGAGTAACACATCATTCATAAGACAGAACACAATGAGGATAGAGTATGGGAATTGGAATCAATGACAGAATTAGAGATATTGCTGTATTTCACGAGCACTGAAGGCATGCATGAAATACAGGAAAATCACCACCAAGGGTCATTGATTCATGTCCACATATTCTCCCCGAGTTGTGTTCTGTATTTATACTATGATTAAACTTGAAGTAAGTGTATGAATCTATATGTTTAAAGAAAAATATAACCTTCAGTGGTCTGATAACTTTCTTGCTTGATTCTGTGTCAAAACATTTTATTCATGTCATAACGTCACCTAGATGCATAACATCCATTCAGAAGCATTTCTTATATGACATTCTTACACGTATTCCAGATTCCATGCACTGTGTATCTAGGACATTTCCCATTGTCTGTAGTGTATCACATGATGTTGAATATGTACAGCAGTCATGGTATAAAAAAAAAATTATTGGCTGTCATTCTTTCTGGTCTTTGAAAGTGTTCAACCCCCTGTACACTGAGGTCAAAATATTAAAATTTCAACTTGCATTTTTTCTCCATGATGTAACTAGGAAACTAACCAATTCAGTCATGTTTGAAAGAGCTCTTGTTACATTATGGGAAATATTTACTGTTATAAATTTTGGTATTTTGGCATCCATGTGTAGGGAGGTAAAGTGCTTGAATTTCCAGACCTTTGGAGGTGCTTAAAAATCAGAATGTGTTGAAAGAGTCCTGAAAAGTCCCTAAAAAGTATTAAGTGGTTATTACTTGTTTTGTTTCATATCAGTGGCGATATCTGCCTGAGGTAACTTCATAGGTCAAAAGCTGATGTGAAGCTACCAAGGGCTGAGATCTTGGCCGATATGAACCTGTCCAAGTAATAACCTCTTTATTTAATGACACTTTTGACAGCCTTGTGTCAGACAGTTTTACAGGTGTAGAAAGCCTATGTACCCAGAGAAAATCACTGAGCAGCAGCGAGCAACTGACAGACTCTGCAACATATTAACTCTTTACAAGCAGTGTTAGCATTCATTGAAAATAAGTGCACCAAAGACAGAACACAGTTACCACTGATAGGGATTAAATCATGCATCTTTCAGTTTGAAGTTCAAGTCTCTAACTGTTGAGCCATTGTGATCCCCACTCTTCCAGTTAAGCTGTGGAATGATAATAGTGGGTTTAGATGTGTAAATGGGCATTTTATCTACTGAAATGATACCTGTATCTGGCACTCCTCCTCAGGAACTGTATGTGTAAAAATGTTGACTGGTTGGAGCTGAGCATTTTTTTGGTTGTCAGGGTTGGTTCTGATTTTTGTGGGGAGGGTAGGCCTGAAAATAAGCAGTCTGACATTTGCAGAATGAGGTCCCCAGAGGGTGGATTTGATGATGCTATCCCATGCAGTGGGCCAATTTATCCTCTGGGTAACTCTTTCTGTTTAGTTTTGAGACCCTGATTCAGATTGAGGTAAACAGAGGGTAAATTTAGTGATGCTACCCTGCTATGTAGGGTAGCATCACTAAATTCTCCCTCTGGGACCTCATTTTGCAGATGACAGTGAGCTTATTTTCTGGCTTGGCGGAGGGAAGTGGACTAGTGACCCCAATGGACTTTTGACACTTAGTTTATCTGGCAAAGGGGCGACTACATAGTGTTCTCATTGTCATATTTAGCAAAGTGGAGAATGTGGATGTACAAACTATTGCAGTTTTTTTCCAAGTTAGGAGAGTGATGTATTATTTACTGTTATACATGTTCTTAACACATAGAAAAACTGAGCCGAAACAGAGCTTTTTTTCTGAATTGAACTGAAACTGAATCTGAAAAATGAAAACCTCCCAGCTTTATAGCTGGTACATATATGTGTACAATTTTTAAAGATTATTTCAGGCACAAATCCTGATATGATTTGAATCAAACACTAAAATCACCTCAACACATGTCATTTGACTCCAGCAACGATCTCCACCAAACGAAACTCTGTTTTTAAACTATCATACATTTTGACACTACAACCAATGGCCCAGACTTAGCTGGTGCACACTCGATAAAATCCAGGGCCAAACACAAATTTTGAACCCTCTCCCATCCCCAAAATTTGCATACAAAACCAAAAAATTAAAGTCCTATCTGGTCCTCCATACTTTTGTTTGCTGCGCATACCATGTAACCAGGAAGGTACCGGAATTGGCGCCAAGCATCATTCTTTCTGTAGTGCCTGCAAAATGTTATAATCAACAGGGAGATATGAGTGCCCACTCATGGTAGGGCCATCCACGTCTGGGCCATTGGTAAGTATAAAAAATATACAAATGACCTTAAATTTATAATATTTTTACACTACAACCAATGGCCCAGACTTAGCTGAATAGTGAAAAGGATGGAGGGCCAAGGACTTGGAGGAAAATCCAATCTTTCAATTACTTCGATAAAGAATAGCTCCTACAGGAGAATAGGAGAAGAATAGAGAGGAATTACATATGTCCTTATCTTATAAAAAAAATGAGAATGACATAACACCAACAATGTAATTGAGAATTACATAATTTCTCCATTTAATGCCAGCATAACCCTTTATGCTAATTCGATGAAGGAAACCAATTATAAAGCTAGTCCAGAGAATGAGACACTTTATACTCATTTAAAAGTGTCCAAGGATTGTACAGAAACGCTTGTTTGACATGTGACATATACAAATGCTTCACAGTGAGCTACACTTTAAAAACAGTACATAAATGAGACATAGTTATTGCTTCACACCAGGCTACATGTTAAAACCACCCAGCACCAATGCTGGACTACTGTCTCTGGAGGAGGTGTTCCCTTGCTTTTCACTATAAAGCCAGATAACATAAGGGAATTTGACTCCAGCAACAATCTCCACCAAATGAAAACTGTGTTTTTAAACTATCATATTTTCATGCATTAACTGCCCTCATCTCGCCAACACTATATTAGCATTTAAAATCTCGTTTTTAAAATTTTTAAATACCAATTCAAATCTTATTTTTTGGCTCTCCTGACTGAAAGTCAGGATGAGGTAGTGTGATAACTCACCGTCCAGCGTGAGTCATCCGTGAACATGGTGTTTGCACCTTCTCCAAAACGAATGAACCAATGTCTGTTAAGTTTGAGGTGATTGCTAGTTTTGACATCGTATTTTGTTTTAGCTCAAATCAGCTTGCCCAGCCCCAAAGGAAGATGGTAGGGGAAAATTCTCCTAATATTTTAACAAATTTTCTCATGAACAAATAGGGACAATGACTTGATATTTGGTATGGAACTTCCTTTTGAGGTGTAGAGTTAAGTTTGTTCAAATGAGGTTTGTTTGTTGAGCGATATTTGCCTTTGTATATGCAGTATGGGGAATAATCTTTAAAAAAAAATGGTCTTCTATTTGGGATAAGCATCCTTTCAGGAAACAGATTAAAGTTTGTTCAAATCAAGTCGCTCTATTAGAAAGTGGGCTCAGTATTGGAACCCAAATTTTAACTTGTTCAATTTGAGGAGTATTCTTAAAAAATCTTCTCACAAACCCCCAATCTTGTAATATATGGTATACACCATCCTTAGGTGAGTCAGATACAAGTTTTAAAAATCAAGTCCCTAGGTTAATATTTGGGTGCTTTAACTTGATCCAATATGAGGAATAATCTTTGAAAATCTACTTCTTGAGATCCATTGGTCAGAATCCTGATGGGGGAGGAGGAGGGTGCTTAGTCAGTTCAAGTTTGTTCAAGTTAAATCCCTAGGTTGACATTTGGGCTCCCTATTTTCCATTACTTTACTTTTTTTTTTTTTTTTGATTATTCATGTGCCTGTGTGTAGGCAGCATTTTTGTTCATGGATCAAAATCTTTGCTTTTTCCATATTCCAAGATCGTTTTGGGGAATTATTTCTACATATGATTTTTGGAATGCTACCAAGAATATCAGGAAAGAAAAACTTTATTTACATTTATTTTGATTTATATGCACTCTTAATATATCTTTTTTCACCTTCAGTCTATACAGAGATGCGGAGCAATGCTCACACTCACTCCATTGTTTCCAATACAAACAATAGTTGCATTGTCAGTGCTTGAGTTGTTGCTGAACAACAAGCCTTTTACACAACACACAGAATGACCACTACACTCGTCACCCGAAATCACATATTTTCTGGGTTCAAATACAGTTCTGTGGAAATGCGTGCATTAAAACCATCATTCGAGAACTGTGATCAGAAAACTTACAGATTCTTTCTTCTCCTCAGTGATGATGTGATAAATAATATTAAATCTTTTGGCATCCTTTGTAAGAGACGAAATAAGAAATTCGGCAAACGGCAATACAAACAATTCAAATCCAAAACTGTAAATGTTCAAAATCTTATCCCTATTAACTTTGTCACTACCAATTCCAAATCTAACGATCTCAAGTTGTGCCTAGTGAATGCTCTTTCGATAGTGAACAAAACTGCAAGCTTACTTGACACAAACGACGATAACAATATTTCAATATCCATGATAACTGAAACATGGTTAACTCCAGATGACACATTGACTGTCGGTGAGATCATTGCCAATGGCAAGATTCTTACACACAACCCCAGGAAGTCACAGCGAGGTGGAGGTGTGGGTGTAATCTGTGATAACACTGAAGGTTAAGCGTAAGGCATCTCAGACTTGGGTTATATTCGAAGGCATTGACACCATTGTAACAATCGACTCGCACTCAGTCTGCCTCATTGTCATTTGTCGACCCCACAGAGCTCCAAAAACAAATTCACTGTCGACCAGTTCATTAGCGAATTCCAAGACTTCCTAGGATGCATTACTGCACTGCCAGGAAAATTCCTCATTGGAGGTGATTTCAATTTCCATATGGAGAAGAAAACTTCCAGTAATTCTTCTAAACTACATGATCTTATCAGTTCAATGAATTTACTCCAACATGTTCATGGCAATACCCATAAAGATGGCCACACATTAGATCTGCAGATCACCAGAGAATCCGATTCTGATCTTGTTAAAAATGTATTAATTGTTGATCCTGCAATCTCTGACCATTTCATGATTATCTTTGATTTGGCACTTCCTCGTCCCTCCCCTGTCCAGAAGAAAGTCACATACCGCAAGTACCAAAGTATTGACCTTGCTAAGCTTGCAGATGCCATTGCTTCGTCTCTCATCGCTAAAATTAACGAGATGCAAACTGTTGGCAGCATTGAGTACATCCTCACTGGCTCACTTCAAGAAGTTATTGACAAGTTTGCGCCTAAGCAAACACGCACTTTTAGCATACGGCCTTGCTTACAGTGGTTCAGTGATGAAATTAGGCGCGCAAAAGATATACGATGCAAACTAGAGCTTCAGTGGCAGCAAACAAAACTATGTGTTTACAGAGAGATGTTTGTCAACCAGCGAAATGTTGTTAACAAACTGGTCAAATCCGCGAAACAGAAATACTTTTCGGACTTATTGTCAGCTAATGTTAATTCCCCTAATGCTTGTCTGTTGTTCTTGAGAAGCTACTGTATCGTCAAAAGACAACCGTACTCCCATAGCATTCGTCATCCAAAGACCTTGTGAATAGATTTTCTTCTTTCTTTTCTGAAAAAACTGAGACTATAAGAGCTTCGCTTGATACAAGCTTTAAATCTGATCTTTGACAGATGGCTGACATGCCATGCACCTGTGTTAAAGCTGTTGCACAGTTGTCACAATTAAAACCTTCGGTTACAACAGATATCCAGAGGTTAATATCCAAAGCACCATCTAAGCAATGCATGCTAGATATTCCAACTTGGTTGTTAAAAGCATCTCTTTAGGAGTTAACTACACCGATCTTTGAACTGTTCAATGCCTCCCTCCAGTCTGAAGTCTTTCCGACAAGCATGAAACACGCTTTAGTAAAACTTCTTCTTAAAAAGCCAACACTTGACCCAGAGGTTCTGAAAAACTACCGACCGGTCTCTAATCTTCCATTCCTATCGAAGATTATTGAGCGTGTGGTGGCTTCTCAGCTGAATTCTCATTTGGCCACCAATCTGCATACAGATCTAATTGCAGTAAAGAAACGGCACTTCTCAGGGTCCAAAATGATATCCTCCTATCCACGGACAGGAACAACATAACATGTCTTGTTTTGTTGGATTTAAGTGCTGCTTTTGACACCACAGACCATAAAATACTTATTGAAAGACTGGCAGTGATAACAGGCCTTACTGACTGAGCACTTAATTGTTTTCGTCGTACCTTAGCGGTCACACACAGAGTGTCCTTATTGGCAGTGAGTCATCAGACAAGGTCACAGTACATTTTGTCATCCCTCAAGGATTGGTGTTGGGTCCCCTACTGTACACTGTCTATGTCTTACCTCTCGGTGACATTATCCGAAGCCATGGCCTTGATTTTCATTTTTACGCAGATGACACACAACTGTATATTAATTTTACTCACGCCTTTGAGCCTGAAGCATGCAGTAAGATTGAACTTTGTATTTCAGACATCAGGGCATGGATGACTAAAAACTTTCTTAAATTGAACGATGACAAGACAGAAGTAATATATATAGGTCTACCTCATCAACTTTCAAAAATATCCAAACTGTCCCTCAATATTGGAGGTTCTGCGATAAAACCCAGTAGCTGTGTTCGAAACTTAGGTTATTTCATGGATGAAAATTTGGCCGCTGATGAACATATCAAACATGTCTCTCGCAGTGGCATTTTTTCATCCTAGAAATATTAGCAAAATTCGATCCTTCATTGATATGCAGACGTCACAACAGCTTGACCACGCCTTTGTTACCAGTCGCCTCGACTACTGCAACTCTCTTCTGATTGGCTCTAAAATATCTATTCTTGAAAAGCTACAACACATCCAAAATTGTGTTGCACGGGTCATAACCAGAACTCAAAAGTACTGCCATATAACACCAGTACTCTCTGAGTTACACTGGCTACCAGTTAAGCAAAGAATTCAATTTAAAATTGTCCTTTTGGTGTTTAAGTGTATCTCAGGATCTGCACCATCCTACCTGACCGATCTGCTTACCATCCACAAACCACCGAGGTCTCTTTTAGAGACTCTCTTAGGTCATCAGGTCAACTCAATCTGATTCAGCCCACATCTAAATTTACTAGTGCTGGTGACAGGGCCTTTGCAGTTGCTGACCCAAGGCTTTGGAAGTCTCTTCCAATCGACATAAAAAATAGTAAATCACTTGAAGCATTCAAGTCTGGTACTAAAACCTACCTTTTTCGTAAGGCATTTCCTTCAGTGGTCTTTTAATTTTGGTCATAAACTGACATTACCAAGAGCGTGAGTGTGACTGAGTCAGTGAGGAGAGCCTCATTCCTCACCAAGTCACATACTTGTTTTGGTAAAGTTGTAGTTTGTTTTTTTATTTTGTTTTAATTCAATACCCTTTTTCTTTTAGGTTCTGTCGCTTTTATCGCCATGATATAGCCTTGGTTGCTGATGTGGCGTTGGGCACCAATAAATGATAATAGTGATCCATGTATCAATGTATCTGTGAGAGAATGTATGTGTATGTGTGTGCAATTATTGTACTGCCATTGAGCACCGTGTGTGGATTCTAGGCTTTAAAATTATTATTATTAATTATTATTATTATTACTGGGCATTACTTGTGTGGTAGCATCTCAGTACCAGAAACATTCATCTTACTAGATAGCAGAGTTTTGAATAGTTACATGACTTCATTAGGCTTTTCCCTCTGGAAAAGACTATTGTTTTTCTACGGATTATTATTTTTTTTTTTTTTTTGGGGGGGGGGGGGGTTTTTGGGGGTTTTTTTTTTTCCACACATTTTTGTCCGTATGATTCAGAAGCCATTTTTGAACCGATTTTCACACAATTTGGCACACGCATAGAGTGGCAAAAAATCTAAAAATGTACCAAAGCGGAATTTTCGATTTAACCCTTATTTCGCCAGAATTGGAAAAAAACTGCCAAAATTGGGGTTTATCGGCACTTTCTCGAAACACGTCTTTAGGATTTTTTTTAAACATCCATCATTACTAGACCTGCCTATGACACAACCTTTGATACACACGACATATTTGGCGATGCATATGGTAACCCTCCACAGGCTGCCAAACATCGAAATTTTGATGAAATGGGCCCTTTTCAGACCCCCACAACACCCAAACGATACCCGAGAGGTAAACATAACTTCCTTTATTGGAAGTGGAATTTACCGAAGATCATTTTTGTAAGTAATAAGGGTGTTCAGAAAACCAGTGTTAACCCGTTTTGGGCTGGTTAAACAGCAATACCCCCAAAAAGCTCAAAACTTCATGTTTTCCGTGGATTTCTCTAAACGAGTCTTGTAGATTTTCAAGAAAAATTGGTCACTCTCAGGTCTTGGTGTGACATTACAAGTTGCATGGATAAAATATTCCGGTCAGCATTAGTTAACCCTCCCCGAACTGCTAAACGTAAAAATTGTGATAAAATGGGATGTTTTTAGACACCAACAGCACCCAAATGATATACCACAGAGAAAGGGGCCTTCATTTATCGGACGCAAAATTGATCGGAAAATATTTTTGAAAGTGGTAAGGGTATTCAAAATTTGACGTCTTAACCCATTTTGGGATGGTTAAAGAGACATACCCATTAAAATCTTAAAATACCCGTTTTCTGTGGATTTCTCTAACAACATCTTGTAGGTTTTCAAGAAAAATCGGCTATTTGCAGGTCTTGGTGTGACATTACAAGTCGCATGAACAAAATATTCCGGTCAGCATTAGTTAACCCTCCCCGGGCTGCTGAAGGTCAAAATTGCGATAAAATGGGCTGTTTTTGCACACCAACAGCACCCAAAGGGTACACCACAAAGAAAAGTGCCTTTTTTATCGCGCATACAATTTATATGGAAACATTTTTGTAAGTAGTAAGGGTATTCAAAAGTCGACGTCTTAACCCATTTTGGGCAGGCTAAAGAGAGATATCCCTTGAAAGCTTTAAATTCCCATTTTCTGTGAATTTCCCTAACGGTAACTTGTAGGGTTTCAAGACAAATTGACTATTCGTAGGTCTTTATGTGACATTAAAAGTTGCATGGACAAAATACTCCGGTGAGCGTTTTTTAACCATCTACAAGCTGCCAAGCATCGTAATGTTGTTAACATGGGACTGTTTTCAGACACGCACATCACCTAATGTATACATGAGAGATAAACATAATCTCCTTTGTTTGAAGTGGAATTCACAGAGGACCATTTTTGTAAGTAATAAAGGTATTCAAAAAGCCAAGCGTTAACCCCTGTTGGGGACGTTAACAGGGATACCCATCAAAAGCTTAAAAAATCGTTTTCCCTGGATTTCTTTACAAACATTTTGGGGGGTTTTCAAGAGAAAATGGCCGTTGATAGGTCTTGGTGTCATATGACCAGTTGCATGAATCAATTATTCTGGTAGGCATTTGTTAACCCTTCATGGGTTGCTAAATGTAAAAAAATTTGAGGAAACAGTCTGTTTTTGGACACCAAGAACATCAAACGGAAATGCCACAGAGAAACGTAACTTCTTTTACCGGACGCAAAACTGATAGGGAAACATTGATATTGATATTAACCCATTCTACCATTAATGATGGGTTTTACCTAAACATTTTTTTTATCAAAACCAAACCGAATCATTTGAGACTACTTTACTCACCTTTCTCATAACATCAATGAAGGAACTTTAGTGAGACAGTTAAAAACAATTCATCAGACACTGTGGGGGTCAAGAAAAATCATGGAATCTAATTGGTGTTTAAGGTTTGTAAGTAGTAAGGGTATCTAAAAGAATGAAACTTAACCCATTTTGAACTGGATAAGGAGTGATGCCCCTTAAACGCTCAAAATTTACATTTTCCGTGGATTTCGCTAACTGCTTTTTGGGGATTTTCAAGAACAATTTGACATTGGCAGGTCTTACAAATTGCATAGATAGAATATTCCGCTAGTCGTTTGTTAATCCCTCTACAGGCTGCTAAACGTCAAAATTTTAATAAAATCGGCTGTTTTCGGGCAGCAAAATGGGTATGCTATAGATAAACATGACCTCTTTTATCAGACTTAGAATTCCTGAGGGATAATGTATGATAGTATTAAGGGTATTCAAGGGAGCGTGGTGGCTCAGTGGTAGACTGTTGTACTTCTATGCTAGAGGTCCCGAGTTCGATCCCCGTCCGGGACGACTCACGTTGTGTCCTTGGGCAAGGCACTTTGGCCCGGTTGCCGACATGGGGGCACGATGTCCCCGTGTACTAAGGCATACTGCACGTCGATGGTACACATGTCTTCAACCTCTGTAACCCTGCCTGAGCGGAGCCTGAACAGAGTGAGAATGTTGAGGAGCTGACAGTTGCTCGTCGATGCTTGGTGGTTCTCTCCGGGTACTCCGGCTTCCTCCACCTCTAAAACTGTCACGGTCACGATTAGCCATTGTGCAGAAGTACGTGACCTTAAACACCAATAAATAATAAATAAATAAATAAATAAATAAATAAGGGTATTCAAAAAACCAAGCCTTAACCCTGTTTTGTCGGATTAAAGACAGACAGCCCATGCTGTGTACGCTGCCTACATTACTTGTAAAATCGACACCCCCCACTAAATCTTCTGCGAGGTGCGGTTTCGGACCCGACCACCTGACGGTTCTGACCACATCAAATAACACACCTTCGTTGTATTTAGCAGCAAGAAATTTCCCCAAGAAGCAAAGACAAAAATACGTCTGCGGAAAATGATGGCAAATATTTTATTTAGCCTGTATTTTGTCCGTATAGAAAATTTCTCACCCACATATACCTAAAAATGATTCAATGATACAATTGGACATATTTCTCTCATAAAACGTGAAAAAACACTTGATTTATTGCATTTTAGGATTGCGCATGTATATTCTTAGAAGATTCTCTGTCTGTTATTAAACTACGGCGTGTCTTTGATCTCGTTTGGGACGATCAGTGATTAGCACCTTTTCGACAAGAGCCATCGAAATTGAAAATAAAAAAAATAAGCAAATTTCACTAAAACCTTTTACAGAATCGTGTTTTTCAGAAAACGCTTTCGCGATTGCGTGTGTCGTTTTCAAAATTCGGATCAGTAAGCACGAAATTATAAATATGTTGTTGTCAATAACAAAATTGAAAGCATGTCGGTCAAACTTGCATGACGTCAGAACTCGACTCGGGTAAAATACTGCGGTGTAGTGAAAGTACGAGAGTAAGAAACGCTGATATCGCAGTAGGCTTTAAAATGTCCATGGAATGGTCCTAAAATCAAGTTTATATTTGCAGCTTTATTGCAAATAAGTTTCCCGTTGTTTCTTGTTGAAATGTTATTTCCATCAAGGCCAAGTACCAGTGGGATAGGACACCTGCCCCATGAACAACTGCCTGCTATTAAAATTAATTAGCGGGGACATCCCCCCCCCCCCCCCCCATGCTGTTTATTTTACCTAGGACACCTGCCCCCTGCTGATTGTTTACGTAGGACACATGCCCCCCCCCCCCCCCCCCCCCCCCCCCCCCCCCACACACACACACACACACACCTACTGTTAGATTAGATTAAACATATTTTATTTGCCATTTGACAATGCAAATCAGGATTGGAGGACAAGTGCTTACCACTTAGAAGCCCCTCCGTTCCTGTACGGTGACTATGACTAATAATTTACAATATGGCAGAACGTATTCCATAAATAACATAATCTAGCAAAATCTAAATATTATAAACATTATAGACAAACACAAATTAAACTGAGAGAGAGAGAGAGAGAGAGAGAGAGAGAGAGAGAGAGAGAGAGAGAGAGAGAGAGAGGAGAGAGAGAGAGAGAGATCAAAAAAATAAATAGAATATAAAGAAAACATGAAATACAACATTAGATCCTGTGATGATGCTTGCCACCCACCCATTTGCATTCTGTAGTATCTTGGCCGTAATGGGAGTCTAAATTAACATAGATTTTGCTATAAAATGGGGTTGAAGGAAGGTACTCTCAAATCTGGGGCGAAAGTGGCGAAAATGACAAAAGGCTACTTCAACGTATAGTAACGGTATAAACTACAGTCGATCTGGGCGATGTACAGACGAAAAATCATACCTTGGAGCCGGTTAGACAATTTGGCACAAAAAACTCCGACTTCATGCTCAATCGCTGCTCTACAGTAGTTTACAACAGTCCTCAAGTCCATTCCAAACTGATAGAGTCAGGACGAATAGTACTCTCACTTTCCACGCGATGCGTGGTGTTCTTCACGTGGCCTCGACACTCGCAACAGATGCCAAAATGTCGGCCAGGGTGCGTAGAACAAGTTCTGAAAATTAGATGTCGCTGCCTTCAGCGATCTAGACACGCTTCATGTTTGTGAGAAGTGCAATTTTAATGTCTAATTGGCAAATTTTCGTTAATCGTTACCCGCCAAAAAACCTATTCACCACCGATTTCTTTTCACTTCAACTTCTGAGGATTATCTAAGGTTTAAAGATAGTGTCAGGATACCCCTCCCCCGCCGCTCTTTTGGGGCTGGTTAGGCAATGTGGCACCGAAACCTGGGACGTTATGCTCAATCGCAGCTCTACAGTCGTCTACAACACTGCCGGTGTCCATTCGAAACTGATAGAGTCGGGACGAATAGTACTCTCACATTCCAAGCGATGCGTGGTGTTTTCCACGCGGTCCGGACACTCCAAACAGATCCCAAAATGTCGGCCAGGGTTCGTAGAACAAGTTCTGAAAATTTCAAGTCGCTGCCTCCAGCGGTCTGAACACCGTTCGTGTATGTCTGAAGTGCTATTTTAATGTCCAATATGCAAATCTTCGTCAATCTTTTCCTGCCTGCCAGAAACCCAATCACCACCAATTTCTCTTGACTTTAAACTTCTGAGATTCTCGTAGGTTTAAAGGTTGTGTTGGGGTCCCTGGTGGCTGTCTTAAAGAAGCAACTTCCATTTACAGTCAACTCTCCACCAGTCACACACAATTGTAACATTTAAGTGGACTTACTCCAGCGAGGAGGCACTGAAGGATTCTGCGCCCATTCCCGACGTCTTTTTTCGAACTGGCTTGAAAAGGAAGGACCAAATTCAAACAATTACCTCCTCTCTCCAAAACACCATATCTCAACCAATTCTAGGCAGATTTCCATGAAATTTTCACTCCTTGTTCATGAATAGTTGTGGCATCACTTTCCATGAAGAGCGACATGAATGTCGCATTTCGTCACGTTGAATTGGAAAAGAGCATATGCGCAGGGATTTCTCTGAAAACATCTTGGAAGATTTTAAAGAAAAAATGGCCATTTGCAGTTCTCAGTGTGACATTACAAGTTGCATGGAAAAATATTCCTGTTAGTACTTGTTAACCCTCTACAAGCTGCCAGACATCAATATTTTGGATGCATTTGAGATAAAATGGACCATTTTCAAATAGACACAGCACTCAGTGGGTATGTGTGAAACAAACATAACTCCTTTTGTGGGTCATTAACTTGTCGGACGACGATATTGATATTAGCCCACTCCACCGTTAATGATGTTTTTTACCTAAACAATTTTCTTATCAACTGAGTCATTTGAGACGAACGAAATGGTTTGACGCGCCGAAGGCACGCAGGGACAATTTGGAGGACAAGCCCCTTTCGACCCTCGTTACCTGTTTGTTGTTGTTGTAGGACGTCAAGGCGCGGTGGAGGAGGAAAAGGAAGGAGGGAGGTGGCTTAACCCCATCTAGGCTTCTTCCGGCTCTTTTTCTTTGGAGTTGGTTGAGATTGTGATGTAGAAGTCGACGATGTTGAGTTTAGTGTTGAGTTTGGTGAATGGATTGCGTCTAATTTCTTTTTGAGATCTGCCTTGGATTGTTCCCTGAACTCGTGGGTTTCGGAGGCGATTCGGTTTCTCATCTCAACTGCTCGCCTTCCCATCTATATTATTCTCCTTAATTCTTCGGCGGCGACTGCAGACTTAGGTGGCTGTGTTGTTGAGATTGACACACCCGGGCTGTCCGGTAGAGAAGGAAGTGAGGAGTGAGTGGTGAAAGGTGGTGAAAAGGCAACCTCCGGTTCCTCCTCAGTCTCCACCAGACGTTCCTCATCCAACAGTACCGGCTCAGGAGCTGGCAGTTGGTTGGGTGTA
This sequence comes from Pictodentalium vernedei, assembly GCA_031216915.1. Classification (NCBI taxonomy): domain Eukaryota; kingdom Metazoa; phylum Mollusca; class Scaphopoda; order Dentaliida; family Dentaliidae; genus Pictodentalium; species Pictodentalium vernedei. The sequence goes on from CM062293.1 coordinate 380,402,992, forward strand.
CTAGTGGGACTAGGACGGGAACTGGCAGCTGCCTCCAGGACCTCCATCCTCTCGCTCACCTCTTTCTTCCAATTCCGGAAGGCCTCCAGGCGCCTGGAATCCCGGAGCTTGGTGGACAGACTCTTCTTCTTCTTGCTCTTCTTCTTTTCAGGGCCAGGTCCACGCTTCTTCGGGTGAGGACCAGTGTGAGAGGGGTTCCTCTCACAAAAGGTGCTACCTCTCCCCGAAGAAGGTGTGGCGGTGTTGTGCTCTTCAATGACGAACTCCAAGTTCAGATGGACTCTCTTGCCTGTCTCCCGGACAGTCCAGGTGACAGGGCAAGAGATGCCCAGAGCTGCTATTGTTCTCTTCAGTCGCGCTGGTAATTCCAGTGTTTCCATAATTATGGTGTTAATTAGGATCGAGCCAAGTCATTTGAGACTACTATATTCACATTTCTCTTAACATCTATGAAGGAACTTCAGTGAGACAGTTAAAAACAATTCATCAGACACTGTGGGGTCATGAAGAATCATGGAATCTCATCGGGAAAAGCCATGATTCTCCAGAATCATAAAGTCTAGTTCCTCTTGTGTTTACAAGCCACAGATACTAATTAAATCCTTTAAACAACTTTGTCAGTGTGCTCCTCATGCCCCATAGGACCTCTTGTTGGGTTAGATAAATGCTAACATAGACACTATATATAAACTATATATATTGGTTATTACCACCATGAGGGTTTCTGAGATAATGTATTGAAGTCTCAGCCTTGCCTCTGGGTCATATATCAACTCATCTTTATGAACTCATCAAAATAGTCCTTCCTTTCTTGACTTGTTCACATAATAAAGGGATTGGGTTTTTAAGGGCGTCTGTTTTGACAATCATTCAGTGTCTGTGAATTGATTATTTTTATACCACAACCCAGGGACCAGCTGTGAGGGTGACTAGGGTGATTATGTCGCCCTTCTAAGCCTGAAGTTGCCTAAAATAATATTCGGGCGATTACAAGTCGCCCTCTAAAAATTGGCCAAAATGAGGAAAGGCTGAACTGAGTGATTCGAGGTTTACATAAAAACGATTATTTTCAAGAATCGAATGTGCATGAGTGTGATAAATAGGCATTTTCATTCGTCAAATAAGCGACCATTTATTTGAAATCACAGGAGAATCAATTGTCCATTGTCGCTTTTTTGCGGATTTTTTTATTTCTCTTTTGTTCCATTTCAGTCAGAGCTTCAGTTCAAGTGTCGAAACGAAAGTAGGTGACTTACGCGTCTCAACAAAATAACCCAGTTTGAAAGTGGGTTACGTGGCTTAAGATGCCAAAAATTCTCTGCTAAAAATGTATACACAACGGACGTATTTTCTAACACTGTATTTTTATTTCGTTTTGCTTATGACTGTTAACCATTGGGCTGTCTATTCCCAGAAAAACACGGATAGAATTGAAACACTTGAAAAAAAAGCTTTAGTGATGACAAGAAAAGCATTGTACAGGGCACAAGTGTGCATGTGAAGGATCTTGAAAAACTACCTTTCAAGCAACCTTCTTACATCTGGTCCTGTTCACACTTTCAGACTTAGGAAGTTATTAGCTTAGTAGACTTTGGTGAAAGGCAACCACAGGAGTGTGCTGGGGAATTGCACAAAGAAGAGGGGAGGGGTCATGAAGGAGAGGATAGCAGTGGGGGATTTTCAATCAGTAATTACTTTGTGATTTTTTTAACCTTGCATAGATGCATTATAGATAACCGGACCCGGATTAATTGGGCGTTACTGGAGGACCACAAGCTGAAAATATGAAGGGGCGGCAGGGGGTGGTACATAAATGTTCTTTATTATCCCCACTTGCCTATGAAGTCTCCCTACTTGAGTCTGCAGTCTCCCTATTTTTTCTGGAGGGAGACATGAAGTCTCCCTAAAATTACCCCCTAGACTGGTCCCTGCCGCAACCAATGGCCCAGACTAGCTAACTCAATATAATTCAGGGCCAAACACATATTTTGCTCCCCAATCCCCAAAATTTGTATACAAAACCGAAAAATTCATGTCCTATCTGGTCCTCCATACTTTTGTTATCTGTGCATATGCAGTATCCAGGAAGGTACCGAAATTGGCACCAACCATTATTCTTTGTGACAATGATCTGACATCTGTGCTTTAAAATCTCCTTTTTGAGGATGCCAGACACAAATCAATGAAAGAATTGGTGGATCCAAGGCTGTAAATGGATGATGGAAGTGAACAACGGTGGTTTCAAATGTTCAGAGCTGTAACTTTATTATAATTATAAAAATTATTTCATGTTTTCCATTTTTGGGACATACGTCTGTCATGATCATTCTTGATAATGATTAATCCACTGTTTATGAACCCCCTCCTTAGCTTTTTGACTATTTTTATTGAAATTTTTTGTTAAATTTCTTGGGAGTTTATGCTGTATTACAGAATGTTTATTCTGTTTATCCCCATGGTTACATCCTCAACCTAGGGGTATTAGGTTGTTTTGGTCTTGCATCTTTGGGATGACAGACATTGAAGACGGGTGTCGCGGTACGTCGATTGTGGTGAGGTTCCTATGCTGGAACTCTCACCGCAACATAATTCAAATTATTCAGTTTCTTTTTCAGAGAAACAAGAACATGGTGATGGAATTGTGACACCCATCCAAAGTGTGCTATCATTGTCGCGCTCTGATGAGCAAACAGAGCTAGCCTCAAAGATGCTCATGAATATTAAGCAAGGGATAAGGCCTCTAGTTAGTGTTCTTAATCCTTTGCAAGCAGCTAGCTTGACCGATGAAGCTGTTACACCATTTGTGGGAGCTGTGGCACCAGGTAAGTCCGTTGCGGCCCAGAGAAGTGTAGATTTGCGTAGAGCAAGCACCTCAGAAACTAAGAGCCTTCTCTAACCCAGCAACATTTGGGGCCAAATGTTGTTTTGAGAAACTTGCATGAGCTGGAGCATACATCCACACCCGTCGCTCGGGACGCTCTGTCTAGACTGTAGCTGTGGTCGGCTACAGTCAAGGCTTCCTCCGCTACATTAGAAAAGCACACACACCCGCATGCTAGCTACCCAACTTCGGACATCTAGCCAGCTGCACGAAGACGGAGCCAGTCTTTGCTCGTTAAGTCGGACTCTCTGGTAGCTAGCGATCCAAGGCTTCATTCATTGGGACCTGCAGAGAAAAGATCTACCTCTGGATCGTCGTCCCAGGAGCAGCAAGCAGTGAAAAAACAGAAGACTGTTGCTCCTCAAACCTCAGTAACAGACTTTCTGTCGCAGATTGCGCAGCTAATCACAGCATCCCAGAAAGTACATGAGCAGCCTTCCACAGACTCTGGATGTGATGGACCGAACTTAGCAGCTGAATCAGTCGGATGGTGAAAGGGACAAGGAAGAGGATTACCCTTCCCTTTCGGAACAGCATATGGTAGCGATGAATTTTATTCATCAATACTATCATGACTTTGTTCAACCTGATCAGCAAGCTGCGACTACCAGAGAGAAACCGCTATCGTCTCTGGACAAAGATTTCATGCGGAGGAAAGAGGATGTTCTTTCCTTCCCGGAACAGTCTTGGCAGGTGTCGGAGGCCTTCAGCCATATTAACAACACCATATTCAACCTCTCTAGTGTTAAGAAGAAAGGTGGTTTCTTATCGACATCTTCAATAAATATACCGTTCCTTGAACCTCGTTCATTTAAAATGGTTGGAGAAGATGTACAGAGAGCTCTGATGCATTTAGATGAGCAGGATGGGGATTTAGATATGTCCCTACCTGCATCATTCAATATACGCTAGGAAGTGATGGAATGTGCTATTTCATCCAATAGAGCGAGTTTCGACACGATGTCCTATGCAGATCACCTCACCAGAGCTATGGTGCAACGTCTCAACAGGAAGGTATTTAAGGACTATGTACCTCTCTTAGAGTTCTTTCCAGGGCAGTCATGTATGCCACGTACAACTCCGCCCTGACAGTGGCAAATTTGGAGTTGATCAGACGTGATGCTGCCCTTGCGTCGGCCTCACTTATAGATGACAAGGTGAAAAGCTCTCTCCGAGTCGCTCCGGTCTCCGGACATACTCTATTTGACGACAAGCGTTTGTTAATCTATGAACAGGCAACAAAGAAATCTTCCAGGGCACTGCTACTGAAGTCTTCGCCTCAACAACACGCTTCATCAGATCTGGGTAAGCGAGGCCGTTCCACTTCACAATTAACTAAAGGGAACTCCTCGCGAGGGTACAAGAAACCCTCCGAAGGTCATCAGTATAGTGACTCAGGGAAACATCGAGACTACAGGTCAGGTGCCCCTAAGCGGGGCGAGGTTCTACGCAGGGGAGGACGTAGTTTCTTCTCCCGTAAGCCTCATAAGTCGTACAGGTGATGGACAAGACCTCTATTGCTTGCTATTTGATGGAAGGTTATCAAACTTCGCGAGAAACTGGATAGAAGTCACGGAAGATCAGAGGGTGTGAAGTGTAGTCTTGGAAGGCCTACAGCTATCATTCAGAGCAAAACCCCCATTTACAAGATGTCTGCATTGGACAAATCTTATGGCAGATCCTTTCAAAAGAGAGTCTCTCCTTGCGGAGGTACAGGCTCTCTTATTAAAGGAAGCAATAGAGGTTGTCGAGAATCAAAATTCTCGAAGTTTTTACAGTCACCTGTTCCCGTACTGAAGCCAGACGGCTCGTTCCGACTGGTAGTAGACTTGAGCTGGATGAACAAGTTGATCGTAGCTCGAACGTTCTATATGGAAACCATTCGGTCGGTAAGAGCGAGCATTCAAGTGGATGACTATGCGACTAAGCATAGATCTAAAGATGCCTACTTTCATGTCCTGGTACATCCGTCATTCAGAAAGTACCTGTGGTTTGCCGTGCAAGGAGAGGTTTATCAGTTCAGAGCAATGTGCTTTGGTCTGAACCTAGCTTTCACTCGAATAATGAACTCGGTAATGTCATACTTCCGAGCTCATGCGTCTGTGATAACGTCAGCTAACTTGGACGGCATTCTTCAGAGATACGGCAACCAGGAATTGTTTTAACGGACCCAGTAAAACAAAAGGTTCAGATTTGGGTGGATATCCAGTGGTTGACTCCGGGAGTTCCCCTTCAACTGCCGGATCCGGCTTTTACGATTATGACGGATGCAAGTCAGACGAGCTGGGGCGCGTTCCGCAGACTTGAAGTGTCAGGGTCTTTGGGACTCTCTGTTCCTAGAGAAGCACATAAACATCAAGGAGATGATGTCCATCTGGCTAGCACTACAACATTGGATTCTTCAAATAGCGAACATCCATGTTCAGATTCTGTCGGACAACTCGACAGTAGAAGCTTACCTCAGGAACCAAGGTGGAACTCATTTAATTCCATTATGCAAATTATCGGAGAAGATTCTCCTGTTCGTTCTGAATCATCATGTTCATCTCTCAGTCCATCATATACCGGGCCGTCTGAACGTACTAGCAGACTCGCTCTCTCTGAAAGGTTGCCTGTTACCATCGGAGTGGACTCTCAACAAGCGAATATTCAGTCAGATCTGCAACCATTGGGATCGTCCCATGATCTTTTTGTGACACACCTAAACAATCAGTTACCGATGTTTGTGTCGCCATGTCCAGATCATTGAACATACACAGTAGATGCTCTGTCAATTTCATGGGACGGAATGATAGGAAATGCTTATCCTCCTGCTCCGTTGATTCAGCAGATTCTGTTAAAGATCAAACAGTCTCACTACAAAATCCTGCTAGTAGCACCTCTGTCATCACAGAAACCTTGGAACAATCTTCTCAGGTGTCTGTTATGGGACATTCCCCAGAAGCTTCCTCCCCAAAAGGATCTTTTATATCAGGGGATGCACTGCATCACAACCTGGAAGGTCTCAACCTTCACGTATTTCTGTTGTGCGGTCCTTGCATGGAAAACATTTTACAGGACGAGCAGTGGACACAATTTCTAACTGTAGGAGGACCGCCTCTTCGTTGAATTATGCGGCGAAGTGGAGGGTTTTCTTCCGTTGGTGTACGGACCAGTCTGTAGACATCTATTATCCATCCATTCCACAGATTGCCTACCCATTCGACGTACTCAAACTGCAGCTTGTCACTATTAAGGGCTATAGGACTATGTTATCAGACACTTATGCTCATCATGATAACTTGGCTATTGGATCAGATACTTCTTTATCCAAGCTAGGTAGAAATTTCTCTATTAATAGACATAGAACCCTCAGATTAATTCCTAAATGGAATTTGGCTTGGGTTCTGTTGAAGCTTCAAGAAGCTCCTTTTGAGCCGTTAGACAATGTAGAGTTCAAATTCTTGACCTATAAAACAACTTTTCTCTTAGTCTTTGCATCTGCCAGAAGAGTTAGTGAACTTCATACATTATCTGTCGGTGATTCCCGTTACCGTACTGTGGGTAATACTGTTACCCTCATTACGAAAGTGTGATTCTTGGCTAAGAATCCGATTCCGGATAATCGACTGGAGCCTATTGTCATTAAGGATTTACCATCCTCGGATAACCGTAGACCTTTGCTGTGTCCAGTTAGAGCAATGTGCATTTATAAATGCCTATCGGATTTTATTAGAAAGGGAAGAAAAAGATTCTTTCTTTCACTGATTCCTAACATAAAAGATATATCTGTTCATCCTATCGCTAGATGGATTCAGTTTCTCAATTCGTATTGCCTATGAAAGTCTATCTTCAATCAACGTTCTGTCAACAAGATTTCACTGCATGATGTTAGAGCACTGTCCACTTCTTGGGCTTTTTCTAACAGTATAGCCATTACTGATCTTATGAAGGCTGCATACTGGACACAGCCCTCTTCATTTACCAAGTTTTACCTTCGAAATTTAGAGTCCATCTCCGGTGACCATAGATCTTTGGGCCCTTTTTCTGTTACTCAGAATGTCGTCCATTAATATTATATCTACAAGATGTTTAGGCAGTCTGCTCGAGCACTGACGCCGTTCCGCTGCCCTCTTCATTCTGAGGAGGGGGGGGGGGGCGTTTTTTTCCCTTAGGTTATCTGGCTTTATAGTGAAAAGCAAGGGAATAAATTCTCCAGAGACCGTAGTCCATCGTCAGTCCTGGGTGGTTTTAATGTGTACCTCGGTGTGAAGCAATAACTATGTCTCATTTATGTCCTGTTTTTAAAGTGTGGCTCACTGTGAAGCACATTGTATATGTTATGTGTCAAACGAGCATTAATATACAATCCTTGGACACTTTTAAATGAGTATAAAGTGTCTCATTCTCTGGACTAGCTTTATATATTGGTTTCCTTCACCGAATTAGCATAATGGGTTATGCTGGCATTAAATGGAGAAATTATATAATTCTCAATTACATTGTTGGTGTTATGTTATTCTCTTTTCTTATAAAAGAGAAGGACATATATGTCTTCTCCTATTCTCCTGTGGGAGCTATACTTTATCAAAGTAATTGAGAGATTGGATTTTCCTTCAGGTCCTGGGCTTTCCGGCCTTTTTATGATTCAGCCGGTCTGGGTCATTGGTTGTGATGTAAAAGTATGATAAATTTTAAGTAATTTGTATATTTTTTATACTCACCAATGGCCCAGATAGGGATGGCCCTCCCATGAGTGGGCACTCATTCCTCCCTGCTGATATAACATTTAGCAGGCACTGTAGAAAGAATGATGGTTGGCGCCAATTTCGGTACCTTCCTGGATACTGTGCATGTGCAGATAAAAGTATGGAGGACCAGATAGGACTTGAATGTATGCAAATTTGGGGGATTGGGGGGCAAAATTTGTGTTTTGCCCTGAATTTTTTTGAGTTAGCACCAGCTAGGCTGGGCAATTGGTCATTATAAAAAATGTACAAATTACTTAAAATTTATCATTTTTATGAGTGAAGATCATGATATCATGGTATTGCATTCTTGTGCTGTGCATGATGTAATCCCCATTCATTGTTCAACTTGTACTTTTACTGCTAAAGTTTATAGTAGTGTTTCAGATGTGTCTTTCTTTGTTTTATTTTTCAAGTTTGCCACGTGGTAGGCCTATATAAAAATATTATCATGGAAAAAAAAGATCTTGTCTATTTTATTTCATTCAGCTGGTGATTTATTTCTCATTTAATTTTATCAAAAACTGTGGCCTCAACATGTCTTATAACTGAGTAAAAACATTTTCTTTTTCTGAATCGAATCATCACTTGTGTGGTTGTTACCCTCAATGCAGATTTGTATTTTGTCTACACATATTTATTTGTATTGTGGGAAATACGTTCTTGTTGTAAGATAAATGTCATGTATTCAGCACAAGTAGTATGATTCCCACTTGGACAGTCTAATGAGTGGGGTTTCATATTGTATTTCTTGTGAAGTTTGGTGGATGATTTCAAAATTATACCTGGTTATATGCTTATGTAATCACTTGTCAACACTCTTCCTGTTATATTAGGTACACTGCAAATTTGCACTTGGTTGGCATTTTCCCTCGTGTTGATTTTCTCTTTCTTATATTACAAACATTTATTGAAATGCAAATTATGTTTATGGACTCTCTTGAATACTTTAAGTATTGATGTACTTTATTTTGACTACAGATTATGTTATGGTAATGCAGTGTCATCCCATCTATTCACTCAAGAGGTGATAGTTACATATTTTTTGTGGGAACCAGGAAGAACTTCACTGTGAATATATTTTTTATTAACCGTTTACCCAATGCATACGATGTCAAAATTTATTATTTAACTTTTTAAAAAATTTCACCAAAACCATATTGTGTGACCCCCATTGGAATGAGCTCATGGAAATCATTCCAATGAGGGTTCACATGATATGGTTTTATTGAAATTTTTGAAAAATAATTTTTCTTCACCTGCTAAATTTGTTTATTATTAGACCGATTTGTTAGGCAAAGGGTTGAACCATTTCAATATCTTAAGTTCTGGAAATAAAATTTTAGGGCCTTTTGTACTTACATGTAGGTAAATCTCTGTTAAAAGTGAAAAAAATAAGTAATTTCTAGTTTATTTTTTGCCAAGCCCTCACTAGAGCTCATTGATAACCCATTGCCTAATGAATTGGCCACATCCAACTGCACAATTGCCAATTTTTTTTTTTTTTTAAATTTAACAAAACCATATCTTGTGGTCCCCTCATTGGAAAGGGCACATTGAGAACATTCTGATGAGAGGAGGTCACATGATATAGTTTTATTGAAATGTTTTCAAAAATTAAAAAAAAAATTAGAATAACAAATTTCAGTATTGTGTATCTTCGGCAAAGGGTTAATTTTAATCTTTATATGAGAGGAAGTGTTTTAACTTTGATCTAAGACAAGTCGCAAAATTAAAAGAAGTTTGTTTAAAATGTCACCACTGATGTTACTTCTTTCTGTACTAAAGCCTAATGGCAGATCCTGTTGTGTATTTTAAACTGAAACAGGCTGATCCATTTATATGAATTTATGACACTGGATTGTTGTTGTTATATCAGTGATTCACCTTTATTTGATATAAAATTAATAGTACTTGAAATAAATTGGAAAAGAATTCTGATTTATGATTTTATAGGCTAGGTTGTGAAAGAAAATGTACTTTTTGTGAAATAAATCATTGAAAGTTTGTATTTAAATGAACGAAGTACGGTTTGTGAACTTGAATGTTTCAGCCCTAACAACCACAACCCTAAAACATTAGCCTTAGATTAAAATTTTCATGTTTCTTTGAAAAATGAGACAAAATCCCCTTCATGGCCTTATTCACGACCAACTGCAGTGTCGCTGTGGACTGGTCATAATCTGTGCATAAGCAGTGATGTCCACACATTCATTTACCAGGTAATAAAAATCAGTAGCAGCAAGGTTTGAATTTATGAAGCCAGTGCTTCATTAATTAAATTTTTGATGATTATTCTCCACTAATTTGTGTTTGGAAACTAAAATTATTGCATCTGTGGAAATATTGCTCCCCCATGAAAAGTGTCCAGTCCACGGCAGCTGTACTGTATCTTCATTCAGTCACCCATCAAAAGAGTAATTACAGGGTATGGGCAGTGGATGTCAAATTATCAGAAACATCAGGACAAGTACCAAGACAAGTATTCAAAATGGACCCCAAAATTTTAACATGGTGGCCAAAACTGATACAGACCTAAGAAGACCTAGAATATCATAGAACTTTGTCAATAAAATCATTCAATATGGATGATTTGGGAGCCAGTTCAGAGGGCTGAATTTACTGATATCCATATTTGTATGCTTTTATTGACAAATGACATTAGCCTTTTACCTAATGCACTTGATATCAAAATTAATTATTTTAAATATTATTTTTTCAATTTTTAAAAAAACTTTTATCAAAACCATATCATCTGACCCATCATTGGAACAAGCTCAATGATGGTTAAGATGCCATTAAAAGTGTTCCAATAAAATGAAGTATAAATGCATTAGGATTGTGATTTTCCAAATCCTACTTTTCTTAAAATAGGTTTCTGTATAAACTCTCAGAAAACATTCATGTCATTTTTTCTCTCTTGATAATGCCAACACTTACAATCATTTCCAAAGAAATGATGTCTGGTGGCTTCTTGACTCAGAATTATTGACTTAAGAAAAATGTAACATAAATTTTCTATTGATTTTCTTGCATCTTTTTGTCAGATTGGTAGTGTAGCTGCATTACATGAGAATCAACTCAGATATCTGATTATCAAGATATATAAGAGTAGAGCTGGGATGTTTTGATTTTTTTCAGATTTGGTTTGGTTTCAGGAAAAAACTTGGGTTCAGTTTTCTATGTGTTAATTTCTATGTGTTAACCCTTTACCCAACATAATGGCAAAAACTGGCCAGCGCTATTCACAAAAGCCGCCAATTAGTTTTCATTATTTTTTTCATTTTTTTGTCTCAAAAACATAGGTTATGACCCCTCTTTGGAACAAGCTCATTAAGCTCGTTCCAATGAGGGATCATAACCTATGTTTTTGAGACAAAAAATAAAAAAAATTAATTCTTCAAGAATTTTGTTTGCAAGTATCGTCTGCCTTTCATGTTTGATAAAGGATTAAGAATGTGAACATGTAGTAAACAACACTTCATGTTCTTTAATTTGGGAAAGAAATGCAATAGTTTGTGTGACCCCTCTAACCACAAAACACCCTGTCTGTAAATATCTCCTCTGGGTTCAGCCCAACTTCCCTTTGATCATTCTTAGGGATTCTAGGGGATTTGTTGCTAAGTCTATTAAGGCAGAAAAAAAAAACAAAATTAGGGTAACAAATGAATAAAGTTAATCTGATCAGTGTTGTGTTCTCATTTTCATATTTTCTCCCTTACTGACTCGTCTGATGGATAAGTCAATAAGGAAGAAAGTGTGACAATGAGAACGCTATATGTTCTAAGTGACTGGAGGCCATAGGACCACTGGTCCAGATGGACTAAGTTACCGGAGACCATAGGGGCCACTAGTCCAGTTCCCTCCCAGTAAGGTAGTTTGATCAGTTCATGCAGAAATGCAGTTAAACTGTTTGGCCCTTTTTTCTGAGTCTTTAGGTTTGGCTTTCCAGTTTGCTACAAAAACTGGTAAAGCAAAAAAAAAAAATGCCCAGCTCTATAAAAGAAGTGAACTTATGTAAGAACAAAACGGAGACTTTGAATATTGGCTTGTCCCACCAGCCTCAAACATTGTGACCGCATTGTTACAAGGTTATAACTGTGTTTGAGAGTTTTTTTTTAAGAAGAATGCAGCATTCTAAATGTTGTGTTAGAATAAATTGTTTTAGTAATCTGATTTTATGAATAGCTGATACATTTCTTTGAACAGGTTATGTTAGTGACAGAAATTCATCTTTTTGTAATATTTGTCCTGCTGGTAAGGATTGCAGTAATTCATCTGTTGCTGTGGATGTATTATCAGATTGTCTTGCTGGGACATTCAGTATGGAAGGAGGAACAAGTTGTGTGAGTTGTCGTCCAGGATATTATAGTAATAACAGTGCAGGAGAATGTAAAGTTTGTCCAGCTGGCAAGAACTGCAGTAGTAGTCAATTAATTGGTTTAGAAATGCCAAACTGCACGGCAGGGACTTACAGTGTAGAAGGTAGTTTTGGATGTCAGAGTTGTCTCACTGGTTATTACAGTAGAGTATCTGCTTCCAATTGTACAGTTTGTCCAGCAGGAAAAGACTGCAGTAATGCTGCAGTGACTGGTATTGAACCACCAGATTGCCCACCAGGAAAATACAGCACTGAAGGAGAAGCAGCCTGTACCACTTGCTCACCTGGATATTATAGTTCATCGGGAGCTTCAAGCTGCTCAGTATGTCCTGCAGGGAAGTATTGTAATGACCCAACATTGAATATTACAGAGCAGCCTAATTGTCCAGCAGGAAAATACAGCATTGAGGGATCCATTGTATGTTCTAACTGTCTCTCGGGATATTACAGTTCATCTGGAGCATCCAACTGCACAATCTGTCCAGCAGGAAAATATTGTAATAATCCTGCAGTGAATGATACAGGCCTACCTGATTGTTCATCTGGGAAATATAGTATTGAAGGATCTACAGTATGTACCAGCTGCCTGCCTGGGTATTACAGTTTATCTGGAGCTTCTAATTGCACAGTGTGTCCAGCAGGAAAAGACTGCAGTGATCCTGCGATTGATGGTGTGGAACCTCCCAATTGTCCAGCGGGAAAATACAGCTTAGAAGGATCAACAGCATGCAAAACCTGTCCTTATGGATATTATAGTTCACCTGGAACATTCGGCTGTAGTGTTTGCCCTTCTGGAAAATATTGTAGTGACCCTGCAGTCAGTGCTACAGAACAGCCCGATTGTCCAGCAGGAAAATACAGTATTGAGGGATCCACCATTTGTTCTAATTGTCCTTTGGGATATTACAGTTCGTCTGGAGCTTCAAACTGCACAATCTGTCCAGCAGGAAAATATTGTAATAATCCCGCAGTAAATGAGACTGGTTTCTATGATTGTCCATCTGGGAAATACAGTATTGAAGGATCTACAGTATGTACCACTTGCCTGCCAGGGTATTATAGTTTATCTGGAGCTTCTAACTGTACCGTTTGTCCAGCAGGAAAAGACTGTAGTGATCCCGCAGTCAATGATATGGAACCTTCCAATTGTCCTGCTGGAAAATATAGCCTAGAAGGATCAACAGCATGTAGGAACTGCCCTGATGGATTTTATAGTACATCTGGAGCTTCTGGCTGCAATATCTGCCCTGCTGGTAAATATTGTAGTGACGCTGCAGTGAATGCTACAGAGCAACCTGATTGTCCAGCAGGAAGGTTCAGTCTGGAAGGGTCAACAGCATGTAGAAACTGCCTATCTGGGTTTTATAGTTTATCTGGGGCATCAAACTGCACTGTCTGTCCTGCAGGAAAAGACTGCAGTAACTCAGCTGTTAATGGAACAGAACCACCAGACTGTTTGCCAGGAACTTACAGTACAGAATCTGATGCAGGCTGCTCAAGTTGTGACCAAGGTATACGTTTCTGTTTGTGTGAATTCTTTCAGTGTTAGATTTTTTAAATACTTTATTCCTTTCATAACCCTAAAACAAATCTGTTCTGTACTTATTGAGTCCAAGGTGTTTGTGGTAGTTAAGAATTGTACTTCAATAATTTTTTTGATATAATTAATTCATTAAAGTCTTGGGTGCCTATATTTCCTAGAAACTACTGCCAAGGGATTTACAATGTAACTTTCAGATTTACCCAGAGACTGCTGGTTGGGGCACTTATTTTGCTGCAGTAAAAAGGGATTAAGTGATCTATGGGTTTAGAGGGCTTCTTATGAATTTACTGCAAAATAAACAGGCCTGAAAATAAGCAATCTGACAATTGCATAATGAGGTCCCCAGAGAGTGAATTTGATGATGCTATCCCATACAATAGACCAATTTATCATCTGGGTACCTCTTTCTGTTTAGTTTTGAGACCCTGATTCAGATTGAGGTTCACAGAGGGTAAATGTAGTGATGCTACACTGTTGTGCAGGGTAGAATCACTAAATTCACCCTCTTGGGACCTTATTTTGCAGATGACGGTCTGCTTATGTTCTGGCTTGAAAATAAAGTTTAAATGTTGCTGCATAGATTCCAAGTAACTTCTCTCTCAAAAAGTTGAAAAATGCAATCAATTTCAGTTCAGTTTTAATTCATCTTTTGTACTCAAACAGTTTAACAGAGTGGATTGAAAACAAATGCTGACTCACTTCTCAAACTTCAATTTACAATGTTCCAACCATGATAGCACTGAAAGAATTCTATATATCTTTTTTATTGTAAACACTTAATAGCTAACAAAAACACGATACACAACTGTTGACTTGCACAAGCATTGGTACCCACATGTAACACTTGTGGTCTCAGAAAAATTGTCTGCACTGTCTTTAAATTGTGTAGTACATCTGAATAATATACTGAGAGACATAGACTGAAAACAAGATTAATTAGGGCCCACAAAGTAGGTCTTCTGTTTCTCAGACCATTTTTTGTAAAATTGCACATGGGCAGGTGGTGCTTTATTTGATGAAAAATATTTTAAAATTACTCAGTAGGTTAAGGTTAATCCTTTACTCAATGAATTGGCTGCATCCGCCTGCGTAATATGCAAATTCAGTAGCTGAAAAAATATTATTTTTCAAAAATTTTCAACAAAATCATATCATGTTACCCCTCTTTGGAATGAGCTAGCAGGGCTTTTTAAATTTAAAAAAAAAGAAATTTAAAATAATAAATTTTGATATTGTCTACGTTGGGTAAAGGGTTAAGAGTTAAAGCCTACATGCTATGTGCATTGTTTTGTGAATAAATATATAGCCAACGCATAAGTGACATTGAGGGTGGATCATTGACTGAGTACATGATATTATGTGTCTTCTGTTATTCATGGTAAGCAGGCTAGGTCATGTGCTCAACTGTACTCATGGGAAAACTACCTTTAATTATTGAAATTGTGACCTAAGACAAATATTTAAAAATTCAGTACCAGTATACCTGTAGAGCACAGCGTTTTTGAAGTGTTCCAGTCGGCTGTTTCAATACTGTTGTTGTGTTGATATCTGTAACTGTTGTCACACTTTTGTTGACTAGTCTTTAAGTCTCAAACTGTGTAGAAATTTACCTTCTTTTTCCTCTCTTTTACCACTCTCCCATTCTTTTGAGCCACCACCCTCCCCCACGAATCTCACTCAAGTTCCTCCCTTTGAGCTCTCGAACCACTGATATGAGTCCCACTTCTGTGAACGAGAAAAACATACATATTCGCAATCTTTTCATCATAACAAAACACTGCCATCTGTCTTCTACACATGCACTTCAGAAGAGTTCTGTACTATGCTAGATGAGCCTGAATGGTTATTGGCATAGTCATGTTCATATAGGATGGACAATGGATCACCTGTGGCCAGAGATGTGGTGTTTTTGTTTATTTTTTGTAAGAAAAATTAAAAAAACATCCTCTTGTCATCGATGATCATAACAGATCTCAAAGCATGAGCACAGACTGATCAGCACCCAAAGGAGGATGCACAATCTTGTTCTCTACATACATGTACAACCTTCTTGCTACTGAAATGATGCTGGCTCTCTGCACCTGACCTTTCTCAAGTGATCTGCAGTCATTTTTGGTGCATTAGAACAATTTAAAATGAAAATATCTGTTCAAAATTTATTTATTAAGGTTTAATGACACTTTAACAGCCACTGTCATATCGTGTCAGTGACAGTTTTACGAGTGGAGGATGCCGGAGAGAACCACTGAGCAATGAGCAATGATGAGCAAGTCTCAGCTCCCCAACATCATAACTCCGCACTGCAGCACAGGCAGGGGTAGATTGGTTGAAGACATATGCACCATCGACGTGCAGTACTCCTTAGTACACGGTGTCATCGTGCCCCCATGTGAACAATCGGGGTTAAGTGCCTTGTCCAAGGACACAACTCAGTAGTCCAAATCGATCGCTCAGATGGTCACCCATCCAAGGACTAACTGGGCTCGACGTTTCTTAACTTAGGTGATCAGACGAGAATCTGTTACCGCAACACCACCACCCCTGTTAAAAGACTTTTGAAAAATTCCACTCAATTATTGGTACTCACCCCTGTGATATGACTCATTGAATATTATTTTTTATACCCCCCGCAAACAAAGTTTTTTTTTTTGGGGGGGGGGGGGGGGGTGGTATATAGGAATCACCCTGTCTGGCCGTCCGGCTGTCCATCTGTCCGTCTGTCCATCTTTATAAGCGCAACTCCTCCTAAACCGTTTGAAGAATTTTCATGAAACTTTACCCAATGGAAGAACTTCATATGAAGATGTGCATGAAGCAATATTATTCCGTTCTGACTGTCGTCTGTCTAACTTATACATTCGGGGGTATCACTTTGTGAGCTTGCTCACAGTACCTCTAGTTTAGCTCAACTTGGCAGAGTCGAGCTGTGCTATTGCTGTCACTTCTCGTCCATTGGTGTATGTCTGTACGTCCGGTCGTACAGATGCACGTACGTCCACAATTTCCTTTGGCACACTGCACAGGGCACATTTATAATCGGATTTCTTTGAAACCTGGTATGCTTATTTGGGGTGACCTCTAGATGGGAGCTATCGATTTTCTTCCATTTCCGACAAAACATGCTGCTGGCAATGACCTTTGAACTTAGTCAGGCATCAATATATTCCTTTGGCATGCTCTACAGGACACATAATCAGATCAATTTGAAACTTGGTATGCTTGTTTGGGGTGACCTCCAGATGGGAGCTATCGATTTTCTTCCATAATGACTTTTGAACCAAGTTTAGACAGGCATCAGTATATTCCTTTGGCACACCCTACAGGACACATTTATGATCAGATTTCCGTCCCAAAATAATGCCGCTGGCAATGACCTTTAATGAACGTAGTGCACTTAGGCATCAATATTTCCCTTTGGCACACCCTGCAGAGCACATTTATAATAGGATCAAATTGAAACTTGGTATGCTTGTTTGTGGTGACCTCTAGATGGGAGCTATCGATTTTTTCCAGTTCCATCAAAAAATGTTGCCGCTGGCAACAGCTTTTGAACTTAGTTTAGTCAGACCTCAATATTTCCCTTTGGCACAGGCAACTGGGCACATTTATGATCGGATTGCTTTGAAACCTGGTATGCTTATTTGGGTTGACCTCTAGATGGGAGCTGTCGATTTTCTTCCATTTCGGGCAAAAAATGTTTTGCCACTGGCAACGAACTTTGAACTTAGTTTAGTGAGGCATCAATATATTCCTTTGGCATGCCGTAAGGGCACATTTATGATCAGATCAGTTTGAAACTTGGTAATCTTGTTTGGGGATAACCTCTAGATGGGTGCTATCAATTATCTTCCATTTCTGTCAAAAAATGTTGCCGCTGGCAACGACCTTTGATGAACTTAGTGCACTTATGCATCAGTATTTCCCTTTTGCACACCCAGCAAGGCACATTTATAATCGGATCAATTTGAAACTTGGTATGCTTGTTTGGGGTAACCTCTAGATGGGAGCTATTGATTTTCTCCCATTTCTGGCCGCTGGGAACGACCTTTGAACTTCATTTAGTCAGGCATCAGTATATTCCTCTGGCATGCCCTCAGGGCACATTTATGATAGGATCGCTTGAAACTTTGTATGCATGTTCTGAGTGGCCTCTAGATGTTAGCTGTTGATTTCTTTTCATTTCCATAAAAAATTATTGTTATTAGGACCAGCCTTTGGACTTGGTATATTTTTGTAGCAACTTATCCCTTTTGCAAATGAAATTTGGCACAGCCTACAGGGCACATTTATGGTCGGATTGCTTTGAAACCTGGTATGCTTATTTGGGGTGACCTCTAGATGGGAACTGTCGATTTGATTCCATTTCAAGCAAAAAATGTTGCCGCTGGCAACGACCTTTGAACTTAGTTTAGTCAGGCATCAATATATTCCTTTGGCATGCCCTACAGGGCACATTTATGTTCAGATCGGTTTGAAACTTGGTAATCTTGTTTGGGGTAACCTCTAGATGGGTGCTATCGATTAACTTCCATTTCCATCAAAAAATGTTGCCACTGGCAACGACCTTTGATGAACTTAGTGCACTCATGCATCAATATTTCCCTTTTGCACACCCTGCAGGGCACATTCATAATCGGATCAATTTGAAACTTAATATACTTGTTTGTGGTAACCTGTAGACGGGAGCTATTGATTTTCTTCCATTTCTGGCAAAAAATGTTGCCACTGGCAATGACCTTTGAACTTAGTTTAGTCAGGCATCAGTATATTCCTCCGGCATGCCCTCAGGGCACATTTATGATATGATCGCTTGAAACTTGGTATGCATGTTCTGGGTGGCCTTAGATGTTAGCTGTTGATTTCTTTTCATTTCCATAAAAAATTATTGTTGTTTGCACCAGCCTTTGGACTTAGTACATTTTTGTAGCAACTTAACCCTTTTTATGAATTTCCATAAAAAAAGATAAAAAGACCATTGACCTCAGCAATGATCGTCAAACTTAGTGCATTTGTGCATTAAGATCTTCCATTGGGCTTGCCTCAGATGGTGCCTTCATTATCAGGTTGTTTTGAAACTTCATATGCTTTTTCAGGGTGACAGAGATAGGAGCTATCGATTTTCTTTTCATTTCTATCAGAAACTGTGGCTGTTAGCAACAATCTTTGAATCTATTGCATTTGTGCATTTACATTCTTTTTTGACATGACCTATAGGGCACATTTATCGTAGGATTGTTTTTTGGACTTGGCATGTTGTTTGAGCAAAAGCCTCTACATGTTGATTCATTTCTGTGAAAAAAGTTGCCATTTACAATAACCTCCGAACGTACTGCATTTGTGTATCAACATTCTTCCTTTAGCCAGCCTTACAGTTTACATTTAAAAACACATGAATTGCTCTGATGTTGTGCATACACAATGCTGTTATGTTGAAGTTTCACCAAATAACATTGGAAACAATGATCTTCAAATTTACCATTTCAAGTTTGGCAAGTTGAGCTACAGTATCATTGACCCTTTCATTTGAAATCTCAGCCTCTGGAGAGGTCGGTTGGGGGATGCAATTGTCATAATAGCTGAACTATTGCTCACTGACCCTCTGGTGTAACTGTGTCATAAATAGCTCCTGATTTGATGAAGAAATAGACTGCTTTTTTTATACCCCCACTCTAGAAGAGATGTTGGGGGGGGGGGGGGGGAGGGGGCATACTGAATTACATGCATCTGTCTGTCCATCCATCTGTCCATCTGGATTCCTATCTCAGCAGTGAGTGAATGGATTTCAATGAAATTCAGTTTACGGTGAGGCAGGTATGCAATGGTGAGGGTGTGCACATGGCTCTGGTCCACCTCTTGTTTGATCACAGTATTGTAGTTTATAAAGTGAATCCTTTTCAGTGGTAAAATGGTGGCGTGCATAAAACATTTACAATGCCAGCCAGGAAATTCCTCAGCTTTGTTTACCTTCATTTGCACCATGAAGTAGTCATTCATTTACTAGTGTATCAAAATATATGTTATACTATTCTGTGAAACCCCAATACTTTGAAATGACTTTTGGTCAAGTCTTGGGTACAGAAAACAGGCAGCCAATGTGGTTATTGCAGTATTAACTGGTTGAATGCTAGAAGCCCCTATCAATATCATGGCACTATTGAAAAGTGCTGACAGCCATTTTAGTTGCTTTACACTTTATCCATTAGCTTGTTGCTTTTTCAGCAAGAGAAAGAAACGTTTTTTTATATAATTTTGATCAGCATGCACTCTCCAATAGATTGTAATAAAACAATTATTGAACAACATCTTGCTGAATTAAGGCCCCCCTCTTGCCAGTATCATGGTATCTTGTAAAAAAATAATCCTGTTACAAAGAACTTTAGAAAAATAATTCTGCACTCCACCAGTTAATTGAAAACTATGGCAAAGTTGTATTTGGGTAAATCATAGGAGGTGTTTGTTTTGGGAGTTTTATTCCACTCATGAACACTACGCTGTCTTGTATTGCCAGGGAACACCTTCTCTCATTGCTGTGCTATTCAAGACAGTAGAGTGTTCTTAACCTGAGATACATCTTGCATTAGATTTTGACAGGGTCGGCTTTAATTTAAATTGCAACAGTACACATTTCACGTGAGGGAGAGAAAGAGGGAGAGGGAGAGAGATAGGAGTATGTGGTTACAGATTTTTGGTTTTGATACTATACATATAGGCCAAATTGGCTGGGTGTGTTTTTGTTATGAATCACATGTTACATTAATAAAGAACTACTTACTTGCATTTGAGTAAACATGGAGGGTGTTTGTTTGGTTTTTTATTAGCTCAACTTTGACGTAAGTCAAATTTTAGCTTATGCCATGGCCAGTTGTCCATCGTCCATCTGTCCGTCTGTCTATCAATACGGCTCGAGCTAGAGGCCGTATTTATGAACCGATCTTTACGAAACTTCTTTGGTACCTTTGTTATCGCCGTGGGACGAGAACAAGTGTTTTGGGGTCCGGTCCGAAATTCAAGTTGGCCGCTGGCAGCCATTTTGTGCAAAATTAGGTGCAATCAGATTTTTGCGCAGAACTTCCATATGAAAGCTCTGATTTGAAAATGTTTTTGTATGAATGTTTAGTACCATGGGATACATCACATATAATAAGAGTTTTTTTCTCGTACGTAAATTAAGCAAATTAGACTAACTTTGATGTATTCAGTGTTACTTTCAGCACTGTAAGTGCAAATGCCAATACAGCTCGGGCTAGAGGCCGTATTTATGAACCGATATTTGCGAAACTTCTTGGGTACCTTTGGTATCACCGTGGGACGAGAACGAGTGTTTTGGGGTCCAGTCCGAAATTCAAGATGGCCGATGACAGCCATTTTGTACAAAATTAGGTGCAATCAGATTTTTACGCAGAACTTCCATATAAAAGCGCTGATTTGAATAATTTTTTGTGTGAATGTTTAGTACTATGAGATTCATCACATATAATGGAGGGTTTTTTCTTGTGCAGAAATTATGCAAATTAGATGAACTTTGATTTTTAGCTCAACTTTGACGAAGTCAGATTTGAGCTATTGTCATGGCCCGTCGTCCGTCTGTCCATCCGTCCGTCCGTCCGTCCGTCCGTCCGTCTGTCCGTCTGTCCGTACGTCAACAATTGGCTATGGCTCGGGCTAGATGTCGTATTTATGAACCGATCTTTACGAAACTTCTTGTGTACCTTTGTTATGACCCTGGGACGGGAACGAGTGTTTTTAGGTGTGGTCCGAAATTCAAGATGGCTGCCAGTGGCCATTTTGTACCGATGATGCAAAAATCAGTTTTTGTACAGAACTTCTGTATGAAAGTTCTGATTTGAATAAAGTTTTGTATAAATGTTTAGTACCATGGGATACATCACATATAATACGGGTTTTTTTCTCGTGCGTAAATTATGCAAATTAGACTGACTTTGATTTATTTAGTGTTACTTTCAGAGCTGTAAGTGCCAAGCTGCTATGGCTCGGGCTAGAGGCCGTATTTATGAACCGATCTTTACGAAACTTCTTGGGTACCTTTGTTATCACCGTGGGACGAGAACGAGTGTTTTTGGGTGCGGTCCGAAATTCAAGATGGCTGCCAGCTGCCATTTTGTACCGACGATGCAGAAATCTGTTTTTTGTACAGAACTTCCATATGAAAGCTCTGATTTGAATAATTTTTTGTATGAATGTTTAGTACCATGGGATTCATCACATATAATACGGGTTTTTTTCTCGTACGTAAATTGTGCAAATTAGACTAATTTTGATGTTTTTTGGGGTTACTTTCAGCACTGTAAGTGCAAATGCCAATACGGCTCGGGCTAGAGGCCGTATTTATGAACCGATCTTTACGAAACTTCTTGGGTACCTTTGGTATCACCGTGGGATGAGAACGAGTGTTTTGGGGTCCGGTCCGAAATTCAAGATGGCCGATGGCAGCCATTTTGTACAAAATTAGGTGCAATCAGATTTTTGCACAGAACTTCCATATGAAAGCCCTGATTTGAATAATTTTTTTGTGTGAATGTTTAGTACCATGGGATGCATCACATATAATACGGGTTTTTTTCTCGTGCAGAAATTATGCAAATTAGATGAACTTTGATTTTTTCAGTGCGACTTACACACAGTAAGTACACATGTCAATACGGCTCAGACTAGAGTCTGTATTTATGAACTGATCTTCACGAAATGTCTTGGGTACCTTTGTTATCACCTTGGGACGAGAACGAGTGTTTCTGGGTGCGGTCTAAAATTCAAGATGGCTGCTAGTGGCCATTTTGTACCGAAATTAGGTCTAATCAGTTTTTTGTACACAACTTCTATACAGCTCAGACTATAGGCCATATTTATGAACCAATCTTTACGAAACTTCTTGGGTACCTTTGTTATCACCGTGGGATGAGAGCAAGTGTTTTTGGGTGTGGTCTGAAATTCAAGATGGCCACCAGCAGCCATTTTGTACCAAAATTAGTGCAATCAGTCTTTTGTATAGAACTTCTGTATGAAAGTTCTGATTTTAATAAATTTTTGTATGAATGTTTAGTAACATGGAATACATCACATATTGTAAGGGGGTTTTTTTCGTGCAGAAATTATGCAAATTAGATGAACTTTGATTTATTCAGTGCTACTTACACAATGTAAGCACACATGTCAATACGGCTCAGGGTAGAGGCTGTATTTATGAACCGATCTTCACAAAACTTCTCGGGTACCTTTGTTATCTCCTTGGGATGAGAATGAGTGTTTCTGGGTACGGTCCAAAATTCAAGATGGCTGCCAGTGGCCATTTTGTACCGAAATTAGGTCCAATCAGTTTTTTGTCACAAGTTCTATACAGCTCGTATTTATGAACTGATCTTCACAAAACTTCTTGAGTACTTTTGTTTTCACCTTGGGACAGGAACGAGTGTGTTTTGGGGTACCTTTGTTATCACTGTGCTATGAGAACAAATATTTTGGGGTTCAGTCAGACCCACTCTGGGACTCAAAGATTTTTTCTAGTTCAGCATCTGACTGTCACCCACCTTTACAATACTTTACCTATACATTTGTTACAGGCAACGGTCAGTATTTATGTACAGACCGTTACAATACTTTATATGTACCTTTGTTATCAGGTCATTACCTAGATGTTTGTCATTGCTGTGTCACATACTATACATGTACATGTCTTTGTCTTGACAAGTTGAGCTACAGTGTCATTGACACTTTCATTTCAGTGCTACTTACACACAGTAAGTATACATGTCAATACGGCTCGGGCTAGGGACTGTATTTACGAACCGATCTTCATGAAACGTCTTGGGTACCTTTGTTATCACCTTGGGACATGAACGGATGTTTCTGGGTGTGGTCCAAAATACAAGATGGCTGCCAGTGGCCATTTTGTACCAAAATTAGGTCTAATCAGTTTTTTGTACAAAACTTCTATACGGCTCAGGCTAGAGGCCGTATTTATGAACCGATCTTTACGAAACTTCTTGGGTACCTTTGTTATCACCGTGGGATGAGAACGAGTGCTTTTGGGTGTGGTGCTAAATTCAAGATGGCCACCAGCAGCCATTTTGTACCAAAATTAGTGCAATCAGTTTTTTGTACAGAACTTCTCTATGAAAGTTCTGATTTGAATAAATTTTTGTATGAATGTTTAGTAACATGGAATACATCACATATAATACAGGTTTTTTCTCGTGCTGAAATTATGCAAATTAGATAAATTTTGATTTATTCAGTGCTACTTATACACAGTAAGTGCACATGTCAATACGGCACGGGCTAGAGGCTGTATTTATGAACCGATCTTCACAAAACGTCTTGGGTACCTTTGTTATCACCTTGGGATGAGAACGAGTGTTTCTGGGTGCGGTCCAAAATTCAAGATGACTGCCAGTGGCCATTTTGACCCGAAATTAGGTCCTATCAGTTTTTTGTCAACTGAAATACGGCTTGTATTTATGAACTGATCTTCATGAAACTTCTTGGTACCTTTGCTACCACCTTTGGACAGGAACAAGGGTTTTTGGGTGCCTTTGTTATCACTGTGTTATGAGAACAAATATTTTGGGTTTCAGTCAGACCCACTCTGGGACTCAAAGGTTTCTTTTCTAGTTTAGCATCTGACTGTCGCCCACCTTTACAATACTTTACCTATACATTTGTTACAGGCTACGGTCAGTATTTATGTACAGACCGTTACAATACTTTATATGTACCTTTGTTATCAGGTCATTACCTAAATGTTTGTCATTGCTGTGTCACATACTATACATGTACATGTCTTAACAAGTTGAGTTACAGTGTCATTGACACTTTCATTTATTTATATTTTCATCTATAAATGCAGTTCTAATCCTAATCAAGCCTTGAAATAAACAGACTGTCGTCTGCAGAATGAGATCCCCAGAGGAGTAATTTGTTGATGCTACCCTGCACGGCAGTGTAGCGTCACCAGATTTACCCTCTGTGAACCTCAATCTGAATCAAGGTCTCAGGCCTAAACAGAAAGAGGAACCCAGAGGATATATTGGGGGATTCTAGCCCACTGTATGGGATAGCATCACCAAATTCTCCCCTGGGGACCTCCATCTGCAAATGACAGATTGCTTATTTCCAGACTTGGTTCGAATGTTTGTCAACCAGTGTATTTGTTGTAACTTACTTTTTTTAGTTGTTGTATTTGTTCTATATTTGTTAACCCATATACATCTTGTAACCTAACTTCTCTATTTGTTCTACATGTATATTTATAACCTGAAGATGATCATATTGTTTGTTAACCCTTCACCCAACGTAACGGCCAAAACCGGCCAGCGCTATTCTCAAAAATCGTCAGTTAATTTTCATTATTTTTTCATTTTTTGTCTCAAAAACATAGCAAAAAATAAAAAAATTAGTTGTTCAAGAATTTTTTTTGCAAGTGTCGTCTGCTTTTCATGTTGGGTAAAGGGTTAATGTACATCCTTCCTGTAATTGATTTGTTCAGTATTGATACAATGTAAATGGGCACACTGTTTTTGTTAACCCATGTACTGTCTTTACTTAACTTCTTTATTTGTTCTATGTTTATAATATGTTAGTGCATACCAGCATTTAATAATCCATGTATTTCTTGTAAGTTAATTTCTGTATTCTATATTTATAACATGTAAGTGCATTTCCAATGTTTGTCAATACATGTATTACCTTTTTTATTTTGTTTATATTTAGCATCAAACCTGAAAATAAGCAGACTGTCATATGCAGAATGAGGACCCCCAGAGGGTGAATTTGGTGCACAGCAGGGTAGCATTACTAAATTTACCCTCTATGAACCTTAATCTGAATCAAGGTCTCAAGCCTAAACAGCAAGAGGTACCCAAAGGATAAATTGGCACACTGTATGGGATAGCATCATCAAATTCACCCTCTGGGGACCTCATTCTGCAAATGACAGATTGCTTATTTTCAGGCTTGTTTAGAACCTGTCAGTGTAGCACTCACATTTAGCAACATATATATTTCTTGTTTCTTAACTTTTAAGTTATATTATTTTCAGAACGAGCAGGTTCAACACTGAAGTTGGTTATTAACTTAATGCACATATTTCTTGTAACATCCCAAAGGATAAAAATTACAAATTCTTTCAGATTTCTCATGCATCACCATGCTCATGAAACTTGGTTTCCTAATCGATCCTAATTTTCACCCTCCACCCTCCTCTTTTTATGAATGCTTGACAAAAAACCTATGTCCATTTAGAACGATATCTGAAGGTACCAACAAACCTGACTTCAAATACATATCCACCATGATTGTAGGTATACATTTTAATCCTTTACCTTAACCTGAATGGCAGACGACGATTTAAAACAACGTTTTAGGAAAAACTAAAAATGTTTCATTTTTTGCCTCTAAATGTAGCTTATGACCCCTCATTGGAATGAACTCAGTGAGCTTGTTCCAGTGAGGGATTCTTAGCTATGTTTTTGGGGTGAAAAATGACAAACATAAACTTTGAATGTTGATTTTTGTAAAACTGTTGGCCAGTTTGTCCATTAGATTGGGTAATGAGTAACAGTGACTGCATGAGAAAATAAATATATTAACCCTTTTAAATAAATCTTCAGATTAATTTTATGGTAATAACTACCGTATATACATATACATAGATGCAGAGAACTTAACTGTGTTTCTACATCATTGTCAAGATAACAAGATAGGCTGACTTCAGTTGCCCCCGCCAATATTTTTATACTGTACCAATGACCCAGACTTAGCTGGTGCCAACTCTTAAATTCTAGGGTCAAACACAAATTTTACCCCCCAATCCCCCAAATTTGCATCTAAAACCGAAAATTACATGTCCTATATGGTCCTCCATACCTTTCCTCCACTGCGCATGCGCAGTGTCAAGGAGGTCTCGAAATTGGCGCCAAAAGTCATTCTTTGTTTGGCCCTTCATCAGTTCACATCTGACTGATATTTGTGCTTGTAAATCTCAGTTTAAATGATGCCAGACACATAAATATGAGAGAAATAGTGGATCTAAAGAGGAAATAGAAGGATGAGAGGAAAATTCAGTGGCAGGAAATAATCAGGGCTGTAACTTAAATTTTTTTATGAAATTATGTTATGTTCCCTAATTTCGAGGCATGAGCCTGTTGTTATCATTCTTGCTATGAAAGTTCCACTGCTTGATCAGTGTTGCCTCTCTCCCTTAACTTTATTCCCCCCTTGCTATTCTCCCATGCTTTTGGCATATTTTCTGTAATATTATTACTAAAATTTCTTGGGAGTTTTGGTTTCGTAACAGAATGAATTTCTGTTCTTTCTCCCCATGCTGACGTCCTCACCCTTGGGTGTTTAGGCGTTGTGATCTGCACCTACCATCTGATGTTCTGCAGTTTCTTCTATGGAAATCTCTGTTTTGCATCAGATAGTGTTTAAATTGGTAACTGATTTCGGGCCATGTTTATCAGTGCCTGGAGTCATGTTTCCGGTTTTTGTGCAACTTCTTGTTTACATTGACAGCGGTTACTGCTGATAGTGATTTCTTGTCTTTACATTAGTTTAGACATAGCAAGATACATTAATATTGTATGTAAGTGTTGCATTAATTTTTTGAAATGTTTTAAAAAATTTTGTCCACACTTAGGCTTTTTTGGAATCCATTTGGGCTCGTTGTTCCCATTGGGAACTTGGGCTCTTCTGAAAAATTTTTTTCAAAAAATTTTTTTTTTTAAATTATTTTCTTTCAAAGATTATAATGGTTTATGTTATATTATGTATCTTTATTTCAAGGAATAGTGCGACTAATATGACTGTGTATTTTTTATTGATGAAAAAATATTTTTTATTTATAATGCGAGGATATCTTCCTCTAATTCTCAGGTTCATTGTATTCACACTAATTCCTGCTCTGTGTGTGTTGATTGAAATGACAACGTTGGAGGCGTGTGTCACGATATTGTGTTTGTGGGGAGGGGTCCATACCGGTCATCTCTCCGTAGGGTCACTCTATATTATCATTTTATTTTTCAGAATTCAGAGTGATGTTTTCGTGATGTCTTCAACAAGTGTGTCTCCGTCGTTGCAGTGTTAGGGCTAGCGGCTAAGTGCTGAGGGTAATACGACAATTGTCGAAGAGGTCCCTAGTAGGATCGAAGGCATTGATCATCCGCTAGTCCGCCCGGTGTAGCGACCATTCATCGAATGGCTCGGCAGCCGGGTTTGTCCGTTACGGTTCTGGGAAGCAGTGTGGGTGATGCGAGCACTATAAACTTGGAACGTGCACACCCAGCAACGACGGATCCGAGGATAGTACGGAGGAAGCCTGTCAGTCTAGTAGCTAGCTCGTCCAGGTCTATCCGGACCGCGAGCGAGAGAGGCCCCCTCTCTCTTACAACTACATTTGAGCCGCAATGTTGTTGTATGTTTGTTTGTTAGTCGGAAAATACGTCCAATCCTCCTGTTCGGGACGTTCCGTCACATACACAGTCCGAACTGGCTGTGTTATGGGCTTCCTTATCCTCATGTCAACACACACCACCGCACCTTGGCTTGTGACCACAGAGTTCCAGGGGACGTTCGCATATTATATAAATGCAGGAATGAACGTTCCTAGAGCTCCTGCTTTGCCGACCAGGGAATATTGTCAACCAGGTTACTTCATCTGTTAGCCAAGGATATGAGGTCTTTCCTGATGGGACGTTCGCATATTATATAAATGCAGGAATGATCGTCCCTGGATCTGCCAGTGGATATTATGTAAATCACGGCTCCACAGGCCTCATTCAGGAATAAGAATGCGGTGACTTTCTGTGATGTCTTCAAAAAGTGTGCTTCCGTCGTCACAGTCAAATGAAGAGCTAGCGGATAAGTGCTCATGATATTACGTCAATTGCCTAAGAGGTACCAAGTAGGATCGACGGCTTTGGCGTCCGCTAGCTCGCCCGGTGTAGTGTCCATTCATCGAATGGTTCGGTAACCGGGTTCGTCCGTTGCGGTCCAGGAAGGAGATTTGGGTGACCACACGACCGCACCTTGACTGAGTGACCACTGTTATCTAGCCAGTCTCGCCGACCAAGGATTTCACGGCGACCAGGTCATGCCATCCGGTAGTCAGGAATACGAGGCCTATAGACTCCGGACGTTCGCATAAGAAATATGCAGGAGTTAACGTCCTGGGAGCTTTTAGCGGCTAAGTAACGTAAGACCGCTGCTCCACAGGTCTCCGTAACGGACGTGCTATTACAAATAGCACAAATTATCGCAGCATCCCAGCAGATGACAGAATCTCTGTCGGATCAGGATTTATCCGACGACGCTGGGTCGGTACGCTCCGCTGAAGCATCAGGTACGGACGACCGAGAATTTCAAGTGGTCCGACAGGATGGCAAAGGGATACTGAGGAGTTGGTTTTTTTCCCTTTCAGAACAACATAAAGTTGCCGTAGATATCATCCGGCATTATCTTTCAGAAGTTGTTCTGTCGGACCAAAAGGCTGCGATGCCGGATAAGAAACTGTTAGCGTCACTGGACACGGAATAATTTTATCGGTTTAGGGACATCGTCCCTGAGTTTCCAACACAGTCCAATAATGTCACAAGAACATTTGAACTATTGTAGGACGCTATATATAAGCTTGCTACCGAAATGAGCAAGTCAGGTTTCTTATTCGCGAATGCTCTACATCTGCCTTTCATCAATTCAAGGAATAATTTCGAAACGGCAGGACAGGGCATACCGAGAGTTCCTCTGTAACTAGACGATCAGGCCGAAGATCTAGAATGATCTATACCGTCGTCTATGTCAATTTCAACCGCGATGTTGGAAACGACAATAATGTCTAACAGAGTTATCTTCGACGCTTTATCGTACGCAGATCACCTTACTAAAGCGTTTTCATTACGCCTTGAAGGGAAAGAATTCCAGGATGTACTATCTTCCTTAAGAGTTCTTTCAAGGGCAATAGCTTATTCCACGTATCACTCCACCCTTTCAGTGGCAAACCTGGAGTTGGTCAGACGTGACGCGGCCCTAGCTACATCCACACGTGTGGATGGTAAGGTGAAAAACTCTCTCAGCGTCGCTTCGGTCTCCGGAGAGCTTCTCTTCGACGACAAGCTTTCAGCAATCTATGATCAGATAACTAAGAAAGCTTCAGATTCTCTGCTATTCAAATCCGTTTCAAAAAAGTCGGATACAGCAGAAAAGAGTAAGACAGGCACTTCTGCGACAAGTACGCCCAAGAGAAATTCCTATAGAGGTTCCTACTGCTTATGATAATATCTTCAACACAGCAGTCTGCGATTAAGATTTTAGCTCTTGAAGTAAGAGTTCTTTCTACTTCAGAGGCTTATGCTAATAGCATTGCTATTACAGTTCTAATGACGGCTGCATATTGGTTTTAGCCTTTCACTTGCACGAATTTATACCTCAGAAATATTGAGTCCATTTCTAGAGACCGGCATTGTTTAGGTTCGTTATCTGTTGCTCAGAATGTCGTCCACTAAACAGTTGCAACTATAGTTGTGTAGGCTTTTGGTTCCGGCAGTGACTCTGTGCTGCTGCCCTCTTCACTCTGGGGTATTTGACCCAGGGCAAGGGGAAGGGGGGGGGGGGGGGCGGGTGTTTCCTTAGGTCACCTGTTTTATAGTGAAAAGCAAGGGAATACCTCCCCTAGAGTCAGTAATTCTAGTCGGTACCGGGATGATTTTTAAAGTGTAAAGATAATTTTTTACTCATCCATGTAATATTTTTAAGTGTACCTCGGTGTGTAGTATTTGTATATGTCACATATCATGCAGACGTTAATATACAATTATCGGTCACTTTTAATGAATTTAAGAGTTTCATTTATCTGGACTACTTTATTTATCGGCTTTCCTTTAAAAATAATTACCATAATGGATTATACTGGAGGTAAAGAGACATCAGTGATGTTATTATGCTCAAGTACAGAATGGTGTTGTGTCTTTCTCGTTTTGATGCAGAATAGAAAGATACATGTAAAGCCTATTTCTCCTTTCTCCTTGAGGGGATAATTCTGTATATATATAGTTGAGTTATTGGATTGCTTTATGTCCTAGGCCCTCCAACCTTTTTTACTATTCAGCTAAGTCTGGGTCATTGGTACAGTATAAAAATGTTAAAAAATTTATAGTAATTTATATATTTTTTATACTTACCAATGACCCTGACGGGGATGGCCCTCCCATGAGTTCTGAACTCATACCTCCCCGCTGAGTACATAACGCTTTTCCAGGCACTGCTTGTAAGAATGACTTTTGGCGCCAATTTCGAGACCTCCTTGACACTGCGCATGCGCAGTGGAGGAAAGGTATGGAGGACCATATAGGACATGTAATTTTCGGTTTTAGATGCAAATTTTGGGGGTAAAATTTGTGTTTGGCCCTAGAATTTAAGAGTTGGCACCAGCTAAGTCTGGGTCATTGGTAAGTATAAAAAATATATAAATTACTATAAATTTTTTAACTTTCCTGAATATAACCTGCATAAAATGAGCAATTGAGAACTGACCCTGATGTTTGGTGTAACATATTGGTTGAAGAGTTAATAGTTGAAGTATTAATGCAATGTCGCATTAAATTTGCCCCACTGATGTTATTCCTGATAAAAAATTATCCCTTGGTGCCAAATTTTGGATTGATATCTCAGAAAGAGTAGGAGTTAAGCAAACAAGCCCTTTTGCTGGAAATTTATCAATTACCAAGGGCCATAACTCCACAAAACTTGTGGAAACAAGGATTTCTGCCGACATGCACCTCTGCGCTTTATTCTGATACTTCACACCACAGTTCATAAAAATCCCATGAAAAATGTCACAAGAGCTGAGCAGACAAAGTGTTGTGATGGATGGATGGACTGAAGGACTGATGGATGGACAAACGCTATTTCAATATTGGATTATCCCCCTCCCAACTTCATCAGCATAGGATAAAAATGCAGCCTGCCAGTAGATTTCCTTAGGCAGAATACACTTGGGACCATTTTTTCAAAGCAACATAAAAGTGGCCATTACTTTTATCTGTTTACCTAAGGATTAAAATAAAAATAAAATCCCAGCCGAATGATCATATTTTTGGTTCTGCACGCAACCTGAACTAAGATATTTAGCGTTTTTTTCATCCAAC
Organism: Pictodentalium vernedei; assembly: GCA_031216915.1. NCBI lineage: Eukaryota > Metazoa > Mollusca > Scaphopoda > Dentaliida > Dentaliidae > Pictodentalium > Pictodentalium vernedei. The sequence continues at coordinate 380,434,676 of CM062293.1, forward strand.
ACAAATTTATTACTGATGTTGCTGTATAAACTGCTTGTTAAAATATCTTTTCAAGCGTTAAAATGATAAAAAATTGATTTATAGGGATATCTTTGAAAGTTATATATTTGTGTATTCCTGTATATTTGGTAAATCATATATGTTTAATAATCTGAGTGTGGTGACCATCCACTTGTGTATGGTCTCTTTGTTTAGATTGCTTAACCACTTATAAATGTTTGAACATTGATGAGATACTCTGGAATGGCAGATATAATTTTATTTTTTTGAAGATGTCTAATTTTCTTATATATAATTAATCAGTGAGTATTTCATAACTCGATGAATGTATTGAATGTTTTTGCTTTATTCTTGCCCACTTGTCCAAAAAAGTTTGGGCCTGCTCAACAGTGCAATTAAACTAATTGATGCAGGTATGCTGTTCAGTTGCTTAAATACATGTACCTGTTACACCAAAACAATCATTCGTAACGGACCATTGAAATGCAAGTGGGTGCTGAATCTTAGTGAGACTACATTCATAATAATACAAATGAATGAATTTACAAATTAGTATGCATCTGGGTTGTTGTTCTTAAGCATTCAAGACCTCATGTATTAGCCAATGTTAAAAATACCCAAACATTCTTCCGCACAAAAGTTGATATGACAGCAGTGTAAAGTTGGGCGGTTAACCCAAAATTTGGTTCGGTTTTGGTTTTGTTATCAAAATAGCAGACAGATATTCCTACCCTGGACAGGAAATCTCTTGCCTCTAAAATAAGTAATTTTTTAAACACAATTAACAAAAATGTCCACTTTAAATTTAATTGACTTTTTGACCAGTTCTTGATTCAAATTTTCACAATTTTTTCATCAAACCTAGTCATGGCTGCTTCACAGCAGTATTGACTTGATCTGATGAAAAATACTTTTAAAATACTTAGAGGGTTAAGAGTTAATTGCACCAATGGACATGCCCATTATTTTTATTTGATAAATGTGCAGAACAAAGCAAAAACATTCGTATGAAAAACTCACCTCAATCAATCTCATGCATACAAGTTGGATATCATCAAAGAAAATGAAATGAAATTATATATGCATTTGAGATTAGGAAGAGTCTTGCAAGATCAAAACAATCCAGGCTATGAGCCTTAAATAGTAATACAGTGGAACCATGTTAATTGAATAACCACTTTGCCAATGAAAATTATTTAATTAACAGGAGTATTCAATTAACAGGGATTGTGTCACTTTCCTGTATTCTAGAGATATACTTAGCATTTATTCTATTATATCTTGTTTGACAGAGCTCCAAGATCTCTGTCAAACAAGATATAATAGATTAATTGCCTGTATTGGATGTACTGAGGCCAACTAGGCCAATAAACAAAGAATAACTGGGGAGAGTAAGGGTAATTTCTCAGAAAGTTGCAAGATTTTTTATTCAATTAACAGGAGTTTACCCTATAACCTATATTCAGTTTATTATTTATTTATTTATTTATTGGTGTTTAAGGTCACATACTTATGCACAATGGCTAATCGTGATCATGACAGGTTTATGGGTGGAGGAAGCCGGAGTATCCAGAGAGAACCACCGAGCATCGAAGAGCAACTGTCAGCTCCTCAACATTCTAACTCTGTTCAAGCTTTGCTCAAGCAGGGTAACAGTGGTTGGATTCTTGTGCACCATCGACATGCAGTACACCTTAGTACACGCCATCATTGTGCCCCCATGTAGGCAACTGGGATAAAGTGCCTTGCCCAAGGACACAATGTGGCTCGTCTCGGATGGGGATTGAACCTGTGACCTCTAGCATAGAAGTCCAACAGTCTACCACAGAGCCACAGTGCTCCCCCATATTCAATTAAAAGGTCAAATTTGTGCTAGAGGTGTGGTAAATGGTTTTGTGTTGGGAAATTATATTCAGTTAACAAGCTTATTCAGTAAAGAGATATCCGATTAAGTGTACTCCACTGTACACACACAACATGATTTCATCTAATACGACTGATGCCCATAATGACTGTCATTGATCGGCTATTTTCCATTCTTTTCAGCATTTTAACCCTTTGAACCCTAGCGGCCGCTTTTCAAGCCAGGAACATGATATGCCATAATGTTATTAAATAGGATGGCTGTTCAGTAAACGTGAGGTGGATCAATCAGTATTTTCAACGTGCAACCCAGAGGCTGCATATTCAAAAATATTGATTGGTCCCCCCAGTTAAGCTCCCAAGCTTTTTGGCTTGTTTTAATAAAGATTTTTTATAAATTTATTGGGAGTTTAACGTTTTATGCAGAAAATTATTCTGTACTTCCCCAGGGTTACGTCCTCATCCTTAGGGTGTTCGGGCATTTTGGTCATGCATTTTACATCCAATGTATCGTTTTTTCTTCTGAGGAAGATCTTGCTTTACATCGGATAGTCTTGTTTTTGTTACTGACTTCGGGCCGTGTTGCCTGGGGTCTTGATTCCGGTGTTTTGTTTACATCTTTAGGTTGTTTTCTATTTTTATTTAGGAACAACAGTTGTAGGTAACATTAAATATTCTGATAGTGAGGTAGTTAATTTTACACAGTTTTTATAATTTTGTCCACACTTAGGCTTTTTGGGGCTCATCATTCCCTTTGGGAACTTGGGCTCTTATATTATGAAAATTTTTCAAAAATTTTTATTTTATTTTTGAAAGAATTTTTCTTTTGGATATATTTATTTCATTGATTATATTTAATGATATTTTATATTATATGTAGATTTGGTGGTGGTACTATGACATATATTCGTTATAGGTAATTATTTTTATCTAATAGTATGGCAAATAGAGGAAACATTTCCTTTATTTACTCGGTCATTGTAATGAGTTTACTTGATGTACTACCACCACTAATTCTACTCCATGTATCAGATTTGATAATCTGAATGACGGGTGTTATGGTTTGTGTTAGGCGAGTGGATACTATCGGTCCTATCGTGGCAAGGAGACTCGTGGTCCTCTCGTCAAAAGGTCACTATAGTTTTTTAGTTTCTATTTACAGAGGAACAGGAACATGATGTGGCTTTGTGACGCCGTCAAGGAGTGTGCTGCCATCGCAAATCAGTCAAGAGCTAGCGGCAAAAGTGCTCAGGTATTAGACAAGGAGAAGGCCAAGATCCTTAGTAGGATTGATGACCTTGTCGCCAACTAGCTCGACCGGCAGATCTAACTTGTATGTGAGGGATGTGATGCCGGGTATGTCTGTTGTGGTCGAGAAGAGGAATAAGGGTGTAGCAAGCACTATAAACATACAAACATGCTCACCCTGCGACGTCGGGAAGGAGGAAGCACGGGAAGGAGGAATTAGACAAGTTCTGAGGTATGCTCGTCCAGATCTTTGTGATCGCGAGCAAGAGGGAGGTCCTTCTCTCTTATAACAACATCTGCGATCAGAGGTTGTTGGTAGGAACTTGGTCAAGTTCTGAGGTACGCCCGTACAGGTCTTCCGTGATTGTGAGCAAGAGAGAGGTCCCTCTCTCTTATAACAACATCTGAGATCAGAGGTTGTTGGTAGGAACTTGTGTTGGTCTGACAGGTTCGGAGGTACGCTCGTCCAGGTCATCCGTGATTGCGAGCAAGAGAGAGGTCCCTCCCTCTTATAACAACTCTGGGACCAGATGTTGTTGGTAGGAACTTGGTGGTCAAGTTCTGAGGTGTGCTCGTCCAGGTCTTTCGTGACTGCGAGCAAGAGAGAGGTCCCTCTCTCTTATAACAACATCTGTGGCCAGAGGTTATTGGTAGGAACTTGGCGGTCAAGTTCTGAGGTATGTTTGTTCAGGTCGTCTATGATTGCGAGCAAGAGAGAGGTCCCTCTCTCTTATAACAACGTCTGGGGACAGAGGTTGTTGGTGGAACAAACTTGTGTCAGTTGAAACTTATGTCCATGTGACGCTTCTTCCATAGACTGCCGCGGCGGCCAGTCTTATAGCTTCCTCTTAGACTGCCATGGCAGCCAGTCTTATAGCTTCCTCTATGTTCGAAAAGCACACACGACCGCGCAGGTCTGTTGTCGCTAGTTAGCTTGATCGGTGAAGTAGTTACTCAGGTCCCTGAGAACTATGACGCCGGGGGTAGACGATCCGGGCCAGAAAAAGAGAGATCATATAGGGTGGAGCGAACGATATGATATGCAATTATGCTCATCCAGTGACGACGGAAGGAGGAAACTGATAAGGTCCGAGGCCGGCTGGTCTTATGGTTTCCTACACATACGGATAAAGTGATCTTTATATTGCACAGGACTATAAAACCCGATGAGTGGTGTCAGTTCCCTGTCGCCGGTGTAACGGTTAAGATTGGATACTTGGACCGTGACTTTGGATGTGTCGCATATGAGGTATGCACGAGCAAGAGGGAGCCCCTCTCTTTCAACAACATCGGGAGCCGGGTGTTGTTGGTAGGAACTTGCGTCGGTCTGTGCTTACGTACATAGCTATTGTCTGGTAAAGAGAAAAGAAGAGGAACAAGCACTCCCGACCGCACCTTGGCTAAGTGACTTGGCGAAGTTTCCCAGTCTTCATCGTCAAAGGTCCATCTTTAGTAAGAAGTCGCACCATCTAGTAGCCAAGGAGATGAGGCTATTCGTGACCGCTGGCGAAGAGGCTATTCGTGACCGCTGCTCCTCAGGCTTCTGTAACGGACTTGCTGTCGCAGTTGCACAGCTAATCGCAGTATTCCTGCTAAGGCAGAAGCACTCAACATCGATCTCAATATCTTGAGCTGTTGCACAGTGCTTATTTGATCCAGTCACCTGCCTGTTTAGATGCTGGCCTGTTTAGATGCTGGTGACTGTGATTCTAACAGATTTGAACATATGATGGATAGGATAACTTTTCCTTCCGGAACAACTCTTGGATGATATTGATATCATACATTATCATTTTCTTGATCTTGTTCCAGTGATTCAAAATGCTGCGAGCAATTATGAGAAACCGCCATCAGAGTTCAATGCTGATTTCATCCGGTTAAGAGCAGGGTAATAAGATCTTGTTCCGGTTAAGTCTACATGGGTGTCATGGATCTTCGATTCCGTTTATGACACCATATTTATCTTCCAGCGGAAAATGTAATTCGGTTTCTTATCTTCTTCCTCTGTATTTTTAATCGTTTGTGATGGTTCACATACTTTTAAAAACAACAGGGGAAGATGTTGAGAGTGCCTCAGCATTGATTGAGCAGGCTAAGATCCTAGTTTTAGCCTTACCTTCATCATTTAGCTGTTCGCTCGGATGCAATTGAGAAGTTAATTTCTTAGTCAGAGCGAATTTAGTCTCATGGTCTTATGTACTTAATTTTAAGTACTGTGACGCATTGTCTATATGGAAGGAATTTTGTGGTCATTTGTACCTTTTTAAAATTCTTTCCAGACATAGTATTTATTTCTCGGTCTTCACTAATGTTAAGTGAGAGTTATGCTGATGCAACGAAGCCTTGTGTCTTCATCTTTGCATTTGACTAGGTGGAAAACTTGCCATAGGTCGCTTTAGTCTTCCAACTCTAGTTTTTATTATAAGAATCAATTCTCGTCTCTTTAAGCTGGGGTCTTATGTACCATCACCAGCAGAAAGAGTACGAGAGGTTGTACTAGACTCAAATCGTCTATTAGGATTCATAGCAAGGTATAGGTATACCTAAGTCTTTGATGGTAACCTTTCATTATTGTAGGATTAAACTACAAGAAAGCATCTATTCTCGACTCTTTAAGTTGGGGTCTAATCGACTACAGCCCACAAAAGAGTAGGAGAGTTTCCCTAGACTCAATTCACTTATAAGGCTCATAGCGAAGGTATAGGTATCTCTCCTATATATAATTCTTTAGGTTTGTCTATACAGCCACTTGGATAGGGGTTCTCTCGTCTCGAGTTACTGATCAGACTCCCCTGAGCCGGTGGTTCAAGGCTCTTATAGAACTCGGTGCAGCTGATTTTGACTGGAAGTGGATAATTAGGTTATTTATGATTATCTTTCAGTCGATAAGCGAACATTCGGCAATTGCAGTCAGTATAGTTCTTTACATCACTTGTTTTGTGAACTAGATAATGTCTCATGGGATTTATGATAGAATTCATGTATCCCACTATTTATTTGGCTGGTTCATCTGTTTCACAGAGCGAATTAACCAGCTGTTTGGCTCGCTTTTATCTGTTATCTGACGCATTAACAGAGATAGTTTTTTGCGTCGGATGGAGTTGTGTGGAGCAGCTTGGAATGTTATTTCGATGGGTCGTTTACACACATGTCTACTCCAGTTATTGACTGGAGTGGTAGACGTTTTTCCCTCTTGACCTGATTTGTTTTAGAGAATCTTTTAACATAAGGTCAAGTTTGGGCATATATTACAGTTTTCTCAATTATTTCGGACGTGAGTTCATATATTGCGTTACAATCCTGAGTCCGAGGGTCTCTCTATGCACATCAGAGTTTATCAGAAGAGAAGTAACGCTTCTGTTGTCATTATTTTTCAATAGAAGGGACAGTTATGTTCATTCTATTGTTAAATAAGTCCGTTAGCTATTCGTACTGCTTGGGTTATTTATCTTCTAATTAGCAGTCAATGCTTAAGATTTCAGCACATAAGTAAGCGATGGCTATATCTTGCGCTTATTCTAACTGTTTGGCTATTATATGACCTTATGTGGGATCTCTTTAGGATAGTTAAGTTTTCGGCGCATGGGAATAATAGTTTCCATTATTTGTGTCTCTAGTATAAGGCTTTTGAGCTCATTCATTGACGCTCAGCCGTTTTCATGGGAATGAATGATAGGATATGTGTATCCTTCAATTCATTTGTTTCTATTGATTTCAGTGAGGTTATGAGGTCTGCTATTGAGCATTCGCCAGAAGCTTCCCCATTAGAGGGTTTTCTTTAAGGGAAGTTTTATTCTTCATGTCATTCTCCGCTCTCAGTGGCATTACGAAGTATTCAGACATGAAGTAGCTTTTTGGTCTCTATATTATTGCTGTCTGCATCAGCAATGAATAAATGATGTGGGTGAGGAGGTTTCAACATATTTCCCCCCCCCCCCCCCCCACACACACACACACACACACTCATGCTGTCGCGTATATATTTTTTAATACATACACACTTTGCGTCTGGGTTGTGTTGGATGGCACCATCATACGCATATATGCAGTTCTGTTGCATTTGTTTCCCGTATTTATTTTCTGATTTTGGAGCCGGTTTATCATACCTACCTCCATTTCTAGATCCTGGTCTCTATTTTGTCGGTTCTCAAATCGCATATACTCATGTGTTTGTAGTTGTAGATACCAAATAGTACACATTGGAGAGTGTTTTTACCGGATTTAATATTACAGAGGCGGCCTGTGAATGATCTTGAAGCGTGTTTTCTCTGCAGAAATTGTTCATCTTATCCCGCTTTTGTATGTATATGTTACAATTGATTTCTCACTGATTTCGTCGTACCTGTATACGGCATCTACAGTGCATATTTTATAGCGGATAATGTTATCTACTAAAATCATCGCTATAGCCTTGGCTTGTGAAGTGGCATTAAGCACCATTTATTATTCATAAATTAATTTTTTGAGTGCCTGATCGATATTTATTTATATTGTTTCCGGGTTCTGCTTATTGATTCCAGAGCTCTCCCCTCTTTCTTTTGAAGTTATGTTAAAAAAAGGTGGGAGGGTCATTTTGTCCACTTTTCTGCCTTATGGGGTATGTTACTATTGAAGCTGTCTTGTCCGTACTATGTTCGGTAATCAGCTGCAGTATTATTGTGTGGCATAGGTTTATGGGAATTTTCTCTCATTCTCAGTGTGCCTTAATTATTTTTAGGGACTAGTCCAGACTAGTCTCTAAAATTGTTTATTTGTTACATCCTAATTAACATGATGTTATGCTTAGATTTAGGATGTACATAATTGGGATACATATTAGGTTATGTCTCTTCTATTGTGGTATTAAGAGACATGCATGTAATTTCTTCATCATGGATTGAAGGATTTGATCTATGTTGATCTACTATTTCCGAAGTTCTAGGCCCTCCGCCTTTTTACGATTCAGCTAAGTCTGGGTCATTGGTTACAGTATAAAAATATGAAAAAATTTATAGTAATTTATATATTTTTTATACTTACCAATGACCCAGACGGGAATTGCCCTCCCATGAGTGGGCGGTACTGGGCACTCATACCTCCCCGCTGAATTATTATAATCTTTTTTTATACAAAGAATGATTTATTTGACGCCAGATTCGGTGACTTCCCTGAGTCTGCGCATGCGTGGAGGGTAAAATGTATGGAGGGCCAGATAGGACTTCTAATTTTCGGTTTTGCATGCAAATTTTGGGGATTGGGGGGCAAAATTTGTGTTTGGCCCTAGATATTTTGGGGTTAGCACCAGCTAAGTCTGGGTCATTGGTAAGTATAAAAAATATATAAATTACTATAAATTTTGTCACTTTTGGATGCCTTTGTTATCACTGTGCTATGAGAACAAATATTTTTGGGTTCAGTCAGACCCACTCTGGGACTCAAAGATTTCTTTTCTAGCTTAACATCTAACTGTCACCCCACTTTTACAATACTTTACCTGTATATTTGTTACAGGCTACAGTCAGCATTTATGTACAGACCGTTACAATACTTTACATGTACCTTTGTTATCAGGTCATTACCTAGATGTTTGTCATTGCTGTGTCACACACTATACATGTACATGTCTTAAACAAGTTGAGATACAGTGTCATTGACACTTTCATTGGAATTCACTTTAAATATATTTCCACAATCAAGTATTTCCACCAATTCCTTGAATCCTGCACCCTATGAAACATGTAACCAACTAACCCTGCATTTATACAGCCTCAGACAGTGTATATTTTCATGTAGTGTGTGATATGGCAGCCTATCAACTAATTATATGCAATGCCTTTGGTCATTGTATGTTAGCTTACCATCTAACTGTGCGCAATGTACAGGGTTAATCAATAGTTTTTCTGATTATAAGTAAGTCATTTCTATTATTTGAGAAGCCTGTGCATTGCACAGCCTTAGTGATTGCACGTCTTCATGTAGTGTCTGATATGGCAGTTACCAATTTTTAGCTCTCTTGACTGAAAGTCAAGGGGAGCTTAAGTGATCACTTTTTGTCCATCTGTACATCCATTCATCCGTCCATCCATCCACTGGGCCAAATTGAACCAAATTTGATATGCATGTTCCTCATATGTCAATTCAAGTTTGTTCAAATAACATTGCCACACTCATAAGGAGCACCAAAAATGACATAATTCTGTCAGCTTAAAGTTTGTTCAAATCAAGTCCCTGGAGTGATATTTTGGCTCCCTGTTGAATATAAGAAAAAAGTTTTTAAAATCTTCTTCAGATCCACCAGTCAGAATCTATTGATGATTGGTAAAGAACATCGTTGGGAGTCGGGGTGGGGGGAGGGGGGCAGGAAGAGATATTAAAACTTTTTCACACCAAGTCCCTGGGCTAATATTTGTGCTCCCTCTGGGAACTCGGGACATTAACTTACTGCAATATGAGAATATTTTTTTTTAAATATTCTTCAGATCTACCAGTCAGAATCTTTTGATATTTGATACACAGCATCCTTAGGAGGTTCAGATTCAAGTTTGTTCAAATGAAGTCTCTAGATTCATATTAGGGCTCCCAATAGGAACCCAAATGTTAACTTAATGAAATATGAGGAAATTCCTTTGAAAATATACTTCTTCAGATCCACTAGGTCAACTGAGTGATTTTTGTTTTCTTTTTGCTTCATAATATGTTTTGAAGGGTTTGAGTAATGTTATGCAACCCTGCCCCCCCCCCCCCCCCACCCCACCCCCCCCCCAAAAAAAACAAAAAAAAAAAACAAGTCACCCAACAGACCCTTCCCCCTCCCAAACCCCCCTACAACATGTAGCTAAATTAGATTATGTATATTAACATGCAGATACTGAATGTGACCTTAGATCCTTCTTTAAACAATTTTATCAGGTGAGCGGTTAAGGCCCTTATGGTCTCTTGTTTATAAAAAGAAAGTAAGACAAACTCTGTGCATTGCACAAGGTCAGTCACACATTTTGGTTATAAAAAACCCATCTGTGTAACTAACCCTGTGCAATGTCCAGCCTTAGTATAAATCTCATCCATATCAACTTGTTACACAATGTAATGACCAAAACCAGCCAGTAATATTCTCAAAAAGCTTTCAAACTCAGGTTATACCTTCTCATTGGAATGGATTGTGAAAGTAGTTTTTTCGTGAATTTCAAAAATGAAAATCTATTCTGTTTTCAATTAACATCTTGTTGACTGTTATGAAACATTTTAAAACAAGAACAATCAGTCTCGCAAAAAATTTAAACCTGCAGGCCTAATGGAAGGAAAACTGTTTTCCAGCTTGTCAAGCATAACAGAAGATAATGATGTATTTATCCATTTTTGTTTTTATCAATTCTGACTGGCATTATCCCCAGTCATTATCTCCAGTGAGGTAATGAAGCTTCATTTGCAAGTATTCTATTACCTATTCATCAATGATTCATGTAGGCTTGCTTCTTCTAAATCAATACTTATATTGGAGTATCATCTCACTTCAGATAGATCATTCTATTATGAAGTAAGGTAACAGTTGGTTATTAGGCTTTTCCCTCTGGAAAAGACTATTGGTTTTCTACGGATTATTTTTTTTAAATTTTTTTTTAGTTTTTAGGCTTTTCCCTCTGGAAAAGTCTATTGTTTTTCTATGGATTATTATTATTTTTTTTTTTGGGGGGGGTAGGGGGGGCTTCTTTCTTTTTTTTTTCTCCAAACATCTTGTCTGTACGATTCAGAAGCCATTTTCGAACCGATTTTCACAAAATTTTGCACACTCATAGAGGGCACAAAATCTAAAAATGTACCAAAACCGAATTTTCAATTTAACCCTTATTTCATCAGAATTGGCAAAAAACTGCCAAAATTGGGGTTCATCGGCACTTTCTCGAAACACGTCCTGTAGATTTTTTTTAGACATTCACGATTGCTAGACCTGCCTGTGACACGACCATTGATACACAAGACATATTAGGCAATGCGTATGGTAACCCTCCACAGGCTACCAAACATCGAAATTTTGATGAAATGGGCTGTTTTCGGGTCCCCACAGCACCCAAATGATACACGAGAGATAAACAAAACTTCCTTTATTGGAAGTGGAACTCACCGAGGATCATTTTTTTGTAAGTAATAAGGGTGTTTAAAAAACCAATCGTTAACCCGTTTTGGTTAAACAACAATACCCCCAAAAAGCTAAAAAATTCATGTTTTCTGTGGATTTCTCTAAACGAGTCTTCTAGATTTTCAAGAAAAATTGGTCACTCTCAGGTCTTGATGTGACATTACAAGTTGCATGGACAGAATATTCCGGTCAGCATTAGTTAACACTCCCCGGGCTGCTAAATGTAAAAATTGTGATAAAATGGGCTGTTTCTGGACACCAACAGCACCCAAAGGGTATACCACAGAGAAAGGTACCTTCATTTATCAGACACAAAATTGATAGGAAAACATTTTTGTAAGTGGTAAGGGTATTCAAAAGTCGATGTCTTAACCCATTTTGGGCTGGTTAAAGAGAGATACCCATTAAAATCTTAAAATACCAATTTTCTGTGGATTTCTCTAAAAACATCTTGTAGGTTTTCAAGAAAAATCGCCTATTCGCATGTCTTGGTGTGACATTACAAGTTGCATGGACAAAATATTTCGGTCTGCATTAGTTAACCCTCCCCGGTTTACTAAACGTAAAAATTGTGATAAAATGGGCTGTTTTTGGACACCAACAGCACTCAATGGGTACGCCACAAAGAAAAGTGCCTTCTTTTATCGAGCGCACAATTTTTATGGAAACATTTTTATTCCCCCGAAAAAAATTCGGGGGAATCTAGCCGTGACGTTGTCCGTCTGTCCGTCTGGGCATAGACGGAATTCGTGTCCGCTCCATAACTTCTTACAGCCTTCAAGGATATTAATGATACTTGGTATTATTATTGCCCACAACCAGAGGGTGTGTCGCGAATAAGGTTGGAATGGCTATCAAGGCTTTTTTCGGGGGAATCAGCCACCCTTTGGTGGCCATCCTCTAGTTGTAAGTGGTAAGGGTATTCAAAAGTCGAAGTCTTAACCCATTTTGGGCAGGCTAAAGAGAGATACCCCTTTAAAGCTTAAAATTCCCATTTTCTGTGGATTTCTCTTTAAGCAACTTCTAGGTGTTCAAGAAAAATTGACTATTCGCAGTTCTTTGCGTGACATGACAAGTTGCATGGACAAAATACTCTGGTGAGCATTTATTAACCCTCTACAAATGCCAAGCATCATAATTTTGTTCAAATGGGCTGTTTTCGGACACGTCCAGCACCCAATGTATACACGAGAGATAAACATAATCTCCTTTGTTGGAAGTGGAATTCACCAAGGACCATTTTTGTAAGTAATAAGGGTATTCAAAAAAACCAGGCGTTAACCCCTTTTGAGGAGGTTAACAGGGATACCCATCAAAAGCTTAAATCATGTTTTCCCTGGTTTTCTTTATAAACTTATTGTAGGGTTTTCAAGAGAAAATGGCAGTTAATAGGTCTTGGTATCACACTACCAGTTGCATGGATAAATTATTCTGGTAGGCATTTGTTAACCTTCCATGGGTTGCTAAATGTAAAAAAATTTGAAAAAATAGTCTGTTTTTGGACACCAACAACATCAAATGGGAATGCCAAAAAGAAACATAACTTCCTTTACCAGACGCAAAACTGATAGGGAAACATTTTTGTAAGTAGTAAGGGTATTCAAAAATCAAAGTCTTAACCCATTTTCAACTGGTTAAGGAGATATACCCCTTAAAAGCTTAAAATTCCCGTTTTCTGTGAATTTCTCCAAAAATCTAGCAAGTTTTCAAGAAAAATTGACCATTCGCAGGTCTTTGAGTGACATTACAAGTTGCATGGACCAAATATCCCAGTAAGCATTTGTTAACCCTCCAGAGATGCCAAGCATAGACATTTTGAGAAAATGGGTTGGTCTTGGGCACCTATAACACCCAATGTGTACCTGCGAGATAAACATGACCTTCTTCATTGGAAGTGGAACTCACCAAGGATCATTTTTGTAATTAATGAAGGTGTTCACAAAACCAAGCATTAACCCGTTTAGTGCTGGTTACAGAAGGATACCTCTCAAAAGGTTAAAAATTCATGTTATCCGAGGATTTCTCTAAAACCATCCCGTAGATTTTCAAGAAAAATGGGCCATTGTCAGATCTTAGTGTGACATTACAATTCGAGTGTTCACAATATTCCAGTAAGCATTTGTTAACCCTATGCAGGTTCTCAAACATCAAAATTTTGATAAAATGGGCTGTTTGCATACCCACAGCACCCAAAGTTATGAGGAGAGATAAACATAAGTGGAAGTAGAATTCACTGAGAATTATTTCTGGAAGTTTTAAGGGTATTCAAAAACAACCTTTAGCCCATTATGGGCTGGATAAACAATCATCCCATCAAAAGCTTAAAATTCAAGTTCTCCCTGGATTTCTCTGAAAACATCTTGGAAGATTTTAAAGAAAAAATGGCCATTTGCAGTTCTTGGTGTGACATTACAAGTTGCATGGAAAAATATTCCTGTTAGCACTTGTTAACCCTCTACAAGCTGCCAGACATCAATAGTTTGGATACATTTGAGATAAAATGGACCATTTTCAAATAACCACAGCACTCAGTGGGTATGTGTCAAACAAACATAACTCCTTTTGTCGGCCATTAACTTGTCTGACAACGATATTGATATCAGCCCTCTCCACCATTAATGATGATTTTTACCTCAACATTTTTGTAACAACCTGAGTCATTTGAGACTACTATACCCACCTTTCTCATAACATCAATAAAGGAACTTCAGTGAGACACTCTGGCATCATGAAAAATCATGGAATCTCATCTGGAAAAGCCATGATTCTCCAGAATCATAAAGTCTAGTTACAAATTGAATTTCAACACCACAGCCTCCCTGTGAGAGTTATTTGATTTGACATCATCTTTCATAAGGAGTGGAAGTTCCATTGGGAGAGTAGATTAGTATGAAAACATCTACAGAGTGAAATTTCCACCCGCTCTCCTCTGCCATGGGAACCCCAGGAAGTGAAGCAGTACTTGATTACTGTGGTAAACAAGTCCTGTTATATTGGTAAAATAGGACCCACTCACAACCAATGCTTCAGGTGGAGATCCTCTAACATGGATGACATGGGTATAAACAATTGACTACAGTTGACTTTAACACCATGTTGCGGTTATCATTAGCCATTGTGCAGAACTTTGTGACTTTAAACACCAATAAATAAATAACCACTCCCCTTGGGAGAGTAGTTTACAATAAAGACATCTGTGAAGTGGAATTTCTATCCAGACAACTCACAATCGGAGAAATACTGATAAAACATAGGCAAACATTCAGTAAATAGATCTCTTGGCTTGCTGAAACCCTTTAGCTAACACAGCTAGAACATTCTCAAAATATTTTATTTTTATACTGCTGTACCAATGACCCAGACATAGCTGGTGCTAACTCTTAAAAATCTATGGCCAAACACAAATTTTGCCCCCCAATCCCCCAAATTTGCATCTAAAACCGAAAAAATCATGTCTTAAAAGGTCCTCCATACTTTCCCTCCACTGGGCATGCGCAGTGTCAAGGAGGTCTCGAAATTGGCGCCATTTATCATTCTTTGTTTGGCTCTTCATCAGTTCACATCTGACTGATATTTGTGCTTGTAAATCTCAGTTTAAATGATTCCAGACACATAAATATTAGAGAAATGATGGATCTAAAGAGGAAATAGAAGGAGGAGAGGAAAAATGAGTGGCAGGAAATAATCAGGGCTGTAACTTAAAATTTTTTTACGAAATTAGGTTGTGTTGCCTAATTTCGAGGCATGGGCCTGTTGTTGTCATTCTTGCTATAAAGTTACACTGCTTGTTCAGTGTTTCCTCTCTCCCTTTCCTTTAAGTCTCCCCTTGCTATTCTCCCATGCTTTTGGCATATTTCTGTAATATTATTACTAAAATTTCTTGGGAGTTTTAGCTGGGTAACAGAATGAATTCTGTTCTTTTCCCTGTGTTTACGTCCTCACCCATGGGTGTTTAGGCGTAGTGTTCTGCATCTACCATCTGATGTTCTGCAGTTTCTTCCCTGGAAGTCTCTGTTTTGCATCAGATAGTGTGTTATTGGTAACTGATTTCGGGCCATGGTTATCAGTGCCTGGAGTCATGTTTCTGGTGTTTATACACTTCTTGTTTACATTGACAACGGTTCTGTTGAGAGGGATTTTCTTGTCTTTGTATTAGCTTAATCTTTTCAAGATACATTATTATTATACGTAAGTGTTGCATTAATTTTTTTGTAATATTTAAAAAAAAATTTTCCACACTTAGGCTTTTTGGGATCCATTGGGGCTCAACGTTACTTTCAGAAACTTGGGCTTTTCTGAAAAAATATTTTTTCAAAAAATTTTTTTGATTTCAATTATTTTTTCTATATTAATGGATCGTGTTATTATGTATCTTTGTTTTCAGGGGTTGGTGCGAGTACTAGGACTTTTTGTGTTCTTTTCACAATGAAAGGATATTGTTCAAATTGTAATAAGAGGAAATCTTCCTCTGACTTTCATAATCATTGTATTAATTGTAGTCAGTGTACTTGCACTAACTCCTGTTCAGTATTTGTCAATTGGGATGACAAACATTGGAAACGTGTGTCACGGTATGTTGTTAGTGGGGAAAAGGCCATGCCGGTCCTTTCTCCGCAGGGTCACTCTAGTTTATCAATCTCTATTTCAGAGTAACAAGAACAGGGTGATGTTTTCGTGATGTCTTCCAAAAGTGTGCCTCCGTCTTCACAGTTAAATGAAGAGCTAGCGGCAAAAGTGCTCATGGAAATACGTCAATTGCCTAAGAGGTCCCTAGTAGGATCGACGTCCGCTAGCTCGCCCGGTGTAGCGACCATTCATCGAATGGCTCGGCAGCCGGGTTTGTCCGTTGCGGACCAGGAAGGAGATTTGGGTGATGCGAGCACTATAATAAGACACAGTGCACACCCAGTGACGACGGATCAGAGGATAGAACGGAGGAAGCCTATTAGTCCGGTTCCTAGCTCGTCCAGGTCCATCCGGGCTGCGAGCGAGAGAGGTCCCTCTCTCGTACAACAACATCTGGTACCAGATGTTGTGGTACAAAACGTTTCGCATTCGGAGCATACGTCCGCCGCTCGGGATGCTCCATTATATAGACAGTCCAGAGAGACTGTCGATGAGGCTTCCTCATCCTCACGGCAGCGCACACGACCGCACCTTGGCTACGTGACCACGGATATCCAGCCAGCTTCGCCGATCAGGGATTCCACGGCGACCAGGTCACGCCATCCAGTAGCCAGGGACACGAGGCCTAAAGACTCCGGACGTTCGCATAAAAGAAGTATGCAGGAGTCAACGTACACAGAGCTTCCAGCGGCAAAGCAATGTAAGACCGCTACTCCACAGGCCTCAGTGACGGACGTGCTATCCCAAATAGCACAACTTATCGCAGCATCCCAGCAAACGACAGAATCTCTGTCGGATCAGGAATTATCCGACTACGCTGGGTCGGTACGCTCCGCCGAAGCATCGGGTACGGATGACCGAGAACTTCATAGGGTCCGACAGGATGGCGAAAGGGATTCGGAGGATTTGAAGCTTTCCCTTTTGGAACAACATAAAGCTGCCGTAG
Source organism: Pictodentalium vernedei (assembly GCA_031216915.1). NCBI lineage: Eukaryota > Metazoa > Mollusca > Scaphopoda > Dentaliida > Dentaliidae > Pictodentalium > Pictodentalium vernedei. The sequence goes on from CM062293.1 coordinate 380,451,472, forward strand.
ATTTTATCCGGCATTACCTTCCAGAGGTTGTTCCGTCGGACCAGAATGCTGCGATGCCGGATAAGAGACTGATAGCGTCATTGGACACAGAATGTTTTGATCGGTTCAGGGACATCGTCCCTGAGTTTCCGACACAGTCCAATAAGGTCACAAGAACATTTGAATTATTGAACGACGCTATTTATAAGCTTGCTACGAAAACGGGCAAGTCTGGTTTCTCATCCGCAAATGCCCTAAATCTGCCTTTCATCAATTCAAGGAATAAATTCGAAATGGCAGGACAGGGCATACCGAGAGTTCCTCTGCGTCTAGATGACGAGGCTGAAGACTTGGAATTGTCTATACCGTCGTCTATGTCAATTCCAACCACGACGTTGGAAACGACAATAATGTCTAACAGAGTTAACTTAGACGCCTTATCATACGCAGATCACCTTACTAAGGCGTTATCATTACGTCTTCAAGGGAAAGAATTCCAGGATATACAATCCTCATTAAGACTTCTTTCAAGGGCAGTAGCTTATTCCACGTATAACTCTGCCCTTTCAGTGGCAAACCTGGAGTTGGTCAGACGTGACGCAGCCCTAGCTACATCCACGTGCATGGATGGTAAGGTGAAGAACTCTCTCAGAGTCGCTTCGGTCTCCGGAGAGCTTCTCTTCGACGGCAAGCTTTCAGCAATCTGTGATAAGATAACTAAGAAAGCTTCGGATTCTCTGCTTTTCAGATCCGCTTCCAAAAAGCTGGATACAGCAGAAAAGAGTAAGACAGGCACTTCTGGGACAAGTACGCCCAAGAGATGTTCCTATAGAGGTTCCTATGCGTCCTCTAGGTCTTATTCTAGAGACCGTCAAGGCAGCGACTCTCGTGCGGGACGTTCTTCTGGCCGAGATTACCGGTCAGACGTCCCTAGGGCGACAGGGCGAGGTTCGGGTCGTGGAGGACGTAGTTTCTCCTTCCGCAAGCCTCGCAGGTCCAGGAGGTGATGGTTTGAACCTCTATCGTGTTCCGGTAGGCGGAAGATTATCGAGTTTTATAAACGAGTGGGCATCAATTACGGACGACACCTGGGTTCGAGGGGTGATTTCGGAAGGACTAAGAATATCCTTCAAACGAAAGCCTCCATTAACTCGAAGTCCAAAATGGACTCAGCTTCCATCGAATCCGCAGAAAAGAGACGCTCTTTTATCAAAAGTACAGTCTCTTCTGAAGAAGAATGCGGTAGAGGTCGTAGAAGACCAGGAATCACCGGGTTTCTACAGCCATCTGTTTCTGGTTCCGAAACCAGACGGCTCATTCTGTCCAGTCATAGATCTGAGCTGGATAAACAAGCTGATCGTCGCTCCAAAGTTCTATATGGAGACAATTCGATCAGTCAGAGCGAGTATTCGGGTGAACGACTATGCTACAAGCATAGATCTCAAGGATGCGTACTTTCACGTCATGGTACAGTCCTAGGAGTTGTATATCAGTTCCGAGTGATGTGCTTCGGTTTGAACCTGGCGCCATGGGCTTTCACTCGAATAATGAACTCGGTAATGATATATTTCCGAGCTCATTCGTCTGCGGTAACGTCGGCCTGCCTGGACGACATTCTTCAGAGGTACGGCAACGAGTTAACGCTTCAGAACGATGTGCAGAATCTGCTTCTATTACTCCGACATCTCGGTTTTATAATAAACGAGGAGAAGTCGGATCTGGTGCCATCCAAGTCATTCACTCATCTGGGAATGAGCTTCGAGACGCACAACAATCTCGTTCGTCTGCCGTTAACCAGAGCGAAATTAATCAGTTGTTACGCTCGCTATTGTCTTCACTCAGACAAAGTCACAGCGAGAGAGTTCATGAGACTGATAGGTCTGTGCGGAGCCGCTGCGGATCTCATTCCGATGGGGCGGTTACACACTCGTCCTCTCCAAATTTTCTTGACTCAGAATTGGAGTGTAAAGATTCATTCGCTCGATATAGACGTTCTCTTGTCAAATCAAGTGAAACAAGAGATTCAGACCTGGGCAAACATTCAGTGGTTGACTCAGGGAGTCCCACTGCAGTTGCCGGATCCGAGTTTTACGATTATGACGGATGCCAGTCAAACAGGTTGGAGTGCAACATTGATCCCAACGGATTCGAAGTGCCAGGGTCTTTGGGATCCGCAGTTCCTAGGCAAGCACATAAACATCAAGGAAATGATGTCAATTTAGCTTGCACTACGTCATTGGATGAACATTATTCAGAAAGCACATGTCCAAATCCTGTCCCACAATACGACAGTAGTAGTGTATATTCGGAACCAGGGAGGCACTCATTCCGTTCCGTTATTCAATTTAACGGAAAGAATCCTTCTGTTTGTTCTAGAACACCAAGTTCTACTTTCAGTCCGTCATATTCCGGGTCGTCTGAATGTATTAGCAGACTCCCTTTCACGGAAGGGTCGCTTGTTGCCGTCAGAATGGACTCTCAACAAACAGGTATTCAATCAGATTTGCTACCAATGGGAGCGGCCAATGATAGACTTATTTGCGGCACAACTCAACAATCAGTTGCAGACGTATGTGTCTCCATGTCCGGATCCCCGAGCATATGCAGTAGACGCTCTATCGATCTCGTGGGACGGAATGATAGGATATGCGTATCCTCCAGCGCCATTGATTCAGCAGATATTGCTAAAGATAAAACAATCTCAATGCAAAATTCTATTGGTAGCATCTCTGTCTCCACAGAGACCGTGGATAAATCTACTCAGGTGTCTGCTGTGGGACTTACCGCAAAAACTTCCTCCACGAGAGGATCTTCTTTCGCAGGGGAAATCACGTCAACTACATCACAACCCGCAAGGTCTCAACCTTCACATATTTCCGTTGTGTGGTCCTTCTTGCACGGCAAGCATTTTACAGGACGAGCAGTGGACGCGATTTCTAACTGTAGGAGGACCTCCTCTTTGCTAAACTATGCGGCTAAGTGGAAGGTCTTTCGTCGTTGGTGTAGGGATCATTCTGTTGATAATTTTGATCCCTCCATACCAGACATTGCAAACTTTCTAGTATACTTGTTTGACGAGATCAAACTGCAGCCTGTTACTATTAAAGGTTATAGGTCTATGTTATCTGATACCTATGCAGACCATGATAGTTTACAAATTGGATCTAATGTCTCTTTATCTAAATTAGTTAGAAACTTCTTGATAAATAGACCTAGGACCCTTAGACTAATTCCTAAATGGAATTTAGCTTGAGTTCTTCTTAAACTAAAAGAAAAGCCATTTGAGCCTCTTGAGACAGTAGATTTCAAATTCTTGTCTTATAAGACAGCATTTCTCTTAGCTTTCTCTTCTGCTAGAAGAGTCAGTGAGCTTCATGCGCTATCTGTGGACGATTCTCACTATCGTAGTGTCGGGAACACTATTACCTTTACTACTAATGTTGGATTTTTGCTAAGAATCAGGCTCCTAATAAATATCCGGAACCTATTGTTATTAAGGCCCTTCCGTCTTCAGACGGGCATAGGCCTTTACTCTGTCCGGTTAGAGCTTTACGTATTTATAAACAAAGATCTCAGTTTATCAGAAAGGGACGAAAACACTTCTTTCTGTCTCTGATGCCTAATAGAAAGGACATTACGGTCCATTCTATTGCTAGATGGATTCAATTAACTATCCGTACTGCTTATGATAATCTATCTTCAACTCAGCAGTCTGTGCTTAAGATTTCGGCTCATGAAGTAAGAGCTCTTTCTACATCTTGGGCTTACGCAAATAGTGTTGCTATTACAGATTCAATGAAGGCTGCATATTGGTCTCAGCCATTCACATTCACGAATTTTTATCTCAGAAATATTGAGTCCATTTCTGTAGACCTGCATTGTTTAGGTCTGTTATCTGTTGCTCAGAATGTCGTCCACTAAACGGTTGCAACTATAGTTATGCAGGCTTTCTGTTCCGGCAGTGACTCCATCCTGCTGCCCTCTTCGCTCTGGGCTATTTGACCCAGGGCAAGGGGAGGGGGGAGGGAGGGTGTTCCCTTAGGTCACCTGCTTTATAGTGAAAAGCAAGGGGATACCTCCTCCGGAGTCAGTATATTCTGAGTCGTTATCGGGATGGTTTTAAAGTGTAAAGCTAATGTTTAAAATTCATTCATGTCATATTTTTAAAGTGTAGCTCGGTGTGAAGCATTTGTATATGTCACATGTCAAACGGGCGTTAATATACAATCCTCGGACACTTTTAAAGAATATAAAGAGTCTCAATTCTCTGGACTGACTTTATTTATTGGCTTACTTTAAAAATAATTAGTATAAAGGGTTATACTGGATGTTAATAGAGAACATGAATGTTATTATGCTCAGTTATGGAGGGTGTTGTGTCTTTCTAATTTATCATAAATAAGAAAGATACATGTAAAGCCTAATACTCCTTTTCTCCTCGAGGGGATGACTCTATTATATATAGTTGAGCTTATTGGATTTTCCTCTATGTCCTAGGCCCTCCAGCCTTTTTACCATTCAGCTATGTCTGGGTCATTGGTACAGTATAAAAATGTTAAAAAATTTATAGTAATTTATATATTTTTTATACTTACCAATGACCTAGACGGGGATGGCCCTCCCAGGAGTTGGGAACTCATACCTCCCCGCTGAGTACATAGCGCTGACCAGGCACTGCTTGTAAGAATGATAATTGGTGCAATTTCGATACCTCCTTGACACTGCGCATGCTCAGTGGAGGGAAAGTATGGAGGACCTTTTACGACATGATTTTTTCGGTTTTAGATGCAAATTTTGGGGATTGGGGGCAAAATTTGTGTTTGGCCCTAGATTTTTAAGAGTTAGCACCAGCTATGTCTGGGTCATTGGTAAGTATAAAAAATATATAAATTACTATAAATTTTTTAACTTTTTAATGATTAAAGTTTTCATTTTCTGGCTTGAAAACATATTTTATGACCCCCTCAGAAATGTTGATGGGCTCATTCCAATGAGAAGTCATAAGCTTTGTTTTGCTTTTAATGCACTGAATTTTGCAAAATGTTCCCGTGGGTGGGAGGCTAAGTCCTGGCTGTTACTCCCTCCTCTCACTTACCTTTAAGGGAAATGTGAGAAGTGGGTGGTAACAACCAGAGGGTCCTATTTAAAAATAGGGGAGGCCTCCACCCCCCCCCCCCCCCCTCCACAATGACCTTCCAAGTATGTTTACCACCCCCCACCCCCACCCCCCAACAACAACAAAAAAAACCAAAACAAAACAAAACTAATAAAATAAAAAAAAAATTTAAAAAAAAAAAATGGCTGAGGTACCTCTTATTTTGAGACAAAAAAATAATAAAATTTGAATGGTTATTAGCTCACTGGAGCAAAGCTCAAGAGGGAGCGCAAGTGATCACTTTTTGTGCATTGTCCATTTGCCATCCATCTGTCTGTCTGGCATGAACTTTACATTTTCATCTTCTCATAAACCACTGGGCCGAAATGCACCAAACTTTATACACCTGTTCTTTATATGTCAGTTCAAGGTTGTTCAAATAAAGTTGCCACGACCACAGGAGGCATAATTCTTTTAGCACCCACAATTTTTTTCTTATTTAATTAAAAACTTCTCTGCAATTACAAACCAGAATCTTTTGATACTTGGTATACAGCATTTTTAGAGGGGGCAGATTCAGGTTTGTTTGAAATAAGTCCTTGGGCTCATGTCTGGTCTCCCTACAGAAACCTGAATTTTAACTTGGTGCAGTATGAGGGACTTATTTAAAAGTCTTCTTTTTCAGATCTACAAGTCACAATCTCTTGATATTTGGTATGCTTCATCCTTAGAGGGATCAGCTTGAAGTTTGTTCAAATTAAGTCCTTGGAGTCATATTTTGGCTCACTGCTGGAACCGTATTTTAACTTAGTGTGGCATGAGGAATATTTTTTTAAAATCTTCTTCAGATCCATCAGTCAGAATCTTTTGATATTTAGTATGTAGCATCCTTGGTGGGATGAGATTCAGATTTGTTCAAACCAATTCAGTGGGTTCATATTTAGGTTCCCTATAGGAACCCAAATTTTAACTTTGTGCAGTATGGAGAAATTTATTTAAAAATCTTTTTCTAATCTACCAGTCAAAATCTCTTGATATTTGGTATACTGACTGAATCTTTGGGGGGTTAGCTGTAAGATTGTTCAAATTAATTCCCGGGAGCCTGAATTTTAACTTAGTGTAAAATGAGGAATATTTTATTTTAAAATCTTCTTCAGATCCATCAGTCAGAATCATTTGTTATTTGGTATGTCACATCCTTAATGGGTTGAGATTCAAGTTTGTTCGAATGAAGTCCCTGGGTTCATATATATTTGGGCTCCCTATGGGAATCCGAATTTAAAATGTTCTTCAGATCCTCCGATCAGAATCTTTTAATGATAAGTATAAAGCATCCTTGGTGTGGGTCAGATTCAGATTTGTTCAAATGAAGTCCCTAGGCACTCAAATTTTAACATAGTGCAATATGAGGAATATTATATAAAAATCTTCTTCAGATCTTCCAGTCAGAATCTTTTGATATGATCTGCAGGATCCTTAGACATGTTCAGATTTAAGTTTGTTCAAATCAAATCCATAGGTTATTAATTGAGCTTCCTATTGGAGCCTGAATTTTTAATTAGTACAATATGAGGAATATACTTTAAAAATCCTCTTCTTTAGATCCATCAGTCAGAATGTTTTGATATTTAGTTTGCAGTATCCTTTATGGGGTCAAATTCCAGTTTGTTCAAATCATGTTCCTGGGTTCATATTTGGGCTCTCTATGGAAACCTAAATTTTAATTCCATGCAAAATGGGGAAATTCCTTTAAAAATCTTCTTCAGATCCACTGGTCAGAATGTTCTGATATTTGATAGGCAGCAACCTTAAGAGGTTCAGATTCCAGTTTGTTCAGATCAAGACCATTGGGTCACAATTGGCCTCCAAAGTGTATTCTTTCTTGAGAACTCTACAGGTTAGATGTATTGATTTTGATTCTGTTTTTTCATTATTCTGGGCTGCCTGTCCAGGCAGCCAATAATAACATCGATACACTGTTAAGTCATCTGCAGCTGTGTGCATTTATAGTACAGTAGTTAAGGTAAAGTTAATCTGAAGACTTAAGGGTTAGGCGTGTGCTTTGCATTCAGCTGTGTTTTGTCAGTATTGATTTTTTGTTAGAATTTATTGGAGGGTGTCAAAAAAGTATTGATGAACAAAATTTTTACTCCCATAAATAATCAAGTAGCTGCAAGTTAATATCTGAGGTGGCAACGAAATAGAAAAGATGAAATGACCAAGAATCCCAATATAAGTTTTTCTTTCATGTTATTCAATGCATGTGTTTACCTGTTCAAAGTTAATTTATGAAATAAATTTATCACCTTCAAAAAGTGACATTTCAGTGATTAAAATTTCAAAGATAAATTTTTTTCCAAACAGTTTTTCCTTTTGAGTCCAACTTGCCGTATTTCATAATTTTGTTTTATAGCTGCAGTATTGATATAAAAATTATGCATTTCCAGATGGTAAGATCATGACATCAGGTAGGAATATAATCAATTGACTTAAAAGTTTATTTAACACTCCAAGGTCTGGACTATTTTCAAGAAATTACACCACACCATAATTTGAATTCAAGACTTGCAGGGGTTTCAAGTCAGGCTGTGGCTGATCATGTGCCAAAAATGACCTCTTCACACTGAGATATACAGTGTATGTAGTGAGTGCAATCTCCAAATAAAGCTGGGTGGTATTGACGTTTTAAGTTTGGTATCAGTATTTTAGGATGATTTACCTCAGTATCTGTATGGTATTTGCCATGGACAACGTACCAACACCAGTACCAATACTGAGCCATATTTTCAGTATTTCTGCCCAGCTGTGTATCTTCGTTGTGTAGCAGAGACTTACAAAGCCTCGACTATAGACTCACAAGGGTGATAATAGATGACAGATTTAATGAATAAAGAACGTAGTATTTGTCAGTACATTGGAAATAATACAGGTACTCATCATTTGATGTAATACAAATGCTGAGAGAAAATACCCTTTTGTTACACCAAATGACTGGTGATGAGTACCAATGAAAATAAATAGTCCTTGGGCTCTTCTTGTCAGTCATTTTGGATTAATGTTTCATTGTATTATTTTTTTTATGCCCCCCGACTTAAGTCGGGTGGCATATAGTGATTGAAGTGTGTGTGTGTCCATCTGTCCATGTGTCTGTGTATATGTGTCCGAGCCAATAACTCAAAAACTGTTAGGGCCACAGTCATCAAACTTCACACAACTATAAAGGACCATGTGAGGATGTGTCACACACCATAGCCGGGTTCGTACCTTCACAGTCAAGGTCACACTAAAAATTGGTCAATATTTGTGTCTCAGCCATATCTCAGAAATGAATCATAGTACAATTGTTAAACTTTTTACAAATGTTAAGGACAGTCAGAAGGTGTGTCGCATATAATAGTTTCCACTGCATCTGCAGTTTGAAGGTCACAATTGACCTTCATATGTTCAGGATCACAAATCGTGTTTCAAGCATAACTCCAAAACTATTAGGGCTACAGTCATCAAACTTCACACAATTATGAAGGACCATGGGAGGATGTGTCACACATCATAGCTGGGTTCGTACCTTCAAGGTCAGGGTCACGTTTCAAGGTCACACTAAAAATCGGTCAATATTTGTGTCTCAGCCATAACTCAGAAACGAATCATAGTACAATTGTTAAACTTTTTACAGATGTTAAGGACAGTCAGAAGGGTGTCGTGTATAATAGTTTCTGCTGCATCTGCAAGGTGAAGGTCATGGGGGGGGGGGGCATGTGTTACCTTAGTAACATTCTTGTTAGCTTATGGCTTAATATTTTTTGTTACCACAATTTTGGTATTTTTGAGATTTCCTTGCTACGGTAAATAGGCATTGGAGTGATACCAAACCCATATGATATGTACGGTATACTGCCCAGCTCTCTCACCAGAACACTTTGTGAGTGTAATTTCTACCCAAATAATGACTCATGTTCTATGATTAAGTACACGTTTCAAGGCTTTGGACCTCAGATTTAACCAAGAGGGCCTTTGCCTGAACTTTTACTTATCTCTTCAACTCGTGATTTGGTGATAATTCACTCTTTCCACGTACTGTACAGAACATGATGTGTGGATTGCTGTTGAGCCCACTTTCTTCGAACCTCAAGGCTGCATGAAACAAAGAAGTTTCCTTACTGTAGTAAACAGGGGTTGGTTTAGCGATAAAATAGGACCATGCAACCAACGTCTGGGCTGGAAGTCCTCTAAAGTGACAGCACAGGTGTAAATGATTGGCTAAATTTGACTTCATACCTATATTGTGGTCATGATGTAGCTGAAAGTGACCTTAAATATCAATAGATAAATAAATAATAATAAACAAACATCCATAGAGTGGAACTGCATCCATGTTATAACTCATATGTGTGAAACATCATAAGAATAGCATAGCAATACTCAGTGTTTAAACATATGGTGCTGATGTTCCATTAGATGAAACTTTGGTTGCGCTTCTTATAATTGAACCTTTTTATCTGTTCATGCATTGTCAGGCAAAATGATTTGCTAAAGTATTTCTTTTTTTTCTTTTCATAACACAGTGAATCAGAAAAAAACACATTTAGGCTTGCCTTAAACCATGCCCCAATCTTTGTCTTAAAAATTATGTTGCACAGTGTGAATGGAAAAGAACCCCTGCATGCTCATATTATTTCAACTTGAAAAGTAATTAATATTTATCTCATCGTATTTAAAAGAATTGCAAAATAAAATTTAATAAACAATGAAATCCTTATCATGCTTTTTATTCTGTGTTCAATTTGTTTATATGGAATGAGCGATCGTCTGCACTCATCAGTTTACCCAAATCAAATGTAAACAATGGCCATTCATAATAATCCACAAATGAAACTCACACGAACAAAACTTTCCAATTTCTAAATAGCCTGAATGAACTCTTTTTGAGACAAAGTTCAACCAACTTCATGTCATCTGGGTTTATATTGAATTCCACATTTACAAACTGTGTTTTCAGTTTCTCAGGAAATGGTTAAAATGAGAATTAAATTTAACTCAGTGTTGTTTTGAATGATGGCACACTTCCGTAAAATGGAAAAGTTTTGTGTGGGCATGGTCTGTGACTTTCCTTTCAACTTATGCAATTCATTGATCAATAAATTTTTTAATGACACAAGACCATGTTTCAGCAAAATGTATCGTTATTTCAAACAGAATTTTAGAAAACTATGTTTTTTTTATTCAGGGAGCATAATGCAACCTGGTTTTTATTTTAACTCTGCAAAGTAGAGAGTGTTTAAATTTATTGCCCCTCACGTTTAATTATATGGAATGATTGTTTCTGTCTATTTCTTGAGTTATGAACCCCAAAAAATGAAGGACCATTTACACAGTTTGACCTTTGTTTTTGGGGGTTCATAACTCAAGAAATAGATAGAAACAAATGATCATTCTTTATGTGAATTGCAGAATTGACAGATATTGACTGGGGGAAACTCCACATGGTAGGTGTTGTAGTGGTAATCCACTCTCCATGTATGGCACATAAGGTTACACCAGTGTTGTGAATAATCTTTGATGCAAAAATTGGCCTTGGAAGTGAAATCATTGAAACAAAGTGTTTGAGAGATGCCATGATTTGATTAGATCAAGTTTTTTTTAATCTGAGCAGATTTCAGGACAAACCAGCTATTAATTGAAAGTAGAATGTTTTAATTTTTGGAGTTCACTTTAAAATTTATCCACAATCCAGTATAAGTATTTACATTAGTTCCTTGGGAGCGTAGTTGTTATGGTATTGTACTGCATTGTGTCTTTGTGCAAGACAATTAATCCCTGATTGCCCATGTGGGGGCAAAGGGGCACTGTTTACTAAGGCATACTGCACGTTGATGGTGAACATGTCTTCAACCAATGCTAATCCTGCTTGTTTGAAGTTAGTATGTTGGGGAGTCTGACAGTTGCTCACCACTGCTCAGTGGTTCACTCCAGGTACCCTGTAAACCTGTCTTACACAAGGTGACCTTGGCTGTGAAAAGTGTTGTTAAACTGTCAAAAGTGTCGTTAAACACCAATAAATAAAGACATTAGTTACTTGAATCCTGTACGGTATGTAGCATGTAAGTAACTAACCCTGTGTATTTTGACAACACTTTTTGGTTATAAAAAAACTTTCTGAGTAACTAACCCTGTGCAGTGTACAGCCTACCTTAATGTACCCAACATAATGGCCAAAACCAGAAATATTCTCAAGAAGTATTTAAACTTGGCTTATAGCCCCCACATTGGAATGGATTGTGGAATGATTTTTTGTGAGTTCCAGAAATTAAAATATTTTTGATTAAGAGCTTGTTCTATAAACTAAATACCAAGTTTGTCAGTAAAATTTGTGTAATTTACAGGAATACAGTGGAACCCAGTTATTTGAATAGCCACTTTGCCAATGAAAATTATTCAATTAACAGGAGTATTCAATTAACAGGGATTGTGTCATTTTCCTGTATTATAGAGATAAACTTGGCATTTATTCTATTATATCTTGTTTGACAGAGCTCAATGAAATGGGAGCGTGGTGGCTCAGTGGTAGACTGTTGGACTTCTATGCTAGAGGTCCCGAGTTCGATCCCCACCCAGGAGGACCCGCGTTGTGTCCTTGAACAAGGCACTTTATCTTGGTTGCCTATATGGGGGCATGATGACGCCGTGTTCTAAGGTGTACTGCATGTTGATGGTGCACATGTCTTTAACCGCTGTAACTCTGCTTGAGCGGAGCATGAACAGAGTTAGAATGTATGTGAGCTGACAGTTGCTTGTCAATGCTCAGTGGTTCTCTCTGGGTACTCCGCCTTCCTCCATCTATAAAACTGTCATGGTCACAATTAGGCATTGTGCATAAGTATGTGACCTTAAACACCAGTAAATAAATATGCCTAATGTAATGGCCATATTCATCCAGTGCTAATCACAAAAATTGCCATTTCATTTTTATCTTTTATAATTTTTGCCTTCAAAAATATCTTATAACACATTGGTGGAGATGGTCCGCATACCAGAAAACCAAACCAATACCCAAATCATGCGGGTAATGAAAAAACAAACTCAGCCAATCATTAATATCGAAACCTTTTGTATTTTCAATTTTTCCTACATTCACCATTTATAAGACCTTGTTGAGGCTTGATAGCAGTTGAAGTGTTCATTTTCATGCAAGAAGTGACTGAAGTTCTTTTCAGCTTTGTTAACGCTTCGGGGACTGGACAGTTGTCCTGAATTCCCACTAGACTACATCCTGTACAGGTTCAGTTGCTTAGTCAGTGATTTGTAGTCAAGTCTTGGCTGCCTGTTGAGGCAGCCAAGACTTGACTAGAAATCACTGCCCCTGCTTTAAACAAGCCCTGTTTTACTGGTAAAATAGGACCCACTCGCCAATGCTTGGGAGGTGATACTCATGTTGTGGTCATGATTTTTTTTTTTTCAATTAGGGTTTAACGACACATTAACAGCCAGAGTCATATCTTGTCTGTGACAGTTTTATGCGTGGAGGAAGCCGGAGTACCCAGAGAGAACCACTGAGAAACGACGAGCAGCTGTCAGCTCTCCAACATCACAACTCTAAACTCTGTACCACGGCACAGGCAGGGTTAGATTGGTTGAAGACATGCGCTTCTTCGATGTGCAGTATGACTTAGTACACAACGTCATCGTGCCTCCATGTAGGCAATCAGGGTTAAGTACCTTGCCCAAGGACACAATGTGGGAGTGCAAAGCAGTCGCTGAAATGGTCACCCATCCAACCACTTACAGTGCTCAACGTTGCTTAATTTCGGTGATCTGACAAGAACCGGTTACCACAACCTCACCGTGGCCCTGGTCTTAATTAGCCATTGTGCAAAAATATGTGACCTTAAACACCAGTAAATAAATAAATAAATGAATAAATAAATCACTGCCCAGGTTATTTGTCTGTTATCAACAACACTTTGTAATGATGGCATGTTAACCCTTTACCCAACGAATCACCCACATCCACCCGAGTAATTTGCAAATTCAGCAGTTGAAAAAATATTATTTTTCCAAAAATTTCAACAAAACCATATCATGTGACCCCTTGGTAGAATGAGGTCATCGAGCTCGTTCCAACGAGGGGTCACATGATATGGTTTGGTTGAAATTTTTTGAAAAATTAAAAAAAAATGATATTTAAAATAATAAATTTTGATATCATCTGCGTTGGGTAAAGGGTTAAGGACACATGCTCAACTGATTGCAAAAGCCTGAAATAGACCTTTAAAGGTTATTAACCATTTACCTAACATGAAAAGCAGACGACACTTGCAAAAATAATTGTTGAATAACTATTTTTTTTCATTTTTTGTCTCAAAAACATAGGTTATGACCCCTCGTTGGAACGAGCTCGATGAGATCGTTCCAACGAGGGGTCATAACCTATGTTTTTGAGACAAAAAATGAAAAAATAATGAAAATTAATGGGCGATTTTTGAGAATAGCGCTGGCCGGTTTGGGCCGTTACGTTAGGTAAAGGGTTAACGTGTGTTTGGAACAGATAACAAAGTTACAGCAGATATGAAGAACAACTTGAGCTGCATTTTCCTGGTGGGAATTCCATGTTGGTACTATCAGCAAATCTCTGTCAAGTCAGATACCAAATACCAAACCAATACTGTTGTAGAGTCTTTAAAATACCCAATATACTTCGTAAAAATACACCAAACTCAAAATTACAGTACTGCCCATCTCTACACATTGGAATGCTGAGCTTGTTCCAATGAGGGTCAAAAGCAATGTTTGTGAGGCAAAACATTAAAGATTTTTGTTATTTGATAAATTTTCTGGCAAGTATCCTCCTCTAGTTATGTAAAGGGTGAATTAGAATATGTCTGTACTCTGGTTATAAATTAAGTCTATAATCAGTTGTATTTGATTTGATAGTTCTCACAGGGTTGTATCAAACAAAATAAACAGATTGATAATTTACTGTGCTGAGGGCAAATAAGTCCATAAAACAAACAAATTTTTAAGTTGTCCCTTTAAGTTTTCAGTGATTCACCATATTTTCAACTCATTCCTTAATGAACATTCAAAAAACATTTATCAACCGATTTTCGTCAAATAAACGGCATTGTAGAGTGACCTTTTACTATTAATTAAGATTTCACCCATAAGGGGTGGACCCTCTCAACCCCCAGCCCTCAAATTTTGACCTCCAAAAAAGTGAGTCGGAAAAAATGTCATTTATGGACCGATTTTGTTCAATTAAACAGCATTGTAGGCTGGCCATTGATGATTCATTAGGATTCACCCAAAAAGGGGTGGACCCTTTCAACCCCCAACCCTTGAATTTCAACCCCAAGAAGGGTGAGTTGGAAAAATTTCATTTATGTACTGATTTTGGTAAAATAAATGGCATTGTAGGGTGGCCGTTGACAATTCATTAAGATTCGACCCATAAGGGGTGGACCCACTCAACCCTCAGCCCTTGAATGTGGACCTCAAAAAATCATGAGTTGGAAAAGATGTGTCCATTAATGATTCATTAAGATTCGACCTATCAGGACTGGGCCTTCTCAACCCCAGTCATCAAATTTCGACCCCAAAAAGGGCCAGTTGGAAAAATGTCATATATGGACCAATTTTGGTCAAATAGCATTGTAGTGTGGCCATTGATGATTCATTAAGTTTTGACCTATAAGGTGTCGATCCTCTAAACCCCCAGCCCTTGAATTTTGACCTCAAAAAGAGTGAGTTGGAAAACTTGTCATTTATGGACCAATTTTGGTCAATTAAATGGCATTGTAGGGTGGTCATTGACGATTCATTAAGATTTGTGCCATAAGGAGTGGCCCCTCTCAACCCCCCAGCCCTCCAATTTCGACCCAAAAATGAATGAGTTGGAAAAAAAAAAGGTCATTTATGGACTGATTTTGATCGAATAAAAGGCATTGTAGGGTAGCCGTTGATGATTCATTAAGATTCGACCCATATGGGGTGGACCCTCTCAACCCCCAGCCCTCTAATTTCATCCCAAAAAAGGTGAGTTGGAAAAAATGTCATTTATGTAGCGATTTTGGTCAAATAAATGGCATTGTAGGGTGGCTGTTCACGATTCATTAAGCTCCGAGCTATAAGGGGTGGACTGCCTCAACCCCTAACTCTCAAATTTTGCCCCCAAAAAGGGTGAGTTGGAAAAAATTTAATTTATGTACCGATTTTGGTCAAATAAACAACATTGTGGGATGGCCGTTCACGATTCATTAATATTTGAGCCATAAGAGGTGGACCCACTAAACTCCCAGCCCTCAGATTTGGACCTTAAATGGGTGAGTTTGAAAAAATGTCATTTATGTACCAATTTTGGTAAAATAAACGGCATTGTAGACTGGTGTTGATGACCCATTAGGATTCACCCTAAAAGAGGTGGACCTTCTCAACCTTCAGCCCTCAGATTTTGATCCTAAAAAGAGTTTGTTGGAAAAATGCATTTATTTTAGTCAATAAAACGGCATTGTAGGGTGGCCCTTGATGATTCTTTAAGATTCGACCCATAAGGGGTGGCCACACTAAACCCCCAGCCCTCAACTTCGTACCGCAAAATGGTGAGTTGGTAAAATGTCAAATAAACTGCATTGTAGGGTGGCCGTTGACAATTCGTTAACATTTGTCCCATAAGGTGTCGATCCTCTCAACCCCTAGCCCTCAAATTTTGACCTCAAAAGGGATAATTTGGAAAAAAATGTCATTTATGGACTGATTTTGATCTAATAAATGGCATTTAGGGTGGCCACTGATAATTCGTTAAGATTCAATCCATAAGGGGTCAACCCTCTCAACTCCCAGCTGTCGAATCTCTACCCCAAGAAGGGTGAGTTGGGAAAAGTGTCATTTATGGACCGATTTTGGTCGAATAAACGGCATTGTTGGGTGGCCATTAATGATTCATGAAAATATGATGCATAAGCTGTTGATCCTCCAAACCCTAGCCCTCGGATTTCAACCACAAAAAGGGTGAGTTGGAAAAAATGTCATTTATGGGCTGATTTTGGTTAAATAGACGTCATTGCAGGGTAACCAATCATGATTCATTAAGATTAGGCCGTTAAGGGGTGGACCCTGTCAAACCCCAGCCCTCGAATTTCAACTCCAAAGAGGATGAGTTGAGAAAAATGTTATTTGTGTACCGATTTTGGTCAAATAAACGACATTGTAGGGCTTTTATTGATGATTTATTAAGATTCAAGCCATAAGGGGTGGACCCACTAAACCCCCAGCCCTCAAATTTGGACCTTAAATGGGTGAGTTGGAAAAGATGTCATTTATGGACCGATTTTGGTCAAATAAACGAAATTGTAGGGTGGCCGTTGACAAATCATTAACATTTGACCCATAAGGTGTCGACCCTCTCAACCCACAGCCCTCGAATTTCGACCCCAAGAACGGTGAGTTGGAAAAAATGTCATTGATGGACCGATTTTGGTCAAATAAAGACATTGTAGGGTGGCCGTTGACGATTCATTAACATTTGACCCATAAGGTGTCGACCCTCTCAACCCCCTCAGCCCTTGAATTTCAACCCCAAAAAGGGTTGAGTTGGAAAAAATATCATTTACGGACTGATTTTGATCAAATAAACGGCATTGGAGGGTTTTTGATCACGATTCATTAAGATTTGACCCATAAGGAGTGGACCCACTCAACCCCCAGCCCTCGAATTTTAACCCCAAAGAGGGTGTATTGAGAAAAATGTACCGATTTTGGTCAAATAAATGACATTGTATGGTGGCTGTTGATGATTCATTAAGCTCCGAGCTATAAGGGGTGGACTGTCTCAACTCCTAGCCCTTGAATTTCGCCCCCAAAAAGGGTGAGTTGGGAAAAAAGGGTGAGTTGGGAAAATTTAATTTATGTACCGATTTTGGTCAAATAAACGACATTGTAGGGCGGCCGTTCACGATTCATTAAGATTCAAGCCATAAGGGGTGGACACTCTCAACCCCTAGCCCCCAAATTTTGCCCTGAAAAAGGGCGAGTTGGAAAAAATGTCATTTATTGACTGATTTTGGTAAATTAAATGGCATTGTAGACTGGTGTTGATGGCTCATTAGGATTCACCCCAAAAGGGGCGGACTTTCTCAACCCCCAGCCCACAAATTTTGATCCCAAAAAGAGTTTGTTGGAAAAATGGCATTTATGGACCGATTTTAGTCAATGGAAATACTAAACTAATTTTAACCAAATTTGATGTGCTTGTTCCTCATCATGCATCAGTTGAAGTTTCTTCAAATAAAGTTACCAAGCCCATGGTGAGCACCATAGGGGGCACAACTATGGTAGTACCCCACTAAAATTAAAAAAATCATCTTCTCCAGAACCACCAATCAGAATCTTTTGATATTTGGGTTATAGCATCCTTAGGAGGGTCAGAATCAAGTTAGTTCAAATCAAAACCCAGGGTTCATATTAAGGCTCTCTGAAGTTTAACTTAGTGCTTTAACTGCAATGCGAGAAAACTTCTTTAAAAATCCATCTGGCAGAACCTTTTGATATTGGTATACAGTATCCTTATGGGAGTCAGAAGTTAGTTCAAATGAAGTCCCTTTGTTCATATTTCGCCTTTTAACTTAGTGTGGAATATTCTTTAAAAATCTTCTTCAGCTCCAGTGGTCAGAATATTTTGATATTTAACATACAAAATCAGAGAGGTCAGATTCAAGTTTGTTCAAATGTAATCCTTGGGTTCATATTTGGCATCCCAAATTTTAACTTAGTGCAATATTTAGAATATTCTTTAAAAATCTTTTTCTTCATGTCTACCAGTGAGAATCTTTTGATACAGCATCATTGGGAGGGTCAGATTCCAGTTTGTCCAAATCAAGATAAGAGATTTAACTTAGTTTAAATAAGAAGAATATTTTTTACAAATATTCTTCAGATCCATCCGAAAGAATCTTTTGATATTTGGTACACAGCATCTCTTAGGAGGGGTCAGATTCAAGTTTGTTCAAATGAAGTCCCTGGCTTATTTGTGCTCCTTATGGGAGCCCAAATTTGGCATAACGGAACTAAATATTTCCCATAGGCGACCATTATAATGTTCAGATGAAAAAAAAATATGATTGCATCAATATAATTTTGGTGTATAAATAGCATTGTCGACTATAGATCGTCAGACACCTTTTTCTGATCCGGAAACAGAGGATCATGCAACAAATAAGAGAGTATCAGTCACATGCACATATTTTTCACAATTCCACTGAGAATTTAGAAAATTATATCTTATTTGACAGAGCTGATTGAGCTCTGTCAAAGAAGATATAATTTGCTTAATTTTTCATGATGCTTGAGCAATATGGAGTCAACGGCAAAAAATTTGAAATACTACCAACCAGAGTTCTAAGAGTTGATCAATGAATTAATGTAGAACACTCCTTGATAATACAGTACTGTCTTTGATCATAAAAGAAGACAGAAAATCTGGTTGAAATTGTCTGCCCACTAACCTCCTTGCAATTCTATAGAATCATGCATGTCAAAAAAGAAATACAAGAACATTGAATCTGAGATGCTATTTTGGGGGGAGGGGGGCTTTTGCTGATGCAGTGTAGAATTTACAGCATTTTATTTACGAAATGCCTACCCAGTTACCCAGTGTATGTGTCTCATGATCTTATGAAAAAGAAATGCTTTTATGCTCACAGTGCTGTACTGTATTGGCCAGAATCATTTTTGTTCAGTACAAGTTCCAATTTTAATATAAGTTGTTTTTTTTTCAATTTATACCAGGTTATTATAGCACTGGCGGTGCTAGTAGTTGTACACAATGTAGTGCTGGTCACCGTTGTACATCCACAACACAAACACCTTGTGGCCTGACTTTCTACAGTGATACTGGATCTGTTGCTTGCAAAACATGTCCAGCAGGATACTCTTGTCCTAATTCAACAACAGCTACACCAGAGATTTGTTTATCTGGAAGTTATGCGCCATCTGGTTCAATTTCTTGCACACCATGTGACAGAGGATATCAATGCCCATCTGATGGAATGACAACACCAGATCCCTGTGGAAATGGAACGTATGCGAATGTAACATCATCTATGAGTTGCAGTCCTTGTCCCGCAGGTATGTTTTCCAGGGTTCTTATTTTTTCTTATTTCATTTTATATAACCTTTTCATTCCTAGCATCGTTTATAGTATATCATGTACAATAATCTATCTATGGACTAGCATGTATTCTTAAATCTGATTGGTTGATAGTAATGTGATATGGAGCCATCTCATGATATTTCCACCAAACCACTGAGACATTTTCTGCATTGCATAGGCATGTTCATTCAGGAAAGACCCACCTACTTGATACAGATTTATTTTCTGTTCCTGAAATTTAATTCCTTAGTTATTTCCTTGCTCTGAGTGTGGAAGTGTTATACAGATGACGAAATGTCTTTGACGACAACATCTACAAAGAGATTTCATGAGGTGGCTATGTTCACAGTACATCTCAAGAGATAGATATGTTCACAGTACATTTCATGAAATGGGTATGTTCACATTACATCTCACAGGCTGGGTGTGTTCATAATACATCTCATGAGCTGGGAATATTCACAGAACTTCTCATGAGGTGGATAATTGGTAAGCCCTGCCCTTTGCATCCAAAAATTGTATTGCTTTGCATATGAAGGGAGATAATCAAAGCTGGAATTTCTAGCTGCACAAAACTAAGGATTCATGGAGTTAAGGAATCACAAACATCTAGTTTATGTAAAAGATTAATTGTGTTTGTTTTCAGGATATAAATGTACAGGTCCTTCTAATAATCCTGTAGAATGTCTCCAAGGTGAATTCAGTCCTGAAAGTTGGACTATTTGTATTGCATGTGCAGATGGAGAGTATAGTGAAAGTCTGGCTACAGCATCATGTACAGTGTGTCCAGCTGGATCAGCTTGTCCTAACAAAAATACTGCACCACAAACATGTAATAAAGGAGAATACAGGTAAGTAAGGCACAAAGTCCAGAGTTGTTACTTTGAGTAAGTGGATTGGAGTCATTTATCTCTCTTTAATTGAGAATATTTAGGCTTTTCCCTCTGGAAAAGACTATTGTTTTTCTACGGATTATTATTTTGGGTTTTTTGGGTTTTTTTTTTTTTTTTTCCCCACACATTTTGTTCGTACGATTCAGAAGCCATTTTCGAACCGATTTTCACAAAATTTTGCACACTCATAGAGAGGCACAAAATCTAATAATGTCCCAAGGCAGAATTTTCGATTTAACCCTTATTTCATCAGAATTGGCAAAAAACTGCCAAATTTGGGGTTTATCGGCACTTTCTCGAAACACGTCTTGTAGATTTTTTTAAACATTCATCATTGCTAGAGCTGCCTGTGACACGACCATTGATACACATGACATATTAGGCGATGCATATGGTAACCCTCCACAGGCTGCCAAACATCAAAATTTTGATGAAATGGGCTGTTTTCGGGCCCCCACAGCACCCAAACAATACACGAAAGATAAACATAACTTCCTTTATTGGAAGTGGAATTCACCGAGGATCATTTTTAGCTCAACTTTGGCGAAGCCAAGATTGAGCTTATGCCATGGCCAGTCAGCCGGCATCCGTCTGTCCGTCTGGCCGTCTCTCCATCTGTCCGTCTGTCCGTCAACAATTCAATACGGCTCGGGCTAGAGGCCGTGTTTATGAACCGATCTTTACGAAACTTCTTGGGTACCTTTGTTATGAATGTGGGACGAGAACGAGTGTTTTGGGGTTCTGTCCGAAATTCAAGATGGCAGCCAGCCACCATTTTGTACCGACGATGCAGAAATCTGTTTTTTGCACAGAACTTCCATATGAAAGCGCTGATTTGAATAATTTTTTGAATGAATGTTTAGTACCATGGGTTACATCACATATAATACAGGTTTTTTTCTGGTGCAAAAATTATGCAAATTAGACGAACTTTGATTTTTTCAGTGCTTCTTCAGTGCTACTTACACACAGTAAGTACACATGTCAATACGGCTCGGGCTAATTATGCAAATTAGACTAACTTTGATGTATTTAGTGTTACTTTCAGCACTGTCAGTGCAAATGCCAGTACGGCTCGGGCTAGAGTCTGCATTTATGAACCGATCTTTACGAAACTTCTTAGGTACCTTTGGTATCACCGTGGGACGAGAACGTGTGTTTTGGGGTGTGATCCGAAATTCAAGATGGCCACCAGCAGCCATTTTGTACCAAAATTAGTGCAATCAGTCTTTTGTACAGAACTTCTGTATGAAAGTTCTGATTTGAATAACTTTTTGTATGAATGTTTAGTAACATGAAATACATCACATATAGTACAGGTTTTTTCTCGTGCAGAAATTATGCAAATTAGATGAACTTTGATTTATTCGGTCCGAAATTCAAGATCACCACTGGCAGCCATTTTGTTCAAAATTAGAGGCAATCAGATTTTTGCACAGAACTTCCACATGAAAGCTCTGATTTGAATAATTTTTTGTGTGAATGATTAGTACCATGGGATACATCACATATAATACGGGTTTTTTTTCTGGTGCAGAAATTATGCAAATTAGATGAACTTTGATTTTTTCAGTGCTACTTACACACAGTAAGTACACATGTCAATACGGCTCGGGCTAGAGGCTGTATTTATCAACCGATCTTCACGAAATGTCTTGGGTACCTCTGCTATCACCTTGGGACGAGAATGAGTGTTTCTGAGTGCGGTCCAAAATTCAAGATGGCTGCCAGTGGCCATTTTGTACCGAAATTAGGTCTAGTCAGTTTTTTGTACACAACTTCTATATGGCTCAGGCTAGAGGCCGTATTTATGAACCGATCTTTATGAAACGTCTTGGGTACCTTTGTTATCACTGTGGGATGAGAATGGGTGTTTTGGGGTGTGGTCCGAAATTCAAGATGGCCACCAGCAGCCATTTTGTACCAAAATTAATGCAATCAGTCTTTTGTACAGAACTTCTGTATGAAAGTTCTGATTTGAATAATTTTTTGTATGAATATTTAGTAAAATGGAATACATCACATACAGTACGGTTTTTTTTCTCGTGCAGAAATTATGCAAATTAGATGAATTTTGATTTATTTAGTGCTACTTATACACTGTAAGTGCACATGTCAATACGGCTCGGGTTAGAGGCTGTATTTATCAACCGATCTTCACAAAACTTCTTGGGTATCTTTGTTCTCACCTTGAGACGAGAACAAGTGTTTTTGAGTGTGGTCCAAAATTCAAGATGGCTGCCAGTGGCCATTTTGTACCGAAATTAGGTCCAATCAGTTTTTTGTCACAACTTCTATACAGCTCGTATTTATGAACTGATCTTCACGAAACTTCTTGGGTACCTTTGTTTTCACCTTGGGACAGGAATGAGTGTGTTTTGGAGTGCCTTTGTTATCACTGTGCTATGAGAACAAATATTTTGGGGGTTCTGTCAGACCCACTCTGGGACTCAAAGGTTTCTTTTCTAGTTTAGCATCTGACTGTCACCCACCTTTACAATACTTTACCTATACATTTGTTACAGGCTACGGTCAGTATTTATGTACAGGCTATTACAATACTTTATATGTACCTTTGTTATCAGGTCATTACCTAGATGTTTGTCATTGCTATGTCACATACTATACATGTACATGTCTTGACAAGTTGAGCTACAGTGTCATTGACACTTTCATTGTAAGCAATAAGGGTGTTAAAAAAACCAAGTGTTAACCCATTTTGGGCTGGTTAAATAGCAATACTCCAAAAAAGCTCAAAACTTCATGTTTTCCGTGGATTTCTCTAAACGAGTCTTGTAGATTTTCAAGAAAAATTGGTCACTCTCAGGTCTTGGTGTGACATTACAAGTTGCATGGATAAAATATTCCGGTCAGCATTAGTTAACCCTCCCCGAGCTGTAAACGTAAAAATTGTGATAAAATGGGCTGTTTTTAGACACCAACAGCACCCAAACGGTATACCACAGAGAAAGGGGCCTTCATTTATCGGACGCAAAATTGATCGGAAAATATTTTTGAAAATGGTAAGGGTATTCAAAATTTGACGTCTTAACCCATTTTGGGCTGGTTAAAGAGAGATACCCATTAAAATCTTAAAATACCCGTTTTCTGTGGATTTCTCTAACAACATCTTGTAGGTTTTCAAGAAAAAATCGGCTATTTGCAGGTCTTGGTGTGAATTACAAGTTGCATGAACAAAATATTCCGGTCAGCATTAGTTAACCCTCCCCGGGCTGCTGAAGGTCAAAATTGTGATAAAATGGGCTGCTTTTGCACACCAACAGCACCCAAAGGGTACACCACAAAGAAAAGTGCCTCCTTTTATCGAGCGTACAATTTATACGGAAACATTTTTGTAAGTAGTAAGGGTATTCAAAATTCGACGTCTTAACCCATTTTGGGCAGGCTAAAGAGAGATATCCCTTGGAAGCTTTAAATTCCCATTTTCTGTGAATTTCCCTAACGGTAAATTGTAGGGTTTCAAGACAAATTGACTATTCATAGGTCTTTATGTGACATTACAAGCTGCAGGGACAAAATACTCTGGTGAGCATTTATTAACCATCTACAAGCTGCCAAGCATCGTAATTTTGTTAACATGGGGCTGTTTTAAGACACGCACAGCACCCAATGTATACATGAGAGATAAACATAATCTCCTTTGTTGGAAGTGGAATTCACAGAGGACCATTTTTGAAAGTAATAAAGGTATTCAAAAAACCAAGCGTTAACCCCTGTTGGGGAGGTTAACAGGGATACCCATCGAAAGCTTAAAAAAATCGTTTTCCCTGGATTTCTTTACAAACATTTTGTGGGGTTTTCAAGAGAAAATGGCCATTGATAGGTCTTGGTGTCATATGACCAATTGCATGGATAAATTATTCTGGTAGGCATTTGTTAACCCTCCATGGGCTGCTAAATGTAAAAAATATTGAAGAAATAGTATGTTTTTGGACACCAACAACATCAAATGGAAATGTCACAGAGAAACGTAACTTCTTTTACCGGACGCAAAACTGATTGGGAAACATTGATATTGATATTAACCCATTCTACCATTAATGATGGGTTTTACCTAAACATTTTTTTTATCAAACCCAAACCGAGTCTTTTGAGACTACTATACTCACCTTTCTCATAACATCAATGAAGGAACTTCGGTGAGACAGTTAAAAACAATTCATCAGACACTGTGGGGTCATGAAAAAGCATGCATCCTAATCGGAAAAAGCCATGATTCTCCAGAATCATAAAGTCTAGTTTAGATTTTTATTATCCCTCTGAACACTGAGAAAAACTAGGGAGAGAATTTTGATGGAAATTGTGCCCCATTCATGATCTGGTTGAAATTCTTTGTCCAGTTTTGTAATCACAATAATCTAACTGTGTAATTATTGGTGTTATGAATAATAAATATGTCAATTAACCCTCCTGTACACTGATATCAAAACCTCAAACAGCAAGTTTTTCTCATAATGCAACTGGGATTTAACCATAAAAAACAAGATAGAATTGCTTAAATTCATAGTTGCAGTATGGGTCAAATTTGCTGTTAAAATTTTAATGTTTTGACCTCAGTGTGCAGAGGGGCAACTCATAAAACAAAATACTTAAATTTACATTACTTTGAATATTTCATTATTATCATCATCTCTGCTACTGGCTGTTATCAGTGATGTTCAATGAGGAGAGGGGTGGGAGAGGGTTGACCACCCGAGTGCCATATCTGGGGGCGCAAAATATGTCAATAATACCAAGAGGTCCAGATATTTAAATGAAATTACTCGCAGACGACACCTAGGTTTGACTTTGGGCAGCAGTCTATGTTTGTCCACTATGGCTGTTATAATATGATACAGCCACAGGTGCTTGAAACTAATTTATTTCATTAAGTTGATGATTTATTTGTCTTGCAATTACTGTTTTAAAAAAGGTGACCTCTACATTTGCAATCAGTTTTCAATGAGTGCAGGTTCTCTTTCTGATTCTGAATCGAATGATCACACATGCTCGCCACAGTTACAGTGCCTGATACAAATTTGTATCAGTCCAGACGTTTTAGCTTGTATCAGGGGAAAAAGTTGATTCATTGTAAGATAAAACCATGCCTATCTAGTACACTATTTCTAACAGCCATAATCATGGCTCTTTGTTATGGTCAACTGGGTGTGCGGTGGCTCAGAAGGTAGAGGTTCACACTGCAATCCAAGAGGTCCTCAGTTTGAATCTCACCTGTGGCAACCACATTGTGTCCTTGGGCAAGACACTTCACCCCCATTGCCTGTGTGTGTGTGTGGGGGGGGGGGGGGGGGGCATAGTGGTATTGTATACTAAGGCGTACGATGGTGCACCTGTCTTTAACCAATGCTAACCCTGCTTGTGTGGAGTTAGTATGTTGGGGAGCCTGACAGTTTTCTCCATTGCTCAGTGGTTCTCTCTGGGTACTCTGGCTTCCTCCACCCATAAAACTGTCGTGGTCATGATTAGCCATTGTACAGAAATATGTGACCTTAAACACCAATAAATAAGTAACAAATAACAGTTACTCAATTAACAGTTACTCGACTCAACAATTTATCCATTTAACCTGATTCTTTTCAAAATATTTCTTTGTTACTTAATCTTTTTTTTAATCTTGCTTAATCTTTTTTAATATCCTTCTGGAAGATAATAAATTATTTGCTGCTCTCCCTGTGGGAACCAAAGAAGTGAAGCAGTGCCTGTTCGCTGCGGTAAATAGGCTAGGCACTTTTTTACTGGTAAAATAGGACCCAGTCACCAATGCCTGGGAGGTGCAAACCCTCTCTAAAATGGGCAACATGGCTTATTAACGCTCACCTCGGGTCTTGAGTTGATACTCATTTTGTGGTCATGATTAGCCATTGTGCAAAAATATCTGACCTTAAACATCAATAAATAAATGAATAAATATATCACTGCCCAGGTTATTTGTCTGTTATCAACAAGACTTTGTAATGATGGCATGTTAAGGGCACATGCTCAACTGATTGCAAAAACCTGAAATAGACCTTTAAAGGTTATTAATGTGTGTTTGGAACAGTTTACAATATTACAGCAGATATGAAGAACAACTTATTCTGCATTTTCCTGGTTGGAATTCCCTGTTGGTACTACCAGCAAATCTCTGTCAAGTCAGATACCAACTACCAAACCAATTCTGTTGTAGAGTCCCTGAAAAATACCTAATATACTTTATATATTTATTTTGGAATGAGTAAATAATAATGAAATAATCTTGGTAACATTAATAATTGCCTTTTACTGTATTAATTTATTTGTTAGGTTTAGTTTTTTATTATGAATATTTTTATCATTTGTGGGCGTTTGCAACTAAAATACTTAAAAAAAAGCCAGGCAATATTAAATTCAAATATACTGCGAGTGCAAAAAGGCATCTTCTGCAATGCTTCTGCATTGCAAATGATGCCTTGTTGCTCTCAAAGGAAGGTACATGGTTAATTTGTTCTCATTTAGAATCAGATTCCATTTGAAACTAAAATCTTTCTTTTGGAACCCAAAAAATTCTTTTGGCTCCGAACAAAAATTCTACTCGGTACGAACAAATTTCAGGCACTGAATATTACTTAACTTTACAGCTCTGAAGGTCAGAAGTTTTGTAGCTTGTGTGCATCAGGGACATACAAAGATGTGACTGGTAATGGTACATGTGAAATTTGTCCTGCTGGATTTGAATGTCCAACTACAGAAGCAAGTAAGTTATAATCTGTCAGTTATAGCTGTTCTCTTCTGTCAAGTTGCCTCTGTAGTGAATTATTTTTTAGCTTTATTCATGATGGTGGCTACCCATGCAAGACTTACAACAAAATTTTTGTTCAATGTACAAGAATAGTGTTTTAATTCATCCAAATCTTTCCTGTGAGAACCCTAGGAAGTGGAGCATTGAATGTCTGGTGATGTAGATTAGTTCTGTTTCTTTGGTTTAATAATTATATTAGACCTAGCTGATAATGCCTCAACTCCAAGTTCACTTTTTTGTGTACTTTTAACTGGTAGAGTGCTAGAAGCCACTATCAGGGCTTCAATATGAAGAGCAGGTACCCCGGCCCAAAGGTGTCATATTCTGTGGATGTGTTTCATATTATCTTAGAAGTTAAATTAATTAGTCTTCATGGGTTTGCCTTGTTAGAATTTATGGGAGAGTGCCAACGGGCACTCTCCATAAATTGTAACAAGGCAAAGACACGTGAACAAATTTTGATGACCAAAAATAACTTAGCACTCTACCAGTTAATATAAACAATTGGTTAAATTTGATTGTTTACTTTTGTTCTTTTGTTATAAGTGTCATTAAATATGCCATGAAAAATAAATTGAATCCATAGTTCGGGTTATAAGGAGGAAGGGGTTTCTAACCATGTCCTTCCCCATTTACACTCAAACAGCCAGCAAAGAGAAAAAATGCATCCATTTTATTAAATATTTCTGTTTTAAATGTATTGCATACAGTCCTGTAATCACAAAAACAAGCTATTAATAGAAAATAGAACATGGTTTCATGTTTGAAATTCACTAAAAAACCTTTCTACAGTTCTTCCAATTTCTGACTGGTTTGGGCTATTACAGTGGGTAAATATTTGTTTTCGATAAGATTTATATTAAGGCTGTAATGGTTAGTTACTCAGTTAACTGGTAGAGTGCTGAAAGCCCATATTTGGGCTTCATTCTGAAGTGCATGTGACACAACTTAACGGCTTCATATTCTGTGGATGTTCTTCAGATTATTTTTGAATTGAAATTATTTAGTCTGTGAGGTTTTGTCTTGTTATAATTTATAGGAGGGTGCCACTGGGCACTCTCCCATAAATTGTAACAAGGCAAAGAGATGCAGACAAATTTGAATGACTATCAATATTTTAGCACTCTAGCAGTTAATAAAATAAATTTTTATAACTAGAAAGTGTGACAAACCCTGTGCAATCCACACTTTCTGGTTATAAAAAATTGGTAACCGCCATTTCAGACATTACATGAAAATGTACACTCTCTAATTTTTAGTTGAGTTGTAACAAGTCAAACTCGACTTATAGTTTAGTGAATGGTGGTTGGCTGGGCGGGCGGGTGGGTGGGCAGACGCAAACAATTGGTTTCCGGATGATAACTTGATAAGGTTTTGATCCACGTTCATGAAACTTCATAGGTAGGTTGGCATCAGTTAGAGGAAGAACCCTATTTATTTTGGACTTGCTTGGTCAAAGGTCAAGGCCACAGTGATCTTGAACATAGTTAATTGTAAACAATTGGATTCTGAATGGTAACTTGACTATGGTTCAACCCACATTCATGAAACTTCATATGTAGGAGGCCTTTGTGAGAGGAAGAACCCTATTTATTTTGGACTTGCTAGGTCAATGGTCAAGGTCACAGTGACCCTGAACATAGTAATCAAAACAATTGGTTTCCAGACGATAACTTGATAATGGTTTAACCCACATTCATGAAACTTCATAGGTAGGTTGGCCTTGATGAGAGAAAGAACCCTATCTATATTGGATGTGCTAGGTGAAGGTCACAGTAACGTAAATCGTAAACAACTGGTTTTCTGATGATAATGTGACAATGATTAAACCCACTTTTGTGCTGTAACAATTCGACATTGGATTGGTGATCCTATCGGCATTTTTGTTATTAGAAAGTGTGACAAATCTTGTGCAATGCAGACTTTCTGATTATAGAAAAATGGTAACTGCCATATCAGACATTATTTATTTATTGAGGTTTAACAACACTTTCAACAGCCAAGGTCACCTTGTATTGGACAGTTTTACAGGTGGTGGAAGCTGGAGTACCCTGAGAGAACCACCAAGTAATGGCAAGCAACTGTTAGGATCCCCAACATACTAACTCTACACAAGCAGGGTTAGCATTGGTTGAAGATAAGTTCAGTGACAAAGATCCAGTTGGAAGCCACAAGTCAAACAAACTGTCAGTCAGAAATAGACCTGAACTAAAACTGACTAACATAGATTTTTAATAAAATGCATATTGCTCAGAAAACTGTCTGACATCACTTTGATGGTGTTGATTTATATCATGTACCATATATAATTATCGAGACATTCATACAAAAATTTGCTCTGCTTTGAAGATAACCCCGAGAAGTGAAGCAGTGCTTGTTTACTGTGATGAAAAAGCTATGGTTTACTGGTAAATAGGACCTGGTAACAATGACCTCAGATAGAAGTCCTCTGAAATGCACATTAAACGATTGGCTAGAGTTTACTTTATATCCATATTGTGGTCACAGTTAGCCATTATACAGAAATATTGACCTTTAGCACCAATAAATTAAATAAATGTACTCATGCTGGTGACCTATTGCCCATTGCTTAACTGGTTGAGAGCTAGAAGCCACTATCAAGGCTCTCTTGAAAAGTGCTGAACGCCACTATACTGGCTTTATACTGAAAACATTAGCTTGTTGCTTTCTAAGCAGTAGAAAAAAAGTGTTTATTTAAAATTGTCTTGTTACAATTAATTGGCAAGTGCCATCAGTATACTCTATAAATTGTAACAAAACAATTATTTATAAACAAAATCTTTGTAAGGCCTCACAAAGTAGATCTTCTGTTTCTCAGGCCATTTTTTGTAAAATTGCATGCGGGCGGGCGTTTTTTTATTTTATTTTTTATTTTTGTAATTATTTCTTTACCATTAAAAAGTTCATGTTCTTGGTTTGTTTTATGGTTTAGGCCTCATAACCTACAGAATAGCATGGGTAGTGGTGTATTACATCCCTTGAGTGCAAGAAGGCTTTGCAATGCTAAAGCATTGCAAAGCCTTCTTGCACTCAAGAGACAATTTTATTAACATGAGTAAAATATCAGACATAAACCATTTGATTTTGATTTTTTTAAGTTTGAATTGGTTATAAAAAGAGAGCATGCGGCAGCCAAAAGGACCATGCGGGAGGGCCTGAGAAACAGATTTTTATTTTTTTGAGGCCCAAACCAAGATTCTCTGTACTAGTAGCATGGTATCTTTGAAAAAGGACACTAATGTTACAAATGACCCCTGAAAAATTATTTGGCACTCTACCAGTTAAAAGCATTGTATGGACAAGAAAGTGAATTTGTCACTTAGACAGCATTAAGTTAACTTAAGTATAGTGTAGCTTTATTGATGAAAACATGTAATGATGCAACTTCCCAACAAACACTTTCAATAGAGTTTCATACATTTGCTTGTTTTGTATATTCATGTGCTGCTGCTAGTTCCCCATTGCTTTAACCATTTTCTTGATGGTATCTTCCATGTTATTTCAGTGATATCAACTGGAAGAGTCCCTACTCATTCGGGGGAGGAGGAGGGTTAAACCACTTAATATTTTCAATGTGCAGCCATATTGATTGGTTTACACCAAACGCTCACAGGGCAGCCATTCTACTTAGTGAAATTACAAGGTATCATGGTCCTGGGCCAGAAATCAGTCTTTTGGGTTCAAAGTATTAACTGGTTGAGAGCTACATAATTTTTGGTGGTATGAATTTTTTATGTGTACCCGTACTATGTTGGTGTAAATCTGATAATTTAATCCTGAGATATTAACCCTTTATCCTTCAAATAAAAAATTCCTCCAATCCCTTTGGCATTCGATAACTTGAAAAATATTGCTTGGATTGTGAAGTTACTTTATATTTGTGTTCAGGTTACTGATGTACCGAGCTGTATAGTTTTTGGTGTAAATCTGATAATTTAATCCTGAGATATTAACCCTTTATCCTTCAAATTGAAAATTCCTCCAATCCCTTTTGCATTCGATAACTTGAAAAATATTGCTTGGATTGTCAAGTTACTTTATATTTGTGTTCAGGTTACTGATGTGCCAAGCTGTATAGTTTTTGGTGTAAATCTAATAATTTAATCCTGAGATATTAACCCTTTATCCTTCAAATTGAAAATTCCTCCAATCCCTTTGACATTCGATAACTTGAAAAATATTGCTTGGATTGTCTAGTTACTTTATATTTGTGTTCAGGTTACTGATGTACCGAGCTGTATAGTTTTTGGTGTAAATCTGATGATTTGATACCGAGATATTAACCCTTTATCCTTCAAATTGAAAATTCCTCCAATCCCTTTGGCATTCGATAACTTCAAAAAAATTTCTTGGATTGTCAAGTTACTTTATATTTGTGTTCAGGTTACTGATGTGCCGAGCTGTATAGTTTTTGGTGTAAATCTGATAATTTAATCCTGAGATATTAACCCTTTATCCTTCAAATTGAAAATTCCTCCAATCCCTTTGGCATTCGATAACTTGAAAAATATTGCTTGGATTGTCAGGTTACTTTATATTTGTGTTCAGGTTACTAATGTACCAAGCTGTATAGTTTTTGGTGTAAATCTGTTATTTTAATCCTGAGATATTAACCCTTTATCCTTCAAATTGAAAATTCCTCCAATCCTTTTGGCATTTGATAACTTGAAAAATATTGCTTGGATTGTCAAGTTACTTTATAATTGTGTTCAGGTTACTGATGTGCTGAGCTGTATAGTTTTTGGTGTTAATCTGATAATTTGATCCGGAGATATTAACCCTTTATCGTTCAAATTGAAAATTCCTCCAATCCCTTTGGCATGAGATAACTCAAAAAATATCAATCTGATTGTCATGTTACTTTATATATTTATTCAGGTTACTGATGTGCTGTGCTGTATAGTTTTTTTTTATGTAAATCTGATAATTTGATCCGGAGATATTAACCCTTTATCCATCAAATTAGACACTCCTTCAATCCAGTTCTATATGTACCCATACCTTGTATGGTGTACATAATGTCGGCATCCGTGGTGGCCCTCCATCATACAGCTTTCTACTAGTTGCGCGTATGGGTACACATCTGACAATTTCATCGGCCTATTTTTCATAAAAATTTGTTTTATTATTTTATACAAACAAAATATTTGCATTTGAAAGAATATGAAACACGAGCAAGGAAAATGTTGGCTTTTGCTCTGGTACTCTCATTTGTTTGAAAGCCCTCATTGTGGTTTCTAGAACTCAACCAGTTAAAAAAGCATTTAGTTATAGTGTTCCAAAAAAATGCAGGGTTAAGAATCTCATGCGTCGAGAGGATGGCCATTTGTGGGGAATGTAAAGCTGCTTTACACTGACTGATGATTGAAGTCCCAACTGATGAACCATTTCAGCAGCATTATCATTGAAGGCATGTCGTGATAGTGTAGATGGAATATTAGTCAGTTAGAATTCTAGTTAAAAACTCAAGACTTCTTGGAAATTTATTTGACAATAAATAAAATATGAAGTAGTCATGATAAAACTTCTTATTCAGTTAACATGTACCTTACTTCAGATTGGTTACTCTGGATCTCTATTACCCAAATCATGTATTACAGCTATCCAACTAATATGCCTGACTCTGTGTGACTTAAGTCCTAGTATCGGATTCTAGTCTTGTAAGAAAGTACATGGTTACTAGCAAGATCTTATCTTAGCCATGGCCTCCAGTTTGAAGGCCTGATGAAGAAAACAAATACTTTGGAGCCCACTTAATTCGATATATCTTTAACTGAATAACCCTGTTAATTTCTTATAATTTCCAATTACCAAACCATTCACCATACTTTCAATACAACTTCAACCTGATATTTTCATTTGATGTAAAGTAATCTCCTTTTAATTGAATAAAAATTCTTGTAATCTATCAAAAAATTACCCTGATAACCACTAAAGTCCCTATATTTACAGACCTATTTAGTTTTTCCACATCCAGTATCTGCCTTTAACCCTTTAGCTGCTGTAGGCAGGTTTTCGCGATCAGTGCAAAATACCCTGTTATCGAGCTGTGGTCAAATTCTGGTTCATGTTAACAAAATATACCCCAACCATCAAGAATAGTGGTCTCATCATTGATTTCACGGTTATCAGACTCCTTTGAATTTTTCATAAAATCAAGTCATGGCTGCGTTACAGCAGGCATGAGTTGGTTTTATTAAAAATTTAGGAAAATACACAGCATGTTGAGAGTTAATCTGTTATATCATGTATTCATTGAGCTCTGTCAAATGAAATACAACAGAATAAAGGCACTGTTCATTACAGTGGAGCCCACTTAATTGGATATCTCTTAATTGTATATCCCTGTTAATTGAATATAATTTTCAAACACAAAACCATTTACCATTCCTTCAGTACAAATTTGATCTGTTAATTGCATATGGGTTGTAGAGTAAACTCCTGTTAATTGGATATAAATTTTTGTAATATGTCGAAAAAATTACTGTGACATGCACCAAATTCCCCTTATTTATCAACCTTTTTGGCCTCACTACATCCAATACAGGCATTTATTCTATTATCTCTTGTTTGATAGAGCTCTACGAGCTCTGTCAAACAAGATATAATAGAATAAATGCTCAGTTTACTTCCAGAACACAGGAAACTGACCAAATCCCTGTTAATTGTATACTCCTGTTAATTGAATAAATTTCACTGGCAAAATGGATATTCAATTAAGCGGATTCTACTGTACTAAAATACCGGAGAATGACAGGTTTTCTATTAATTGAACACTCATATTAATTGAAGATTTTTCACTCGGAAAGTAGCTATTCAGTTAACATGATTGCACTGTAATATTGAATTATGAGTAAGTGTTGTGCTCTTATTTTTCTACTTTCAGAAGTTGCTTGTGCAGTTGGCCATTATTCACTTGGGGGTGACACTGTTTGTCTCCCTTGTCCTGGAGGTTATCAGTGTCCAAACAAAGATCAGTCTCCAACACAGTGTACAGCTGGGACCTTTTCAAGTAATGCAAGTTCAAGCTGTAGCTCATGTGACTCCGGCTACAAGTGTCCAGTGGATGGAATGGTGGAACAGATTGCCTGTCCAGCTGGTTGGTACCAAACATCTTCTGGTCAACAAAGTTGTACAGAATGTGGTCAAGGTAATTTATTTTACATTGCTAGCTGGAAAAGAGCTAAATTATTCTTCAAAATTGGTTTGTAACATATAGATTAACCCTTTACCCAACAAATCGCCCACATCCGCCTGCGTAATATGCAAATTCAGCAGTTGAAAAAATATTATTTTTCAAAAAATTTCAACAAAACCATATCATGTGACCCCTCGTTGGAACGAGCTCTTTCCAACAAGGGGTCACATGATATGGTTTTGTTAAAAAAATTTGAAAAAAATTAAAAAATTATATTTAAAATAATAAATTTTGATATCGTCTGCGTTGGGTAAAGGGTTAAATAGGTAATAGGGCTGGTAATCAGATTTAAACCATGAGTTGGATAAGGGTTTTAACAACACAGCTTGGCAAGTGGTTAAAACCCTTATTCTATGAGTGGTTTAAATCTGATTACCGGCCCTAGTACCAATTTGTTTTATTTATACCATGATCTTAATAAATAACTGACTTTGTCACTTAAAATGGAGAAAAAAAATTACACTTTCTATCGCTAACACACAGGTTTGTTTTGCTTCCATCTGTGTCGGTGGACAGTGCTGCCAGCTGTACGTGAATGCTTTATTCACAGCTACACACATTGTCAAAGTTGATTGAATTTACCTTGCTTTTTCAGTCAAATTATTATAAACAATTTGTAAATTTTATTTTAACCCTTTACCTAACGTGAAAAGCAGACGACACTTGCAAAAAAAATTCTTGAATAAGTAATTTTTTTCATTTTTTGTCTCAAAAACATAGGTTATGACCCCTCATTGGAATGAGCTCGATGAGCTCGTTCCAATGAGGGGTCATAACCAATGTTTTTGAGACAAAAAATGAAAATAAAATGAAAATTAATTGGCGATTTTTGAGAAATGCGCTGGCCAGTTTTGGGCCTTACGTTAGGTAAAGGGTTAAATATGTTATTGTAGGTATTTTAAACTTAATAAGTCATTTACACATAGATAGTAATGCAAAATGTTGTATGTTTGAATGAAACATCGCAAAGTGTGAATGCATCAAAGTTGGCATAGTGTGTCATGCCAAAGGTCAAGTTGGATGAACTTTGGACTATAGGTGTACATTTTTTTTTCTCCATAGTAGAAGCTTTACACCGGTATTGGGGTTAAAAGCTAAAATTTAACATACAGGCTTTTCACAGGTTGTAACATTGGTGTGCATGGTATAAATATGTTTTGCTTCGTTTTGGAATGATTCAATACTGTTAGCAAGGTGGACTTTACTTGAGAGATTTTGTTTCTAAATAATTGTTTTATTATAATTTATTAGAGTGTACCTATTGGTATTTTAATAAATTGTTACAGAATGAGTTTATACATAAAACCATATTTTTCCTACTGTTCAGCAAACAAGTTAATGCAGACAATACAAAGTGTAAACATCTCAAACAACCAATTGTTTTCAAACTTTGGGAACATTTTTCCTTTGATGGAAAACTGTTTAAGTTCAGTATTTGCACTGCTCCCAATTGTAGTTTAGATGTTATGTCTCTTGAATCACAATGAATGATAAAATCTTTTTTCCTTTGGTTTGCATAAGATAAAATCTGTTATGATGAACCAATTGTTTTCAAACTTCGAGAACATTTATCCTTTGATGGAAAACTGTTTAACCTTTACCTAACATGAAAAAAAGACGACACTTTGCAAAAAATATTCTTGAATAACTAATTTTTTTCATTTTTTATCTTAAAAACATAGGTTATGACCCCTCATTGGAATGAGCTCGACAAACTCATTCCAAAGAGGTGTCATAATCTGTTTTTGAGTCAAAAAATGAAAAAATAATGAAAATTAATTTGGCGATGTTTGGGAATAGCACTGGCCGGTTTTGGCCCTTACGTTGGGTACATTTTTCCTTCGATGGAAAACTGTTTAAGTTCAATATTTGCACTGCTCCCAATTGTAGTTTAGGTGTTATGTCTCTTGAATCACAAAGAATGATAAAATCTTTTTTCCTTTGGTTTGCATAAGATAAAGTCTGTTACGATGAGCCAATTGTTTTTAAACTTCTGAAATATCTCAATGATAATGGAATACAGATCATGTTGATTTTTCTGAGTTGTGCATGTTGAATTGTTAACCCTTCGAACCATGGTGGTATATTCCATGCCAGTTTAGTGGCATAAATTCAATGAGTCCATATTTGTTGTTTGCGACCAATTAATATTTTCGACATGCAGTCTTGGGTCTATATGTAAATATTGATTTGCCTACAATACAAATTCACAAAGCAACCTTTGCTTTATGATTTCAAGTCACATCACGATCATGGACTGGAAAAACGGTCTCTCTGGTCCAAAGATTTAACAAGAGTAAAATGTGTGTTTTCTTCAGATCATGTTAGATACAATCTGTTTCAAACATCTGATTGCTTTCAAACTTCTGTAAAATCTTAACAAAGGGGGGGTATATAGGAAACACAGCACTTTGTCTTTTCAGCCATGCATTCATCATCCATCTGGCCCACCCATTTCCAGACAATAACTTTTATACTCTTGATTGTACAGTGCTCTCGGTTTATACATAAACTGTCTATAACTGGGAGATGGTTTGGATTACATTCAGTATGTGTGGGTTAAAAGTCAGTCACTGTTAATATAAGTAGAATTTTACTTTCCAAGAAGTAACATTAGTTTCCTTTTGTGTATAACACTATAAAGTAATACAAAGATTGTCTGTAAGATATTGATGATTAGATTGGGGAGCAAGGTGAAGTTTATAAAATTGAAAAACTGAATTAAATGCCAATCACAAATGGCTGCACATGGAATACACTCCTGATGGAAAGGGTGTTTCGAAAATTACTTGTGCTGTTTGTACCTAGTTTGAAGACAAAATCAAGCATGTAAGAAAGTTTTCTAGAACTGTAATTGAGGATTTAACCAGTTTGGCAAAAAAGAAGGATGGTATTATGAAGCACTCAAATTCAGAACCACAAAAGTTCTTTGAAAATGGAATGAGACATCCAAAATATCAGAACATTTGGAAATCAATTTTTGCCAGCCACAAGGGACAGTTTCCCAATTAAATAAATGTTATTTAGATTTTTGTCTTCAACCGCTATAACACTGCTTGAGTGGAGCTTGAACAGAGTTAGAATGTTGAAGAGCTGACAGTTGCTCGTTGATGCTCGGTGGTTCTCTCCGGGTACTCCGGCCTCCTCCACCCATAAAACTATCATGGTCACGATTAGCCATTGTGCATAAGTATGTGACCTTAAATACCAATAAATAAATAAATGAATATTGAGATTCTCAAAATAAACCTTCTGTCAAATGCAAAAGTGGAGCGGGGCTTTTCAGCTTTGAATCGTATTAAGAGTGATTGGCGCCCATCATTGGGAATTAGTACTTTGGGACATTTGTTGAGATTGACACTCGAGGGGCCATAACTAAAGGATTTTGACCGACTTCTTTTGTTAGACACTTTTTCACAAAGAGAAGGTACCGTAATGTTTTACCCTATGGGCCCAGAGAGAAGAAGACTAAGGAAATGGACAAAAACAAATTAGAATAAATCAATAGATGACTTTAATTTGAGATGTTAGCTATAAAGCACGACACTAAGATACAATGCAATGTCATGTCAAATATTTACTGCTATTTGAGTTTGGGTTGAAAATAACAATTTATTATAGTCTGTACTTGTATTCATTGTTTTTGTTCAAATATCGATTGTCTGAATTGCTGATCAATTCTGACAATGGTTAGCATAACTGCTAATAAAAATTTTGGAAGTCAAATGTGTCCCTGAACTGAAGTTTTCCTCTTTCATATGGAACTATAACTTCATACACAAAGTGTTTGTAAGGTGTTGATAGAGGAGGGGGGGGGGGGGGGGGGGGGGTGGTGGTGGTGGTTGATCATAGATGATGGTTACAATTATACTATTATTGTAATAGAATTTTGATTTCCATTCAATAACTTGAGTTTCCATTTGCTAAGAAAACTCAAAACATCTACGAATTGTCAATGCTTGGAATTTTGTTTGCAGTTCAGATATCAAGGTCACTGTTACTATAAATAGGATTTTACTTTCTGTGCATCAACTTTAGTTTCCTTTTTTTGTGTACATTGTGTACTTGAAGGTCACTTACTCTAAATAGAGTTTTGGCTACTGTGCACTAACTTCAGATCCCTTTTGCTAACAAAACTTCAAAATCATACATAGATTATCCATAAGTTGTTGGGGGTGTGGTGGCTCAGTAGGTAGAGCTGAAGGCCGAGGGGGTCCTCAGTTTGAATCCCACCTGCGGCAACCGCTTTGTGTCCTTGGGCAAGACACTTCATCCCCATTGCCCATGTGGGGGTATGATGATGCTGTGTACTAAGGAGTACTGCACATCGATGGTGCACCTGTCTTCGACCAATGCTAACCCTGCTTGTGCAGTGTTAGTATGTTGGGGATCTGACAGTTGCTTGCCATTGCTCAGTGGTTCTCTCTGGGTACTCTGGCTTCCTCCACCCTTAAAACTGTCGTGGTCATGATTAGCCATTGTGCAGAAATATGTGATCTTAAACACCAATAAATATTGTAATATATATATATATATATATCCATAAGTTGTCAATGGGTGGGATTGTGTTTGATGTCAAACTTTAAAGATATTCCTGCCCAGGGCAGAATTTCTCTAGCCACTGAAATGAGCATAATTTGGACACATTTAATCACATTTTATCACTGTTAATTGAATGAAATTGTTCACTGATTTCTTGAGTTTAATTTAGCTGAATTCTTCATCAAATCATAGCAGCCATAGATTTGATGACAAATATCTTGAAAATACTTAGCAGGTTAAGAGTTGAGCAACCAATTGTTTTCAAACCTCTGGAATATCTTATCTTATATTATTGAATTCCTACACTTGCTTCTGTTTCTAAGCTTCCAGATCCATCCGCTATCTCAGCAGTGAGAATTTCTCAACGAAATTCAGTATCCTTGGAATGGTCTGAATCGGCCACATGTTGAACAGAGTTGCTCACACTATTTTCACCTGAGTTCTGGCCCTTACTATGTCAAATTTTCAGTGATTTTTAGCACAACTTGACAAAGTCAAGCTTAGCTATTGCCATCACTTCTAGTCTGTCGGCCTACGTATGTACTATGTACATCCACAATTGCCTTTGGCACAACACATTTATGATCAGATCGCTTTGAAACTTGGTATGCTTGTTTGGGGTGACCTCTAGATGGGAGCTATCGATTTTTAGCTCAACTTTGGCAAAGCCAAATTTGAGCTTATGCCATGGCCAGTCTCTGTCTGTGCGTCAGCAATTCAATACGGCTCGGGTTAGAGGCCGTACTTATGAACCGATTTTTACGAAACTTCTTGGGTACCTTTGTTATGACCGTGGGATGAGAACGAGTGTTTTGGGGTCCGATCGGAAATTCATGTTGGTCGCTGGCAGCCATTTGTACAAAATTATGTGCAATCAGATTTTTGTGCAGAACTTCTATATAAAAGCGCTGATTTGAATAATGTTTTGTATGAATGTTTAGTACCATGGGATACATCACATACAATACAGGTTTTTTTCTCGTGCGTAAATTATGCAAATTAGACTAACTTTGATGTATTTAGTGTTACTTTCAGCACTGTAAGTGCAAATGCCAATACGGCATGGGCTAGAGGCCGTATTTATGAACCGATCTTTACGAAACTTCTTAGGTACCTTTAGTATCACCGTGGGATGAGAACAAGTGTTTTGGGGTGTGATCCGAAATTCAAGATGGCCACCAGCAGCCATTTTGTACCAAAATTACTGCAATCAGTCTTTTGTACAGAACTTCTGTATGAAAGTTCTGATTTGAATAACTTTTTGTATGAATGTTTAGTAACATGAAATACATCACATATAGTACAGGTTTTTTTCTCGTGCAGAAATTATGCAAATTAGATGAACTTTGATTTATTCAGTGCTACTTATACGCTGTAAGTGCAACCGATCTTCACGAAACTCCTTGGATACCTTTGTTATCACCTTGGTACAGGAACAAGTGTTTCTGGGTGTGGTCCAAAATTCAAGATGGCTGCCAGTGGCCATTTTGTACCAAAATTAGGTCCATTCAGTTTTTTGTCACAACTTCTATACAGCTCGTATTTATGAACTGATCTTCATGAAACTTCTTGAATACCTTTGTTCACACATTGGGACCTTGGGGTGCCTTTGTTATCACTGTGCTATGAGAACAAATATTTTGGGGTTCAGTCAGACCCACTCTGGGACTCAGAGATTTCTTTTCTAGTTTAGCATCTGACTGTCACCCACCTTTACAATACTTTACCTATACATTTGTTACAGGCTGTGGTCAGTATTGATGTACAGACCTTTACAATACTTTATATGTACCTTTGTTATTAGATCATTACCTAGATGTTTTGTCATTGCTGTGTCACATACTATACATGTACATGTCTTAACAAGTTGAGCTACAGTGTCATTGACACTTTCATTTTCCATTTCCATCAAAAAATGTTGCCGCGGCCAATGTTCTTAGAACTCAGTTTAGTCAGACCTCAATATTTCCCTTTGGCACACCCCACAGGGCACATTTATGTTCAGATTGTTTTGAAATCTGGCATGCTTGTTTGGGGTGACCTCTAGATGGGAGCTATCAATTTTCTTTCAATTTCGTCCATCAAAAAATGTTGCCGCTGGCAATGATCTTTGAACTTAGTTTAGTCAGGCAGCAATATATTCCTTTTTGGCTCACCAACGTTAGTTGTGTGAGCCTATGGCATAGCCCTCATGTCGGCGTCGGCGTCAGCGTCGGCGTCGGCGTCCGCTCTCAAATATTTTGAACTTTTGTGTACAGGTATTGATTTTTTGGCTTTTCAAATTTTTTTTTAGTTTCAGCATATTGCTATAGTGGTTCACTATAACATTTAACTCTTTTCCAGGGTATTTTGTCGTAATTTTAACCCTTTGAATCAAATTTTAGACTTATTTTGATGTTTGCGTGCAGGTTTTGATGTTTTTTTTTTCCTTTCTTTCAAGTGGAGATTTACCTTGCAGCATATGTCCATGCTTTCTATTGTATGTAAAAATGCATCTTAGGGCTATGTTTGTATTATTTAACCCTTTTCCTGCTGAATTACTTCAATTTTGGACTTTTATGTACAGCTTTCGGACTTAGGCTTACAGCTTCTTACTTTTATGTACAGGTTGTGATAAAAAAAAACAATTTCAAGTGAGGTTGACCTCACTGCATATTGCAGTGGTGGTTATTATAACATTGATATCTTTCCAGTGCATTTTTAAAAAAATTTTAACCCCTTGAATAGATTTTTAGACTTATTTTGACGTTTGCGTGCAGGTTTTCATGGGTTTTTTTTTTTTCCTTTCTTCCAAGTGTAGAGTTTCTGCATATTGCTATGGTGGTTCACTATAACATTTAACTCTTTTCCAGGGTATTTTGTCTTCATTTTAACCCTTTGAATCAAATTTTAGACTTATTTTGATGTTTGCGTGCAGGTTTTGATGTTTTTTTTTCCTTTCTCCCAAGTGGAGATTTACCTTGCAGCATATGTCCATGCTTTCTATTGTATGTATACATGCATCTTAGGGCTATGTTTGTATTATTTAACTCTTTTCCGGCTGAATTACTTCAATTTTGGACTTTTATGTACAGCTTTTGGACTTAGGCTTACAGCTTCTTACTTTTATGTACAGGTTGTGATAAAAAAAAAACAATTTCAAGTGATGTTGACCTCACTGCATATTGCAGTGGTGGTTATTATAACATTGATATCTTACCAGTGCATTTTAAAAAATTTTTTTAACCCTATGAATAGATTTTTAGACTTATTTTGACGTTTGTGTGCAGGTTTTCATTGTTTTGTTTTTTTTCCTTTCTTCCAAGTGTAGAGTTTCTGCATATTGCTATGGTGGTTCACTATAACATTTAACTCTTTTCCAGGGTATTTTGTCTTAATTTTAACCCTTTGAATCAAATTTTAGACTTATTTTGATGTTTGCGTGCAGGTTTTGATGTTTTTTTTTCCTTTCTTCCAAGTGGAGATTTACCTTGCAGCATATGTCCATGCTTTCTATTGTTTGTAAACATGCATCTTAGGGCTATGTTTGTATTATTTAACCCTTTTCCTGCTGAATTACTTCAATTTTGGACTTTTATGTACAGCTTTTGGACTTAGGCTGACAGTTTCTTACTTTTATGTACAGGTTGTGATAAAAAAAAACAATTTCAAGTGAGGTTGACCTCACTGCATATTGCAGTGGTGGTTATTATAACATTGATATCTTTCCAGTGCATTTTTAAAAAAATGTTAACCCTTTGAATAGATTTTTAGACTTAATTTGACGTTTGCGTGCAGGTTTTCATGGGGTTTTTTTTTCCTTTCTTCCAAGTGTAGAGTTTCTGCATATTGCTATGGTGGTTCACTATAACATTTAACTCTTTTCCAGGGTATTTTGTCTTAATTTTAACCCTTTGAATCAAATTTTAGACTTATTTTGATGTTTGCGTGCAGGTTTTGATGTTTTTTTTTTCCTTTCTCCCAAGTGGAGATTTACCTTGCAGCATATCTCTATGCTTCTTAGGGGTTATTATTATATTATTTAACCCTTTAGCTGCTTATTTTCTTTAATTTTGGACTTTTGTGTGCAGGTTTTGAACTTTTTTTTTTACTCCAGCCACCCGTTTACATTGGCCACCTGTTGGTGAGCCACGGGGTACTGATACCCCCTCTAGTTGACATGCCCTACAGGGCACATTTATGATCAGATTGGTTTGAAACTTTGTATGCTTGTTTGTGGTTACCTCTAGATGGGAGCCATTGATTTTCTTTGATTTCCATCAAAAATGTTGCCACTGGCAATGACCTTCGATGAACTTAGTAAAAACTTAGTGCAGTTAAGCATCAATATTTCCATTTGACACACCCTGCGGGGCACATCTAAGATTGGATCCCTTGCAAACTTGGTGTGCTTGTGTGGGGTGACATCTATATGGGAGCTGTCGATTTTCTTCCATTTCTGTCAAAAAAATGTTGCTGCTGACCTTTGAACTTAGTTTAATCAGACCTCAATATTTCCCTTTAACACACCCTTCAGGGCACATTTATGATTGGATCACTTTGAAACTTGGTATGTGTGTTTGGGGTGACCTCTAGATGTGAGGGACTTTTGCAC
Source organism: Pictodentalium vernedei (assembly GCA_031216915.1). Lineage (NCBI taxonomy): Eukaryota > Metazoa > Mollusca > Scaphopoda > Dentaliida > Dentaliidae > Pictodentalium > Pictodentalium vernedei. The sequence continues at coordinate 380,494,712 of CM062293.1, forward strand.
TCTGTGTAGGTTTTATTTATGAATTTCCATACCCCCCCCCCCCCCAAAAAAAAAAAAAATTGCCACAAAGTAATGACCTTCTACTTAGTGCATTTGTGCATTAACATCTTCCTTTGGCATGCCTCAGAGGGCACATTTTATCAGGTTGTTTTGAAACTTTGTATGCTTATGCAGGGTGACAAAGATAGGAGCTATTGATTTTCTTTTCATTTCCATCAAAAACTGTTGCTGTTAGCAACAATCTTTGAATTTATTGCATTTGTGCATCAACATTCTTTGACATGGCCTACAGGCCACATTTATCATAGGATTGTTTTTGAACTTGATGTGCTCATTAGTCAAGAACTCTAGATAAGAGCTGTTGATTAGCATCCATTTCTGTGAAAAAAGTTGCCATTTACAATAACCTCTGAACATAGTGCATTTGTGTATCAACATTCTTCCTTTAGCCAGTCTTACAGTTTACATTTAAAAATGCATGGATTACTCTGACATTGTCCACACACAATGCTGTTATGTTGAAATTTCATCAAATAACATTGGTACCAATGATCTTCAGTTTTGCCATTTCATTTATAACTTACCAAGTTCAAGTTTGTCAAGTTGAGCCACAGTGTCATTGACACTTTCATTTATTTTGTCATCCAGACATAGTCGCATCCCTCAACTTGACACATGTGAGGGTATGCCAGTGCCTCTTGTGCAATCCCTTTTTTTATTAGTTTTCAAGTCAAAAGCTTGAAAAGTTTTTCTTTGCTGAACTTTCTCATGTTACAGATGAAGATTGAGAGTTTGGCAATTATCCTTGTCTGAAGCCATCAAATTTGAAACCTTCTGAAGTGTCTTGTACATACTAGTTATAACAATAGTCAGTTGATCTGGGTCGTTACATTTTGTTTTGTTCACGAGACCAAATCTGCTAGATAAAACAGGATGTCATCATATTTAATCCTGCTAATATGAAATAGAACATCACAGATTGAGTGACTGTTGTAATAACTTGTTTATTAAACCCTAAAAATTTAATATGTTCCATGAATGTGAACAAAAAGGAAATCATGAAATGTCCTAAGTATTCCATGTAGAGTTTTCTTTTTGCACTTAGAATAAAAAATGTATGTGCATTAATGACATTACATGAGCCTTTTTTGAGACATGTTTGGCATGGATTTGGAGAGAGTTGAGAGCAAAAATGAGGAGCTTTTTGTGGTAGTCACAAACCCTGTTTTAATTGTAAAATAGGACCCAGTAACCAATGTCAAGGGGGCGCGGTGGCTCAGTAGGTAGAGGTGCAGGCTGCAAGCTGAGAGGTCCTCGGTTCGAATCCCACCTGTGGCAACCGCGTTGTGTCCTTGGACAAGACACTTCACCCCCATTGCCCATGTGGGGGCACGATGACGCCGTGTACTAAGGCGTACTGCACGTCGATGGTACGCATGTCTTCAACCAATCTAACCCTGCCTGTACTGCAGTGCGGAGTTACGATGTTGGGGAGCTGGCAGCTGCTCGTCGTTGCTCGGTGGTTCTCTCCGGGTACTCCAGCTTCCTCCACCCGTAAAACTGTCACGGTCATGATTAGCCATTGTGCATAAATAAGTGACCTTAAATATCAATAAATAAATAATAACCAATGTCAAGGACGGAAATCCTCTAAAATGGTCATCAAATGGTATAAATGATTGACTGGACTTAACTTTATATCCATGTTGTGGTCATGATTAGCCACTGTCCAGAAATATGTAACATTACATGACAATAAATAAATAAATAATAAATAATCATAAAATTGAAGACCCAATGATCCATCTAGTAAGTAACAGAAAACTACCAGACTAAGGCCAATAAAACTAAGAAAATATCAACAGAGCTGACGGATGCGCCTAGAATGTGAGCCCAAAGGTAAGGCATGATGGTTTATCATATCAAGGAGATAAACTCAAGTAACATCAGGTATAAAAATTTCAGTTAAAATAGATTGTGCACAGGCCTGTAAATACCTCTTTGTTTTGTTATGTATCATAAAAGGTAACTGATCTATGACCTTGAAGTTATAACTTTGGATAAAAGTCATGGCACACTCGAATCAAGAGCAAGTATGAAGTATGATGACAAAGCTAGAATACCCAAATAGTCTCTGACCTTGACCTTAAGTTATGACCTTTGGCCAAAGACATGACACACCATTGAATCAAAAGCAATCACGTGTGGAGTATGGTCAAGATCAGTGAACAGAACAATTTTGTATGGATCAAACACAGTTAGAATGGTGGAAAAAACAAACGAATAATCTCCTACCTTGCTCTTTCATCTATTGCTCTTGAGTAACAAACAATCATTATGTGAAGTATGAACAAAATCAGTACACTGAATATTTTGTTATGGACTGGACAAAGTTAGAATGGAAAACATCAATCCATTGAATAATATATCTATGGAATGGACCTAGTAAGTATGGAGGACGAAACAAACAAACACTCTGTGACCTTGACCTTGGAACTATGACCTTGAGTCAAGGTCATGACATGCCCTGGGTCATAAGCAATCATTGTGTTAAGTAAGTATGAACAAGATCGGATTATTTGAATAATTTTTTTATGGACTAGACAAAATTAGAATGGTGAAACAAGAGTTCTATGACATTGATCTTGGAGCTATGACCTTGGGTCAAGGTCATGACATACCTTGGATCATAAGCAATCATTGATATGATGTGGTACCCATTCACTCATTCAGTGGACACAACCCACATCTTTGCTTGTTCATCAGGTGAAAACTGGATGAGCAGTTTACTTATAGTTCTAGTTAGTCATGGAAAAGTCTGGAAAGTTACGGATTTGAATTTTGGAATTCCAATTTCTTAAACAGTCTTGAAAATGGGTGATTTGAAAAAGAAAGTTTCAAAAAACGGTTTTGCTTGTCAGATAACTGGTCTTGCAACAAAAGCTCTATTTGCTACTTGTTAATTTTGGTTGTAGACCAGTTATTTTCCAGCATTTTTACTAGATAAACTTAAAAAAAATAGCATAAAAGTCATAAAAATGAAACATCACAAATTAGAAGGGATAAAAAATAAAGAGGTATGGTCTCAGAAACAAAAATTTTACTAATATTGACCTTGATGTTCTTCATTAGATTATGGAAAGTTATGAAAATTACATGCATTTATATTTGTAAGCTTGTGGGTTTTGAATTACACATGTCATGAAAGATTATAGAATTCAGTTTTTCGAAACCTGCAGGAACCATGTTGTAGTTCATTAACTGTTGGGTAGTTAAACAAGTGGTCCATGAACTGAAAGGTTTCCTTATTGGGATATCAAAGTTCTGTTAATTCTTAAATTTTTCTTGGAATCAAGTCATGGCTGCTCAAAAGCAGTAATGACTTGACTGATGAAAAATTCAAAGGAGTCCCAAGTGAGTGCCACTCTGTTTAAAAGGGTGTATTTTGTTACTATGGTAGCGGGGTATTTTTGTGTTGTGCAGGAAGATCTGTCTGCAGCAGGCAAAAAGTTCAGTCCTTTATGACATGATTGCTGTATGTATTGAATGTTGCGATACAATACAGACATTGATAAATGTTTTAGATGGGTTAATGTTGGCCATTACTACTACTTTCATATATCTGTTATATTTTGTCATTGTTTGGTTCAAATTCTAACCCTTCCTGTAAAAGGATTATTGGTGATAAGAATAATTTCATGTCCTCAGAGAGATGTGGAGTTGAAAAAATGAACTAAACATTGTAAAACATTCAAAACTAATATTTGTTTGACAGGTCATAAATGTGTAAACAGAACAAGTAGTCCAGAATCATGTCCAGCTGGGACATACCAAGATGAACAAGGAATGGAATCTTGTAAATCTGTAAGTTTTTTGTATCATATGATTTGACTGCTTTTCCAACCATTAAACAAAAATTGGAAGGCACAATATATCAATAACATACTGGATTTAGCTCCAGATATACTCAGTTATATTCTTGCATACAACTTAAACTATGATCTCTGGTTGTTTTTTGAATTTCATATGCCGTGTACCAGAAAAATATGGCTTTTGAGCTTTTGTATTATTGTTTGAGTACAGTGCTATTATTAAATGCTTCAAAATATTTATGTAACTGTTATAAGTTATTGTGATGAATTGATGGTAACACGGTCTGAGGTTTGCGGCTAGGAGCCTATGTTCAACAAGGTTGAACATATGCTCCCAGCTGTAAACCTCAGACGTGTTACCGTCAATTCATCACAATAATGTACATGTTCTAATAAGACCCTGCCAATAGCTCAAAACCCACATTGTGGAATGAACAAGGCAACTTTTAACAATGACAAGCTAATAAACCTCTTGTGTACCCTATGATATCACTGGGCAAATAATCAATAACCATCTTAGTTCAAATCGTAAACTGATTTGTAATTTAAGGATCCCTTGCTTCGGAACATCATCTGCTGCAGTGTGAAAAATATAGAAAAATGAAGTGGTTTGGAAGTCACTCCATTGATGAAATAATTGTGAAATGGGCAACCTCATTTCAAATATTGTACATGGTGACGACGAATGATAACATATGCTACTGGAGTCCTAAACATACCAAAAACTTCTCAAGCTCTCGTTCAATCAGAGGACAAGATTTTAGCCTTATTGGAATACAGATTATTTTTCAGTAGTGTGATTGGATGCCTTTTAGGATACATTGTTTGTTAGCTCACCTTGACAAAGTCAAGCTGAGCTAATCCCATCGCTGTCCGTCCGTCCATCATCTGTCAGCACCATGTTTTGGTCTTTTCCTCCAAAACCAATTCAAGTGAAAGTTTATGTGAGTGATGGTCCCAAAGGGGCATTGCATTTTTGTTCAACTCAGCATGCCCAGCTCCATAGGGAGTGGGTGGGGAAAAATGCTTCAAAATATTTTTAAAATCTTCTCATGAACCAGTGGGTACAATGACTTGATATTTGTTTTGGAGTTTCCTTTTGAGGTGTAGATTCAAGTTTGTTCAAACAAAGTTTGTGAAGCAATATTTGGCTTTGTAATGGGAGGGGTAAGATTTTTGGCTCCGCCCAAAATTTCTATTTTCTGAACCGATGGTCCAATTTGAACCAAATTTGGTATGTGGTACATAAGTACTTGACTTGTGCCAACAAAATTCCCACATCTCCACGGGAATCCCAGGACCTAAAAATAGAAATATTTTCAAACGCCCATATTCCCAAACTACACAGAACAGAGAACTGTTATTTGGTATGAAGCATCTTTAGAACCAGTAGAATTGAATGGTAAACCAAATTGCCAACGGTTATGCTAGAGTGTTCTGAAGAGGGCATCGAAAAAAGGCTGAGTCAGCATATTTGCAAAATTAAAAAAAAATATTTTCTCCAAAACCAGCAGTCAGAATCTTTTGATATTTGGTATACAGCATCCATGGGGGAGGGGGGGGGGGAGGCAGGGGGTGGGGGCGGGTGGGTGGTTCAGATACAAGTTTGTTAAAATCAAGCCCATTGGTTCATATTTGGGCTCAATAAAGGAGCCCAAATTGTTAACACAGGGTAATAAGGGGAATATTATTTAAAAATCTTCTTCAGAACCTCCAATCAGAATCTTTTAATATTTGGTATACATCATTGATATAAGGGTCAGCTTCAAGATTGTTCAAACCAAGTTCTTGGGTTAATATTTGGGCTTCCATTGGAAGCCCAAATTTTAACTTGGTTCTATATGGGGGATAATTTTTAAAAATCTTTTTCACATCCACCAGTCAGAATGCTTTCATATTTGGTGTACAACATCTCTAGGGGGTCAGATTCAAGTTTGTTCAAATCGGGTCCCTAGGTATATATTTGGGCTCGCTATGGTAGTCCAGATTTTAACATAGTGCAATATGAGGAAATTTCTTTAAAAATCTTCTTCATCAGATCCACCAGTCAGAATGCTTTCATATTTGGAATACATCTCTAGGGGGGTCTGATTCAAGTTTGTTCAATTTGAGTGCCTGGTTAATATTTGGGCTCCATATGAATTTAACTTTGTACAATATGAGGGAATTTCTTCAAAAATCTTCTTCTTCAGATTCACCAGTCAGAATCCTTTCATATTTGGTTTACAACATCTCTAGAGGAGTCTGATTCAAGTTTGTTCAAATTGGTGTTCTGGGTTAATATTTGGGCTCCCTATGGTACCCTGAATTTTAACTTGGTGCAATATGAGGAAATTTTTTAAAACTCTTCTTCTTCTTCAGATCCACTAATCAGAATGCTTTCATATTTGGTACATCTCTAGGGAGGTCAGATTCAAGTTTATTCAAATCAGGTCTAAAGGTTAATATTTGGGCTTGCTATGGTAGCCGAAATTTTAACTTAATGCCATATGAAGAAATTTCTTTAAAATATTTCTTCTTCAGATCCAATAGTCAGAATGCTTTCATATTTGGCATTCAACATCTCCAGGGAGGTCAGATTAAACTTTGTTCAAATTGAGAGCCTGGGTTATTATTTGGGTCCCCTATGGGAACCGGAATTGGCAATGTAGCTGAAGAATTAGAAATTTCGTATTCAGTGCCCTCTAGAGGTGTGTAACGAAGATTAATCCACATAGATTGTATCAAGGGGCATCATATGGGAGCTCCACATTTTACATTCTGATCCAATAAAGAAAAGGCATGATGCTCTGACTATTTTTGTCACTCCTGAGGTGCTCAAGGATTGACAGTGTATCTTATGGAGATGGATTGCTTAATATAGACTCACTCTTGGACTCTGTTTATATCGTATTCTGTTCAAGGTGAGCGCTTCATGTCCTGAGGGGGGCCTCTTGTTTTTTCATCCATTTAGGCATCAGTTATCGGGGTTTTTGAGGCAAGTTACTGGACTCTTGAAGTAAACTTCACTGGAGACTCCTTGGAGATCTCAATATAGTATATAAACTCTTGATTTATAGGACTTCTAATTGAAGCTGGTATTAACTCTTAACCTGCTGAGTATTTTTAAGATATTTTTTATCAAATCTAGCAGCCATGACTAGAGTTTATAAAAAATTAATCTTAGTATAAAACAAGAAATCTTTGATGAAAAAATCCATTCAATTTACAAGGGGAAAATCTGATTAAATGTGCTCAAATTATATTGATTTCAGTAACAAGAGAAACCCTGTGCTGGGCAGGAATATCCACCAGCAGCATGCAAAGAATTAACAAAGATACTTATTTTATTGTAGATCACTGATCAGATTTGAGTGATTAAACATTTGACATGAACCAGGCTCTTCTATCTTGCCATCCCTTCTTCATCTCTCCCAACATGCACAGACTTTGTTTTTACTGTTTTTCTTGGTCCATTTTGACATATCAAGTCAGCACTATATATGTATATTTGCAAAACAATTTATTTTAAATCTACTTTCTTAATTTTAAAAAAAATTTCAAAGATAGCATGTGACCCCCAATTGGAAAAAGCTTGTTACAATAAGGAGGTCACATAATGTGGTTTGGTTGAAATTTAAAAAAAAATTCTTTTCCAACTGCTCAATTTGTAAATTATGTGGAAAGATGTGGCCGTTTGGTTAGATAAAGGGTAACGCATGACGTAAAAATGTGTTATTGTAGGCCTAAAAAAATTTAAAATCTGTTTCTCAGGCCCTCCCGCATGGTCCTTTTGGCTGCCGCATGTTCTCTTTTTATAACCAATTCAAACTTAAAAAAAAATAAAAATTAAATGGTTTATGTCTGATATTTTACCCAAGTTAAAAAAATTGATGAATTTGTCCCTTGAGTGCAAGAAGGCTTTGCAATGCTTTAGCATTGCAAAGTCTTCTTGCACTCAAGGGATGAAATACACCACCACCCTATTCTGTAGATTATGAGGCCTAAAACTTGAACCAAGAACATGAACTTTTGATGGCAAAAATGTAATTACTGAAATAAAAAATAAAATAAAAAAACGCTCGCCGACATGCAATTTCACAAATAATGGCCTGAGAAACAGAAGATCTACTTTGTGTGGCCTTATGTGGGTTTGGTTAGATAAAGGGTAATGCATGATGTAAAAATGTGTTATTTTATGTGTTTTTTTTCAGATTTAAAACAAAAATTTCAGCAAAACCATACCATGTGATCTGATTGGAATGAGTCAACATGCCTGTTGGAATTTTTAGATTTTTTTTTTCCCACTTCTCAAATTGTATACTATTTCGGTGGATGTTACCACTTCCTTAGGTAAAGGTTTAATGAAGCAAACTTTATCAGAAAGGAGTAAATGGTCATACTCATTCTTTGTTTATATTAAATAGTGGAACCCTGTTAATTGAATAACCACTTTGCAAATGAAAATTATTCAGTTAACAGGAGTACTCAGTTAACAGGGATTGTCTTCACTTTCCTGTATTCTAGAGATAAACTTAGCATTTATTCTATTATATCATGTTTGACAGAGCTCAGTGAGCTCTGTCAAACAAGATATAATAGATTGAATGTCTGTATCGGATATAGTGAGGCCAAAAAGTTCTATAAATAAAGGAAAACTTGGGAGAATCAGAGTAATTTCTAGACAAGTTACAAGATTTTTTATTCAATTAACAGGAGTTTACTCTATAACATATATTCAATTAACAGGTCAAATTTGTGCTGGAGGTATGGTAAATGCATTTGTGTTGGGAAATTATATTCAATTAACAGGGTTATTCAGTTAAGAGATATCCAATTAAGTGGGCTCCACTGTAAAGGACTAAATACATTTTTAACAAACACAATGTATAGGTCTGTGGTCCCTGCTTTTAAACACAGGTATCTCAATTAATGGAAGATCCAACTAGGTTGCCATTAGCTTAGTTGGTATGATGGCAGAGCATTTATGGCTAGGCAATTGGGTGCCATAGACCCACAATTGACTCGCTTTAGGGCCAATTTCCCCCAAACTTCAGAGTTTTCTATTCAGTGGCTTGGACCATCCCCTCCCCCCAGTACTATGCCAGGTGGAATTCCCGCTTGACATAGGTGATATATTCTAACAAACAATAATATATGTTTTTTTTTCTGTTTTTACATTTCCAGTGTCCAACAGGGTATTTTGCATTGTCTACAGGTAACATATTGTGCACTGAATGTCCAGCTGGGTCAAAGTGTCCAGATCCAACAGCATCACCTGTGGTTTGTTCTAGTAGTGAGGTTGGTAACATTTGTTAAATTTTGGTGTCATATTCAGTTTGTAGTGTCCATTTGATTTCAGATACCCCTATTTGACAATACAGTGAAACCCTGTTAACTTAACAGCTGAATTGCAAGTGAATAATATTCACTTAACTCTGCTATAGGGGCAGGGGATCTCTTTTGGAGACCCCTGCCTCTCGGTCCATTTTCCTCCAGACCCTCAATATTTTTTGTTAATAATTAACTAAAGTCGTAAAGAGTATAAACTTCATCATTACAGGTATGACACTTTTTATACAGCTATGTGTGGCATCCTCGTGGTTGTGTCAGCTTTGAACTAGATGATTAAATGAGAATCGAAAGTGTGATTCTTTGAATGGGTGCTCTTAATAGACATCTCTTGGCTGTGCCAACAGTTGACTACAATTAAACAAGAGCGAAACTAGGATCGTGACTCATGGTTGTTTTCTTAGAATGCATGTTACATACATTCGATACATGCGCAGTAGCAAAACATGAGTATAAAAGTGGCATGTCATATAACACAAAAACTGTGGAATGATGGTCATATAACTGTCTATGTAATATTTTCATGCTCTGGGTGTTTTTGACTGTTGCAACCTTGATTAATTAACTCAGTAGCATTTGCATTCATGGGAATAAATGGGCTTTTTGTACTGTGGATAATATATAGTATTAACATTGTGGTTATTCTGCTGACAGCTTTTTCAACCGGCTACGATGGTAATGGGTTTGTAACCAGATATCCAGTCAGCCATTTTAGCACTAGACTTTTTCCCGAAGCTCCAAAAAAGGGACCCAACATTTTAGCCCTAGCATAAACACTGCTCAACTGTTTTCAGTGAACAGCAGTGGGCCCTTCTAATTCTGCTGAAAAACTGAATATTAAATTTATTAAATCTTGTTTTACAAAACTCAAAGATAATAGAGTAAGTGCTTATACTGAAAGTACTTGGGCAAATTTTTTTCTGTGAAACTGAGGAATGAATTGACTGTCCAAATATTTTTTATATCAAATTCAATATAATTCTATATTTTTCATTAAACAGTGAACTAACCCTGCTTGTGTGGAATTAGTATGTTGGGGAGCTGACAGTTGCTCACCGTTGCTTGGTGATTCTTTCCAGATACTCCGGCTTCCATAAAACTGTTGTGGTCATGATTAGCCATTGTGCGAAAATTTGTGACCTTAAACACCAATAAATAAATTCCAATTTCACCTCAAAAAACAAAGCCTATGATCCTTATTGGAACAAGCTCTTTGAGCTTGTTCCAATAAGGGTTCATAAGCTATGTTTTTGAGACACAAAATGAACATTTTAGTTATTAACAAAATTTTGTTGTTAGTGTTGTCTACTGTTTGTGTGAGATACTGGGTTTAATGTATGCTAAATGGGTCAGCATTTGACAGTTACATGCAGTTAATAGGCTTATTCTTATATGCAATATTTAATTAGGTTGACTGTGTCACTAGCATACTGTTGTGGCAGAAATGTTTTTATCACACACCTATTAATGTAAAACACGGGATTTCCACTGTTCTGCCTGTATGATAAAAGAAAAGTTGTATCGCACATGTGGTGATATAAAACACATTTGATTTCGATTCCAACGTAAACAGACAAGGAACCCATCTAAATAAACTACATCAATCATTTGTCAAATGCACTGGAGTCGAGATCGCTTGGAAATTCCAAATTCCTCATTTAGATTTGTTTACCCAGGATATTTAAACAATCAGATTCGAGTCAGAAGTTTACAAAATAAAAATAACCTTCTGACTGCTTGTTCCTTGATAATACTTTTCACAACTGGTCATATAATGATGGAGTGTGCTAAATGTATTAGCTATTTAAACACTTTTTGTTTTGTTATTCCCTGCAGTTTGGTAAAGATTTGAAGTTTGATCATCATGACCATGACACTGACCGGTGTCAGTTGGTTTCGACCAATTGAATGCTGTAAAAATTAAAAAGCAAATTAAGGGTGGTACCCTGCCAACTAACAGTGTTGTCTTGTTGGCAACGAAGGAAACACAACAATTATCCGGCTGAAAACTGCTTTTAGTTCAATATTTTTATCCTGTACCAATGACCCAGACTTAGCTCATGCTAACTCTTAAATATTTAGGGCCAAACACAAATTTTACCCCCCAATCCCCCAAATTTGCATCAAAAACCAAAAATTACATGTCCTATATGGTCCTCCATACTTTTATTCCACTGCGCATGCGCAGTGTCAAGGAGGTGTCAGAATTGGCGCCAAAAGTCATTCTTTGTTTGGCCCTCAATTCAGTATCACCCCACTGATATTTGTGCTTGTAAATCTCAGTTTAAATGATGCGAGACACATAATTATGAGAGAAATGGTGGATATAAGGAGGAAATAGAAGGAGGAGAGGAAAAACAGTGGGAAGAAATGTTCAGGGGTGTAACTTATAATTATTTTCCGAAATTATTTCATGTTGCCTATTTTCAAGGCATGACCTTGTTGTCATTCTTGCTATGAATGTTCCATTGTTTGATCAGTGTTTCCTCTCTCCCTTTCCTTTATTCCCCCCTAGCTATTCTCCTATGCTTTTGGCTTATTTTTGGTAATGTTTATTACTAAAATTTCTTGGGAGTTTTGGCTTGGAAACAGAATTATTTTCTGTTTTTTCCCCATGTTTACGTCCTCACCCTTGGGTGTTTAGGCGTTTTGGTCTGCATCTACCATCTGATGTTCTACAGTTTCCTCTTGGGAAGTCTCTGTTTTGCATCAGATAGTGTTTAAATTGGATACTGATTTCGGGCCATGTTTACCAGTGCCTGGAGTCATATTTCTGGTTTGTTTACACTTTTTGTTTAGGTTGACAACAGTTACTTCTGATAGTGATTTCTTATCTTCTGCTTAGTTTAGTTCATAGCAAGATACATTAATATTGTCATAAGTGTTACATTAATTTTTCAAAATAATTTAAAATTTTTGTCTACACTTAGGCTTTTTTTGGGATCCATTTGGGTTCAGGGTTCCCATTGGGAACATGGGTTCTTCTGAAAAAATTTTTTCAAAAATTTGTTTTTCTTTTTGAATGATTTTTTCGTAATGTTATAATGGATTATTTTATTATGTATCTTTGTTTTCAAGGTTTAGTGCAAGTACTATGACTGTTTACTTTTTTCACAAGATTATTGTTCAAACTCTCGTCCTCTCCAAATCTTTCTGACTCAGAATTGGAGGGTGAAGATTCATTCGCTCAATATGGACATCCTCTTGTCAAATCAAGTGAAACAAGAGATTCAGACTTCAGCAGACATTCAGTGGTTAACTCAGGGAGTTCCACTGCAATTGCCGGATCCGAGTTTTACAGTTATGATGGATGTCAGTCAGTAGGTTGGGGTGCAACATTGAGCCCAACGGATTTGAAGTGCCAGGGTATTTGGGATCCACAGTTCCTAATCAAGCACATAAACATCAAGAAATGATGTCAATTTGACTTGCGCTATGTCATTGGATGGACGTTTTTCAGAATGCACACATGCAAATTCTATCCGACAATATGACGGTGGCAGCTTATATTCAGAATCAGGGAGGCACTCATTCCATTCCGTTGTTCAAGCTAACGGAAAGAATCCTTCTGTTTGTACTAGAACATCAGGTTCTCCTATTGGTCCGTCATATTCCGGGTCGTCTGAACGTATTAGCGGACTCCCTTTCTCGGAGGGGTCGCTAGTTGCCGTCAGAATGGACTTTCAGCAAACGAGTATTCAATCAGATTTGCTACCAATGGGAGCAGCCAAGGATAGACTTATTTGCGACGCATCTCAACAATCAGTTGCAGACGTATGTGTCACCATGTCCGGATCCTCGAGCGTTTGCAGTAGATGCTCTATCGATCTTGTGAGACAGAATGAGAGGATATGTGAATCCTCCAGCACCGTTGATTCAGCAGACATTGCTCAAGATAAAACAATCTCAATGCAATTCTGTGGTAGCATCTCTGTCCCCACATAGACCGTGGATTAATCTACTCAGGTGTCTGTTGTGGGACATGCTGTGGAAGCTTCCTCCACATTTGAGTCCATTCTATTGTTAGATGGATTCAATTAACTGTCCGTACTGCTGATCATAAATTATCTTCAACTCAGCAGTCTGTGCTTTGATTTCTGCTCATGAAGTAAGGGCTCTATCTACTTCTTGGGTTTACGCTAATAGTGTTGCTATTACAGATCTAATGAAGGCTGCATATTAATCTCAGCCTTCCACTTTCACAAATTTTTCATCTTAAGAAATATTGAGTCCATTTCTGGAGATCTGCATTGTTTAGGTCCGTTATCTGTTGCTCAGTATGTCATCCACTAAACAGTTGCAACTTTGGTTTAGCAGGCTTTCTGTTCTGGCAGTGACTCTGTCCTGCTGCCCTCTTCGCTCTGGGGTATTTGACCCAGGGCAAGGGGAGGGGGGGGGGGGGGGTGTCCCCTTAGGTCACTTGCTTTATAGTGTAAAGCAAGGGAATACCTCCTCTGGAGTCAGTAATTCTGAGTCGGCACCAGGATGGTTTTAAAGGTAAAGCTAATGTTTACTCATCCATGTAATATTTTTAAGTGTAGCTCGGTGTGAAACAGTTGTATATGTCACGTTTCACACGGGCATTAATATACAATCTTCAGACCCTGTTAATGAGTATAAAGAGTCTCATTTCTCTGGACTTCCTTTATTTATTGGCTTTCCTTTAAAAAAAAGCGGTGAGGGCAACATTGTAACAAAGTTTTTTTTAGAACTGTACCAGTGGCCGGCTGCAATATCGAACCCAATTAGACTTTTTTGCCCTAAAATGAATTAAGTTTTCCTTGGTTTTCAATAACAAAAGCAAAAGTTGAGTTTCACTGTTTAATATCTTGGCAGAGATATGAATCTTTCATGACTTTCAATAGTTTTATCATAGTTGTGCATCAAACATGTTGTAATGAGAATCGATAATTCCGACAGATAAATATAGCTGATGGTTCTCATTGGTTATGTTCTACTGAACGCTGCAAATGAGAAGAACCAGTCTAACGAGAGAACTTGAGCATGCGAAGGGTACTTTGTATCGGATCGCACTTGAGCTTTCTGGTTAAAATTACTGCATACCCTTAAAATCCATGTGATCATGACAAATACAGTTACGGGTGTGTAATAAAATCCTTTATGTAACAAATTGTCTACATCTGCCCACATAATTTACAAATGGAGTAGTTGAAAAAAAAGTATTTAAAAAAATTTAAACAAAATCATATTTTGAAACCCGCTCAGTGAAACAAGCTTGATGGGCTCATCCCAGTGAAGGGCCACATGATATAATTTTGTTAAAAAAATTTGTAAAAATTTGAAAACAAGATAATTAAAATAATAAATTTTGATATTGTGTGTTTTAGGTAAAGTGTTAATAAATAGATCATCTGCATTGAATGAACTTCGGCTAATGATGATTGAGATTGTGTTTGATGCCATTAGTAAAAGGTCGAGGTCACTGTTACTGTAAATAAGAATTTGGGGTTCTGTGAACCTACTTAAGCAGTTTCCTGTTGAGTACAATACTATAATTTCATACACAGGATGCCTAGAAGGTGTAATTGATTGGGATCGTGTCTGAGGTCAGTAACACTGGTACTATTGTATGTTAACCTTTAACCCTTTACCCAACTCAGAGATTTCAAAATTTATTATTATAAATATTTTTCAAATTTTTTCAAAAAATTTCTACAAAACCATATCTTGTGCCCCCTCTTTGGAACGACCCCGATGAGCTCGTTTCAAAGAGGGGTCACATGATATGGTTTTGTTGAAATTTTGCGAAAAATAAGATTTTTTTCAGCTGCTGAATTTCCATATTACGCGGGTGGATGCGGCCAATTCGTTGGGTAAAGGGTTAAGTCCCCATACAGTCCAAAACTGCCTCTTTTATATAGCTCTTTCCCCCATGGGAACCCTGGGAAGTGAAGCCGTGCTTTTTAACTGTGGTAAACAAGCTCTTCTTTACTGTTAAAATAGGAACCAGTAACCAATGCCTGGGGTGGAAATCCTCTAAAATGGGGAACATGGATATGAACGATCTTAAACACCAATAAAAAAATAAATTCTGTCGCTCTCAAAAAGTTGTCCCAAGTGTATTTTTCCTTGAGAACTCTACTGGTAGGATGCATTTATCTTGGCAATGGTTTTACATCATTGTTGGCTGCCTGTATAGGCAGAAACACTGTCAAGTCATCTGCAGAGATGTGCTTGTATATATAGTAGTTATTAAGGCCACACAAAGTAGATCTTCTGTTTCTCAGGCCATTATTTGTGAAATTGCATGCAGGCGAGCGGTTTTTTATTTTATTTTTTATTTCAGTAATTATTTCTTTGCCATCAAAAGTTCATGTTCTTGGTTCAAGTTTTAGGCCTCATAATCTACAGAATAGCATGGGTGGTGGTGTATTTCATCCCTTGAGTGCAAGAAGGCTTTGCAATGCTAAAGCATTGCAAAGCCTTCTTTGCACTCAAGGGACAAATTCATCAATTTTTTTAACTTCGGTAAAATTTAAATATCAGACATAAACCATTTAATTTTAATCTTTTTTAAATTTAAATTTGTTATAAAAAGAGAGCATGCGGCAGCCAAAAGGACCATGCAGGAGGGCCTGAGAAACAGATTTTTTTAATTTTTTTAGTCCTAACATAAAATTAATCTAATGACATAAGGGTTAATACAATTTTCTTTTCATTTAAAATTAATATCACTGAAATAGCTTAACAAAATGGCAGCTAGCTCCGTTTTTGCCAAGCGGAGCTAATTTTTCAGAAGTAGAATGGGTGTGTGAGTCAAGAAGAATAATAGTAATTTTATTTCTTGATTTACAGATTTCTGATGCAGGAGCAACATCATGTCAACCATGTCCTGTAGGATTTGTTTGTGGATCAGGTTCATCAGCCAGTGCTTGCAGTGTAAGTTACTTTTTTCTTGAGCAAACCTATGTTGAAATATTTTAGTTACAAGAAAAGAATTTGATATTTTATATTTATCTTGCATTTACTTCAGTGATATTAATTTTTTATTACACGCCTGTTCTTTGTAATCCCCATCTACAGCAATACTAAACCATGTGGAAAATGAAAATCTGTTCCACACATATGTGCGGAACGGAAATTGTTGACAGACTAGTTTTAAATAGAATCGAAATTCACTGGAATCTTCTACAAATTGTGCAACGCAATTACAAATTGAATGACTAGCCATAGCTGAAAATCATACAATGAGTTCCAATGTGTTCTATGTGCCAGTAGGCACATAGAACATATTGGAACTCAGGGGACAAAATAGTAACATGGGTTCCCCTTGCAAATTTGGTTGGCAATCAAATGTGTTCTTTTTGATGATAGTTATCAAATGAATTGCTGAGTGTCCTTCTAATAATTGTTTTTGTAGACGTGAAGGCACGTAATAAACACAGAACAACACGTGTGTGTAATTGGGTTAATCGATATGGCACTTGTGCCATTGTGGAAGGATAAAACTTCAGGCCTGCGGACTCTCGTTCCATCTTTCCGTGCTGGCACTTGTGCAATATTGATTAACCCATTCACACGCACATGTCATTCTGTGTAGATATCAGAGGGTAAAACTTTGAATCCACTGACAACACAAAACATTTGCTATCACTAATTGGTGGCGACACATTTAACAAAGTAACTATTTAATATAAGTTTCACATTTTTAGCTCACAAACTTCAATGAACTGATGAGTTATTATGATGGGTATGGTGGCATCCATGTCAGCACCTGTGTCGCTGTCAATCATACATGTCCAATTTTGTAAGAGTTTGTGTTTAAGTCACTTTCTCAAGTCCTGTGACCTTAGTAGGTTACCTTTCCAACAGTATTCTACCCCAAACCATGATTTTTTAAAAATTTTAATCAAACTTTGTGGTAAAACTTAATTTTTAGCTCACATGGCTGAAAGTCAGGATGAGCTATAGTGATCACTCACTGTCCGTTGTCTGACGTTCATCATCCAGCGTCTGTCATCCGTGAACATGGTGTTTGCACATGCTCCACTGAAACTGCTGAACTGATTTCAGTTAAATTTGAGGTGTTTCCTTGTTCTGTCATCGCATTTTGTTTTTTCAAATCAACTAGTCCAGCCCGATAGGTAGGGGATTGAGGAAATGCTCCAAAATTTGTTTCAAATATTCTTCTCATGATCCAGTGGGTACAATGACTTGATATTTAGTATAGAACTTCCTTTTGAGGTGTGGAATCAAGTTTGTTCAAACAAAGTTCATGGAGCAATATTTACCTTTGTAATGGAAGGGGTAAGATTTTTGGCCATGCCAAAAATTTCTATTTTCTAAACTGATAGTCCAATTTGAACCAAATTTTATATGTGGTATTATTGAGTCATAAGAACATGATTCATGGAAAAAAAATAATTTCTGTGTCCTACTTGGATACCCAGGAGCTAAAAATATAAATATTTTCAAACGCTCATATGTCCCAAACCTCATTGAACTGTTATTTGGTATGAAGCATCCTCAGGACCACTAGAATGGAATGAGTAAACAAAATTGCTATAGGTTTTGCCAGGGTGTTCTGTGTGTGTTTGTGTGTGTGTGTGTGTGTGGGGTGGGGGGGGGGGGGAAGGGTTGCATAAAAAAATGCTGAATCAGCATATTTGCAAAAATTAAAAAAAATAATTTTTTCTCCAGAACCACTGATTGGAATCTTTTGATATTTGGTATACAGCATCCATATGAGGTCAGATACAAGTTTGTCAAAATTCAGCACCCTGGTTCATATTTGGGCTCAATACAGGAGCCTAAATTTAACATAGGGCAATATGGGGAATAATCTTTAAAATCTTCTTCTTCAGAACTACCAGTCAGAATCTTTTAATGTTTGATATACATCATTGTTATGAGGATTAGATTCCAGATTGTTCAAATCAAGTGCCTCGGTTAATATTTGGGCTTCCATTGGGGGAGGGGAGGCAAATTTTAACTTATTGCAATATGGAGGATAATCTTTAAAAATCTTCTTCGGATCCACCAGTCAGAATCTTTTTTTATTTGGTCAGGGTTCGTGATTTAGAAAATGGTCGAGGCCAAAAAATTGGCCCTGGGATCAGAGGGTCGGGGCCTATTCAGGGCCAATTTTCCAAAGTCAAAGAAAATGACTCTATGAATAATCATTCTGAAATATTCCAGGAAACAATAAAATTCACCCCAATCCAGATACATTTAGTTGATTTCAAGCCTGAAAATAATATTGTTTTGAGTGCCGGCCAAAATGTCAGGCACCAGATAAATCATGTCAGACACTTCAGAACTTAAGACTGACATTCAGAATAACACCTGAAAAATCTTTATAAGTTACAATTTAAACTAGAAATACCCCCGCTAACCCCCCCCCCCCCCACCCGAAATACCATATAAGTTACAGTTAAAACTCGAAATAGCCCCCCCCCCCCCTTTTTCTTTACATATATGCTGTCACCTTTGTAGAGTCGCACTCCCCCCCCCCCCCCCACCATTTGGGTTGAAAGACTTCCGACCCATACATCTGGGTACATGACCAGAGCTGAATCCACCAGGCTTTGTGTTTACAAATACAGCGTCGCAGGTTTGTAGGGTAAAAAAATGTTTGAAATGCCACAATCACGTCGGTTCTGGGTCGTTTCGTCCTCGTTTTTTTTTTGGGGGGGGGACGTTTCGGCCTCAACTGGGGCCGAAACGTACCGCCTGTCGAGGCCAAAACACCCCCATTTTTTTCTTCTTCTTCTTTTGTTTCGTCTTCGATTTCAAAACATATCGGGGCAGAAATATCCCGGGGCGAAACGTCCCAAAGCTAAACTGTAAAAGGCCGAAACATCCCAAACCTGCACTTCAGATGGCTTGTTACTTTTGTTTATTTTTGGAATGACTGGTGCCATTATGTTGTTCGAAACGTATGTCAAGTGCCCAAGTTGGGCGATATAAATAAATTTATGAGGCGGGATAATTGTTGGAACTGATGATACATCTATCACTCACCCTTGATTGATATAAAAAAAATACAATGGTATGTCAAAATGAAACGCATATTATTAATTATGGGCATTCGAGTTGGGCGATAAAAACCGCAAAGATTTGATTTTGTGTGTTTCGGATTTTCCAAAAATATTTTTGGCTTTTTGCAATTGATTCGCTCCTTCAAATGAGTTGCGGTAATTTTTAATCTATCAGGAAAAATTTCCGATTCACGATTTTCTAAGACAGGTTGTGAAAGAAATTTTCTTCTTGGCAAAATAAATGTATGAAATCCGGTTATTTACAGCAGTTGGAGACGTTTTGTCCCTGATATTGGAAATTGGTAGGTGTGTGAGCAGACTGCAAAATTATTGACAGGTGAAACTGGTGAGTGCCAAGATGTTTGGTGATTGAGTGGGCGTATTTTCCGTGCAAGTGTTGGAGACTGACAATTGTTGTGGGCGTTAACGATGCTCGATGTTCAATATTTGACAGATGTTTTCCTGAAGTAACCTTACTGCGCAGGTGTAAGGGATACTTCCTTTGAAAGTGTTGTTTACATTTGAAAAAAGCCAGTGTTTAATACTGATCAAACCATGAGGGCCTGTGATTTGGGGTAGATAATGTTGGCCTCGGACATTTTGACTGTCTATTTTTATTTGCAAGCACTACTTTTTGAACGGCTACGTGCGCCCAACATAACGCGCTACCATCGGTATTTACCCGCGCACGCTAAAATCGAAGGACTGCATATTCGCGGCAGATGGGTTAGTTTAGATTGTGGTTCGCGGATCGATCGCGGCCGGAAAAATGGCCTCCACGACAACCTTCTCGCGGCCGATCTCGGGGCCGGTGCCGATTGGCCGCGACAAAACACAAACCCTGTTTGGTATAGCTTTCTTGGGAAGGTTAGATCTCATTTTGTTCAAACAAAGTCCCTAGGTTAATATTTGGGCTCCCTATTTGAAATAATCTTTAAAACTCTTCTTCTCCAGAAACAACAGTCGGAAGTGTTTATTATATGGCATACAGAATCCTTACTGGGGTTGAATTCAATTTGTTCAACTCGAGTCCATCGTTTGATAATTGAGATCTCTAAGGGAGCCCAAGTTTTAACTTTGTGCAATATGAGGAATAATCTTTGAAAATCTTCTTTAGATCCACCAGTTAGTATCCTTTGATATTTAGTATACAGCATCCTTAGGAAAGGCAGATCTAAGTTTGTTTAAATCAAGTCTTTGGGTTAATATTTGGGCTCCCAATTGGAGCCCAAATTTTAACTAGACCAATGTGAGGGAATAATCTTTAAAATTCAGATTCTTGAGATACACTCAGAATCTTTTAATATTTGGAATATAGAATCCTTAGAGGGTTCAGATTCAGCTTGTTCAAATACAGTCCCAGGGTACTAATTTGAAACCCATGTGGGGGTGGGGAGGTTGTGTGCAAATTTTAACATAGTGCAACATTGGTAATATTCTCAAAATCTTCTTCTCCAGAACCACCAATCAGAATCTTTTGATATTTGGTATACAACATCCTTCAAGTTTGTTCAAGTTAAGTCCCTGGCTTCATATTTGGACTCCCTACTTTTGCATTGTTGAAAATCCTGACATTATTATTTCTGTGGTAGCATCCCCCCAATACTAGAAAAAAAATCATCTAGCATGGACAACAGAGTTAGAAATAATTAAATAACTTCATTCCCCTGTAATTTTAACTAGCCACAGATGCTAATTAAATCCTTCTTTATACAACTATGGTCAGGTGGGCACCTCAAGGCCCATGGGGTCTCTTGTTTTTAAGTTGTAAGAATTTGTGTTAACTCAAAGTGTATGCATGTTATGTTTCTTTAACAAACATCTTTGGTGTTTATTTGTCTTCTGACATTCAGAGGCAACTAAAACCTCATTATTACAAAATTTAAGAATATTTTTATATTTTTTTTCACAAATTTTAATGTTTTTTGGACCTTGAAAATTTCACAGTCAAGTGTTGTAAGAGTTTGTGTTAAGGTAGTTGTCCCAAAGTCAAGTTCTCCTCAAGGCTTTAATATTTATTAGATGAGTGTTTGGAATGTACCACCACAGTGATGAGCCCTCACACTGAGTTTTTGGGGTTTTTTTTTAATTTTAATCAAATTTTTCATTCATTAAAACTTAGATTTTTGAAGTTGTAAGAATTTGCATAACAGCTTGCTGTACCTAATTTGCATAAATTTTTTCATAAGAATTTGTATTTAGAATATTTTTTCACAGGTGAGTGTTAGGGATTCCTGCAATATTACTCTTTTAATTTGGTTAAAATATGGATTTAGGTTAGTCTTTATGCTCATATACTTTTTAGCTCAACTTTGGCAAAGCCAAATTTGAGCTTATGCCATGGCCAGTCGTCCGTCTGTCCATCAACAATTCAATATGGCTCGGGCTAGAGGCCGTATTTATGAACCGATCTTTAAAAAACTTCTTGGGTACCTTTGTTATGACCGTGGGACGAGAACAAGTGTTTTTGGGTCCGATCCGAAATTCAAGTTGGCCGCTGGCAGCCATTTTGTACAAAATTAGGTGCAATCAGATTTTTGTGCAGAACTTCCATATGAAAGTGCTGATTTAAATAATTCTTTGTATGAATGTTTAGTACCATGGGATACATCACATATACTACAGGTTTTTTTCTCGTGCGTAAATTATGCAAATTAAACTAACTTTGATGTATTCAGTGTTATTTTCAGCACTGTAAGTGCAAATGCCAATACGGCTCGGGCTAGAGGCCGTATTTATGAACCGATCTTTATGAAACTTCTTGGGTACCTTTGGTATTACTGTGGGACGAGAAAGAGTGTTTTTGGGTCTGGTCCGAAATTCAAGTTGGCCGATAGCAGCCATTTTGTACAAAATTAGGTGCAGTCAGATTTTTGCACAAAACTTCCATATGGAAGCGCTGATTTGAATAATTTTTTGTGTGAATGTTTAATACCATGGGATACATCACATATAGTACGGGATTTTTTTTTCATGCAGAAATTATGCAAATTAGATGAACTTTGATTTATTCAGTGCTACTTATACACTGTAAGTGCACATGTCAATACGGCTCAGGCTAGAGGCTGTATTTATCACCCGATCTTCACGAAACTTCTTGGGTACCTTTGTTGTCACCTATTGACGAGAACAAGTGTTTCTGGGTGCGGTCAAAATTCAAGATGGCTGACAGTGGCCATTTTGTACCGAAATTAGGTCCAATCATTTTTTTGTCACAATTTCTATACAGCTCGTATTTATGAACTGATCTTCACGAAACCTCTTGGGTACCTTTGTTTTCACCTTGGGACAGGAATGAGTGTGTTTTGGAGTGCCTTTGTTATCACTGTGCTATGAGAACAAATATTTTGGGGTTCAGTCAGACCCGCCCTGGGACTCAAAGATTTCTTTTCTAGTTTAGCATCTGACTGTCACCCACCTTTACAATACTTTACCTATACATTTGTTACAGGCTACGGTCAGTATTTATGTACAGTGCATTACAATACTTTATATGTACCTTTGTTATCAGGTCATTACCTAGATGTTTGTCATTGCTGTGTCACCTACTATACATGTACATGTCTTAACAAGTTGAGCTACAGTGTCATTGACACTTTCATTTAATTTCTTGCTTTGGAAATTTGTGTTAAGATTAGCTCTGTTATTTATATTTTTGCAGTCAAGCTATTCTTTTTGATTTATGGTCAGCATTTATATAATGTACTTCTACCTACTTTTACAGAATAAGAGTTTTTCTTTAGATCAAGTACTATGTAGATTTTGGCTGCCTGTTTTCAGATTACCCATTTAACATTGCTCAAACTGTATTGAAAATAAATGTGGGCGAGCGGTTGAGATTTGACATCCCTCTCATTATATATATATGTAATAAAAATAATTATTTTTAAGTTTTGATGCATATCTCTAACTCTTTATATCCAGGATACATTAAAGTGACCTAATCGGTATTAATTGAATACTCCTGTTGACTGAATAATCTTCAATGGCAAAGTAGCTATTCAGTTAGCAGACTTCAGCTGTGTCAGATTCCGTCTATTGAGGTCCTAGCATGACCAGTTTGAAGTGTTGGTAAATGTTAATTAAAAAGAAGTTACATGATGGCTACTACATGTATATTTTATTAATCCACAACATAAATTCCTAAGATTTTAAGCCTAGGGGTTGCGTGAAATAAAAGGGTGAAATTATATGGGTGGACTTATTTTCAAGAGGTGGAGCATGCATGCGAATACAGAGGCAAAGTGGACACAAAATTGACTCAGTCAATCCCATAACAAAGATGCATTGACCCTTTAACAAACCAATTAATAATATGCACCCATGTAATTATACCCCCACAAAACAAAGTTTTAAGGGGGTATATAGGAGTCAACTTGTCCGTCGGTCTGTCGTCGCCGTCATTGTCATCGATCCGCTGCAACTTGTGGAGCGAACTACTTCCACAGTTTTAGTCTCATTTTCATGAAACTTAAAAAAATGATCAACATGATGACGGGAAGTGCGTGACATAATTGTTTTTCCAGATTGAATTCAAGATGGCCAACTGGCAGCCATATTGGATTTTGCAAAATACTTGTGGAGCGAAGTACTTCTACAGTTTTTGCTGCATTTTCATGAAACTCAATACAAATTGATCAACATGATGAGGAACAGTGTGTGACATAAATTTTTTCCAGATCGGATTCAAGATGGCTGACTAGTGGCCATATTGGATTTTGCAAAATTCTTTTGGAGTGAACTACTTTTACAGTTTTTGCTGCATTTTCATGAAACTCAATATAAATTGATCGACATGATGAGGAGCAGTGCATGACATAAATTTTGTTCCAGATCGGATTCAAGGTTGCAGACTGGTGGCCATATTGAATTTTGCAAAATACTTGTGGAGCGAACTACTTCTACAGTTTTTGCTGCATTTTTGTGTAACTCAATATAAATGATCAACTCAACACAATGAGGAGCAGTGCATGGCAGAATATTTTTCCCAATCAAATTCAAGATGGCCGACTGATGGCCATATTGGATTTATTTTTTTACTTAGAAAAATTGTATGCCCCTTTTCAGTCACCCACTCTAGGTAGTATGACACGGTGGGGGTATACCGGGTGACAGACCATCTCTAGTTTATAAATTTAACGGTTGAAAAAATCAAAACAATTCCAACACAGCCATATCATGTGACCCCCTCATTGGAATGAGCTCGTTCCAATGAGTGGGTCACATGATATGGTTATGTTGAATTTTTTCAAACCTTTGAAAAAGAAATAATTAAAATAACAAATTTTGATATCATGTGCATTTTTAGGAAGGGGTTCTTTTACATTGTAATAACTTACATGTACCTGCTTGGCTGTCATCGATGTTGTCATTCCAAAGTCAGGGACTGGGCTTATTTACAAGAAAGGGACTCTGAAATTGAAATCTGAAAAGTTGGTAGGTGGGCTTATTTTTACCTGTGTCGCCAGCGGCAGGGCAGGTCTAGTAACCGCTCGACTCCATCCATCAGTCCGTCCGTCCATCCGTCAGTCCGTTCAAAACACTTCTTCCATCAAAGTTTTCTTGGCTTCTATGAAAGGGAATGATTTTATATTTGGTCTGCTGTTTCATAATGATGACTTGTATCGTGTATCTAATTTTCAGATCTGCCGTGCAGCTACTTCCTGTTTGCCGATACTTTGAAGTCTGTTCATCTCTGTAATCAATTGCATGCAGCGATGCAGGTCCAGACCCGGTATTGGTCTTGGCTTGTTCAATTATGGGGTTATACCTTGGTCAGTATGGTAATACTAACATCTGGACATGCACAAAATGCTATTTATTTATATTAATTGAGTTTTATTTAGTGTATGTATTTTGTTATTCTAGGCTGGTCAGTATTCTAATGGAACAGATTGTGTGCCCTGTCCTGTTGGGCATTCTTGTCCTTCACCTCTGTCTGGTCCACAGCTTTGTCCTCAAGGTACATATCAAGACTCACCAGGACAAACTGCCTGTTTAGCATGCCCTCAGGGACAGAAATGTGTAGATGTGTCACAAGCACCTGTCAGTTGTGATCCAGGGTATTACAGTCTTGCTGGAGATGGATATTGTACGGTAAGTATTCACTTGGGTAAAATATTTAATCCATTGACAAAGTGTCTACACAGGTAATGAAATGTTTATAGCAATCTCTTCACGTCTGCTATGTTAGTGGGCCATTCAAGGAATATTACAGCATTCACTTGCTATTTATGTTACAAAATAAGAAGTTTTTTAGTGACATCATTCAAGGCCTGCAGAGCAAACTTGAATGTGGAGTCTGAAATGTAAGCACTGATTCTACAATCCTCTTCCAGAAAATTGTTTGAAAATTTGTGATCTAAGGAATTTGGGCACATTAGTAGTCACCAATTCCCCAAAATCATTCAGATCGCACAGTAGGCATACATTTTTAAATCTAGCGTGCTACACTAATCCACCCCTGACTTGGATAATGGCTGACTTGAAAAGTAACTTCTTTAGAATTAAGAATGACAAATAGAACTAGATTATTTTGAAATCGCAATTTCCAAAAGACATACAACGAAACATGGCCATCACTGATCACTGAGTGGGCCCCTGCCAAGATGAAATTTTTTTTTAGATTAATGTAACAAAATCCTTGTTAACACTTTTTGAAATAGTTAGAAATTGTGATAAATTGGAAAAAGAACAGCTATCATCTTTTTGAGCTGGGCAACATACAAAATACGAAAATTAAAAAAATTATAACCCATTTTAATTTTGGGCCTACTGGTCTCTTTGACATCACATCTGACTTCAATCACTAATGACATCATAGTATTAACAATTTTCCAGCAATTTGGATGAGACTGCACACAACTTGCCCTCAACTATTCTTCTTGCCGAATGTGATATTATAACACCATGTTATGTAGATTGGAAGCTAGGTCTGTCACCAAATGGGAGGGGGTAACAACACCTGTCGGTATTGACAGTACATTTCCAGAAGTTGAAGTCAGATTTTCAAAATATTTTCAAATTTTTAATCATCACCTTGAGTCCTAAAACTTCCTTTTATTTCAACTTTATACAATAAAATTTAATTTTGACATCATAGCATTAACAATTATTCAACAATTTAGATGAAACTAAACTCAATTTGCCCTAAATTATTCCCTGTGCTGTATTGTATATTATTATTTTGGTATGTTTTGTAGTTAGTTGGTCTGTCACAGATGGGAATGGGTTGGCAAAACTTGAAATGACCTTAAAATGTTGAAAATGAAGTTAATTGAAAAATTCCAAAGCACATATATTTTTATTTTTTGAGTTGTACAACATTCTAAAATTTCATGAAAATTGGACAAAATTTAATTTTTTGTGACGTTGGTGTGAAAAAGTTTACTTGAAAAATTGGCCATAACTATTGAAAATTTCCCAAGTCAGTCCCACATTTTAAATAAGGTTTTTTCAGAGAAGAGATTTACAAAAGTTGAATAGGGAGTCTTGATGCAGGCGTCGATATTGAAAGATGAAGGAAAACATGTTAATTGGGTATTGTTTTTGGATAAAGGGGGAAATTCAAAAAAGTGAGAGAACCGTACTGACCCGTCTCGAAGCCCAGGGGGTGCATGCAGTAGAAAAATAAAGAAGTGGGAAGTGGGCTTCAGAACGAGTAATCAAGTCTGCAAGTCAAGTCGGTGTGTATCGGAATGGGAAATGATTAATTATCCTTTGGGTATGATAAGAAAGAGAGAGTACACTATTAAATAAAATATATCCACCCAATTATCTTGCACATATTTGTCAACTGTTTTAATAAGTGATCAGTTTAAAATGCTGAACAAATTGAACATCACCTCAATGTTTTGACAACAGCAGACCATGCTGTCAAGCCATATTATTTCCAGGTATCACATGCTTTGATTGTTATTTTGCATTAAAATTTAGAGTGAAAAAGTTGATAACAATATGAAAAATATAAATCTTACTTTCAAATAGTTGGTAAATATGTTTGAAACAATAAAAAATAATAAAATTTTGATTATATTCCATTGTTTTCTCGCTGGGTTTCCCGAACTAGTGATTGATGTGATGTAAACTGTAGATAAAGTGGCGATCATGTGTGCAATTATGCTGCAGCTGGGTCCAAGGGAGTAAGTGTTATGTTTATTAATATCCAATTGTTTCCAGTCAGCAGATGTTTTAATGGCAAAAAAAAGGGTTATTTTGTGTTCTTGTCACTTTTGCACAACTGCACCAGCACTAAAAATTGTAAAGTACTGCTCTGTATAGGTAAGATGCTAGGACAGGCATCTATAGCCTGTTTGCCAAACCTTTTTCTCATAAATGAAATAAAATATTGTTAAAAAAAAAAAATCTATTACATGTATTTATGTTTGAAAATCGGGCATAAATATTAACATTAAATTCAACACCATTAATTAAAATCACATAAAATACGAACAATCTGTGATAGGGTTGGCGACAAGAAACAGCTTGAACATTACAATATCTTCATTGTCAACGATAGGTTTGGCAACAAGAAACAACTTGAACATTATGGTATCTTCATTGTCTGTGATAGGTTTGGTGACAAGAAACAACTTGAACATTACGGTATCTTCGTCAGTGAATGATTTATTGTGATGATGTTTCATATTTAATACTTCATTTATTTTATGAATGAATGACATGGAGATAGTGACATAATAGAATACTATTCACACATGTTCAGAAATTTGTTTACATGTGTAATAACTGATCTGGTGTTCTGTATTCCATATGTCCCTGTGGAAACACCAGCAAGTGATGCAGTGCTTGTTTACTGTGGTAAACAAGCTCTGTTTTACTGGTAAAGTAGGACCCGGTCACCAGTGCCTGGGGTGGAAGTCCTCTAAAATGGGCAAAATGGATATATAAATGATTGGCTGGAATTGACTTTATTTCCATCTTGCGGCCACGATTAGCCACTATATAAAAGTATGTGACCTTAAAAACCAATAAATAAATATTCTGTCTCATTTGATGAAATCAGATTAACCGCATCCCATTTATTATCCTCCGCCGACTTAGGGAGGGGGATATTGAAATAGTATTTGTCTGTCCATCCGTCCTTGCATCCTTCCATCACAAATTTTGTCCGCTTTACATTTTTTTATTGGATTTTTACAAAACTTGGTCTGAAGTATCAGTATCAAGTGTAGACATGCATGTGATCTGGCATTTTCGATGCGACATATTTTGCTTTGTTACTGCCCTTTGAAATAGCAAAATTTTCATCACAAAGGCTTGTCTGCTTAACTCCTCCTAAATTTTTTATTGGATTTTTATGAAATTTGCTTTGAAGTATCGGTATGAAGTGTAGATGTGCATGTGGTCCGGAATTTTCTATGCAATGAATTTTGCATGGTTATGGCCCTTGGTAATAGCAAAATGTCCATCACAAATGGTTGTCCGCTTAACTCCTCCTGCATTTTTCATTGGATTTTTACGAAACTTGGTGTGCAGTATGAATATGATGTGTACATTTGCATATGGAAAGGAAGTTTCGATTCGAGTAATTTTTTCAGAGTTATGGCTCTTGTCGACTTTGAATTTACCAAAATTGCAGATTTTGGGAAGATACCTTCAGTTGCGATTAAAGAAATTAAATGATCTTTGGTGAGTGATATTATTAGGTATGAATACATCTCCAGGTCGATAATGAGATTATTCGATTATTCCTATTATAACATAAAAGTCGGCGGGGGGGGGGTATGTATTTTGGATGTCTTTAGACTCTCTTGTCACTTTTGGTGACAAGGGGGATATGACTAATCTGCTCTCATCAATGAAACAAAATCCAGAACACCAGATTAGTTATTGTCATAATAATCTGTATTTATTTAACCCCTACATCCACTTCAGGTTAATTTTTCTATAATACTACCGTATATACTAAAACACAGTTACAGATGACTTAACAGTTTTTCTATATCATTGTTGGCTGTTTGTACAGTCAGCCAATAATCATGTACAAACTGTTTCAAGATAATAGCAGCCGACCTGTGGAGTTCTCATGGAAGAATACGCTTGGGCAGTGTATGTTCTGTCGGGTGCCAATTTTGCCCATTGCAATAGATTTGGCACCAAAATATCCTCATTGGCTTACATGTTTGCACCAAAAAACGTTCCTTTCACTTGTGAAGGAAAGTCATTGCAGCAGTGAAGAACATGATCAATGTCGAAACAAATAAAAAATATTTTATTACTTCTAGTACAAGGAAATCATCAACTGACAATAAAGGTGGAAACAGTAATCAATTTTCACGAAACACACTCAAACCCAGTGATTTGGTCAATAAGGTATTAGGAATAGTGTTTGAAGAAACTTTCAACGTTAGTTGTCAGTGGTTGGTAAAGAGGCTTTGTTTTTTCTTCAATAAAACATTGCAGGTTAGTAGCTTACACAAAGCAGAATTTACCAGGGTAGTTAGATAAATACTTTATTTGGTTAGATAAATAGTTCATACCATTGCAGGTGACTTGTGACAATATGAATTATTTATCTAATTAAATGCTGCCTTTTGTAAAGAATCTTGAACCACAAAGCCCAGTGGATTAACAGTAATTAGTAGATTAATCTGTAATTATCTGAGTGCAACAACTAGAGTGTTTGTACTGACACCATTCGTCCTTACCATTAATTGAATCTGTAGCATAGATATGACTTAGTGACATACCTTTCCGTCTACTGAAGATTTTGTCAGAACTTTCGAGTTCTGCAGGTTTTTTCCATGACCAATTGTCATGTCACCCATGAAGTAGCTACCAGCTGGTTTTTCAAAACTCGATCAATTTATTTGGATCAGAGAGTGAAAAAACATTCCACCACATTAGTGTTGGGCATTTAAATACTGTTTGGTACTAAAATATCCAGAATGGCTAAAAATTTTGCATCAGTCAGGTTTGGGCCAGAGTGAACACTACACTTGGGGCAACATTTGCAAAGCAATATAAAAGTGGCAACTTGTTTCGATCAGAAAAAATATAAAAAATCAGCACTGAATATTATATCCTGTTTTTTAGAGTTGTCCATCTGGATTTTACAGTGGTACATCATCAGGCTCTTGTTCTCCTTGCCCAGGAGGAAAGAAATGTTATGATGGAGGTAGTTATATAACACCAGCTGACTGCGATGCAGGTACATACAGTCCTTCCAGTCAGCTGTCATGCTCAGCATGTGACAGTGGTAAGTATTTAAGTGTATTGCTATCTTTTAACTCTTAACTCACTGAGTATTTTAAAATATTTTTTATCTAAGCTAGTCAGGGCTGCTGTCAAGCAGCCGTGATTATATTTGATGAAAAATTCTTCAAAGTTTGACTCGAGTAAATGCTGGTCAAAAGTCTGTACAATTTGTAGGTGACAATTTGATTAAGTGTGCTAAAATTTACTTATTTTTGTGACAAGAGATTTCCTGTCCTGGGCAGCATACAAGGAGGTAACAGAAAATAATCCATTCTGTTATTTATTATAAACCTTCAGTTGCTGTGATATCTGTACACTGTCTAAATTCTTTATATTTATAAGAATGTGTTCCAAACAGATGAGTAAGATGATAATTATACCACCAGTTTTTAAAAAAGGTGTTGTGTACTGGAATGCATCTGTCCATGCATCCGTGTGTATGTGTCCATTTGTGCATACATCTGTGCGTACTTCTGTGTGTGCATCTGTGCGTACATCTGTATGTCTGTCTGTCTGATGTCTGTTCATGTCATAAATTGAAGATTAGTGCTCAGATTTTGATGACATTTTTTGCATGTGTTTCGTATCATGAGCTTTTTCAGAAACACAAGCCGTTTTGCTGTCCGTATATTTTTTCCAGAGGTTATGGCCCTTGGAACAATTTTATGTCTGTTCGTCTTGTATCTCAGGTTTGGATTGTCGGATCTCAATGAAATTTGGCAGGAAGATTGCTTATGGGGGAAGGCTGTCAAACAAGTCTCGAATGATGTTTCTTACATTTCACTTTCTGGAGTTTTTCCCCCTTTTTTGACTTGGAACTTTTTTATTAATTTGCCAGTCCCATGTCTATTCAGATCATAACTTAAACATTAGTGTTTCGATATTGATGAAATTTCATACAGGTATTTAGTATGATGAGCTCTTTCAGAAACCTTTTGCTGTCCATATATTTTTTCTGTGATTTATGGCCTTTAAAGTGCACAAAATAGCCAATTTTTGTCTGTTCTGCTTGTTTGAGAATGGTTTGTTTCTGGATATGTTTGATCAACTTCTCCTACTGGATGGTCCGGTCATCACCAAACTTAGCCCATGGTTGTATGTGGACATTATAAATGTAACTGAGGGATTGGCTTTCATGTCTGCAGTAAAACAAAGAAAATAGATGCAAATCACCTCCCAACATGTGGCATTATGTCTTTGTTCTATATCTCTTATGTGGATGGTCTGATTGTCACTAGACTTCAGTAACAGGTGTTTGTGGCCTTCACAATTACCTCTTAGGGGTGTGGAGGGGTTGAATTAATTTCTTGCTGTAAAACTAAGAGAGTAATTTCACATCTCCCATATCGATGATCTGATTGATACATACTATAAGTAACAGGTGCACATGGATCTCACAATTTCTATTGGGTTGAATGTGTTCCTCCCTGCTGTAAAACAAAGACAGTAAACCCCATGCATGTATGCCTAATGTTGAAAATATGTCCATCTTAGCATTTTGAGAGGAGAGGGTTGCATGTACCATGCTTGGCATGCTCTTCTTAAAATTACATGGCTCTGTAGTGATACTTGGCTTTTAAAATGGATTTGTGAATATTTCAATGATTTTATGCAAAAAAAACGTTTTCCCCTTAGGATTGGTGTCGGGTCGGTCCATTGAGTGAGAGATATTGTCCATCTGACACAGCCTTATCCCTCAACTTAACGGCACCAGTGGGCATATGTGAGCACCTCTGGTGCAATCTCTTGTTCTGTCAACATTGCTTTTCAGTGTGTTTCATGCTTTGAAGTCTAAATTGGAAGATAGATTTTGTGCATAATTCGATGACAGTACTGTGATCATAAAAGTGATTTGCATTATATCGTGATTGGGTCACTGCATGCTTGATTATCAGTCTGTTTGTTTATTGGGCTTTAATGACACTTTCAACAGCCAGGGTCATATTGTGTTGGGCAGTTTTATGGATGGAGAAAACTGAAGTACACAGAGAACCAGAGCAGTGATGAGCAACTGTCAGACTCTCAAACATACTAAATCTGCACAAGCAGTGTTAGCAGAGATTAAAGGCAAGTGCACCATCGATGTGCAGTATGCCTTAGTACACAATGCCGCTGTTCCCCCATGTTGGCAATTAATTGATTATCGGTGGGTCAAGATTTTATAAATAAAATATTTCCAAATCTAGATCGAATCACAGAGAGAGAGGCATGATAACACTGTGCACTAAGGCATAATGCACATCGGTGCTGCAGCTGTCTTCAATCAATGCTAACCTTGCATGTGTGGAGTTAGTACGTTGGGGAGTCTGACAGCTGCTCACCATTGCTCTGTGGTTCTCTCCTGGTACTCCGGCTTCCTCCACCCATAAAACTGTCTGTCATGAGGTGAGACTGGCTATTGAAAATGTCGTTAAACTCCAGTAAATAAATAAATTGATGAGACCATCTCCTGATATTGGTTTTAGTTAGCCTTCAAAGAGAGATTTCAAAGATGTGGCAATGTCATAGACTGTTGCTTTCAAAAAGAAAAAAATTGACACTTTTTTTTTACAATTATTCTCCAACATATCCAACATACAGTTGTTGGAGATTTGTTACATGCTAGGCATGTTATATTCCTCCAAGGTATAATATTACAAACTGATGACTGAAGCATAAAAAACAAACAAAAATGGTATTAGGTTAGATTCTTTTGGACAATATTCAGCATGCCAGAACCCTTTTCAACATAACTTTAAAGAAAGTATTTCCCAATTTCCCACGTGTTCAGAAAATATTCCCTTTATTTTTCTCTTTCGACTGTTATGTGAATTCCTTTCTGAAAAAATGTTACATGTACTCATTCATTGAGGAGCAAATAATATGCCTTGGCACTTTGAAAGTGATAAACTTTTATTTCCACATATATATGTGTGAAATTTTCTATATTTCATCATTGTGTTTGAAGAAAGGGTGGTAAAATATTTGTGGCATTTAGAATAACATGGGAGTGTGGTAGCTCAGTGAAAAGGGTATTAGACTTCAAACTGAATGGAAACTGCATTGTGTTCTTGGGCAAGGCACTTAATTATGATTGCCACAAGGGGGTGCGATGGCACTGTTAAGGCATGATGCATGTTGATGATGCACTTATCTTCAGTCAGTACTAATCCTGCTTGTGCAGAACTATTACATTGAGGAGTATGACAGTTGTTTGCCACTGCTCAGTAATCCTTTCTGGGTTCTCGGACTTCCTCCACCCATAAAACTGCATTAAACCCCCAATAAATAGATAAATTTAGAATAATACAGAACTGTGCTCAACAAAAGCAGTCTTTTTGTGTTCATATCTTAATCATATTATGACACACTTAAAAACCAGTGGGTCAAGATTTCAAAAATATAATACTGTGAAATCAAAACTGCATCAAGAAAAAAAAAATCATGACAAAGATAGCAGTTGAAAGTCAGTGTTATTTTCTTCTGACAGGTGGGATTCTATAGTATTGTGGGGAGGTAAGCTGACAGAGAAATCATGATCCATTCGAAATTCTCTTGTTTACTTTTTTGTGTGATCACAGTACTGTCAATTAATTTTTGCCTTTACTTGTACTAAATCCATTTTTAAAATTTTTTTTATAGGTACATACAGCAGAAGTGGAGCCAATACCTGTTTGTTGTGTCCAGCGGGACATTCTTGTAATGATTCTTCCATCAGTCCTCAGGCATGTGCCAATGGATATTTCAGCACTGGTGGAGTTGTGAGTATTTTTCTCTCCTAATCTTCTGATAACCATTGAACTACTAAATATTTTAGTCTTCTTGCTTAAATCATCAGTGGATACTAGGGTATGTGGTAACTATTTTCTTCTTTATCTCTTAACCTGCTGAGTATTTTTAAAATGTTTCTCAGCAAATCTGGTCGTGGATACTATGTATCAGCCATGACTAGATTTGATGAAAAGTTCATGGAAATTTTTACCTAAGAAATCACTGGACAAAACGTCAATTTGCAGGGGAAAATTTGGTTAAATACACCCAAATTTTACTTATTTTAGTGGCAAGAGGTTTCAGTCATGCGCAGGAATATCTGCCAGCAGCAGATTTATATCTGCATTTTACTTACTTTTGATGCTCACATGCATTTGTGCAAAAAAGGGTATTAAGTGTTACACCTGTCTGTTGTCACATGTGCATGTCCATATGCATCCCTCACGAAAATTTTAGTTTTTTTTGTCCGTGTCAATTTTCAGAACTTTTTTTATAAAGTTTTCTTTTTATAATCAAGAGTAATGAATTGCATTTGTTGAGATGGAACAAGTTAACTTAATTGGTTATTTCTTAACTGAATAAACCTATTAATAGAATATAACATCCAAACATAAAACCATACTTTCAGTACAAAGTTGACTTTTTAATTGTATATATGTTATTGAGAAAACTTCTGTTAATTGAATAAAAATCTCTAAAATGTTGAGAAAATACCATGAAAATCATCACATTTCCCTTTTGACACATTTGGCGTCAGAAGATCCAATACAGGCATTTAATTTATTATATCTTGTTTAACCAAGCTCCAGGTGTATCCTAGAATTTAGCTCAAAATCTCTCTGAACAAACATGATATTAGAGAGAGAACAAACACTTGTTCATAGTCAATGAAAATTATTCAGCCAACAGGAATATTCAATTAACAGGGATTTGGTCACTTTCCTGAACATGTATTCTAGAGATAAACTGAACATTTATTCACTTAACATGGTTATTCATTTAAGAGATATCCAATTAATTGGGCCCCATTTAGGCTCCTGTGAAAATTGAAAATTCAAATATTTTCGAATATACTTCAGCCATAAGTTTGTGACAGTTCTGATTAGAAACGTAACTGACTTGTAGCGGTAATAGTTTTGTAGCGACGTAGCTACAACTTACAACATCAACATCGCTACAAACACCGTTACTGCTACATCTGTTCATTTCAACTTATTGTGCATTATGACCAGTGACCATTTTTGAGAAGTTTAAAGTTTTGAACCTTGAAACGTTATTCCGCTTTTCAACTTTAGTAAATGATTTGTTCCACAGCATGATCACATTATTTTATATTGATTATTGTTCTGTTCAATCACAGTTACTAGATACATTGTCAAAAGTAATGGTTTTCTAAAAAAATACCCCTGAT
The DNA here is from genome assembly GCA_031216915.1 of Pictodentalium vernedei. Taxonomy (NCBI): domain Eukaryota; kingdom Metazoa; phylum Mollusca; class Scaphopoda; order Dentaliida; family Dentaliidae; genus Pictodentalium; species Pictodentalium vernedei. The sequence continues at coordinate 380,530,294 of CM062293.1, forward strand.
TATTAAATAAACAGAAGTAGAGCAGGCTTTAATTTACAAGCGGATCGACTCCATTCGGCATCGGATTATCGTTTTGTTTTAGAAATTCTGCATTTTTATTTAAAACAAATGGCGTTACCACCAGAATGGTGCTGATCTGATTTTTTTTCGAGAAAACATGTGATAAAAGTGAGGTATCAGCCCTCTCAGCCAGGTTTGTTTAAAAATGTTTATTGCTGTTGTTTCGATGCTACAAAGTAAACAATTTGAATAGCTTCAATCAATAGCAGGTATATTGTTTGTAGCATGGGAAGTGTTTAGGTGAAAACTGCACTCTACATAACTGTGTGTCTTTTAATAATCGGAGGTATTATTTTTAAAAAAACACTTTTGACGACGTATCCATTAACTGTGATTCGATTCAAAGTTCAATTTGAAATTTGATTCATTTTCACCAATTCGATTCAATATTTGATTCGATCAAAATTGTCAATTTGCAGGTCCATAGCCCCATTGTATATATACATTTTTTTTATTTTTTAGGTCACTGCTTATAGTGTTTGTCCAGCTGGACATTGATACCCATCTAGGACAGATTTGCCATCCATTTGTGTACTCTTTATCAAATGAAGTGTTTGTTTTATATATATATAGTTTCTATCTTTTTAGGTTACAGCTTGTACTGTGTGTCCAGCAGGACATCAGTGCCCATCTGGGACAAGCTTGCCACAAACCTGTACCCTTGGTACCTACGCTCCTGTTGGTCAGAGTGCTTGTCTAGCATGTCCAACCGGACAGTCATGTTTGGATCCAGCAAGTGCACCAGTCAACTGTGATTCAGGATACTACAGTCCTTCAGTAAGTTATATAGTCTTAATATTTTAACAACCAATAATTAATACATGTAATACTAATGCTTTTATTTACCACATTTCTCTGAGTTGAAGTCCTTCATTCTCTTTCTCCCCTACTTTATTTATTTATTTATTTATTTATTTAATTATTTATTTATTTATTAACTAATAACTGTAATAACAAGCTATTAATTGAAAATAGAATATGTTTTCATTTTTGGATCTCACTAAAAAAAAAACTTTCCACAATCCATTCATAAGTTGAGATTAAATGCTTTTTGAGAATATTACAGGATGGTTTGGGATGTTATGGTGGGTAAAGAGCTGCTATAGACGAGATTTAAACTAAGACTGTACAGTGCACAGGGTTAGTTACTTAGTTAATAATGAAATTTATTTTAACCAGAAAGTGTGGCTAACCCTGTGCATCACACGGTTGGTCACACTTTCTGGTTAAAATAATTGATAATGGCATTATCTAACTCTACATGAAAATATACACTCATTAAGGCTTCAGAATGCACAGGGTTAGTTGGTTACATGTTATTTAGGGTGCTGGATTTAAACAACTAACAGAAGCACTTGTACAGATTGTGGACATTTTTAAAAAGCGAAATTACAAAAATGAACACGTATTCCATTTTCAATCAATAGCTTGTTTAATGCTTTGATTTACCACATTTTTCTGAGGTGAAGGTCTTTATTCCCTTTCTCCCCTAGTTTATATCTCTTCTACTCCTCCTCCTCCTCGGTCACCCAACACTTGGAAAGAAAGTGGTTTATGATATGGTCCACCTGATATCAGATTTACATTTAGATTGACTGAAAAAAGGAATGACAAGGGTATTTATGTAATAGGGTTAATTAACAGACAGATTGCTATAAGTCACTATCATGGCTCTTTTGAAAAACGCTGAAAGTCATTTTAGTTGGATTACACCTTTTCCATTTGCTTTCTGTGTGCGAATCAGTATCAAGAAGAATGTTTACTTCTTGAGAACTGCCATAAGCTGAGTTTAAATGCTTCTTGAGAATAATAATGGCTAGTCTTGGCCATTAAATTGGATAGAGAGTTTCTGAAGATGAGATTTGCACTAAGACTGTACAGTAAACAGGGTTAGTTTCTCGGTTAATAATGAAAATGTTTTATAATCAGAAAGTGTTAGTCACATTTTCTGGTTATAAAAAAATTGGTAACTGGCATATCACACCGTAAGTGAACACGTACACTCAAGAAGGCTGTAAAAATGCACACATTATTTGATTACATGTTAACCCTTCACCCAACGTAACGGCCAAAACCGGCCAGCGCTATTTTCAAAAATCGTCAATTAATTTTCATTATTTTTTTCATTTTTTTGTCTCAAAAACATAGGTTATGACCCCTCGTTGGAATGAGCTCAATGAGCTCATTCCAACGAGGGGTCATAACCTATGTTTTTGAGACAAAAAATGAAAAAAATTAGTTATTCAAGAATTTTTTTTGCAAGTGTCGTCTGCTTTTCATGTTAGGTAAAGGGTTAAACAGGGTGTAAGTTTGGTGATTTTAATATACTTCTTGATGACAACAATGGCAGTGATGCTAACAAGTTTATGAACCTTTTAGAAACATTTGGTTAGCAACAACATGTCACAAGTCCTACCCATCCCTCTGGACACACACTAGACCTTAACATCACAAGATGCACTAATGACTTTCAGCTTACTGAGCCATTAACCCCGCTCAGACTATCTAACCATTCATTTGTTGAGTGCACATTAGGTGTTCGAAAACCATCATTGGCATGTAAAGAAGTAACATTTCGAACACTCAATCAAATTGGCATTAACAAGCTTAAATTTGACATTGAAAAATCATATTTACGTAATTCTCAGTGAGCTAACCTGGATGATCTGGCAAAATCATACAACAACACATTGTCCCGTCTACTTGATGAGCATGCTTCTCTGAAAACAAAAACATTTATTATTCGGTCAAGTTTTCCCTGGTTTATCAATGAACTGAGAACTCTGAAAGCTAACCATCGAAAGCAAGAGTGGAAAAGATCTAAATCATACAAAGAGGAAGCAGCTTTTCAGACTATTTGTAACCAGTTTTACAAACTAAAAGATGCCAGAAAATCTTACTACACAACATATGTTGAAGCTTGTAATGGTGACAGCAAAAAACTGTTTAAAGTTGTTAAAGATCTGTGTACAGAAAAACAAAGTGTGTCATTAGCAACACACGGTGATCCATTGAAGCTAGCTGATCAAATTGGCGAGTTCTTTATTAAAAATATAGATTTAATTCATAAAAAAATTAACATAAAGGTAGACAAAATTGACATCAAACATTGACCATCACAAAAAGAACTTTCAGCTTTTCGACCTTTAGAAGTCCACAAGGTAACCAAATTAATGAAAGAATCCTCAAATGCCTCATGTCAACTCGACCTAATGCCAACATCTATTATCAAATCATGTGGAGACTCTTTGGCTCCAGTAATCACAAAAATGATCAACATGTCTCTGGTAGAAGGATATCTTCCTGATGTGTGGAAAATCGCAATTGTGAACCCTATTCTGAAGAAACAAGGTGCAGAACTTGTGTTTAAAAGCTTCCGGCCTGTGAGTAACATAACATTCATTTCTGAGCTGTGTGAAAAAGCTGCCATGGACCAGCTAATTTTACATAGTGATATGCTTGCTCTATTACTGGTCCACACATCTGGATTCAGAAAGTTTCACTTAACTGAAATGGTATTATTCAAGGTTCAGAATGACATCCTGCTTAATATGGAGTCTGAAAGGGTAACCTTGCTTGTTCTTTTAGACCTTAGTGCTGCTTTTGACACTGCTTGTCATAAAACTCTGCTAGAGACAATGAACTCTGATTTTGGACTTAGTGGTGTAGCCGCTAGCTGGCTATCCTCACATCTGAAGAACAGACAGCCATTATTGAATCGATTGTTATGCAGATGATGCACAGCTCTACTTCTCTTTTCGACCTTCAGAAATTTATGTAATTCTCAGTGTGCTAACCTGGATGCTCTGGCAAAATCAACACATTGTCCCGTCTACTTGAGCATGCTCCTCTGAAAACAAGATGAGCAACCAAGGATCAAACTAAAGCTCAAGAAATTATTGAATCATGTATTTCGGACATTCCCACTTGGATGGTTTCAAACAAATTAATGATGATAAGACTGAATTCCTAATAATTGGTTCATGTCAACACCTCACTAAAATTGACATCAACTTATTGAAGGTAGGAGATTCCACCATCAGGGCAAGTGACAGTGTGTGTTATCTTGTTGCATTCTTTGACTGAAACATGTCTATGGACAAACATGTTACAAATATGTACAACAAGGCTTTCAGAGGTCTGTACAAAATTAAACAGATAAGACAGTTCCCTACAAAAGACTCCATAAAAACTCTAGTTCATGCCTTTGTAACTTCACAATTGAATTATAGTAATGCCTTACTGTTCAACCTTCCACAATACCAGTACTCTCACCTGCAGAACATATTAAATGAGTGGTATGTAGAGTATCACAATCTCAACACATCACTTCTGTTTTGATGAATCGCCACTATCTGCCAGTAAAGTACAGAATAATTTTCAAAACTTTATTATTAGTTTTCAAGGCACAAAATAACATGTCACCAGCTACTTAGAAGAACTCATCAATACAAGAATGTGTGTCAATACAACCTGAGGTCTGATAGTAAAATGCTACTACATGTTCCAAAAAATAGGTGTAAGACATTTGCTGGTCCTCACTCATGGAATAATTTATCAGATCATCTAAAAAGACTCAAATGTCAGCATTTTCAAGAAAGATCTCAAAACATAACTTTTTCCAAAAGCCTATAAGTGATGTTCTGGACTGTAAAATACTGTAAATATTCTGTTTGTATATTTGCATAAGCTCATTAACATGAACAGTTGAACAGTGTCTTAGAATGTGGTTCTCTATCCATTGAACTATAATTTTGGCACTATATAAATGGGTATATTATTATTATAACTAATGGAAATACTTATACTGGACTGTGGAAATCTTTTTAATATGAATTCCAAAAATGAAAGCATGTTCTATCTATTCAATTAATACCTTGTTTAACTCTTTGTATGTTGCTGGCGGATATTTCTGCCCTGCATGGGGATTCTCTTGTCACTAAAAAAAGTATAATTTGGGCATATTTAATCATATTTCCCCCCTGTAAATTGAAGGGAATTTTTTGCCAATGATTTCTGATGTTACATTTAGATTATTTTTTCATTAAATCCAGTCATGGCTGCTTTTCAGCAGCCACGACTAGATTTGCTGAAAATATCTTGAAAATACTCAGCATGTTAAGAGTTTAAGCTTTAGAAGCTTCAACAATTCTTTTATCACTTATTATAGGGAGATGTCAGTTGCAGCATATGTCCAGCAGGTTATGAATGTGATGTTACAAGTAATTCACTCTCAATATGCTCAAGTGGTTACTACAGCCTTGCAGGTGATGTTAATTGTACAAAATGTCCAGCAGGATCGGCATGTCCATTCACAAATATTGGCCCAATAAGATGTAAAGCAGGAACTCATACTAATGGACTTGAGGGTCAAATAGTTTGCCAGGATTGTCCCGCAGGAAAATCATGTTTTAATCCAGCGTAAGTATGAAGTAGAATTTGTACAGAAGAAGCTGGTTGCTATGTTACAAGGATGTACTTTTTCTGTTTTTCACCAGAATTCCGGTTCTTCCCGGTAACCAATTTTTTTCCGCCATCTTAATTTTGTGTCAAATTTGTGGGATCCTGCCCAGGTGGTGAGTTTCATTTTGAAATATAATAAAACCAAACCACTCAGATCAATAAAATTTTCAAACTTTATAGGTTTTCCAATATGTCGAAATTTAGCTGTTTCTGGTTTCTTATGCTAGGTTAACTATCAGAACTGACATAACTGAATCAGGATATGTGCTGGCTCCTGTAAGGCTCGATGCCACTTCAGGCCTATCTGTGCTCAGCTGAGCCCAGGCAGACCTGAAGTGATGCTGCATCTTACAGATACAAAGTATCTGCCTTGAGATCCTGTCCTCTTGCAGTTAAATGTTTCAGCATTTTTATTAATTCCCACTTTCATTCCCAAAGTAAATAGATGCACAAGGAGGTACAGTGCCATAATCACAAAGTGGCATTTTTCTCAATCAAATTGGAATCAGTTTGTGACACTTAAACAACAGTCGGTCAAGATTTCATGAATAAAATTAGAGCAGAACAGATTTGATTTTCCAGTTTCACTTCAGTGTTGGTTTTGTTTCAGGAAAAAACCTCCATTTCAGTTCACTTTTTCAGTGTGTTGAGAACATGAACAAAGTGTAAACAACACTTCAGGCCCCTTTACTTGGATAAAAAAATACAGTTCTACAATAACATGATTTTTGGGGGCATTGCGATCCATTATTGGACCTACATGAGGGATTAGCAACCCGAACAGCTATTAGTGACCTGAGTCCATAATGGTGAAAATGTGACAATTAGAACAATACAGTACGTGGATAGTGTATTATCACTAAATCACCCGCAGAGTGGAGATTCTACCCGAGCAATAATTGCAAATTTGTTGCAAAGCATAACCAGCACCAGCAAAGTTTCAGCCAATGGACCTCCGGGTTAGACCCGGAGGTCCATTGGCTGAAACATTGCTTCTGTTTTTTTGTCGATATGTACAAAATTTGAGTTATAGGTTGGGTGATAACTCCACTCTGCAAGTGATTTAGTTACAATCCACTCTCCTTGTACTGTATGTATTCACCATTTTGCCGGATAGACTAAGCGATGAGTGTCCACAGGGGCCACAAGTCCATTTACCTCCCAGTAAGATAGTTTGATCAGTTTATGCTCAAACATATTAAAACCATTTGGCTGTTTTTTTTTTGCTGGGTCCTGTTATTCAATTTTCGGGTTTGCCACAAAAAAACGGAACCAAAGCAGAAAATGAAAAAAATGCCTAGCTCTAAATAAAACATTGCAAAGTCAGGACTGAATCATAAAAACCGAACGAAAATCACATCTCGGATTCAATATTCTCGCATTTCTTTTTCTGATAGATAAGATTCTATCATAAAGAGAAAAGTGGAAAGATAATTTTGACTGGATTGTGACCCAGTCATGATCTGATTGAAATTCTCTGTTCTTTTTGATCACAGTACTATATCTACACAGAAAATGACTGTCATATTCACTGAAAAAGGCACATACAGTTGATCAATTAATGGATCTTCACAGCAGGTATAACCCCTACACTAACTGGGCTCAAGTTATATATGATTCTGTACTCTATTTACCCTCTTGGAAGCTTGTAAAGTGGGGCAGTGCTTGAATACTATGGTAAACAAATTCTGTTGTACTAGTACAGAACTGTTCATGAAAGTGGTATTTTCCTCAATTGGACTGATCAGGTCACAGAATACATGTACTTGTGTACCAGTGGGTGAAGTTTTCATAACTAAAAATGAACTCTAGATCGAATCACAGAAAAACAAAATGGAAATAGCATCTCAGATTCAATGTTATCAAATTTCCTTTCTGACGGTATAGATTTTCTCCCCATATTTAGAGTATTATGGGGAGAAAAGAAGTGGAAAGACCATTTCTGCTGTATGACGACCCAGAATAATCGAATTAATATTTTTTTTGTAATGACAGTACTGTATAATAATACAGGGGAACCGATGTCGCAGTTGAAAGATCACTAAAGTGCACAATACATGTAAATGCGGCTGTGCTTTACTTTATGTATGTGTTCTTATGATGATATAGCCATAGATGTTGAAAGTGACTTTAAACACCAATAAACAAACAATCAATCTTTTTGCACCTATTACAGTTTATGTATAGCCATAGTCTTAATTATTTTATAGGAAATAAGGAAGAAAATTAACTTGGTTTTTCTTTATCATTAAAGCTCTAACAAAAAGCTTTAAAAATCTTCACAGAAGATCTTTCCAAGAATTAAGATCAGGGTTAAAGTTTACCTAACATGAAAAAAAGACATCACTTGCAAACAAAATTACTGAATAACTGGTGTTTTTTTTTAGCTTATGAACCCTCATTGGAACAAGCTCAGCAAGCTCTTTCTGATGAGAGGTCATAAGCTATGTTTTTGAGGCAAAAAATAAAAAAAAATAATGCAAATTGAATGGCAATTTTTGTGAATAGCACTGGCCTGTTTTGGCTGTTACCTTGGGTAAAATGTTAAAAATAACCCGAGAAATTTGTTGTTTTTTGGGGGGGAGGGGGGGGGGGGGGTGTGGGGGTGGGGGGGGGGGGGGTTTTGAAAGAGAATTTTTTTTTAGCTCAGTTTTCAATTTGTTTTGTATGTTTCTAATTGTAATGCAGCAGAGTCCACTTAATTGAATATCTCTTTTTCGAATAAACTTGTTAGTTACATTTAATTAAAGACCATTTATTATACCTTTAGTATAAAATTGACCTGTTAATTATATAAATAAAAAATATAAAAAAAACTCCTAAGAATTCATTAAAAATTCTAGTGATATATCAAAGGAAAACTCTTATAATCAATATATGTTTATTAATCTATTTGCCCTCAGTACATCCTTTTGGGCATTTCGTGAGCATGGTGGCTCAGAAGGTATAGGTGCAGGCTGCAAGCCGAGAGGTCCTCGGTTTGAATCCCACCTATGGCAACCACGTTGTGTCCTTGGGTAAGACACTTTATCCCAATTGCCCATGTGGGGGCACGGTGGCATTGTGTACTAAGGCGTACTGCATGTTGATGGTGCACTTGTCTTCAACCAATGCTAACCCTGCTTGTGTGGAGTTAGTACATTGGGGAGTCTGACAGTTGCTCATCATTGCTTGGTGGTTCTGTCCGAGTACTCTGGGTTCCTCCACCCTTAAAACTCTCCGACACGGGGTGACCCTGGCTGTTGAAAGTATTGTTAAACCCCACTAAAATAAATAAATAAAATAGGGCATTTCATCTATTATATCTTGTTTGAGAGAGTTCCTTGAACTCCGTCATACATGATAGAATAAATGCCTAGTTTATCCATAGAATACAGGAAAATTACAAATTCCTGTTAAATAAAGTATCCTTGGGTGCCTCATATTGCTCTCTTTAGAAAATCTCCAGGAGATCTCCAGTCAGATGGGCCAAATAAATGCACAGTGAGGTTTTCTTGAGTTATCCTATTTGGTTTGCATGATTTATAGAATGCTTTCCTCTCTTCTCCAGCTTTGACCTGCATCTAAACCTGGATAAGCAAGAGAGATGTTTGTTTTTTTTCTGCAGTCCTTCAATTAATTATTAAGACAGAACTCAACAAGGGTGGAGTACAAGAGACTGGAATCAACGACTTTTGTTGGAGTTTTTCTAGTACTCCACCAAGGATCGTTGATTCCTGTTAACCATACTCTGCCTAAGTTGTGTTCCACAATTAAACTTGAATTGATTGATTGACGCTGATATTTTTAACCCTTTACCTAACACAGTATATTTAAAAAATGAATTAAATCTCACATTTTTCGAAAACAAATTTCACAATTTTCCAATAAAACCATACAAATATGGATATCATTAAAACTGAGCTGGTTCTAGTGATATCCATATTTGTATGGTTTTAATGAGAAACTTCCAAGATATTTTAGGCTGTGGTAGGCTTAATCTGGTTAATTTTCTGGCTGTTTTTGGCTGCTATTTTAGGTAAAGGGTTTAAAGAAAAATATCACTTTTAGATACTTGGCATGTGGATGTATCACCATGAACCGGTGTGCAGTGTACCATAGTGACCTTCATGTGACCTTGACCTTTGACCTGAAGGTCAGATTTATGTGTTTTTTTAAGGGAAACATCACACAAACTTTGTCCGGGCCATAACTTTTTTGTCTTTTGACTTACACCTTAGATACTTGGCATGTGGATGTATCACCATGAACCGGTGTGCAGTGTACCATAGTGACCTTCATGTGATCTTGACCTTTGACCTGAAGGTCAGATTTATGCGCTTTTTTAAGGGAAACTGTCTGGACCAGAACTTTTTTGTATTTCGAGTCAGGCTTTAGATATTTGGCCATGAGCTGGTGTGTAGCGTACCATTGTGATCTGCATGTGACCTTGACCTTTGATCTGAAGGTCAGATTTGTGCTTTTTTCAAGGAAACTTTGTCCGGACCAAAACGTGTTTGTCTTTTGAGCCAGGCCTTAGATATTTGGCACGTGGATGTATCACCATGAGCCGGTGTGTCGCATACCATTGTGACCTTCATGTGACCTTGACCTCAAGGTCAAATTTATGTACTTCAAATAGGCAGTAATTGTCCAGACCAGAATTTTTTTTGTTTTTTCACCTAGGACTTGGTTATTTGACATGTGGATGTGTCACCGTGAGACCGCATGTTGTGACCTTCATGTGACCTTGACCTCAAGGTCTAATTTATGTACTTCAAATAGGGAGTAATTGTCCAGACCAGCATTTTTTTGTTTTTTGACCTAGGACTTGGTTATTTGACATGTGGATGTGTCACCATGAGACCACATGTCGTCTACCTCGATGACCTTCATGTGACCTTGACCTCTGACCTTAAAGTCAAATTTATGTTCTTCAAATAGGGAATAATTATCCAGACAAGAACTTTTTTGTTTTTTGACCTAGGACTTAGATATTTGACATATGGATGTATCGCAATTAGACCGTATGTCACATGTAATCATGACCTTCATGTGACCTTGACCTCAAGGTCAAATTTATGTACTCTAAATAGGGAGTAATTGTCCAGACCAGATTTTTTTTTTTTTTGGACATGTGAATATGTCACCATGAAACCACGTGGTCCGCTACCTTGATGAACTGCATGTGACCTTGACCTCTGACCTCAAGGTCAAATTTATGTACTTCAAATAGGGAATAATTGTCCAGATCAGAACCTTTTTGTTTTTGACCTAGGACTTAGATGATTGACATGTGGATGTATCACAATGAGACCACATGTCATCATGACCTTCATGTGACCTTGACCTCATGGACAAATTTATGTACTTTAAATAGGGAGTAATTGTCCAGATCAGAATTTTTATTTTTTTTGACATGTGGATGTGTCACCATGAAACCGCATGTCCGCTACCTTGATGAACTGCATGTGACCTTGACCTCTGACCTCAAAAGGAAGGGGAGACATATGTTTTAGTGTGCTAAAACACTTTCTAGTTTGACACTGGTTTTGTGTCGAAGCATTGCATTTATAAGATTACATCACTCAGATGCACAATGTTCAGTCAGATGCATTCTTACATGATGTTCTTAGGCATAAATCAGATTCCATGCATGGGGTATGTACAACATTTTGCACTGTCTGTATTGTATCATATAGCATTGAATACGCACAGCAATTGTGCTGCAATTGCATTAACCCTGTACTAAATATAACTGCCTTACATGGCTAATGCCACTCACTAAAATTATTTTTAGTCGAGTTGTGACGAAGTCAAACTCGACTTATACTTTGATGAATGGCGGGTGGGCAGGCGTAAACAATTGGTTTCCGGAAGATAACTTGATAATGGTTTGACCCACATTCATGAAACTTCATAGGTAGGTTGGCCTCGGTGAGAGGAAGAACCCTATTTATTTTGGACTCACTAGGTCAGCGGTGAAAGTCACAGTGACCTTGAACATACTAAATCATAAACAATTGGTTTCCGGATGTTAACTTGACTATAGTTGAATCCACATTCATGAAACTTCATATGTAGGTTGGCCTTCATGAGAGGAAGAGCCCTATTTATTTTGGACTCGCTAGATCAAAGGCCAAGGTCACAGAGACCTGAACATAGTAAATCAGAACAATTGGTTTCCAGATGATAACTTGATAATGGTCCGACCCACGTTCATGAAGCTTCATAGATAGGTTGGCATCAGTGAGAAAAACAACCCTGTGTATTTTGAACTTGTTAGGTGAAAGGTCAAGGTCACAGTGGCCTTCAACATAGTAAATCCATAAACAATTGGTTTCCGGATGATAACTTGATAATGGTTTGACCCACATTCATGACACTTCATAGGTAGGTTGGCATCAGTGAGAGGAAGCACCCTATTTATTTTGGACTTGCTAGGTCAAAGGTCAAGGTCACATTGACCTTGAACATAGTAAATCGTAAACAGTTGTTTCTGGATGGTAACTTGACTGGTTCAACCCAAATTCATGAAACTTCATAAGGTTGGCCATCTTCAGAGGAAAAACCCTATTTATTTTGGACTCACTAGGTCAAAGGTCAAGGTCACTGACCCTGAATATAGTAAATCCTAACAATTGGTTTCCGGATGATAACTTGATAATGGTTTGACCCACATTCATGAACCTTCATAGGTAGGTTGGCATCAGTGAGAGGAAGAACCCTATTTATTTTGTACTCGCTAGGTGAAAGGTCAAGGTCACAGTGACCTTCTACACAGTAAATTGTAAACAATTGTTTTCCGGATGGTAACTTGATAATGGTTAGACCCACATTCATGTTACTTCATAGGTAGGTTGATCTAGGTGAGTGGAAGACCCTTATTTATTTTGGGCTTGCTAGGTCAAAGGTCAAGGTCACAGTGACCTTGAACATAATAAATCGTAAACAATTGGTTTCCAAATGATAATTTGACAATGGTTCCACCCACATTCATGAAACTTCATTGGTAGGTTGGCATTGGTGCAAGAAAGAACCTTATTTATTTTTTATTTTGGAATCTCTAGGTCAAAGGTCAAGTTCACAGTGACCCTTCATATAGTAAATTGTAAACAATTGGTGTCCGGACAATAAGTTGATAATGATTAAACCCACTTTTGTGCTGTTACAACTTGACTTTGGATTGGCGATTCTATCGGCATTTTTTGAATTTTATTATTTTGACGATTTTACCTCTAAATACATAGCTTATAGTTCTCCTGAACGAGCTTCAATAACTCTGGTATAACTAAAAAATTTCATTGTTCACCTCAAATACATAGCTTTTGATCGCTCATTGAAATAAGCTATGTTTTGAATCAACATTTGAAAAAATTATGAAATTTGAATGGCAACTTTTGTGAATAGTGTCAACCTGTGGGTAGGACCATTTTTGTTTAGGTAAAGTGGTAATTTACATGCTTGCTTACAGGATAATGCAAAATTGCTGAAAATTATTTCTCAGTATCCATCCACTTAACCCTCTACCCATCGCAAACAATATCAAAATTTATTATTTTAAATATCATTTTTTTAAAATTTTCAACAAAACCATATCATGTGACCCCTCATTGGAATGAGCTTATTGAGCACGTTCCAATGAGGGTTCACATGATATGGTTTTGTTAAAAATTTTCAAAAAGTAATATTTTTCCAGCTGCTGAATTTGCATATTACCCTGGTGGATGTGGCAGATTTGTTGGGTAAAGGGTTAAATCATATCAGGTTTCATATAGAACACATTTTCTAACATACAGGCATTTTATGGTCTTCTGATGTGGCACACACTTTACGTTGTCCTTTCTTGTTTATTTTATTTTTTATTTTTGTTATTTTTTTGCCATCAAAAGTTCCTGTTCTCGGCTTGTTTTATGTTTTAGGCCTCATAATCTACAGAATAGCATAGGTGGTGGTATATTTCATCCCTTGATTGCTAGCTCTCAAGGGACAAATTTATAAGTTTTATTAGTTTGAGTAAAATATCAGACATAAACCATTTAATTTTAATTTTTTTCAAGTTTACATTTGTTATACATATAAAAAGAGAGCATGCAGCAGCCAAAATGATGCAGAAGGGCCTGAAAAACAGATTTTCAAGTTTTTTGGCCTTACAGATGAATAACCAATTTCATCATTACTATGCAGGGTGTTATGTACCAATGTTAATGCTTCTCATTTTTTACTTTATGTGTACATCAAACATTTTACATTAATTTCAGAATTGCTCCCGAGAGTTGCATAGCCGGGGAATATAGTCTGGGTAACGCACAAAACTGTACAATATGTCCAGTTGGCTATGCATGTGCAGATCTTATTTCCCGACCAACTCCATGTGTACCTGGGACCTACTCTATTGGTGGACAGATCAGCTGTACTGATTGTGCTCCTGGTTATGCCTGTCCCTCAACAACAACTGCCACCAATCAGTATACTTGTGAACCAGGTATGTATTCCTTTTAAAAATATGCTCACATGAAAGGAAACTTGACCCAATCTCTTGGTTCCCGCTGGTCATTGTCTTACATTGCAAACACAATCAGCATCTTAGTAATGGCTGGTCTGATGTTTACCAAAATTGCTATGCATATTCCTTACAACAGGGTTCCCTAAAGGACCTTAGATTCAAGGAACATCCTTGAATTTGACTAAGAGCTATTCAAGACCTTGAAATCATGGGAAATGGGTAAAGAGGCCTTGACAAATAGTCATGAAATAAAAGCACAGACGAAGGAGTAATCATAACTATAATAGTTTTATATACCAGGGTTCATGAAGGTATAGCCCTAACTAGGACCATCTGGTCATTACCACCCCCTCCTCCCACTTCCCTTACAGGAGGTGATACTGACTGGAGGGTCCTAGTTGGGACTAGTGAAGGAATGGGCTTGAAAACCAATAAATTTGGCTATAGCAGGGCCTTGAAAAATGTTGAGAAACAGTCTTGAATATTAAATTTTATACCATGATTACCTATTCTACCATATATGAAAAGCCTATGACATAAATTTTAGCTTTACACACCAACTGTGGTGAACATGCCAGCAATGGGATTTCAGTAGTTAAAATTTACACCTACAGTGGAACTACATCTAAAAGGACCTTTGGTGACCTCGACCTGAATGCAAACTTGTCTAAATTTATCACTTGTTGCCTCGTGAAGAGTGGGATGAAAGCGGCAATTATTCATTACGTTTTGAAATGAGTTTACCTCAGAAGATACCAACATTAACAAACATGCATTGTCTCATGTTAATAAAGCCTCAATAAATCGAAATAGTATGTTATTATGTTATTAAAAAAAAAAGGCTCTGTAAATTGTAATTTGCGCATTTCTTTTTCCATTTCGTTTCAGCAATAAAATGGACAGTGGAAGTACTGCCCACCGGTGCTCATGTAAACAAAAACAGATTTGCATGTATGTTCGTCTGCTGCTGCTCCGTAAAATCAAGAAAAAATTATAGCGACTCTTAATAATCTGACGGTCATGGTATAATTAAAATATACCCAAAGTAGGTTGGTGTACCAAATGTTCGCCATGAGTGGTGAAGTGGTGTTAACTGCTCGCCGAAGGCTCGCAGTTAACACCACTTCACCAATCATGGTGAACATTTGGTACACCAAGCTACTATGGGTATATTCTATATTTATCAGTCCTTGCTTGAATGAACCCAGTACAATGAACAAGTGAAGATTGTGTATTTTGAGTTTCTGCTCACTCTCAAGCTCCAAGACAGGGTTGGAGAATACTGTAACATGTTTGAAAATCTTCAGCATGAGTGTGCATAATTTTATGATATGTTGTTTCCAGAATTGAATATTCTAAGTTTATAATTGCATCAGGGTAACAAGTTGTTATAAATTGATATAAATTCCTATAATTTGAGAATTATGATTTTCCAATAATAACCTTTTTAAAAAATTTTTTTTACATATCATTTCTAATAAAAGTAAAAAATATTTCCATTGTTACTGAAATGAATGGTTCAAGTCTTAAATGCCAGTGCAATTAAATGCTTTTGAATTTTAAGAACATTTTTTTAGCTCATCTGACTGAAAGTCAGGATGACTTATTGTGATCACTCACCGTCCTGATGTTTGCGACTTCTCCAAAACTGCTGGATTGATTTCAGTTAAATTTGAGGTGATTGTTTGTTCTGACATCACATTTTGTTTTTGTTCCAGATAAACTTGCCCAGCCTCATAGGGAGGGGGTGGTGGCAAATGCTCAAAAATTAAAAAAAAAAAAAAAAAAAATCTTGTTCTCATGAACCAGTTGGTACAATGATTCTATATTTAGTACTGAGCTTCCTTTTGAGGTGTTGTTCAAACGAAGTTCATGGAGCAATATTTGCCTTTGCAATAGAAGGGGCAAGATTTTTTTATATTTTCTGAACTGATGAGTCAATTTGAAGTAAACTTGGTATTGGTATTATTGCCTTTATAAGTACTTCTTGATTCATGCTAAAAAAAAAAAAATTTCCTGGATTCCCATGGGAACCCTAGACACCAAAAACAGAAATATTTTCAAACACCCATATTTCCCAAACTGCATGGAACAGACATCTCTTATTTGGTATGGCATGTCCTTAGGACCAGTATAATGGAATGGTAAAAAAAATATCATCAGTTGTGTGATAGTGTTTTGAAGGAATAAAAAAAATGCTGATTCAGCATATTTGGCAAAATTAAGAAAAATCTTCTCCAGAACCACCCGTTAGAATCTATTGATATTTTGCATACATAATTCATGGGGCGATCAGATGATCAGATACCAGTTTGTTTAAATTTAGTCCCTATGGGGGGCCCAAATTTTAACTTAGTGCAATATATGAAGAACAATCTTTTCACAAGTCAGTTGGCAGGCAGGTTGTCTCATGGGCAGGTGGGCCAGCTTCATCACCTTTCTCGTTAGCACAATAACTTGAACAAATATCAGTGGATTTGGTAAATAATTAGTATGTATGACTTTCTCAATAATGTCTTGAATGAGTTTGAAAACATGCGATTTGATCACATCGAGCCGAGTTATGGCCCTTAGTTAATTTTCACACAATGAGAGCTAATTTAAACCTCACATAAGCTAGTATTGACTTCAGCAATTGAATAATTTTTGTTGAGCGGTTATGTTCTATTAAGATTAAATCTTCAATGCAATCAATGCAATTTTCTTTTTCTCTTCTCATTTGAAATGTCCCAAATAAGATGTGCTTTCGTAAATTCATGGTCACCATGACAGCAAGTTGTAAATCACTCATGAGTTAAATCCCATTTTCTCACTCGTCTATCTACCGTAATTACTCTATGTATTGGGACAGCTAAAAATAATTATTTTCCCAGGTGTCCCAATTCTTAGAAAATGGGGAAAAAACAGAGCCTGGTCTTGATTTGATGCTGAATAAAGTTGTGTGTGATTCGTTTTCCATCACTATATACGAAAATCGCCGTCCAATTTTTAGCTCACCTGACTGAAAGTCAGGGTGAGCTTTTCTGATCACTTTTCGTCCGTCGTCCGTCGTCCGTCGTCCTGCGTGAAGGTGGTGTTTGGGTCTTTTTCTTCCAAACCACTGGCCGCATGTTAATGAAATTTCATGTGAGTAGGGGTTATATAGCGGCATTTTGATTTTTGGGCAAATTAGGTTTCGGCTCATATTGAGCAGAGGGGTGGGGCAAAAATGCTCCAATTCTTAAAAAATCTTCTTCTCAAGAACCAGCAATAGCAGAGACTTGATATTTGGTATGCAGCTTCCTTTTGAGGTGTAGACTCAAGTTTGTTCAAGAGAAGTTTGTAGGTCTATACTTGGCGATGTTATGGGAGGAGCAAAAATTTTGGCCCCACCCCAAATTTCTATTTTTTAAACCGAGAGGCCAATTTGAACCAAATTTTATGTGAGGGCTTATTGGGTCATAAGTACCTAATTTATGCAGAAATTTTTTTTCCTGTAGCCCCGTGGGAACCACAGGAGCTAAAAATAGAAAAAAATTAAAACGCCTATATCTCAAAAACTGCACGGCAGTGAGAATTTTTATTTGGTGTGAAGCTTTCTTGGGACCAACAGAAAGGATTGGTAAAAAAAAATTGCTATCGGTTTTATCATAGGGTACTTTTTCGGGACTCTGAAAAAGTGCTGAGTCAGTATTTTTTAACACAGTAGGCAATGGGAAAAAAATAAAGAATTGTTTTCTTCCAAACCACTGCTCTAAAAGCTTTCATATTTTACATATAACATCTTTGGAACATTGATTCACATATTTGTAGAAATCAAATTCCTCGGTCCATATTTGGGTTCCCTATGGGAACCCAAATGTTCAAATTAGTGCAATATGAGGGATATATTTTAAAAATCTTCTTCTTCGGATCCACAAATCAGAATCTTTTGATATTTGCTATGCATCATCCTTAGGGGGGTGAGATTGATGTTTGTTCAAGCCAAGTCCCTGAGTTCATATTTGGACTCCCTTTGGGAACCCAAATTGTAACTTAGTGCAATACGAGGTATATTCTTTTAAAATCTTCTTCTTCGCATCCACCGGTCAGAATCTTTTGATATTTGGTATACAGTATGCTTAGGGAGGTGAGATTCAAGTTTGTTCAAGTCAAGTCCTTCGGCTCATATTTGGTCTCCCTGTGGGAGCCCAAATTATAACTTAGTTCAATATGAGGAATATTCTTTAAAAAAAATTTTTTTTTCAGATCCACCAGTCAAAATGTTTTGATATTTGATGTACAGTATTCTTAGGGGCTGAGAGTGAAGTTTGGTAAAGCCAAGTACCTGGGTTCATATTTGGGCTCACTGTGGGAGCCCAAATTATACCAAAATTTTTATTTTCCAAACCAAAAAGTCGATTTGAACCAAATTTGATATGAGGGCTTATTGGGTCACAAATACCTAATTTATGCCATAAATTGTTTTCCTGTCCCCCACGGCAACTACAGGAGCTGAAAAAATTTTTTTTTTTTGAATGCCCATATTTCCAGAACTACATGGCACTGAGAATTTTTATACAATGTGAAGCTTCCTTAGGGCCGGGAGAAAGGAATGGTGAAAAAAATGCCATTGGTTTTATCATAAGTACTTTTCCAGGACTAAAAGTGCCGAGTCATCATTTTTTAACACTGTAGGTAATGGGAATAACGTTGAATAATCTTCTTCTCCCAAACCACTGCTTCAGAAGCTTTTGTTTTTGGGTTCCCTATGGGAGCCCAATGTATAACTTAATTCAGTATGAGAAATATTCTTAAAAAATCTTTTTTTTCTGATACTCCTCTCAGAATCTTTTGATATTTGATTTTTAGTTTTCTTAGAAGCGGCAAATTGAAATTTGTTCAAGTTCTGGTTTATTGATAAAATTGGGCCCAGTAACCAATTCCTGCGTAGAAAGCCCTGTAAAGTGGGCAGTAATAGGCATAAACGATTGACCAAACCTGATATTATAATTATGCCTCTGTAATGATGTAGCCTTAGAAAGTGACCTTAAATTCCAATAAATAAATAGATAAATTATTGAGTACCCAATATGGGGATCTAACATATGAACACTCTGGGTTACTAAGTAGAGAAAACACTTTTATGTTGAAAAACTGATAATAACCACAAGGCAGAATCCCTTGCTATTTTGGTGATATGACTCGGCCAGTATCAGGTGAGCGCCCTCAGGCCCCGTGGGGCCTCTTGTTTTTTATATTTTCATTTTTTGCTTCCAAAACATAGCTTATGATCCCTCATTGGAACGAGCATATTGCGCACGTTCCAATGAGGGATCATAAGCTATGTTTTGGAAGCAAAAATTTAGTTATTCAAGAATTTTTTTTGTGAGTGTCGTCTGCTACTAGCGACGGGCCAACTGGAAACAAATCTCCTAAATGTCCCAAACTTTGGAGCATAAAAAAAATATAGTTTTCTGGAAAAAATGTGTGTCCCAAATCATAGAGTGTCCCAATACATAGAGTAAATACGGTATAATGTTTGTTCATGCTCTGTGAAATGTAGATCACTAATACTGATTAGATGGAATCATTGAACTCAATAAACTAAGACCTGGTAGACTGAATCTTACAAACCAGCTATGTATAAGCCACACATAAGCTAATGCCCAATTCATTAGTTTACCAAGTAAGTACAGTGCTCTGTGAAAAAATTGGGCCTGTAAATCTAGCAATAACACTTTTTGCTAGAGATCATTGCACTCTTGACAACTAAAATGTGATGCATTAAATTTCTGGCCATAATAAAAGTTAGGGACAAGTTAACCAGAAGCTTCAACCCCATCTATTCTGTTAGGTGTTGAGTTACACCCTACATCCACATCGGAATCAGGATAATAGTCCACAATTAGGTGATACACCCAACTGTTGGGCACTATTGTCTGATCGTGAGCGATCGGCATTGCACTTGTTTAGGTTGTGTTTAACCCTTAAAGGCCTATTTCTGACTTTTACGACCTTAGAACAGGTGCCCTTAACATGCCATCATGAGTAGGTCCTGCTGACAATAGACAAATTACATAAGCAGTGGTTTCTAGTCAAGTCTTGGATGCCTGATAGGGCAGCCAAGACTTGATAAGAAATCACGATTAAGCCACTGTTTGTGTACAGACTGTAGTCAGGTGTGAATTCATGACAGTTGTCCAGGGTTAAGAAAGTATTCTTTTCATCCATGTGCTTGTCTGCCTCTGACTGCTATGTAATTAATTTTATCAATGCTATTATTTATTTATTTATTTATTTATTTATTTATTTATTTATTTATTTATTTATTTATTTATTTATTTATTTATTTATTTATTGGGGTTTAATGACATTTTCGATAGCCTGGGTGACCTTGTGTTGAACAGTTTTACAAGTGGAGGAAGCCGGAGTACACAGAAAAATCCACACGAGCAGGGTTTGCATTGGTTGTGCCAGGGTGCCCCATTTAGGCAATCAGGATTAAGTGACACAATGCAATTACCCCTGGCAAGTATAGAACTGTGAACCTTTCAGTTTGAAGTTATATGTCATAACATTTGAGCCACTGCAATCCCTTTTTACCTTCATTAGTTTCAGTTGGTGATACATTTTATTACTTCATCCATTATATGTAGTACATGTCACTACACTGGCTACATATAATTCTTTCAAATTTTTTATGAGTAATTAATATGATGGAAATTTGGATAGGTAAAAACCAGGTATGAAATGATTTTATTGATTTCCTAGGGTGAAATTTTTAACCCCTTGAAAACTGTTGATTTAACTAAAATATTTTCAATGATACCATTTCAGTCTTTTTGTACAAAAAATTTAACCAGTAATTTGTTTGACAGATCTCACTGTGCTTTCTCAAAGTATAGTAAGGTAAATTTCCAACCACATAAAAGGGAAATTTTTTTTTTTCTTTAAATTTCAACAAAACCGTATCATTTGACCCCTCACTGGAACAAGCTTGGTGAGCTTGTCCCATTGATGTGCCACATGATATGGTCTTGCTGAATTTTGAGGAAAAACTAGAAAAAAAGATATTTAAAATAATTAATTTTGATATCATCTGTGTTGGGTAAAGAGTTATAGTATAAATGAAAAGTCCTCCCTAATTTGTCAAGAAATTGAGGAAATTTGCCTAAGAAACACTACTCTTTTTTAGAGCCTAAGATGTTTTTTTTTCTTTTTTCCAGGAACATACTCAACTGGAGGTCAGAGGAGCTGTACCTTTTGTCCAGCAGGAAAATACTGCCCATCAACCACCACAGCCACAATATTGGATTGTCCATCAGGAACTTATTCATTTTCTGGTTTCAGCTCATGTGATTCGTGTATTGCAGGATGGCAGTGTCCATCTGTTGATGGAACTCAGAATTCACCATGTCCTAACGGCTTTTATTCAGTGGGAAATGCTTCATCTTGTACAGCATGCGATCCTGGGTATGAATGCCCAAATACAGACTCAGATAATAAAATAGCTTGTAAACCTGGATTATATTCTGTTGGTGAGCAAACAGCTTGCACCGAGTGTCTACCTGGCCATGAATGCCCTTCAACTACATCAGCAACAATGACTCAATGCAGTAGTGGATATTACAGTGAAGGTGGACGTGCTGCCTGTGTGCAGTGTACAGCTGGGTACAGTTGTCCTACAATATATGACAATTATCAACAGTTGTGTGGCACTGGAACTTATTCTCAGGCTGGAGCAGTTTCCTGTACAACATGTGAAGCCGGTAATGAATGTCCAAACAACAATCTTCCTGGAAGTGCCTGTCTCAATGGTTATTACAGTTTGGGTGGACAGACATCATGCACCATTTGTCCGGCTGGCTTTTATTGTCCCACCAGTCAGAAAGATCAGAAGCCTATAATATGTGCTGAGGGAGAGTACAGTACTCTTGGCTCTACAGCTTGTTCTCCTTGTGATAATGGTTATGCATGTCCTGAGGGTAGTACTCAGTCTAATCCAACCTTATATAAATGCTCTCTGGGATATTATTGTGCTGATGGGAGGACAGAAACACCTTGCCCAGCTGGGACATATGGAGGTAGTAAGGGCCTAACTGCTGAAAGTAGTTGCAGTGATTGTTTGCAAGGATATTACTGTCCAGAGGGAACTGCCGGACAGCCCACATCAAGTTTGATTTGTCCTCCAGGTCATTACTGTCCTACCAAGACCGGAGATTTCAAAGAGAATCCATGTGATGCTGGTACATTCTATATCAACCTGGGAGCAGTTGCACAAGCAGAATGCCAAGACTGTCCAGCTGGTCACTATTGCCCCTCAGGGACAGCTAATCTATTTGATTCAAATATTTGTCCTAGAGGACATTATTGTCCAACAAAATCAGGAACACCAACTCCCTGTCCAGGTGGAAAGTATACGGAAGAGGAAGGAAGTACAGGGCTTGAATTTTGTAAGATCTGTCCAGCAGGTCATATATGCCCTGAGGGAACACATACTCCAGTAGCATGCTCACCAGGAACTTATAATCCTTATACTCAACAGAATGGAGCTTGTATAGCTTGCACAGCAGGATATTCATGCACAGCATATGGACTCACAAAGTCCAATTATCCATGTTCTGAAGGTTATTATTGCCCTGGTGGAAACTACCGCCCCGACCAAACAGAATATTCATGCCCACCCGGCACCTTCACAAACTTTCAAAATTTGACATCCGTTGATCAGTGTTCCACATGCCCACAACAATTTGCCTGTTTGATTAGCACAGGAGGACAGCAGAAACCACCAGTAGCTTGTGCCACAGGACATTATTGTCCCGCTGGCACACAGTTTGCTACTCAACATCCTTGTCCAGCTGGCACTTACACAAATTTGACCAACTTGTACCAAGTAGAGGATTGCACCATTTGTCCTAAAGGATCTTACTGTGTAGAAGGCTCCTCTGCACCCACTGGGCTGTGTGCGAAAGGACACTGGTGCCCTGATGGTGAGTTTGACAATTAACCCTCTGCACTCTGATGTCAAAATGGCAAAGTTTTCAGTTTGATATTTAACCAAATATACTGTGTTTGACAGAGCTCAGTGGGCTCTATCAAACAAGATATAATTGGTTAAATTCTTAGTTATACAAGAGAAAAACAAAGTGATTTAAGAAAATTCTGTTGTACTACCAACATGCTAGGGGTTAACTGGTAGAGTGCTAAATTATTTTTGGTGGTCGAAATCTGTTTACATGTCTTTGCCTTGCTACAATTTATGGGAAAGTGGCTATAGGCACTCTCCCATAAATTGTAACAAGGCAAATCCATATAGATTGAATAATGTTATTTTAAAGATAAAACGAAGCATATCCACAAAGTTTGAAGCCTTGAAATTGGGGCACTTGCACTTCAGAATAAAGCCCAAATACCAGTTAACTATTGCTAAATTCATATGAAAATACAGTGAAGCCCACTTAATTGTAAACTTAATTGTAAATCATTTAATTGAATAACCATGTGAATTAAAAATAATTTCCAAATACCAAACCATATACCATACCTGTTAACTGCGTATAGGTTAAAAAGTAAATTCTGATTCGTTGAATAAAAAATCTTGTCATATGTCAAAGAGCTACTCTGAAAGGCAATGAATTTCCTATATTTCTAAACCTGGCAGGTCTGATTAATCCAAAAAAGGCATTTAGTCTATTGTATTTTGTTTGACTGAGCCCTGTGGGCTCTGTGAAACAAGCTTTATTAGCTCACCTGTCTGAAAGTCAGGGTGAGATTTTCTTATCACTCTTCGTCCGTCGTCCGTCCGTCGTCCGACGTCTGTCGTCCTGCGTGAAGGTGGTGTTTGAGCCTCTTTCTCCTAAACCACTGGCCACATTTTAATTAAATTTCATGTAAGTAGTGGTTATATAGGGGCATTTTGATTTTTTTATACTGTACCAATGACCCAGACATAGCTGGTGCTAATTCTCAAAATCTAGGGCCAAACACAAATTTTGCCCCCCAATCCCCAAAATTTGCATCTAAA
This sequence comes from Pictodentalium vernedei, assembly GCA_031216915.1. Taxonomy (NCBI): domain Eukaryota; kingdom Metazoa; phylum Mollusca; class Scaphopoda; order Dentaliida; family Dentaliidae; genus Pictodentalium; species Pictodentalium vernedei. The sequence goes on from CM062293.1 coordinate 380,554,287, forward strand.
ACCTAAAAAATCATGTCCTAAATGGTCCTCCATACTTTTCCTCCAAGTCAAGAAAGTCTCGAAATTGACACCAATTATCATTCTTTGTTTGGCCCTTCATCAGTTCACATCTGACTGATATTTGTGCTTGTAAATCTCAGTTTAAATGATGCCAAACACATAAATATTAGAGAAATGGTGGATCTGAAGAGGAAAGAGAAGGAGGAGAGGAAAAATTAGTGGCAGGAAATAATCAGGGCTGTAACTTAAAATTTTTTAATGAAATTATGTTATGTTATCTAATTTCCAGGCATGGGCCTGTTGTTGTCATTCTTGCTATAAAGTTACATTGCTTGTTCAGTGTTTCCTCTCTCCCTTTCCTTTAGTTCCCCCTTGCTTTTCTCCCATGCTTTTGGCATATTTTCTGTAATATTATTACTAAAATTTTCTTGGGAGTTTTAGCTTGGTAACAGAATGAATTCTGTTTTTTTCCCATGGGTGTTTAGGCGTTGTGTTCTGCATCTACCATCTGTTGTTCTGCAGTTTCTTCCTGGGAAGTCTCTGTTTTGCTTCAGATAGTGTTGTAATTGGTAACTGATTTCGGGCCATGTTTATCAGTGCCTGGAGTCATGTTTCCAGTTTTTATACACTTCCTGTTTACATTGACAACGGTTTCTGTTGAGAGTGATTTCTTGTCTTTGTATTAGTTTAATCATAACAAGATACATTATTATTATACGTAAGTGTTGCATTAATTTTTTTGAAATATTTTAAAAAATTTTGTCCACAGTTAGGCTTTTTTGGGATCCATTGGGGCTCAACGTTACTTTCAGAAACTTGGGCTTTTCTGAAAAAATATTTTTCAAAAAATGTTTTTGATTTCAATGATTTTTTCTATATGTTAATGGATCATGTTATTATGTATCTTTGTTTTCAGGGGTTGGTGCGAGTACTAGGACTGTTTGTGTTCTTTTCACAATGAAAGGATATTGTTCAAATTGTAATAAGAGGAAATCTTCCTCTGACTTTCATAATCATTGTATTATTTGTAGTCAGTGTACTCGCACTAACTCCTGCTCAGTGTGTGTCAATTGGGATGACAAACATTGGAAACGTGTGTCACGGTATGTTGTTAGTGGGGAAAAGGCCATGCCAGTCCTTTCTCTGCAGGGTCACTCTAGTTTATCAATCTCTTTTTCAGAGGAACAAGAACAGGGTGATGTTTCCGTGATGTCTTCCAAAAGTGTGCCTCCGTCGTCACAGTTAAATGAAGAGCTAGTGGCAAAAGTGCTCATGCAAATACGTCAATTGCCTAAGAGGCCCCTAGTAGGATTGACGGCATTGGCGTCCGCTAGCTCGCCCGGTGTAGCGACCATTCATCGAATGGCTCGGCAGCTGGGTTCGTCCGTTGCGGTCCAGGAAGGAGACTTGGGTGATGCGAGCACTATAATAAGACAAAGTGCACACCCAGTGATGACGGATCAGAGGATAGAACGGAGGAAGCCTATTAGTCCGGTTCCTAGCTCGTCCAGGTCCATCCGGGCTGCGAGCGAGAGAGGTCCCTCTCTCGTACAACAATACCTGGGACCAGATGTTGTGGTACAAAACGTTCGCATTCGGAGCATACGTCCGCCGCTCGGGACGCTCCGTTATATAGACAGTCCGGAGAGACTGTCGATATGGCTTCCTCATCCTCACGGCAGCGCACACGACCGCACCTTGGCTACGTGACCACGGATATCCAGCCAGCTTTGCCGATCAGGGATTCCACGGCGACCAGGTCACGCCATCCGGTAGCCAGGGACACGAGGCCTGTAGACTCCGGACGTTCGCATAAGAGAAGTATGCAGGAGTCAACATCCAGGGAGCTTCGAGCGGCAAAGCAACGTAAGACCGCTGCTCCACAGGCCTCGGTGACGGACATGCTATCACAAATAGCACAACTTATCGCAGCATCCCAGCAGACGACAGAATCTCTGTCGGATCAGGAATTATCCGACGATGCTGGGTCGGTACGCTCCGCTGATGCATCAGGTATGGACGACCGAGAACTTCATAGGGTCCGACAGGATGGCGAAAGGGATTCAGAGGATCTGGAGCTTTCCCTTCTTTTGGAACAACATAAAGCTGCCATAGATTTTATCCGGCATTATCTTCCAGAGGTTGTTCCGTCGGACCAGAATGCTGCGATGCCGGATAAGAGACTGATAGCGTCATTGGACACAGAATTTTTTGATCGGTTTAGGGACATCGTCCCTGAGTTTCCTACACAGTCCAATAATGTCACAAGAACATTTGAATTATTGAATGACGCTATATATATAAGCTTGCTACCAAAACGAGCAAGTATGGTTTCTTGTCCGCAAATGCTCTACATCTGCCTTTCATCAATTCAAGGAATAAATTCGAAACGGCAGGACAGGGCATACCGAGAGTTCCTCTGTGTCTAGACGACCAGGCTGAAGATCTAGAATTGTCTCCACCATCGTCTATGTCAATTCCAACCACGACGTTGGAAACGACAATTATGTCTAATAGAGTTAACTTAGACACTTTATCATATGCAGATCACCTTACTAAAGCGTTATCATTACGTCTTCAAGGGAAAGAATTCCAGGATATACAATCCTCATTAAGAGTTCTTTCAAGGGCAATAGCTTATTCCACGTATAACTCCGCCCTTTCAGTGGCAAACCTGGAGTTGGTTAGACGTGACGTGGCCCTAGCTACATCCACGCGCGTGGATGGTAAAGTGAAAAACTCTCTCAGAGTCGCTTCGGTCTCCGGAGAGCTTCTCTTCGACGACAAGCTTTCAGCAATCTATGATCGGATAACTAAGAAAGCTTCGGATTCTCTGCTATTCAAATCCACTTCTAGAAAGTCGGATACAGCAGAAAAGAGTAAGACAGGCACTTCTGGGACAAGTACGCCCAAGAGAAGTTCCTATCGAGGTTCCTATGTGTCCTCTAGGTCTTATTCTAGAGACTGTCAAGGCAGCGACTCACGTGGGGGACGTCATTCTGTCCGAGATAACCGGTCAGACGTCCCTAGGTCGACGGGCAAAGTGCGGGTCGTGGAGGACGTAGCTTCTCCTTCCGCAAGCCTCGCAGGTCCAGAAGGTGATGGTATGAACCTCTATCGTGTTCCGGTAGGCGGAAGATTGTCGAGTTTATAAACAATTGGGCGTCAATTACGGACGACCCCTGGGTTCGAGGGGTAATTTCGGAAGGACTAAGAATATCCTTCAAACAAAAGCCTCCATTAACTCGAAGTCCAAAATGGACTCGGCTTCCGTCAAATCAGCAGAAAAGAGACGCTCTTCTATCAGAAGTACAGTCTCTTCTGAAGAAGAACGCGGTAGAGGTCGTAGAAGACCAGGAATCACCGGGTTTCTACAGCCATCTGTTTCTGGTTCCGAAACCAGACGGCTCGTTCCGTCCAGTCATAGATCTGAGCTGGATAAACAAGCTGATCGTCGCTCCGAAGTTCTATATGGAGACAATTCGATCAGTCAGAGCGAGTATTCGGGTGAACGACTATGCTACAAGCATAGATCTCAAGGATGCGTACTTTCACGTCATGGTACATTCGACATTCAGAAAGTATGTACACTTCGCAGTCCTAGGAGTTGTATATCAGTTCCGAGCGATGTGCTTCGGTTTGAACCTAGCGCCCTGGGCTTTCACTCGAATAATGAACTCGGTAATGATACATTTCCGAGCTCATTCGTCTGCGGTAACATCGGCCTACCTGGACGACATTCTTTAGAGGTACGGCAACGAGTTAATGCTTTAGAACGATGTGCAGAATCTGCTTCTATTACTCCGATGTCTCGGTTTTATAATAAACGAGGAGAAGTCGGATCTGGTGCCGTCCAAGTCATTCACCCACTTGGGAATGAGCTTCGAGACGCACAACAATCTCGTTCGTCTGCCGTTAACCAGAGCGAAATTAATCAGTTGTTATGCTCGCTATTGTCTTCACTCAGACAAAGTCACAGCGAGAGAGTTCATGAGACTCATAGGTCTGTGCGGAGCCGCCGTGGATCTCATTCCGATGGTGCGGTTACGCACTCGTCCTCCCCAAATTTTCTTGACTCAGAATTGGAGTGTAAAGATTCATTCACTCGATATAGACGTTCTCTTGTCAAATCAAGTGAAACAAGAGATTCAGACTTGGGCAAACATTCAGTGGTTGACTCAGGGAGTTCCACTGCAGTTGCCGGATCCGAGTTTTACTATTATGACGGATGCCAGTCAAAAAGGTTGGGGTGCAACATTGATCCCAACGGATTCGAAGTGCCAGGGTCTTTGGGATCCGCAGTTTCTAGGCAAGTACATAAACATCAAAGAAATGATGTCAATTTGGCTTGCACTGTGTCATTGGATGAACATTATTCAGAAAGCGCATGTCCAAATCCTGTCCGACAATACGACAGTAGTAGCGTATATTCGGAACCAGGGAGGCACTCATTCCTTTCCGTTATTCAATTTAACGGAAAGAATCCTTCTGTTCATTCTAGAACACCAAGTTCTACTTTCGGTCCATCATATTCCGGGTCGTCTGAATGTATTAGCAGACTCCCTTTCACGGAAGGGTCGCTTGTTGCCGTCAGAATGGACTCTCAACAAACAAGTATTCAATCAGATTTGCTACCAATGGGAGCGGCCAATGATAGACTTATTTGCGACACAGCTCAACAATCAGTTGCAGACGTATGTGTCACCATGTCCGGATCCTCGAGCATATGCAGTAGACGCTCTATCGATCTCGTGGGACGGAATGATAGGATATGCGTATCCTCCAGCGCCGTTGATTCAGCAGATATTGCTAAAGATAAAACAATCTCAATGCAAAATTCTGTTGGTAGCATCTCTGTCTCCACAGAGACCGTGGATAAATCTACTCAGGTGTCTGCTGTGGGACATACCGCGGAAGCTTCCTCCACGAGAGGATCTTCTTTCGCAGGGGTAATCGCGTCAACTACATCACAACCCGCAAGGTCTTAACCTTCATGTATTTCCGTTGTGCGGTCCTTCTTGCACGGCAAGCATTTTACAGGACGAGCAGTGGATGCAATTTCTAACTGTAGGAGGACCTCCTCTTCGCTAAACTATGCGGCTAAGTGGAAGGTCGTTTGTCGTTGGTGTAGGGATCATTCTGTTGACATTTTTGATCCCTCCATTCCAGACATTGCAAACTTTCTAGTATACTTGTTTGATGAGATCAAACTGCAGCCTGTTACTATTAAAGGTTATAGGTCTATGTTATCTGATACCTATGCCCACCATGATAGTTTACAAATTGGATCTAATGTCTCTTTATCTAAATTAGTTAGAAACTTCTCGATAAATAGACCTAGAACCCTTCGATTAATTCCTAAATGGAATTTAGCTTGGGTTCTTCTTGAACTAAAAGAAAAGCCATTTGAGCCTCTTGAGACTTCAAATTCTTATCTTATAAGACAGCTTTTCTCTTAGCTTTCTCTTCAGCTAGAAGAGTTAGTGAGCTTCATGCACTATCTGTGGACGATTCTCACTATCGTAGTGTCGGGAACACTATTACCTTTACTACTAATATTGGATTTTTGGCTAAGAATCAGGCTCCTAATAAATATCCGGAACCTATTGTTATTAAGGCCCTTCCATCTTCAGATGGGCATAGGCCTTTACTCTGTCCGGTTAGAGCTTTACGTATTTATAAACGGAGATCTCAGTTTATCAGAAAGGGACGAAAACGCTTCTTTCTGTCTCTGATGCCTAATAGAAAGGACATTACGGTCCATTCTATTGCTAGATGGATTCAATTAACTATCCGTACTGCTTATGATAATCTATCTTCAACTCAGCAGTCTGTGCTTAAGATTTCGGCTCATGAAGTAAGAGCTCTTTCTACATCTTGGGCTTACGCAAATAGTGTTGCTATTACAGATTTAATGAAGGCTGCATATTGGTTTCAGCCATCCACATTCACGAATTTTTATCTCAGAAATATTGAGTCCATTTCTGGAGACCTACATTGTTTAGGTCCGTTATCTGTTGCTCAGAATGTCGTCCACTAAACAGTTGCAACTATAGTTATGCAGGCTTTCTATTCTGGCAGTGACTCTGTCCTGCTGCCCTCTTCGCTCTGGGCTATTTGACCCAGGGCAAGGGGAAGGGAGGGGGGGTGGTGTTCCCTTAGGTCACCTGCTTTATAGTGAAAAGCAAGGGAATACCTCCTCCGGAGTCAGTAATTCTGAGTCGGTACCGGGATGGTTTTAAAGTGTAAAGCTAATGTTTAAATTTATTCTTGTCATATTTTTAAAGTGTAGCTCGGTGTGAAGCATTTGTATATGTCACGTGTCAAACAGGCGTTAATATACAATCCTCGGACACTTTTAAAGAGTATAAAGAGTCTCAATTCTCTGAACTTACTTTATTTATTGGCTTACTTTAAAAATAATTAGTATAAAGGGTTATACTGGATGTTAATAGAGAACATGAATGTTATTATGCTCAGTTATGAAGGGTGTTGTGTCTTTCTAATTTATCATAAATAAGAAAGATACAGGTAAAGCCTAATACTCCTTTTCTCCTCGAGGGGATAACTCTATTATATATAGTTGAGCTTATTGGATTTTCCTCTATGTCCTAGGCCCTCCAGCCTTTTTACTATTCAGCTATGTCTGGGTCATTGGTACAGTATAAAAATGTTAAAAAATTTATAGTAATTTATATATTTTTTATACTTACCAATGACCCAGACGGGGATGGCCCTCCCAGGAGTTGGGAACTCGTACCTCCCCGCTGAGTACATAGCGCTAACCAGGCACTGCTTGTAAGAATGATAATTGGCGCCAATTTCGAGACCTCCTTGACACTGCGCATGCGCAGTGGAGGAAAAGTATGGAGGACCATTTAGGACATGATTTTTTCGGTTTTAGATGCAAATTTTGGGGATTGGGGGGCAAAATTTGTGTCTGGCCCTAGGTTTTGAGAATTAGCACCAGCTATGTCTGGGTCATTGGTAAGTATAAAAAATATATAAATTACTATAATTTTTTTAACTTTTATGCAAATTAGGTTTTGGCTCATATTGAGCAGAGGGGTGGGGAAAAAATGGCCAAATTTTGTGAAAATCTTCTTCTAATGAACCACTAGTAGCAGAGACTTGATATGTGGTATACAGAGACCTTTTGAGGTTTAGAATCAAGTTTGTTCAAGAGAAGTTTGTCGGGCATTATTTGCCTTCGTTATGGGAAGGGCAAAAATTTTGGCCACGCCTAAAATTTCTATTTTCAGAACTGTCGATTTGAACCAAATTTGATATGAGATGATAATGGGTCATAAGTAGTTGATTGATGCAAATATTTTTTTCTCATTGCCCCGTGGGAACCTCGGGAGCTAAAAATAGGAAAAACCTTAAAACTGCCATATCTCCAAAACTACACGGCACAGAGAATTCTTTTTTGTATAAAGCTTACTTTTATCCAGTACAGAATGGTTAAAAAAAATCCCTATTGGTTTGATCACAAGGTACTTTTTTCAGGACTTTTGAAAAAGTGCTGAGTCAGCACTTTTTAACACTGTAGGCAATGGGAAAAACATTAAAAAATCTTCTTCTCCAGATCCAGCAGGCAGAATCTTTTGATATTTGGTATGCAACATTTTAGGGTGGATCTGATTCAAGTTTGTTCAAATCGGCCCCCTGTGTTCATATTTGGGCTCAGTATTGGAGACCGATTTCGAACTTAGTGCATTTCAGGCAAATTTCTTAAAAAATCTTCTTCAGCAGATCCAGCAGGCAGAATCTTTTGATATTTGATATGCAACATTATGGGGTGGATCTGATTCAAGTTTGTTCAAATCGGCTCTCTAGATTCATATTTGGGCTCACTATAGAAGCTTGAATTCGAACTTAGTGCATTTCAGTCAAATTTCTTCAAAAATCTTCTCCAGATCCAGCAGGCAGAATCTTTTGATATTTGGTATGCAACATTGTAGGGTGGAAATGATTCAAGTTTGTTCAAATCGGCCCCCTTGGTTCATATTTGGGCTCAGTATAGGAGCCCAATTTCGAACTTAGTGCATTTCAGGCAAATTTCTTCAAAAATCTTCTTCTCCAGATCCAGCAGGCAGAATCTTTTGATATTTGGTATGCAACATTGTGGGGTGGATCTGATTCAAGTTTCTTCAAATCGCCCCCCCCTGGATTCATATTTGGGCTCACTATAGAAGCCCGAATTCGAACTTAGTGCATTTCAGGCAAATATCTTAAAAAAAATCTTCTTCTCAAGATCCAGCAGGCAGAATCTTTTGATATTTGGTATGCAACATTGTGGGGTGGATCTGATTCAAGTTTGTTCAAATCAGCTCCCTGGGTTTATATTTGGACTCAGTATAGGAGCCCAAATTTGAACTTAGTGCATTTCAGGCAAATTTCTTTGAAAATCTTCTTCTCAAGATCCAGCAGGCAGAATCTTTTGATACTGGGTATGCACCATACTTAGGGGGGTGAAATTCAAGTTTGTTCAAGCCAAGTCCCTGGGTTCATATTTGGGCTCACTGTGGTAGCCCGAATTATAACTTAGTTCAAAATGAGCAATTTTCTTTAAAAATCTTCTTCAGATCCAGCAGTCGGAATGTTTTGATATTTGGTATGCAGCATCCTTAGGAGGGTGAGATTCAAGTTTGTTCAAGCCATGCCCCTAGGTCCATATTTGGACTCACTGTGGGAGCTCGAATTGTAACTTAGTTAAAAATGAGGAATTTTCTTTAAAAATGTTCTTCAGATCCAGCAGTCGGAATGTTTTGATATTTGGTGTGCAGCATCCTTAAGGGGGTGATATTCAAGTTTGTTAAAGCCAAGTCCCTGGGTTCATATATGGGCTCCCTGCGGGATTCAATATGAGGAATATTCTTTAAAAATCTTTTTTTTTAGATCCACTGGCCAGAATCTTTGGATATTTGGTTTTAGATTTCTTAGGAGGAGCAGATGCAACTTGTTGAAATCAATTCTCTGGGTTGATATTTAGGCTACCATGTCAAGTGAGCGCCCTCATGCCCCCTGGGGCCCCTTGTTTATTTATTTATTTGAGTTTTAACAACACTTTCGAAAACCAGGGTCACCTCGTGTTGTACAGTTTTGTGGGTGGAGAAAGCAGGAGTATCTGGAGAGAACCACCAAGCTATAGTGAGTAACCATCAGACTTCCTAACTTCATACAAGCAGTGATAGCATTGGTTGAAGACAAGTACTCCATCGACGTGCTGTATGCCTCAGTACACAATGCCACCATGCCAAAACTTAAGCCAATCGGGATTAAGTGCCTTGCCCAAGTACACAATGCTGTTACCTCTGGCAGAGTTATCCAGTTCGATCCCCACCAGTGGTAACTCAATTGTGTCATTGTGCAAAGCACTTCTTTCTGATTGCCCATATAGGGGTAAGGGTGTCTTCAAACAGTGCTAACTCTGCATTGTGTGGAGTTAGAACGTTGGGGAGTTTTACAGTTGCTTGTCGTTGCTTGGTGGTTCCCTCGATGTACTCCGGCTTTGTCCACCCGTAAAACTTTCTTGCACGAGGTGACCCTGGCTGTCAAAAAAGTGTCATTAAAACCCAAATAAATAAAACAAACAGAGTAGGACATTTTCAATATTTTTCCCAAAATAAGCAGACATTTTATGTTTGCTTCCAAAAACAAAGCTAATGACCTTTCATTGGAATGAGGGCAACAAGCTTGTCCCAATGAGGGGTCATAACCTGTCTTAATTTCAGTGTCAGTGGTGATTGTTGTGCACAGTGTTGGGTGGATGTGTCTGAAATCCTGAGTAAAAGTTTAACTCCTAGAAGCCCAAGTTTGAGTCAGATCTCCTGCAATGTTCAACAGCAGCTTCTTTGTCTTTGCTTCTTCTAAAGTTAACTCAAATAATCGTTGGTGAAAATATCCATTCAATTTATAGAGAGAAAATTTGATTAAATGTACCCAAATTATAGTTATCTCAGTGTCAAGAGCAATTCTGAACTGGGCAGGAATATCTGCCAGCAGCATGCAAGGACTTAATAATAAATTACTAACCCATTTCCTCACATGAAAACTGTCCAGTTCTATTCACAAGCATAGCTATTCAAATTTTAGTGTATTTTTTCAATTTTGCCTCAAAAACATGGTGTATAATTTCTCTTTCGAATTTGCTGCACCTTTATTTAACTATTACTGAGTTTATTACACCTAAATTCTCCAATTGTAATTGTATGAGAACATCATGTGAAGCAAACTGCTTCTACATTTCGTAAGATATTGCTTTTACAACTTGGTATACCCAAATAAGGAAGAGAGTCAACTGTGACTAGATTTGGTGAAAAATTCATGAACATTTGACTCCAGAAATCACTTTTCAAAGAGGAAAATTTTGTTAAATGTGCTAAAATTTTAGTGACCAAAGCTTTCCTGTCCTGGGCAGGAATATCTGCCTTCAGCATGCAAGGAGTAAAGTGCAAATGTGTGTAACATAATTTTGATGTGACTCAGTTGAAGCAATTCAGAGTTACTGCCCCTGAATTCTTCAGTTGTAATAATGTGGAAAAATGCTGTGGAGAGAACAACTTAACCATTTCTTAAGATACTGGCTTGATTGTTGATATACATGATCAGCAAGTAAAGATTTGTGTGACAAATTTGCTGGAACTCATTTGAAGTAATGTGGAGTTATTGTCCTTGAATTGTACAGTCGTAATAATATGGAAAAATCAATGTTGGTGTATGCATGATTGATTTAGATCTTCATTTACATGAACAACATCAAGTAAGGCCAGGGCCCATAGGGAAGAGATTGTAAGGGGATTCATTCCCCTATCCCTCGAAAATTGTTATTGTCTGTCAGAAATATTGTTGGCTCTCTGAATGCCACACTTTCTCTGAAGAAAGGTACCAGGTAATTGATATGCCAGTTCCTTGGACTATCTCTACACGATGTGACCTGGAGAGGAATGTACATTAATAATGTCAGGTTCCTGATTAAAGGCTGATCCACAAGACTAGGAAAAAATGACAGAGCTGTCACTCAATTGGGAAGATTTTGATGTCCTTTGTATGGTGAGAGACCATCATGTGGGAAAAGACATCCATGCATTTTGGGTTTTGTCCTTGCACACAACTCATAGTTTTGGCCCTTGTTACACTTAGAAAACTCTCTGTATGAATAGTTTGCATTATACATTATAAGTCACCCGCCGGTTGTTGGATTTTGATGTCCTTTGGTATAGTGATAAACCTGACTGGGGGAAAGGATATCTGCATATAGCAGTTACCTTCTTGCATACTTATCACAGTTATGCCCCTTTTTAGACTTGGAAAAACTGTCCATATGAAGTTCTTACATTGTTGTTTGTTGTCTAAAGAGTTATTGCCCATCAATTCTACTGTTGTAATAGTACAGTGGAGTTCACTTTATATGTTTTAACTTAGTAACCCTGTTAATTGTATGTAACTTATAAAACCCAAACAATTGACCATACCTCCAGTACAGATTTGACCTGTTAATTGCATATATGTTACAGAGTAAAATCCCGTCGGGTGAATAAAAAATCTATCAAAGAATTTCTCCAACATCTACTGAATTCCCCCCATTTGTATATTTTTGGCCTCAATGAACATTCAATGTAGGCTTTTAATCTATTATATCTTGTTTGACAAAGCTCAATGAACTCTGTCAACAAGATATATAGAGGATATCTAGTGTTTTTGAGTGGATATCGTAAATTATCTCGTGAGTGACTGATACAAAAGTTTATTTTTTACCATTTCTCTCTGTCACAAGTGAGATAGATTTCAGTATCCACACAAAAACACTAGATTTTCTTTTTTTTATACACTTTTTATAAGAATCAGATAATTCCACTTGTTTCAACCATGAATTGATGCATGAAAGTAATCAGCGCATTGAATCATTGATACGTGGAAGTGATTTGATCAATATTCGGAACAGATAGCTTCTTGCGATCCAATTCAGTTGGCGGGCTTCTAGTCCAAAGGACATACCAAACCAAAAACTTATATTACAGACTTTCAGGCCATGTTCGGTCTAGCGGGTTTCATGCATCAATTCAAGGTGAATATGTGTTGAATTATTGCTGGAAATGATCGGTATCCACTCAAAAACACTATATTTTCTTTTCATTATACCTTTCTAGAACAAATTGATCATTTCCAGTGATAATTGGCTCGTATTCACCTTGAGGTGATGCTTTGAAAGCCGCCATTTTGATTGATACAGTGAAAGTGAAAATTTCTGTGTCTTTACCGTGGGGGGATATGATTTCTATCTTTCCGCAATTTCTTCGATAATCTATCATTTAGCGTATAATAAAATAGACTAAATACTCAGTTTATAACTAGAAGAGAGGAAAATGACCCAATTTCTGCTAATTGTATATGCATGTTAATGGAATATTTTGCTCAGGCATACTGGCTATTCAATTAACAGGGTTCCACTGTATAGGAAAATCTTATGGAGAGTAAACTTCTAATTTTCTTGAGGTATTTGTTTAAAACCTGGTATACCTGATAAACATCAAATGCATATGTGTGTCACACAGTTTTGCAGTGGCATTATTTACGCTTCATAGAACTGTTGCCCCTAGACTTAACTCTTAACCTGCTGAATATTTTCAAGATATTTTTCGTCAAATATAGTCATGGCTGCTGTAAAAATTCTTCTGAATTTAACTTGAGAAATTGTTCATGAAAAAATTTACCAGAAGAAAATTTGATTAGATGGTCGCAAATTTTCCTTATTTAGGTGGCAAGAGAAATTCTGTCCTGGGAAGGAATATCCGACCTCAACATACAAGGAGTTAATCAAAATTGTTCTGGTTTTGATCACCTTTCACTGATAGTTCTAATGTATATTGTTTTTCAGGTACTCCTGCTGCTGATTCCAACCCATGTCATGCTGGGTCTTATAGTAACAATGAAGGAAATGTGAGATGGGAACAATGTGATGATTGTCCTCCAGGATCCTACTGTCGTCAAGGCTCGATTCTACCAACAGAATGTTCTGCGTAAGTTGTTTCCTTACACATGCACTTCCTTCAAATAAATCGTAACTCTTGACCTAACACATCCAGGGGTCGACACCTGGCAAAAATATGTTTCATTGTAACTTCGAAGGGAAACTCGGTATGATATCCAGATGAGACTCTCTTATTTCGGTCAACTATGACCGCTGGACCAGCACATGACCTAGATTCCTGAAGTCTACGAGTCATATTTATGAAGGGATTTCCTTGTAACTTGGTAGGATGACTCATTTTGGAATGATTTTACTGTAACTTGGTAACTTTGGTTGACATACGTAAACTGTGAGGGCCACATCAGCCCAGGCCTCAGTTTTTGAGTACAGTCTACACCTCAAATTATTCTTTTTGAAAACATAGCATGTAGGTTACAGAACTTAACATATTCTCAATTATCACAGGTCTTGTCTTATTATACCCCCACAAAACGATGTTTGTTGGGATATATAGGAGTCAACTTGTCCGTCGGTCTGTCATCTTTGTCGGTCCATTGCACATGTAAACTTCTTTTTTCTGATTGGATTCAAGATGGCCCAACCCAGTCCAATCCCAACCCAACTGACCTGACCCGACCCAACCTGAAGCGACCCCCACCCAGCTGAGTGCTAAATGAGCTCTGTCAAACAAGATGGAATTTGTTAAATTTGTAAATACATTATGGGAAAATATTGCTGCCTGTTATCTTTGTATTGTGACATCAAAATGCAGAGGGTTAATAGCACTTATTGTTCGATCATGTACAGAATCAACTGACAGTAGTTGACAAATACAGTGGAACCCTGTTAATTGAATAGCCACTTTGCCAATAAAAATTATTCAATTAATAGGGATTGTGTCAATTTCCTGTATTCTAGAGCTTTGTCAAACAAGATATAATAGACTGAATACCTGTATTGGATGTACTGATGCCAAATAGGTCTATAAACAAAGGAAAACTGGGGAGAGTCAAGGTAATTCCTTGACAGGTTGCACAATTTTTTATTCAATTAACAGGAGTTTACTCTATAACCAAAATTCAATTAACAGGTCAATTTGTACTGGAGGTATGGTAAATGGTTTTATGTTAGGAAATTATATTCAGTTAACAGGGTTATTCAGTTAAAAGATATCCAATTAAGTGGGCTCCACTGTACCTTTTTTCAAATTCTGAACTTGTGCCAAGCATCTGTTATGTAAACAGCTGTACTGATACAGAATATCTCACTAAATTGAATATCTCTTAATTGTTCAACCCTGTTAATTGCATATAATTTCCAAACAACAAACCATTTACCATACATTCAATATAAATTTTAATTTTTAATTTAATTGCATATGGGCTATGAGGAAACTCCTGTTAATTGAAAAACAATGTGTGTAATATATTGAAAAGATACTCTGAATTTCATATGTTTCTAGACGTATTTGGCATCAGAAATCCAATGTAGACATTTAATCTATTCTATTTTGTGGTAGACTGTTGGACTTCTGTGCTAGAGGTCCCGAGTTCGATCCCTGTCCGGGATGACCTGCGTTGTGTCCTTGGGCAAGGCATTTTATCCCTGTTGCCTACATGGGGGTATGATGACGCCTTGTACTAAGGTGTACTGCATGTCGATGGTGCACATCTTCAACCACTCTAACCCTGCTTGAGCAGAGCTTGAACAGAGTTAGAATGTTGAGGAGCTGACAGTTGCGCGTCAATGCTCGGTGGTTCTCTCTGGGTACTCCGGCTTCCTCCACCCGTAAAACTGTCCCAGTCACGATTAGCCATTGTGCATAAGTATGTGACCTTAAAAACACCAATAAATAAAGCTCCAAGCTCATTCAAAGGAAGAGACGCATAATATGGGGTTGTCACCATTTTTTGAAACATTTGAAAAAAATAATATTTAAAATAATAAATTTTGAAATTGTGTGCATTGGGTAAAGGGTTAACAAAATCAGCAATCTAAAATAAAACCCTGCACTAATTGAAGTATAATACATAGATAATTGCTTTGATAAGTCCCCACAAAGTAAATCTTATGTTTCTCAGGCCATTTTTTTGTAAAATTGCATTTCGGCACGTGTTGATTTTATTATTATATTTTTAAAATTATTTCTTTGTGACCAAAAGTTCATGTTCTTGGTTTGTTTTATGTTTTAGGACTCATAATCTACAGAATAGCATTGATGGTGGTGTATTTCGTCCTTTGGGTGCAAGAGGGCTTTACAATGCTAAAGCACTGAAAAACCTTGTTGCTCTCAAGAAATTTATCAATTTTATTAACTTGAGTAAAATATCAGACATAAACCATTTAATTTTTATTTGTCTAAGTTTACATTGGTTACAAAAAGAGTTCATGCGGCAGCCAAAAGGACCCTGCGGGAGGGCCCGAGAAAAAGATTTTAAACTTTTTCAGGCCGAAACAAATTCTATTTTCCTTGCAAAATAGGACTCAGTAACCAAAGCCTTTGATGGAGGTCCATGAAAGTGAGCAGCATGGGTATAAACACTTGATAGTGATCTTAAACAACAACAAAAAAGGAAATAAAAAAAAACTAATGCAAGCAGTGTAAAGCCATCACTTGTCAGTAGAGCCATGATAGTGGGTTCTAAATAAAAATAAATCAAGAATGTGGTAAAACCTGTTGAAATTGGACATGTTATAAAAGTACAAGTAGTAAAATAGATTTAGTTTAATATATGGAGGATATCTATTTTAGTGAATATCAGAATTGTTTCATGAGTGTGGACCTGAAAGTTCTATATTTTCAAGTCCATATGAATCAGATAATTCCCATAGATTTTCTTTTTATTATATGCTACTTGACATTTTACTATGCAGTATTCAACCTAGAGACATTTTCACAAGGAAACTCTACTGCAAGATGTCCATAAGCTTCTAGCTCCTCTGCATCACAGGCTTCTTTGTCAATCTACAGAAGTCAGATATAACCCTGTCAACCATTCCTCTTTGCCTTGGTATTTCGGTCTCATCAGAATCTAGTCTGTCTTCCTCTAGTGAGAGCTTGGTTAATCAGAGTATTCTCCCTGTATTTTATAAAAGTCGACTTAGTGACTGCGAGGGAATTCATGAGTCTTGTAGGTCAGTGCAGTGCCTTGACAAACCTTATTCCACTCACCCACCTGTTAATGCGACCTCTCCAGTTCTATTTCCCAAGCAACTGGTCAGCCAAGGTTGGCAAGTTAAATCTTCAGCATCATCTTTCTCTATCAATCAAGGAGAAAATTCACCATTGGGCAGACTTCAAGTCGATGACACTAGGAATTCCATTGGAAATCAACGTTGTGGGCTGGGGGTGAGTGGCTGCTTGATTCTGGAGAATCTGTACTGCCATGGTCAGTGGAATGACTCTCAGTTTTGTCTACACATCAACCAGAAGGAGATGTTAGCAATTATGCTCAGTTTAGAACACTGGAAAACCCAACTATTGGGTTCCCAGAATCTTATTTCTTCGGCAATTCAGCAGTAGTGGCTTATCTCAAGAATCACTCAAGAATCAAGGGGGAATGCATTCTTATCTTATGTTTACACTTAACTATCCAGATTCACTCAGGAACAGGACATTTCAATATCAATTGGCCACTTTCCAGGTCAACTCAGTGTGATAGTGGATGCTCTCTCCTGACATGCAAAGATGCCTCCAGTGGAATGGACACTCAACAGAACAGTCTTATTAGTCTATACAGGGAGTGTCCAATGAAATATCTGTTCACCATGAGATGAAGTAAACAACTTCAGATGTTGGTATCTCTGTGCCTGGATCTGTTAGCATTTGCAGTGGATGCCTTGTCCATGTCTTGGACTGGAATAGTCGTATATGCCTTTCCACCGACTCCATTAATTCAACAGGTACTATTAAAAATTCAACAGTCATATTACAGGATCATTCTAGTGGCCCCTCTGCCTCTTCAGAAAACAAGTGTCATCCTCCTCTGGCCTCTTCTAACAGACTCTTCACATAAGCGGTGATTCTCAACCTTCACACCTTTCTGTCGTCAGGTCCTTCATCAGAAGCAAATGTTTTTCCGGAAGAGCATTGGACTGCATTTCTGCTACAAGGAGGACCTCCTCTTCTCTACACTATGCAGCAAAGTGGAGAGTCTTTTATTCCTGGTGTCATAATAATTCTTCATGGATGCGTCTATCTCTAATATTTTCCTGTGGGAACCCCAGGAAGTGAAGCAGTGCTTGTTCACTGTGGTAAAAAAGCTTTGTTTTACTGGTAAAATAGGACCCAGTCACTAATGCTTGGGGTGAAAGTCCACTTAAATGGGCAACAAAATGGGTATAAACGATTGACTGGACTTGACTTTATCTCCTTGTTGTGGTCACAACTAGCCATTGTGCAGAAATATGAGACCTTAGACACTAATAAATAAATAAATCTCTAATATAATATTACAGGTATTCTAGTGTTTCATTTTTGATGTTAAGAAACTTTGACCAGTCACTATCAAATGATACTGTTCTATATTGTCTGAAACCTATTCTCTCAAAGGCCCTGTCAATATTGGCTCAGATCAGTCATTGTCAAAATTGTTAAAACATTTTTCTATCAACAGACCCAGGTTCTTATGGCTTATTCCTAAATGGAAGGTAGACTGGGTTCTGCTAAACCTTCAAGAAGCTATGTTTGAAGCTTTGAATACAGCAGAGCTTACATTTGTACTAAAGGTATGGTAAATGGTTTGTGATTGGAAGTTATATTCAGTTAATAGAGTTATTCAGTTAAGAGATATCCACTTAAGTGTATACCACTATTGCAGTAGAGGCCATTTAGTTGGATATTTCTTAGTCGATTAATCTTGTTAATTACCTGGCTTCCTCCACCTGTAAAACTGTCACAGTGACGATTAGCCATTGTGCATAAGTATGTGACCTTAAACACCAATAAATGAATGAATAAAATGAATGTTAATTCCCTATAACTTCCAATCACCAAACCATTTACCACACCTCAGTAAGACATTTGACCTATAACTTGCATGTAGGTTTATAAAGTAAACTCCTGTTAATTGAATAACAATTCTTATGGTGTATCAAGGAATTATTTCAACAGAGTTTGAATTCCCTACATTTATAGACCTATTTGGCTTATTCGAAATACACATTTAATCTTTTTTATACCATGGTTATCTATTCTACAATACAGTGGAGCCCACTTAATTGGATGTCTCTTAATTGTGTATCCCTGTTAATTGAATATCATTTTCAAACACAAAACCATCTACCATACTGCCAGTGCAAATTTAACCTGTTAATTGCATATGGGTTGTAGAGTAAATTCCTGTTAATTATATATAAATTTTCGTAATATGTCGAAAAAGTTACTGTGACACGCTCCAAATTCCCCTTATTTATCAACCCTTTTGGCCTCACTATATTCAATAATGGCATTTATTCTATTATATCTTGTTTGACAGAGCTCTATGAGCTCTGTCAAACAAGATATAATAGAATAAATGCTCAGTTTACCTCCAGAACACAGGAACCTGACCAAATCCCTGTTAATTTTATACCACTGTTAATTGAATAATTTTCACTGGCAAAATGGATATCCAATTAAGAGGATTCTACTGTATATGAAAAGCCTATGACATAAATTTTAGCTTTACACACCAACCGTGGTAAACACGCCAGCAATGGGATTTCAGTAGTTAAAATTTACGCCTACAGTGGAACTACATTCAAGTTGACCTTTGGTGACGTCGACCTGAATGCAACTTGTCTAAATTTATCGCACGTCGCCTCAGAAAGAGTGAAATGAAAGTGACAGTTATTTATTACGTTTTTAAATGAGTTTACCCCATAAGACACCAAAACTTAACAAACATGCATTGTCTCATGTTAATAAAACATCCATAACTCAAAATGTATGTTATTGTGCTAATAAAGTGAAAAAGGTCCAGTTTCATTTTCCATTTCGTTTCGGCAATAGAATTAACAGCGGAAGTACCGCCCACCGATGCTCATGTAAACAAAATCAGATTTGCATGTATGTATGTCTGGTGCTCAGTAAAATCGAGAAAAAATAATAGCGACTTTTAATAATCTGATGATCATGGTATAAATAAAATATACCCAAGTAGCTTGGTGTACCAAATGTTCACCACTCATGGTAAAGTTGTGTTAACCGTGTGCCAAAGGCTCGCAGTTAACACCACTTCACCACTCGTGGTGAACATTTGGTACACCAAGATACTATGGGTATATTCTATATATATCTTATTTTACAGAGATTTATTAGCTTTGTTGGACAAGATATAAAATAGATGCCCAGTTTATGACTATTCTACTAGAAACTTTCTGTTAGGCCATACAAAGTAGATCTTCTGTTTCTCAGGCCATTATTTGTAAAATTGCATGTGGGCGAGCGGTTTTTTATTTTATTTTTTGTTTCTGTAATTATTTCTATGGAATAGCATGGGTGGTGGTGTATTTCATCCCTTGAGAGCAAGAAGGCTTTGCAATGCCTTAGCATTGCAAAGCCTTCTTGCACTCAAGGGACAAATTTATCAATTTTTTCAACTTAGGTAAAATATCAGACATAAACTATTTAATTTTTTTTTTTTTTAAAGATTACATTGGTTATAAAAAGAGAGCATGCGGCAGCCAAAATGACCATGTGGGAGGGCCTGAGATTTTTTATTTTTTTAGGCCTTAATTGAAAATCTTTCACTTTCAAAGAAAGTGTATATAAGTGACTGAATTCCAAGGTAATCATTGCTTGCTGCAATTTTCACTTCATACACAGTTTTGTCAAAATGAGTGTTTAGGAAAAATAAGAGATATATTATATATGTTTGTATTCTATACAAACATATAGAATATTCCTGTTGAAATTTACAAACCATATGCCAATTAATGAAGTCACATATGTATTCATTTGACTAGTGTGGTTGAAGATAAATAATTTGTATTACCACTTTCCAGTTGCCAATAATAAAAATGTTACATATTGCCTTAAAAAGTTAAAAATCTGTTTCTCAGGACCCCCCTCCCCCCACTTCCACATGGTCCTTTTGGCTGCCACATGCTCTTTTTTTATAACCTATGCAAGCTTAAAAAAATAAAAATTAAATGGTTTATGTCTGATATTTTACCCAAGTTAATAAAATTGATCAATTTGTCCTTTGAGAGCAACAAGGCTTTGCAAGGTTTAGCATTGCAGAGCCTTCTTGCACTCCAGGGATAAAATAAGCATGCTATTCTGTAGATTATGAGGCTTAAAACATAAAACAAACCAAAAACATGAACTTTTGATGGCAAAGAAATAATTACAAAAATAAAAAAGAAAAGAAAAAAATGCCCATTTACAAACAATTTTACAAAAAAATGGCCTCAGAAACAGAATGTCTACTTTGTCGGTCCTGCCTGATGAGAGTTAAAATGAAAGTGGTTACCAGGAATGCACAGGATTTCAAAGTATCTGCAAATAATAACAAATGAATTGGGGACAAACTTCCCAACAGCCTTCATAAATAAGGTGAGAGAATCAAGAGGATTTTTCATGAATTTCTGAGATGATTTCAAATAATATAAATAATGTATGAACTTACTTTGTTTTTCATTTATTTAAAAAACAAAAATTAATAAGAAACTTCATTGTTTGAAACTTAGAAATTCCCATCTTCAGTACTTTAGCTACCATTTTGAAGACACTTCCCTGCGTATAAACGTTCAGAAAAGAATGGACATTTTCAGAGAAAACAGTCAATACTTATTGTATAGAGGATGATTTTTTTTTCTAGAATAACTCAAAAGAGGTTAAATATGCAAATCATAAATTATATCTGAAACCCTACAAACGTATGAAATTTTGGGGGATTTAAGATATCGTGTGCATGCAGTGCAGTAGAGATTTTTACCTGTATGTGGATGTACAAAATATGTATCCAAGTCGAGCTGCGGGTTCTAAGGGCAAATCATGACGAGTCACAGACGAGTCGTGATCTACCCTTAGAACCCAGAGCAAGACTCGGATACATATTCTGTACATCCACATTATGGTAATAATCATTTTATCTTACAATATATTGGGGATAAGTCAAGAATGTAGACGAATATATAACCAACTATTTATTCATAGGGATGAACAAAAAAAAAAAAAGAAGGGAGCTCACACGAAAGGAACATGCTTGTATCCGACCCCCTGATACAAACATCTGTAATAGGGGGTCGGATACACAACAGTTGCGGAGTTAATACAGAAAAAATACATGTTGATTGTAAGATAATATATAATACAGAGTCGGTTCCATTCTAGATATGGCTAACAGAGTGATCTCACCTTTGTTTACTTATCTATTAAAAAGGTGGAAGATGATAATTGCTTCACATTAAACAAGTAAGCATTCTGTCATTTATTATTTACAGAAATTGCTTGTTCAGTATACAGGGGATGTAGTCAGTAAATTGTTAGTCTCAAAATGAGTTGTTATTTCATAGAAATAGAGGATCTCGAATGAGATGCGATTTCATATGAAATTTCTGTCCTAAGTTCACTAAAATTGATCTGAGCCAAGGTTACCATGGCTCAGATCTAATTGTAGTAAATGAGGTTCAATAATTTCATGTCAAATCATCCACAAATTTAAGGCTCTTTTTATCACATAATATGTAAGTTAACCTTTTAGCAATGTAACAACAAAAGCTGGTAGTGCTGTTCACAAAAATCACCAGTCAAATTTTAAAAAAAAATTTTTGCCTCGAAAAGCATAGCTTATGAACTCTCACTAGAACGAGCTCATCATGCTCATTCCAGTGAGGTGTCATAAGAAGGTTTTGAGACATAAAAAATGAAGATATTTGAGACTCTTTTTATCACATAATATGTAAGTTAACCTTTAGCAATGTAACAACTAAAGCCGGTAGTGCCGTTCACAAAAATCACCAGTATATTTTTATTTCAGTTTTTGCCTCAAAAAGCATAGCTTGTGAACTCTCACTGGAACGAGCTCATCACACTCATTCCAGTGAGGTGTCATAAGCTGTTTTCAAGACAAAAAAAGGAAGATATTTAGTTTTTCAGGAAATGTTTTCTGCAAATGTCATCTGCTACTTGTAATAGGTAAACAGTTAATGAAAAATAAGAGAAGATTAATTCAAGTCTACTTCTGAAACCAACTCGCTAACAATGTTACTATGTTAGTGTTTATCTTGACATTATTCCTGTATTAGATGTGTTGTGAACGATATTTTCTGTAAAGAGCCATTTGATGATGATTATGTGATACTACTGTATATGTTGTCAGTTATATAAAAGCTTTCACCAGATATTTTAACATCAGAAAATATTTTCAGGGAACTTGAGGGGGATTTTCAGGGAAATTGGATGAATTTCATGGAAAAGTACATGAACAACCAATACACAAGAAGAACTAGAAATCTTTAGCTCTTAGACCACCACTGGCAGTTGGTTGTATCCAGTGGTTCATAGGCTAAAAGTTGCTGATGCCCTTTATGCCATGTTAAGAAATCATTGGTTTATTATCCTCACCTATCTCTTGTCCCAAAACCTCTGCCACTTTCCCTGTTCCTCCTCCCACCACCACTACCACCACCTGCAGTTGTCATTTAATATAATTCCCTTCTGGAATGGGCATTAAAGTGTAATTCCATTTTTCATGATGCATGCAGTTCAGTCCAAGTTTCCCCTTTTAAGATGTTTTTTTTTTACATGCTCCAGTTTCAGTGAGGAGACATTTCGGTCTTTAGGATTGAGATTTTTTCTCATCGTCAGTAATTCATAATTTTGTTTTCACCTGTACAAATAGCACTCGGAACTTACCGCAAATAGATGCCCCAACTATGACTTGTACAACAGAACAAAAATCAGTGTTATTGACTATTAAAAAATATGACTGTTGTATATCATTTTTCATCTGTAACTTCTCGGCATATGGAAGCAAGGTGAATTTCTGCGAGCAAATTGTTATTCATTTTTAAACTGTATTCTTATTCTTAGGCATAGTGAAGTATTGATGAAGTTGATAATTGAACTAAATAATAATTATATATTGTCTAATTCTGTTTCATACATTTTATTCATCAGGAATCGTTATTTAATTGAAGGTGGATGTCAAAAGGTAATGCGCTAAAGTCACCTATTTTCACTTTGGCACTTGTAAATTGACCACACAGCTTAATTGAAATGAATAAAACAGAAAAAACGTGTAGATATAAGTGAAATATTTATAATAAAAGACTCTTTTATTAAATATAATTTACTTGTATGCATATTTTCTGTTTCATTCATAATGATCAGATCTTCGAAGTCCTATGATTTGACACTGAACGTATCAAAACAGAAAAATATTCAAGTGTACTATTTTCTGGGCTTTTTGTCCAGAACTGATTCCCTTTTGGGAACTACACAAAATTTACTGGATTTTATAGGGAGGGTTAGAATGTCTGACATTTGCCCATTATGGAATTCACTGACTCTGTCTGTACCACATTTTGAAACTTTATTGAGTCTGTGTGTGCCTTATGAGATCACTGACAAACTGTGTACATGTAATTAACATTGTTAGCTTGAAACTAAATTAAATCATAAGAAAATAATAAATGCAAAATGTCATAACTGTTGATATGTCTTATGTATTTTTCAGTGGAACCTACAATGAAGAATTCAACAGACCTAGCCTATCATACTGTTTGGCATGTGTTGCGGGTTATTATTGTCCAGGTCTTGGTAACACTGCTACAATCCAATGTGAAAAAGGCAACTACTCTGACACTGGAGCATCAATATGCAGCATTTGTGAAGCAGGCCATTACTGTAATCTAAATACTACCAGTTACTCATACATGATGTCTGACAGAATCTGTCCTGCAGGAGTAGAATGTCCACCCGGCATGTCAAATGCTCCAAACCTTGTAGCAGATCGATGTAGAAAAGGACACTACTGTCCTAGAGGAGATGTCAGTGCATACCCAGTGCCATGTCCCAATGGAACATTTAATGCAGAATTTGGTATGAAGGCAATAGGAGATTGTCAGCAGTGTACTCCAGGAATGTATTGTATACCAGAGGGCCTTATAGAGCCAGCTGGTGACTGTCCAGGGGGATATTATTGCCCTCTTGGTACAGCAGAGCCATACAGTTATCCATGCCCAATTGGCTTTTATAGAAACTCTTCTGCAAAGGAGTCATTTCAAGACTGTACAGAGTGTTATGCAGGATTTTACTGTGATAGAGAAGGCCTGCCTGAGCCAATCATCTGCCCTCCGGGTCATTTCTGCTCTCCTGGAAGCTCATATCCACAGCCATGTCCTGTTGGTACCTATAGTAACACTGAAGGATTAACAAAAAGTGTCGACTGTACACCTTGCCCAGGTGGTTACTATTGTGATGTCATTGGCAGTACTAATGCAACTGGGCTATGTGATGCTGGATTTTATTGTAGATATGGAGCATTTACGTCCTCACCCCCTGAAGGTTTGAATGGTGGTATATGTCCTGCTGGAGGATACTGTCCTAAGGGTTCAGCTGTGGCACAGCCATGTCCTGTTGGAAAATATAGTAATTCAGAAGGTGCTAAAAGTGAATTGGATTGTATTCCATGTGATCCGGGGTACTTTTGTGCTGGGACCAGTAGCAGTACAGCAACACAGAAATGTGAGGCAGGATATTATTGTACTGGAGGATCTGGTATACCTACACAGTTTGACAGTCCGGCAGGTCACTACACATTAGATGGAGCTTTCAAACCAGAGCCATGTGCCAGGGGTCTGTACCAGCCAGCAGAGAGGTCATCCAGTTGTTTAGTTTGCCCACAAGGATACTATTGTAATGGTACAGGAACTATTGAGCAGATATTATGTCCACCAGGATATTATTGTCCTGAGAGTAGTGATTATCCAACTCCTTGTCCACGTGGTACATTCCTGAAAGAAGCAGGAAAGTATAAAGAAGATCATTGTGACCAGTGTACACCAGGATATGCATGTGAATCGTATGGACTGTCAGCACCCAACACACCCTGTACTGCCGGGCATTATTGTCAGTTGGGAACTAACATATCTACACCCATTAGTATGCCATTTGGTGATATATGCCCACATGGATACTACTGTCCTACTGGTACATCAGAGTACCTACATTTTCCTTGTTATAATGGTACATACAGTAACAATACAGGAAATCAAGAAGCTGATGACTGTCGTAAATGTGATCCAGGAAAAGTTTGTAATGGTGTAGGACTAACAGAACCTAATGGAATCTGTGCTGCTGGATATTTCTGCAGAGAAGGTGCTAAAACTAACATGCCTATAGATGGAGGAACAACTGGTAATCCCTGTCCAAAGGGTAATTATTGCCCAGCTGGAACAGGTAGGTATTCTTTCTTTCGTTCTATCTTTCCTTTTAACTTTAATTTTGTCTTTTTTTTTATACTGCGTGAAGTATTAATTCTTCAGCCCCATGCTTGATAGATCTCATTGAATGTAATTTAATAGAACAAGCAAGGAAGAGAGAGAGGTGGTTTTAACCTTTACCTTATGATTTGGCTGCATCTGCATGCATAGTTTATAAATTCAGCTGTTGAAAGAAAAATATTTTTCAAAACATTTTAACAAAACCATATCATGTAACCCTCTCATTGGAACAAGCTCATTCCCGTGCAGGGTCAGTGATATGGTTTTGTAGAAATGTTGAGAAAATTATGAAAATAAACCCCAATAATTCAAATAATAAATTTTGATATCATGCACGTTGGGTAAAGGGTTAAAACAGAAAAATTCTAGGAAGGTAAAGTCCCATGCTGCAATTCAAAACCTGGTGTGGTTCAGAAGAAACCGATGATCAAAGAAGAGTTTGAGTATTTTTGTTATTTTATAGCTGTGCAGTCATGGAATTCTGACACAAGCGATTTTTAGCTTGCCTTAACTGCTCACTCAATTTAATCCGGCATAAGCATTTTTTTGCTCACCTACTATCAGCTATTTTCGATGGTGACGGACCATGGAACGTGTGTATAGAATATGCTGGGAACATGTGTGTATCGGCCATTACATGTACAAGTCCCCCTGAACTTCTTGATTGATCTGACTACACTGAGGTGGAGGGGATAGTAAAAAATGAATACAGGTTCATTCATTAACATTTTATTAATTCATTTAAAATTGATTGGCATGAATGCACTCGAAGGAGAAATTACCCAACCCGGTATTAACACCCTTCACTCTGATGTCAAAATACCAAAATTTCAGGAAGCTGTTTTTTCCCATAATCCATCTAAAAATTTACCCAATTCAGTCTCGTTTGACAGAGCTCATTGAGCTCTGTCAAACGAGATTGAATTGGTTAAATTTCTAGTTGCATTATGGGAAATTTTTAGTCGAGTTGTGACGAAGTCAAACTCGACTTATAGTTTGGTGAATGGCGGGCGGGCGGGCGGGCGGGCGGGCGGGCGGGCGGGTGGGCGGGTTCCAGGCGGGCGTAAACAATTGGTTTCCGGATGATAACTTGATAGTGGTTCAACTCACATTCATTAAACTTCATACGTAGGTTGGTCTTGGTGGTAGGAAGAACCCTATTGATTTTGGACATGCTACGTCGAAGGTCAAGGTCACAGTGACCTTGAACGTAGTAAATCTTAAACAATTGGTTTCCGGAGGATAACTTGATAATGGTTCAACTCACATTCATGAAACTTCATAGGTAGATTGGCCTTGGTGAGGGGAAGAACCCTATTGATTTTGGACTCGCTACGTCAAAGGTCAAGGTCAACGTGACCTTGAACATAGTAAATCGCAACAATTCCTTTCCGGATGATAACTTGATAGTAGTTCAACCTACATTCATGAAACTTCATAGGTGGGTTGGCCTTGGTGCGAGGAAGAACTCTATTGATCTTGGACTCACCAGATCAAAGGTCAAGGTCACAGTGACCTTTAACATAGTATATCGCAACAATTGGTTTCCGGATGATAACTTGATAGTGGTTCAACCTAGAGTCATGAAACTTCATAGGTGTGTTGGCCTTGGTGCGAGGAAGAACCCTATTGATCTTGGACTCACCAGGTCAAAGGTCAAGGTCACAGTGACCTTGAACATAGTATATCGCAACAATTGGTTTCCGGGTGATAACTTGATAGTGGTTCAACCTAGAGTCATGAAACTTTACAGGCATGTTGGCCTTGGTGCGAGGAAGAACCCTATTGATGTTGGACTCACCAGGTCAAAGGTCAAGGTCACAGTGACCTTGAACATAGTATATCGCAACAATTGGTTTCCGGATGAGAACTTGATAGTGGTTCAACCTAGAGTCATGAAACTTCATAGGTGTGTTGGCTTTGGTGCGAGGAAGAACCCTATTGACCTTGGACTTGCCAGGTCAAAGGTCAAGGTCACAGTCACCAAATTGCAACAATTGGTTTCCAGGCAATAACTTGTTTTTGGACTTGCTACGTGAAAGGTCAAGGTCACAGTGGCCTTCAACATAGAAAATCCGTAAACAATTGGTTTCCGGATGATAACTTGATAATAGTTCGACCCACATTCATGAAACTTCAAAGGTAGGTTGTCATCAGTGAGAGCAAGAACCCTATTTATGTTGTACTCGCTAGGTGAAAGGTCAAGGTCACAGTGACCTTCAACATAGTAAATCGAAAACAATTGATTTCTGGATGATAATGGTTTGACCCACATTCATGAAACTTCATAGGTAGGTTGGCTTAGGTGAATGTAAGCCCACTATTTATTTTGGTCTCGCTAGGTCAAAGGTCAGGGTCACAGTGACCTTGAACATAATAAATCATAAACAATTGGTCTCCAGTTGATAATTTGACAATGGTTCCACCCACGTTCATGAAACTTCATAGATAGGTTGGCATTGGTGCAAGAAAGAGCCCTATTTATTTTGGAATCACTAGGTCAAGGTCACAGTGACACTTCACAGAGTAAATTGTAAACAACTGGTTTCCGGACGATAAGTTGATAATGATTAAACCCACTTTTGTACTGTCACAACTCGACATTGGATCGGTGATCCTATCGGCATTTTTTCTGTCTAAAATTTAGATATTTTGATTTCAGTGTGCAGGGGGTTAACTAAGTCTTTAGAAGAGATTTGTGAAGCAAAAAAGTGAAAAAGATTTCAGGAGAGCAATTTGCTTGCCTAAGTAGGTTCCAGGTGAGCGATTTATTGCCACCCTGGATTTTTCAGAAATCCAAGCCTGGCTGTGGCCATTGGTTGTATTTCATTTTCAAAACATTTAACAATACAATATCATGGGACCCCTCATTGGAATGAGCTCATTGATGAGCTCATTTCAATGAGGTTTGCATGATATGGTTTTGTTGGAATTCTTTTTTAAATTTAATAAAATAATATTTAAAATGACAAATTTTGATATTGCGTGCATTGGGTAAAAGGTTAACCTCTTAACTAACGAATTAGCCACATCTGCCTGTGAAATCTACAAATTAAGAAGTTGAAACAGAATTATTTTTCAAAAAAGTTCAACAGAACCATATCATTACCCCCACCCCCCTTATTGGATTGAACTCATTGAGCTTGTTCCAGTGAGGGGTCACTTGATACAGTTTTGTTTAAATGTTTTTTTAATATTTAAAATCATAAATTTTGATATCGTATGCGTTGGGTAAAGTGTTAATTCATTTTCATAAACATGTATAATCTAACTTCATTATTGAAAAGTAAAATTTTAACACATTCATTATTGCACAAACACACCTTCTTCATTGAAATTACATCATACATTTTCGTAACCAAATCAGGAAACCTCCACCCACTTGCACATAATGACAAACTTCAGGGATTGAAATGTACATTATCGTTGCACAGGCAAATGTTTTTAGTTTTCGACTGCCTCAAGGCAGATTTCTTGACAACAGAAAAATGGTTGAAAATGAGGAACTGATGCATATATCTGCCGAGAATTGGACAATAAGTAGAGAGGAGGAGTGGATACCAGGCCGGGTAATTGGCACTTTTGGCATCTAGTCAGTCCATATTTTTATACTGTACCAATGACCCAGACTTAGCTGGTGCTAACTCTAACAAAACCAGGGCCAAACACAAATTTTGCCCCCCAATCCTCAAAATTTGCATCCAAAACAAAAAGAAATCATGTCCTAAAGGACCTCCGTACTACGCCTCTACTGCGCATGCGCAGTGACGCAGACGTCCCGAAATTGGCGCCAATTATCATTCTCTGTTTGGCCCTTCATCAGTCAACATCTCACTGATCTTTGTGCTTGTAAATCTCAGTTTAAAGGATGCCAGACATGTAATTTTTGGAGAAAATGTGATTCTAAGGAGGATAGAAGGAGGAGAGGAAAAAGAAGTGACAAAAAATAATCAGGGCTGTACTTAAAATTTTTTGATGAAATTATGTTAAGTTGCCTATTTTCGAGGCATGGGCCTCTTGTTGTCATTCTTGCTAAATGTTGCACTACTTATTCAGTGTTTCCTCTCCCCTAGCCTTCTAAAGTCCCCCCTTGCAATTCTCCCATGCTTTTGGCATATTTTTGAGAAATTTCATTTCTAAAATTTCCTGGGAGAGTTGCTTGGTTACAGAATGTTTTCTGTTATTTTCCCCATAGTTACGTTTTCACCCATGGGTGTATAACGTTTGTGTTCTGCATCTTCCATCTGATGTTCTGCAGATTCTCCCCTGGGAGTCTCTGTTTTGCATCAGATAGAATGTAATTTGATGACTGATTCCGGGCCAGTTTTTTCAGTGCCTGGAGTCATGTTTTCTGGTGTTTTTACACTGTTTGTTTACATTGGCAACAGCCTTTTTTGAGGGGGGCTGTTTGCCTTTGCTGTAGTTTATCTCACTATAAGATACATTTATATTATCCGTAAGTGTCTCATTAATTATTTAATATAAATTTAAAATTTTTGACCACACTTTGCCATCGGATCCATCGGGGCTCAACGTTACTTTTCAGCAACTTGGGCTTCGCTGAAAAAATATTTTTTCAAAATTATTTTGATTTGCAATTGTTTTTAGCTCAACTTTGACGAAGTCAAATTTGAGCTATTGTCATGGGCTGTCGTCCGTCTGTCCGTCTGTCCGTCTGTCAACAATTGGCTATGGCTCGGGCTAGAGGTCGTATTTATGAACCGATCTTTACGAAACTTCTTGTGTACCTTTGTTATGACCCTGGGACGGGAACGAGTGTTTTTAGGTGTGGTCCGAAATTCAAGATGGCTGCCAGCGGCCATTTTGTACCGATGATGCAAAAATCAGTTTTTTGTACAGAACTTCTGTATGAATGTTCTGATTTGAATAAAGTTTTGTATAAATGTTTAGTACCATGGGATACATCACATATAATACGGGTTTTTTTCTCGTGCGTAAATTACGCAAATTAGACTGACTTTGATTTATTTAGTGTTACTTTCAGAGCTGTAAGTGCCAAGCTGCTATGGCTCGGGCTAGAGGCCGTATTTATGAACCAATCTTTACGAAACTTCTTGGGTACCTTTGTTATGACCCTGGGACGGGAACGAGTGTTTTGGGGTGTGGTCCAAAATTCAAGATGGCTGCCAGTGGCCATTTTGTACCGATGATGCAAAAATCAGTTTTTTGTACAGAACTTCTGTATGAAAGTTCTGATTTGAATAAAGTTTTGTATAAATGTATAGTACAATGGGATACATCACATATAATACAGGTTTTTTTCTCGTGCATAAATTATGCAAATTAGACTAACTTTGATTTATTTAGTGTTACTTTCAGAGCTGTAAGTGCCAAGCTGCTATGGCTCGGGCTAGAGGCCGTATTTATGAACCAATCTTTACGAAACTTCTTGGGTACCTTTGTTATGACCGTGTGACGAGAACGGGTGTTTTTGGGTGCAGTCCCAAATTCCAGATGACTGCCAGCAGCCATTTTGTACCGACGATGCCGAAATCTGTTTTTTGTACAGAACTTCCATATGAAAGCTCTGATTTGAATAATTTTTTGTATGAATGTTTAGTACCATGGGATACATTACATATATTACAGGTTTTTTTCTTGTGCGTAAATTATGCAAATTAGGCTAACTTTGATTTATTTAGTGTTACTTTCAGCACTGTGAGTGCAAATCCCAATACGACTCGGGCTAGAGGCCGTATTTATGAACCGATCGTCACGAAACTTCTTGGGTACCTTTGTTATCACTGTGGGACGAGAAGGAGTGTTTTTGGGTCCAGTCTGAAATTCAAGATGGCCGCTAGCAGCCATTTTGTTCAAAATTAAGTGCAATCAGATTTTTGCGCAGAACTTCCAAATGAAAGATCTGATTTGAATAAATGTTTGTATGAATGTTTAGTACCATGGGATACATTACCTATAATACAGAGTTTTTCTCGTGAATAAATTATGCAAATTAGGGGTCCGGGTGGGACTTAGAAAATTTTGGACCAAAATCCGGAAATTAGTTTTTTGTGTTTTGATGCATTTTGGTCAATTTTAAGAAGAAGAAAAAATTTTAGTCTGAAAATATTTTGTTTGGGACTGAAAATTTCCACACA
Source organism: Pictodentalium vernedei (assembly GCA_031216915.1). Taxonomy (NCBI): domain Eukaryota; kingdom Metazoa; phylum Mollusca; class Scaphopoda; order Dentaliida; family Dentaliidae; genus Pictodentalium; species Pictodentalium vernedei. The sequence continues at coordinate 380,585,814 of CM062293.1, forward strand.
AAAATAATAATCTACAATGATTGGTCTTAATCTGTAGTCCATTACAGTCACCTTGTAATTCTTTTATTATTGTTGACTGGGCCAAAACAAATACTAATTCCTGTCATATTCTTTATTCAGTTGTCTTGGTCACAGCAAGTACTAATTCCTGTCATATCCAAGTTGAGCTACAGAGTCATTGACTCTTTCATTTCATTTATTAATGGATCATGTTATTATGTATCTTTGTGTCAGGGGTTTTTGCGAGTAACTAGGACTTATTGTTGTTCTTTCACAATGAAGGGACATTGTTCAAATTGTAATAGGAAGAAATCTTCCTCTGACTTTCATGATCATTGTATTAATTGTAGTCAGTGTTCTCGCATTAATCCCTGTCCTATATGTGAATATTGGGATGAGAAACATTGGAAACGTGTGTCACGATATGTTGTTTCTGGAGAAAGGGCTATGCCGGCTCTTTCTCCGCAAGGTCACTCTACTCTCTCAGTTTCTATTTCAGAGGAACCAGAACAGGGTGATGTTTCCATGTTATCTTCTACAAGTGTGCGTCCGTCGTCACAAATGAATTCAGAGCTAGCGGCAAAAGTGCTCATGGAGATTAGACAAATGTCGTCCGCTAGCTCGCCCGGTGTAGCGTCCATTCACCGAATGGTTCGGCAGCCGGGTACGTCCGATGCGGTCCAGGAGGAAATTTTGGGTGATGCGAGCACTATAAACATAATAGATGCACACCCAGTGACGGCGGATAGTGAGCGAGAACGGAGGAAGCCTTTGAGTCCGGTTCCTAGCTTGTCCAGGTCCAGTCGGGCCATGAGCGAGAGAGGCCCCTCTCTCGTACAACAACATCTGGGACCAGATGTTGTGGTACAAAATGTGTCTTTAGCGGAGCATACGTCCGTCGCTCGGGACGCTCCGTTGTATAAGCAGTCCGCGGAGACTGTTAAGGCTTCCTCTTCTCGTCAGCGCACACGACCGCACCTTAGCTGCGTGACCGCCGATATATTACCAGCTTCGCCGATCAAGGATTCTTCGGCGACCAGGTCACACCATCCGGCAGCCAGGGATTCGAGACCGATGGACTCCGGACGTTCGCATAGGAAAAGTATGCGGGAGCCATCTGATGCGGAGCTGCCCTCGGCGAAGCAGCGAAAGACTGCACCTCCGCAGGTCTCGACGCCGGACATTCTTGTGCAGATAGCACAGCTTATCGCAGCATCCCAGCAGCCGACAGAAACGGTGTCGGATCGAGAATTATCCGACGGCGCTGGGTCGGTACGCTCCGTCAAAGCATCGGGGGCGGACGACCGGGAACATCATGAGGTCCGACCGGATGGTGAAAGGGATACGGATGACTTGGAGCTATCCCTTTCGGAACAACATAAAGCTGCCGTGGACTTCATCCGGTACTTTCTCCCTCAAGTTGTTTCGTCGGGCCAGACTGCTGCGGTTCCGGACAAGAGAATTATAGCGTCATTGGACTCTGAATTTTTTGAGCGGTTCAGGGACATCGCTCCCGAGTTTCCGTCGCAGTCCAATAATGTTGCAAGAACATTTGAATTATTGAACGACGCTATATTCAAACTTGCTTGCAGGACGGGGAAAGCAGGTTTCTTGTCTGCTAATACTCTCAACCTGCCTTTCATTAATGCAAGGAATAAATTTGATACGGCAGGACAGGGTATACCGAGAGTTCCTCTGCGTATGGACGACGAGGCGGAAGACTTAGAGCTATCATTACCGTCGTCGGCTTCTATTCCAACCGCGGTGTTGGAAACAGCTATTGCGTCTAACAGAGCCAATTTAGATGCCTTATCTTACGCAGATCACCTTACTAAGGCGTTATCACTGCGCCTTCAGGGGAAAGAGTTTCAGGATATACAATCCTCTTTAAGACTTCTTTCAAGGGCAGTAGCTTATTCCACGTGTAACTCCGCCCTTTCAGTGGCAAATCTGGAGTTGGTTAGATGTGACGCAGCCCTAGCTACATCCACACTAGTGGATACTAAGGTGAAGAACTCTCTTAGAGTCGCTTCGGTCTCAGGAGAACTTCTCTTTGACGGCAAGCTTTCTGCTATTTATGATAAAATTACAAAGAAAGCTAAGAATTCTCTGTTGTTCAAATCTGCTCCTAAGAAGTCGGATACAGCAGACACGAATAAGACAGGCACTTCTGGGTCTAATGTGCCCAAGAGAGGTTCCTATAGAGGTTCCGGTGTGTCCTCTTGGTCTTATTCGAGAGACCGTCAGGGTAGCGACTCTCGTTCGGGACGTCCTTCAGGCCGGGACAATCGGTCGGACGCCCCGAGGTCGACGGGGTGAGGTGCGGGCCGTGGAGGACGTGGTTTCTCCTACCGCAGGCCTCGCAGGTCCAGGAGGTGATGGCTTAAACCTCTATCGCGTCCCGGTTGGCGGAAGGTTGTCGAGCTTTTCACAAGAATGGGCGTCGATTACGGACGACCCTTGGGTGAGAGGAGTGACTTCAGAAGGTCTAAAGATATCCTTCAAACGAAAGCCTCCATTAACGCGAAGTCCAAAGTGGACTCATCTTCCGTCAAATCCGCAGAAAAGAGACGCTCTGTTATCAGAGGTGCAGTCTCTTTTAATGAAGAACGCGCTAGAGGTCGTAGAAAACCAGGAGTCTCCGGGATTCTACAGCCATCTGTTTCTGGTTCCGAAACCAGACGGCTCGTTCCGTCCAGTCATAGATTTGAGCTGGATAAACAAGCTGATCGTCGCTCCGAAGTTTTATATGGAGACGATTCGATCGGTCAGAGCGAGTATTCGGGTGAACGATTATGCAACGAGCATAGATCTCAAAGATGCGTACTTTCACGTCATGGTACATCCGACATTCCGAAAGTACCTACGCTTCGCAGTCCTAGGAGTGGTGTATCAATTCCGGGCGATGTGCTTCGGATTGAATCTAGCTCCCTGGGCTTTCACTCGTAATGAACTCGGTAATGATCTATTTCCGAGCTCATTCGTCTGCGGTAACGTCAGCCTACCTGGACGACATTCTTCAGAGGTACGGCAATGAGTTAACGCTTCAGAACGATGTTCAGAATCTTCTTCTATTGCTCCGACGTCTCGGTTTTATAGTAAACGAGGAGAAGTCGGATCTGGTGCCGTCCAAGTCATTCACTCATCTGGGAATGAGCTTCGAGACGCACAACAATCTCGTTCATCTGCCGTTAACCAGAGCGAAATTAGTCAGTTGTTACGCTCGCTATTATCTGCACGCAGACAAAGTCACGGCGAGAGAATTTATGAGACTGATAGGTCTGTGCGGAGCCGCCGCGGATCTCATTCCGATGGGGCGGTTACGCACACGTCCTCTTCAAATTTTCTTGACTCAGAATTGGAGTGTGAAAATTCATTCGCTCGATGTAGACGTTCTCTTGTCAGATCAAGTGAAACAAGAGATTCAGACTTGGGCAAACATTCAGTGGTTAACTCAGGGAGTTCCGCTGCAGTTGCCGGATCCGAGTTTTACCATTATGACGGATGCCAGTCAAACAGGTTGGGGTGCATCATTGATCCCAACGGATTCGAGATGCCAGGGTCTTTGGGATCCGCAATTCCTGTGCAAGCACATAAACATCAAGGAAATGATGTCAATTTGGCTTGCGTTACGTCACTGGATGGACATTATTCACAATGCTCATGTCCAAATCCTATCCGACAATACGACAGTAGTGGCGTATATACGGAATCAGGGAGGCACTCATTCAGTTCCGTTGTTCAATCTAACGGAAAGAATCCTTCTGTTTGTGCTAGAACATCACGTTCTTCTTTCGGTCCGTCACATACCGGGTCGTCTGAATATGTAGCAGACTCCCTTTCACGAAAGGGTCGCTTGTTGCCATCGGAGTGGACTCTCAACAAACAAGTATTCAATCAGATTTGCTACCAATGGGAACGGCCAATGATAGACTTATTTGCGACACATCTCAACAATCAGTTGCAGAAGTATGTGTCTCCGTGTCCGGATCCAAGAGCATTTGCAGTAGACGCTCTGTCGATCCCTTGGGACGGAATGATAGGATATGCGTATCCTCCAGCGCCGTTAATTCAACAAGTATTGCTAAAGATAAAACAATCTCAATGCAAGATTCTGTTGGTAGCATCTCTGTCGCCACAGAGACCGTGGATAAATCTACTCAGGTGTCTGTTGTGGGACCTACCGCGAAAGCTTCCTCCACGGGAGGATCTTCTTTCGCAGGGGAAATCGCGCCAACTCCATCACAACCCGCAAGGTCTCAACCTTCACGTTTTTCCGTTGTGGGGTCCTTCTTGCATGGCAAACACTTTACAGGACGAGCAGTGGACGCGATTTCTAACTGTAGGAGGACCTCCTCTTCGCTAAACTATGCGGCTAAGTGGAAGGTTTTTCGTCGTTGGTGTAGGGATCATTCTGTAGATATATTCGATCCCTCTATACCAGACATTGCAAACTTTCTAATATACTTGTTTGACGAAATCAAACTGCAGCCTGTTACTATAAAGGGTTATAGATCTATGTTATCTGATACCTATGCACATCATGATAGTTTACAAATTGGATCTAATGTCTCTTTATCTAAGTTGGTTAGAAACTTTTCGATAAATAGACCCGGAACTCTTAGATTAATTCCTAAGTGGAATTTAGCTTGGGTTCTTCTTAAATTGAAGGAAAAGCCAATTGAACCTCTTGGTACAGTAGATTTCAAATTCTTATCTTATAAGACAGCTTTTCTCTTAGCTTTCTCTTCTGCTAGAAGAGTCAGTGAGCTTCATGCACTGTCGGTGGATGATTCTCACTATCGTAGTGTTGGGAACACTATCACCTTCACTACTAATGTGGGTTTTTTAGCTAAGAATCAGGCTCCTAATAAATATCCGGAACCTATTGTTATTAAGGCTCTTCCGTCTTCAGACGGGCGTAGGCCTTTACTCTGTCCTGTTAGAGCGTTACGTATCTATAAACAGAGATCTCAGTTTATCAGAAAGGGAAGGAAACGTTTCTTTCTGTCTTTGATGCCTAATAGAAAGGACATTTCGGTCCATTCTATTGCTAGATGGATTCAATTAACTATCCGTACTGCTTATGAAGATTTATCTTCTTCTCAGCAGTCTGTGCTTAAGATTTCTGCTCATGAAGTAAGAGCTCTTTCTACTTCCTGGGCTTATGTTAATAGTGTTGCTATTACAGATTTAATGAAGGCTGCTTATTGGTCTCAGCCATCCACATTTACGAATTTTTATCTCAGAAATATTGAGTCCATTTCTGGAGACCTGCATTGTTTAGGTCCGTTATCTGTTGCTCAGAATGTCGTCCACTAAACAGTTGCAACTATAGTTATGCAGGCTTTCTGTTCCGGCAGTGACTCCGTCCGGCTGCCCTCTTCGCTCTGGGCTATTTGACCCAGGGCAAGGGGAAGGGGGGGGGGGGGGGGCAGGTGTTCCCTTAGGTCACCTGCTTTATAGTGAAAAGCAAGGGAATGCCTCCTCCAAGTCGGTATTTCTGAGTCGCTTCCGGGATGGTTTTAAAGTGTAATATTAATGTTAAAATTCATTCATGTCTTATTTTTAAAGTGTAGCTCGGTGTGAAGCATTTGTATATGTCAAGTGTCAAACGGGCTTTAATATACAATACTCGGACACTTTTAAATGACTATAAAGAGTCTCAATTCTCTGGACTACTTTATTTATTGGCTTGCTTTAAAAATAATTGGTATAAGGGATATACTGGATGTTAATAGAGAACATGAATGTTATTGTGCTCAATTATTAAGGGTAGTGTATCTTTCTAATTTAATATTAAATAAGAAAGATACATGTAAAGCCTAATACTCCTTTTCTCCTTAAGGGGTTACCTCTTTACTATATAGTTGAGCTTATTGGATTTTCCTCTATGTCCTTGGCCCTCCAGCCTGTTTACTATTCAGCTAAGTCTGGGTCATTGGTACAGTATAAAAATGTTAAAAAATTTATAGTAATTTATATATTTTTTATACTTACCAATGACCCAGACGGGGATGGCCCTCCCTGGAGTTGGAAACTCTTGCCTCCCCGCTGAGTACATAGCGCTGACCAGGCACTGCCAGTAAGAATGATAATTGGCGCCAATTTCGGGACGTCTGCGTCACTGCGCATGCGCAGTAGAGGCGTAGTATGGAGGTCCTTTAGGACATGATTTCTTTTTGTTTTGGATGCAAATTTTGGGGATTGGGGGGCAAAATTTGTGTTTGGCCCTGGTTTTGTTAGAGTTAGCACCAGCTAAGTCTGGGTCATTGGTAAGTATAAAAAATATATAAATTACTATAAATTTTTTAACTTTCAGTTTTTTTTACTCTTACTCATTTTACCAGTGTTTTATCTTTAAAAAATTATGAAGTTGCTCATTTTCAAAGAAGAGAGATGAGAAGGATCGAGATGTGGGCAAGCATGAGAGGTAGTGCCCCCCCCCCCCCCACCCCCCCCCCCCCCACCCCTTCTCGTTGGACGGGGCACGTTGCTTTCCCCAAGGAATAATTTTGAAATTCACAAAGACCAAAAAAGGCAATTTCCTGGACTCTGCCCGTTTGTGTCCATAATTTATAAGTAGTGAAAGACAACAATAATTATGCCACATTACCACCAGATTTTTTTTTTATCAATTTGCATGTTATTTATGCTTTATAAAATTGCGAGGAAAATGTTCCATTCATCAACGATAGATTGTGGTAAAGTTCGATTTTGAACTGCAAATTGTTCTCTCAAATTTATATAGCGTAAATTAAGTGGGGATGGAAATTATGACAAGGAATATACAAGAAGTCTATTAAAATATTTTACCCAAAATGTTATAACTTTTGGGGCCAGTATCAGAATTTATATAAAAATCTCTTGTTTCGAGCATGTTTTTTTCAACTATGTCGGCAATATCATTTTTGTAAAATGAGCTCTTAGTGTCACAAGTGAGTTTTCATAAAAATAGCAGACTGAAAGTTTGTACTGCATTTAGTGAACACAAACTATGCCCAAGAACATAACACGGTTGCCTGATAAAGTAAGACTTTAGGATATAACAGTTGAAACCACTACTGAAATAAATAAACTCTTGCTCAAGTCAGACAGTGAATGTGGGCGATCAAGAGGTGAAAAATAAAAAATATAATAACTGCTCAGAAACTACTGAAACATGTGAAACAACCACCCCTAAAATAGCATAATTATACACTTCATAAATCTCTTTTCATGAATTTCCTCGAAAGTTAATTTAAAAAAAAGTTTTCATCCTCTTGGGATTTGTCTTGTTGGGATATTTCAGCCATTCGTCTTGTTAGGATGACACCCCTCATACATCCTACAAGTATAAATATCTAGATATTAAAATTTCTTTCCTGATGTTCCCTATATGGGTTAACATGGGGGGAGGGGGGAGGTCTTTTTTGGGGAAGATTTGCCACCCCCACCCCCCTACACCTCTGATTCATACCCATGATCACTGTAATAATCCCCTAGAAAAAGCATAGTAGGCCTAATCCAAGCACTACAGTGGAAATAAAGGTAATATTAATTTTTTAACATGTCTGCTTTTTATAATGTTTATTTGTGGAGCAACGACCTCTTCCTTTAAACCCACTTCTACTGTTTGCCCACCTACATGTTAATCCACACACCCACAGTGTATTTCATACTGAGAAAAAATGCAAAGTATGTGGCAACTGAAAATGCCTTAAATCATGCCCGGTTGGCTTCACACCAAGTTCACTGACATTTTACAGAATGAGCCTCGTGGGCAAAGGTGGCACTACAGGAGATGATTGACCATCCTAAAACAGGCTTTTAATCCCACTTCCCTACCTTACCAACTGCTTCATTGAGTGCCCCCACTCAAATAAAAAAATAAATCTATTCAGTATCCTGCCCCCTCCCCGTCACACACACACCCACACCTTCACGCATATGTGAATTTTTATTATGTTCAACAGCAAATCCAGAGGAGGGGTATGGCCAGAGTAAATCAACAGTCAATCAAACAACAGGGAACAAAACCAATAAATAAGAAAAGAAAACTTTTTTATGGAATAGTTTGGGCCTCAGTTTCATTGGTCGGGTATAAAGTGGAAGAAATGTATTGATCCGCTTTCTTAAAGGTCATTTTTTTGTAAGAAAGATACAAATGAACATAGTAACGTCATCATAATGGAATAATATTGTATTTTCAAACAGATTTTTTTATCCCCGCATTTGAAAAATTGCGGGGATATATTGGTTGTCTCCATCCGTCCGTCTGTCCATCAGTCCATCCGTCTGTCCGTCCGTCTGTCCATCCGGGAATGGTTTCCGGTGAAAAACTCCTATGGGTTTCAATTCAAAACATTGAAAGTGTGTTCATGTTCATTCATAGGGTCTGTAGATGTGCATAAAGGTTTTGGATTTTTGATTCGGCCCTCGGGGGCATAAGGGGCACCACTTTTGTTGTTAGAGGAATGGTTTCCGCCGAAAAACTCCTAGGGGTTTCAATTCGAAACATTGAAAGTGTGTTCATGTTCATTCATAGGGTCTGTAGATGTGCATAAAGGTTTTGGATTTTTGATTCCCGCCCTCGAGGGGCGCAAGGGGCACCATTTTTGTCGTTAGAGGAATGGTTTCCAGAGAAAAACTCCTAGGGGTTTCAATTTGAAACACTAAAAGTGTATTCATGTTAATCAATAGGGTCTGTAGATGTGCATAAAGGTTTTGGATGTTTGATTCGGCCCCGAGGGGCGCAAGGGGCACCACTTTTGTCATTAGAGGAATGGTTTCCGGCAAAAAACTCCTTGGAGTTTCAATTCGAAACACTGAAAGTCTGTTCATGTTCATTAGTAGGGTCTGTAGATGTGCATAAAGGTTTTGGATTTTTGATTCAGCTCTGAGGGGCGCAAGGGGCTCCATTTTTGTCGTTAGAGGAATGGTTTCTGGAGAAAAACTCCTAGGGGGTTCAATTCGAAACATTGAAAGTGTGTTCATGTTCATTCATAGGGTCTGTAGATGTGCATAAAGGTTTTGGATTTTTGATTCGGCCCTCGAGGCCGTAAGGGGCACCATTTTTGTCGTTAGAGGAATGGTTTCTGGCGAAAAACTCCTAGGGTTTCAATTCGAAACATTGAAAGTGTGTTCATGTTCATTCATAGGGTCTGTAGATGTGCATAAAGGTTTTGGATTTTTGATTCGGCCCTCGGGGACGCAAGGGGCACCACTTTTGTCGTTAGAGGAATGGTTTCCGGCAAAAAACTCCTAGGGGTTTCAATTTGAAACATTGAAAGTGTGTTCATGTTCATTCATAGGGTCTGTAGATGTGCATAAAGGTTTTGGATTTTTGATTTGGTCCCTTGTGGGCGTAAGGGGCATCACTTTTGTCATTAGAGGAATGGTTTCCGGCGAAAAACTCCTAGGGGGTTCAATTCAAAACACTAAAAGTGTGTTCATGTTAATCAATAGGGTCTGTAGATGTGCATGAAGGTTTTGGATTTTTGATTAGGCCCCGCGGGGCACAAGGGGCACCATTTTTGTCGTTAGAGGAATGGTTTCCGGCGAAAAACTCCTAGGGGTTTCAATCTGAAACACTGAAAGTTCGTTCATGTTAATCAATAGGGTCTGTAGATGTGCATAAAGGTTTTGGATTTTTGATTCGGCTTCGAGGGGCACAGGGGGCACCATTTTTGTTGTTAGAGGAATGGTTTCCGGCGAAAAACTCCTAGGGGTTTTCAATTCGAAACATTGAAAGTGTGTTCATCTTAATTAATAGGGTCTGTAGATGTGCATAAAGGTTTGGGATTTTTTATTTGGCCCCAAGGGGCACCATTTTTGTCGTTAGAGGAATGGTTTCCAGAGAAAAACTCCTAGGGGTTTCAATTCGAAATATTGAAAGTGTGTTCATGTTCATTCATAGTGTCTGTAGATGTGCATAAAGGTTTTGGATTTTTGATTCGGCCCTCGGGGGCGCAAGGGCCACCACTTTTGTCGTTAGAGGAATGGTTTCCAGTGAAAAACTCCTATGTGTTTCAATTCGAAACACTAAAAGTGTGTTCATGTTAATCAGTAGCATCTGCAGACGTGAATAAAGGTTTTGGATTTTTGATTCGGCCCCGACAATAATCACAAATGCGAATGCGGGATATACTATAGTGTGCTTTGCACACAAATGACACCCCTCTAGTGTTTGTTTATTGGTCGAGTTTGCGATCATGAGTTTATTTGCATAACTATATTATATCACTGCACCACTCGTTGCTATCCATTGATGCATGTCATCAGCATTCTGTTTCAAGTCTGGTTTTCCCACTCATTTATAATTGGTCTTGATAGGTGGGTGGTGGAGCTGTGTATTACAGAGTGATCACCGAGGGTATCGAAGATGGGTTTTAAATGGAGAGTACACGTAATGGAATGAGACCAGTTTTAGTTTACCAGAAAATAAAAAAGGTTTGGGGGGGGGCAGTTTAGTGTAAAAGTTGAATAAAATATATCAAAGGTCAACTAAATAACATATATTTATTTACTTGATTTAATAATTGATTTGTTCTATTTCGATTTAAACCACACATGGATATACAGGTTAAAAATTACTTTTTATACACAGTAATTCAGCTTCCTTCTATTACGAGATGAAAATCAGTGACAGGAAATATATACACAACGGGAGTATTTTCAAATAGCTGCTAACACTTCACTTAGGGGCACGGTGGCTCAGTTGGTAGAGGTGCTGGCTGCAAGCCGAGAGGTCCTCGGTTCGAATCCCACCTGCGGCAACCGCGTTGTGTCCTTGGGCAAGACACTTCACCCCGATTGCCTACATGGGGGCACGATGTCGCTGTGTACTGAGGCGTACTGCACGTCGATGGTGCGCATGTCTTCAACCAATCTAACCCTGCCTGTGCTGCGGTTCAGAGTTACGATGTTGGAGAGCTGACAGCTGCTTGTCGTTGCTCGTGGTTCTCTCCGGGTACTCCGGCTTCCTCCACCCGTAAAACTGTCACGGTCACGATTAGCCATTGTGCATAAGTATGTGACCTTAAACACCAATAAATAATAATAACACTTCACTTCACTCCGTTGCATAGATTGAGGGCTCTGATTAGAGAATGGAAAAATGTAATACAACACGAATGATAACTGATCTCAGAAGTCCACGCACAAAATGGCCCCACACTATTTTTAGGTTGTTTACATAATTAAGTAACATAGATAACACATTGCCTTATTCTTCGCCTGTCAAAACAATCAGCTGATTTAATTGTTTTATTGTCCACTTTGCATTGACAGTGATTAAAGAATAATCGGGTAACGAGCTTGTTGCCAAATGAACTGACTGTGATAACAGACAATGAAACAACAATTCATGTACTGGTGGGGTACTGTCAGTGTAACTTGTACTGGAATATTATAAATGTTTCCAACTAGTCGACAGGCAATTTTCTAGTTGACTAATAGCATTAATCGTGTCGACATTGACTAATCGATCCCCTCCCCCCCCCCTTCCCGAGGAGTGGGGCAGTGTCTGTTCACTGGCTCTGTTTTACTGGTAAAATAGGTCCCAGTCACCAATGCTTGGGAGGTGCAAACCCTCTCTAAAATGGGCAACATGACTTATTAACGCTCACCCCTGGTCTTAAGTTGATATTCATGTTGTGGTCATGATTAACCATTGTGCAAAAATATGTGACCTTAAACACCAATAAATAAATCGACTAATCGATGAATCGTTTCAACACTAATATATAGAGAAATAAAATTTGGTATAAAATTTTAATTTTTGTATATCATTGTACATTTTTAAATACTTCTTGAATATTTTAAAGCATTCAGACTATTAAAGATGAGAGTCTGAAATCAAATCCTTACAGTCTAATCAAACATTCAAACAAAGATTTAATAACTTCTGTGATGAATTAGTCAAAACATTTTGAAGGCTTTTCTGACTTTAGTCGAAGTGTATGTGTTTATTACTTTCCAAAGTGTGATTTACTGGGTTAGATTATAAACTATAACATCACAAGTGAATTATGCAATCAAAACTTGAGTCATGTATACATGCGCGCAAACAAAGATACTTTGCTGTGGATGTAACGGGCACTTCATAGTTTTTTTTTAACTCTTTACCTAACATGAAAAGCAGACAACACTTGCAAAAAACATTCTTGAACAACTATTATTTTCATTTTTTGTCTCAAAAACATAGGTTATGACCCCTCATTGGAACGAGCTCAACAAGCTCGTTCCAATGAGGGGTCATAACCTATGTTTTAGAGACAGAAAATGAAAAAATAATGAAAATTAATTGGCGGTTTTTGATAATAGCGCTGGCCGGTTTTGGTCGTTATGTTAGGTAAAGGGTTAAATAATATAATTATCATTAATAATGAAAAGTAATAAACAGAGTAATCGCTTGACTGGATTGGTTATGTGAAATAATTCATTTGAGGCGAGGGACTATATTGTAAAACACTCGTGTGCATTCGCGCACTTGTGTTTGTACAACGTTACTCACCATTCATGAATTATTTCCCGTAACCAGTCCAGTCAAACAATTACTCTCTATCTATTCACCAGCGAGGGTGATTGGGCTTCATATAAGTCATCGTGTATTACCAGTAATTCTAAATCCATGTGGGGAACCTTGAAGATAATTGAGATATATTGCATTGACAGTGATTTCCAGTCATAGGCAGCCAAGACTGGACTTGAAACCACTCCAAGACCACAGGGATAGCAGGCCTGGCCTTTTGAAAAATCCAGGGGAGCCACTATAGCCCTCCTAAATCTGTTTCAGGGGAGCTATTCTACACTAATATCAATTATACAAGGTTATTAATATGAAAATTGAGGAGAGCCATTACAGTTTAGGGAGAGCAATTATGGCTCTCCTCAATTTGCCTTTAGGAGAGCCAAGGAGAGCCGGAGCAATAGCTCCCCTCAAACGGCCAGGCCTGGGATAGTGTTCAGAATTTCAAGTGTTAATCCTTTACCTGACGAATCAGCTACATCCACCATCATAATTTCCAAATTCAGCAGTTGAAAAAATATTATTTTTCAAAACATTTCAATAAAACTAGATGATGTGACCCCCTCATTGGTATAAGCTTGTCCCAATATGAGGGAGGCTTTTTTTGTCTTTTGTTTTTTTCTGTTAATCCACAAAACAGTCCTGAATATAGTTGGAAATTAGAAATTTAGCTCCTTATACTATTTGTGGAAGAATCAATGTTTTCAGCAGTTAATATTTCCCATAATGCAGTTGCAAAATTTACCAACTGTATCTGTAATCAGAGCCCTCAATCAAACAAATAAAGTTTGTTAAAATTTTAGGCCTACAATTTTGAAATAGTTTTAAGAAGAACTTTATGGGTAAAAACAGTGATGAGGTGATGAGGCAGATTTTCATTGATGAAGGGGGTGCCTGAGAAATGAGAATTTTTTTTTATTGGCTTTATTAGTATTTTTTGTGATAGTTAATGTCTGTTGACTCCCTTCATCAATTAAGAAAACTAATTGATATGAATAGAATATTGTTCCTTTCTAGCCGAACACAAAGCTCATCAAACAATATGAAGGCCTTATTGTGGTACTAGAACACTGATTTCAGTTTAACTCTTTACCTAAAGAATAGGTTGCATAATTCCACATAACTTAGAAATTGAGCATTTGAAAAACAAATTATGTAAAAAAAAATTTCATTAAAACTATATTGTGCTCATTCCAGTTGGGGGGGAAGGGGAGGGGGAAGTGGTCACGTGATAGGAAATTTTGTGAAAAATTAAAAATAAATTAAAGTGACAAATTTCAATATTGCTTGCTTGGTGAAGAGCTAAAACAGTTTTTCTTCTGTGTTATATCTTGTAGGTGAGCCCATCACATGTCCACCAGGAAGCTTCATGAATGTTACTCAAATGGATTACTGTTTCGATTGCCCTGCTGGATACTACTGTGTGGATGGAGAAATACCATTACGCTGTGAGAGAGGCCACTACTGTCCTGGTAACACCACCATTGCCTGGCCTAAGTGTCCAAGAGGAACATATAACCCAGACTTAGGTCAGTGGCGAACTGCTTATGTAATATTCACATTTAGTTGCAACTTAACACTTAATTCCTCAGATTAATTTTATATTAAGGCCACACAAGGTAGATCTTGTTTCTCAGGCCATTTTTTTATAAAATTGCATGCGGGTGGGCAGGCAGGTTGTTTTTTATTTTATTTTTATACCCCATGCAACAAAGTTGCGGGGGTATAATGTTTTTGACTAGTCCGTCCGTCAGTCCATCAGTCTGTCAGTTCGTCAGTCAGTCCTACTTGTTTTCCAGACTTTTTTTCTACACGCTTCCAGATATTGAGCTGATTTTTGGTATGTGAGTCTAACATGGTGGCCTACAGATCAAGTTTGCATTTTGTTCCGCTCCACTGATTTTTACCAAAATTACAGCCCTTGGACTCTCAAAAATTCATCAAAATTACAGTTTTCCAGACTTTTTTTCTACACGCTTCCAGATATTGAGCTGATTTTAGGTATGTTAGTCTGACATGGTGGCCTACAGATCAAGTTTGCATTTTGTTCCGCTCCACTGATTTTTAACGAAATTACAGCACTTGAACTTTGAAAAGTTCATCAAAATTACAGTTTTGCGGACTTTTTTCCTACACGCTTCCAGATATTGAGCTGATTTTTGGTATGTTAGTCTAACATGGTGGCCTACAGAACAAGTTTGCATATTGTTCCGCTCCACTGATTTTTACCAAAATTACGGCCCTTGGACTCTGAAAAATGCATCAAAATTCCAGTTTTCCAGACTTTTTTTCTAAACGCTTCCAGATATTGAGCTGATTTTTGGTATGTTTGTCAAACATGGTGGCCTACAGATCAAGTTTGCATTTTGTTCTGCTCCACTGATTTTTATGGAAATTACGGCCCTTCGGCTTTGAAAAGTTCATCAAAATTACAGTTTTCCAGACTTTTTTTCTACACGCTTTCAGATATTATCGAAATTACGGCCATTTTAGTATGTGAGTCTACCACAATGACTTACAGATCAAGTTTGCATTTCGTTCTGCTCTTCTGACTTTTGTGGAAATTACAGGCCCTGGACTCTGAAAAATACAAGTAACAGATTTCCGGGTCATTTTCCTAAAAATTACACTTTTCCGAGCTTGAAATATCGGGGCGCGTGGGGTATGTGAGCGTGCTCACTAAGGTTCTATATTTTATTTTTGTAATTATTTCTTTTTCACTCAAAAGTTCATGTTCTTTGTTTATTTTATGTATTATTCCTCATAATCTATAGAATATCATGTGTGGTGGTGTATTTTGTCCCTTGAATGCAAGAAGGCTTTGTAATGCTAAAGCCTTGTTGCACTCAAGGGACAAATTTGTCAATTTATAACTTTTTGTAACTTTGGTAAAATATCAGACAAAAACCATTTAATTTTTATTTTTTTAAAGTTTGCATTGGTTATAAAAAGAGAGCATGCAGCAGCCAAAAGAACCATGTGGGAGGGCCTGAGAAACAGATTTTTAACCTTTTAGGCCTCATAACTGCTATATATACACATATATGGCCGCAGATGATTTAACAGTGTTTTTACATTATTGTTGTCTGCATGTACAGGTAGCCAACAGTGAAGTACAAGCTCAACAGTGTCAAATTAAATGCATCCTACCAGTAAGGTTCTCAAGGAAGAATGCACGTGGAACAACTTTTTCAGAGCCATATAAAAGGGGCAGTTTGTGGCTTAATGGGGACTTGAGGGTTAAATAGGAAACCTCTTAGGTAGTATAGTTGATTTTGCTGTAATTTCAATTCTCTTTTTTCTCAAAGTACAGTGTAGCTCTCTTAATTAGATATCCCTTATTGATTAACATTTAATTCCAAATACAAAACAATTTCACAAAACCATTTACCATATCTTCATTACAAATTTAACATGCTAATTGAATAAAGGCCTTTGGGTAAACTCTTAATTGAATAAAAATCTTGTGATTTATCTTACAGCAAGAACATATTTCCTCCATTACAAGAAAAAATGTCTAGATGCATGTAAAATGCAAATCTGTATTGAGGATAGCAACTGCATGTGCGAATATTATGTTTCAGAAGGGGAATTTCTTTTAGCTGCACTCATCAAAAACTGATTAGACTGATTAGACATGACAAGGCCACAATTTTGATAACAGTAATTATATGATAAATAAACCACCGACTCTGTGAAATAAATTAGACTAGATGATCTTTTGCATTGATGATATTTTTTTTATAGCCTTCCTTGCATTAAACCTGAAAAATAAAAGAAAAGAAATACACAGGTGAAACACAACTGTAAACCTCAGTATGAGTGGAAGATTGAACAGGGATTTTGTCATGCACAGCTTAATAACATAATACCATGATGTCATGCTCTTCACTCATAAAAAATCAGTTCATAGATGCTGAATGGTTGTCAAAGTATATGCGAACAAGTTAAGAGAGGGAGAAATAGAGTAAGATAAATTGGTTATTACTAACATGGATTCTAAGATAGTGTATTGAAGTCTCGACCTTGCCTCTGGGTTATATATTGACTCGTCCAAATGGAGTCATTGATATATGCCACGAGACGAGGTCTCGCCTTCAATACACACTCTCGGAAACCCACATGGTAGTTATAACTAATATATATCAAAGAATTACTCTGACAACCAATGAATTATGCATGTTTATCCACCTATTTGGCCTCAGTGCAAACAATATAGGTATTCAATCCATTATATCTTGTTTGAGAGGGCTCATTGAGCTCTTTGAAACAAGATATATCATGTATAATAGAATAATCAGTTTATCACTAGAATATAGGAATAATACCAAACTTAATTGAATACTCCTTTTAACCCTTAAGGGCCTAATTCAAACTTTGATAACTTTTTAATGCAAAAAAACAGATGCCCCAACATCCATTGTTTGGTAAACGTAAAACTTGTGTTTCTAAGTACCTTGTCAGTTGTTTCTAGGCAATTCTTGGCTGCCTCTGTAGGCAGCCAGGACTTGACTAGAAAGAACTGCAAAGTCACAGGAGGTAAATTTTCAAAGTATAGGGAAAATGTATAAAACTCTTCAGTCCCTTTAGGGTTAATAGGATATTTTCCACTGACAAAGTAAGTTTTCATTCAGTCAGCCTTCAGCAAACTTTCATGTGGTAAATTATTCCCATAATGCAACAAGGAATTTAATCAATTCAGTAATCTTGTTTGACAGGCTTATTGAATTAGTTAAATTCCAAGTTGCATTATGGGAAATAATTGCAGGTTGAAATTTTGATATTTTGACTGTACCATAAAGTAATTGATAAGAAATAATAACAGATTATGGAACTGCACAAGAACTTAAATTGACTTTTGAACTATTTTTTTTAATAATGTATCATCTAAATACAGTGCTGTGATCGCAAAGATGTTTTTTATTCAATAAGATCATGATCTACTCATGACCCAGTTCCAACAGTAAATTGATATTTCATAAAAAATATACCAAACTCGAGACTAGAGATGGGTGGTATTTGTCTTCGATATTGGTTCAGTATTCGGTATCTGACTTGACTGAGATTTGCTGATAGTACCAAAGAAGAATTCACATTAGGAAAAACAGAATAAGTTTTTGTATCATTCTACCACAACACTATAAATGACACTGCCAATGAGCTCAACAGTGGCATTCTTTACGACTACAAATCATATCTATAGTAATTTTGTGACTTGTTCTGACACACCTAATGTTTAAAGACCAATTTGAGAAATTTGCAATCTCAGAGCATGTGCCCTGACAATGTCATCTTTAGGAGGTCCTGCTGACAATAGACAAAACACCTGTGCAATGATTTCTAGTCAGGTCTTGGCTGCCTTAATATTGGACATGTACAGGTTGTAGTATAGTGGGAATTCAGGACAGTTGCCCAGTCCATTGAGGGTTAACAGAAATGAAAAGAAAATTAGTCACTTCTTTCATGAAAATGAACCTTTCAACTGTTATCAGGTCTCAACAAGACCTTATAAATAGCAAAAGTTTGAAAGTACAGTTGGTATCAGTATTCATTAATTGGTCTGGTTTGGTTTTTCGGTATCCGATGATATTTGTATCGGTTTGGTTTTTCAGTATATTGCCCATCTCTACTCAACACTTTAGTCAAGAAAAATGGAACAGAAATAGCAATGAAATGCAGTGTTTTCAAATTTCTTATGCGACGAGTGAGCTTTGATAGTGATGGAAGGAAAGTAGGAGAATTTCAACAAGATCGTGATCCAAAATTCACTGTCCATTTCTATAACTATAACATAGTAATCAGGACACAGCTGATAGACTTAATTTATTCTTGAAGGCCTTATTCAGCTTTAAGTTCTTCAAACAGGTGCTTTTCCTGTAGGAACCCCCGGGAAGTGAAGCAGCGCTTCTTCACTGTGGTAAAGCGTTCTGTTTTGCTTGCAAAATAGGATCCAGTCACCAATGCCTGGAGTGGAAATCCTCTAAAGTGGGCAGGAAGGTATAAACGACTGCTTGCACTTGACTTCAAACTTGTGTTGCAGTCATGATATAGCCCTAAATGCTGAACATAACATGAAATGCCAATAAATGAATAAGCAGGTGCTTTGTTTAACACATCTGGATAATCTTCTAAATAATTGTCTTATTATTTTAACAACAACTTCAGAGAAGTTCTGACTGCCATTATGACAGTAGTGGTTTGTCTAAAAACACTGATAAAAGGGCAATGGGTTGTAAAAATTGGTTAACCCTCTTCCTGGCCTTACACTGAAAGCATCAGCTTGCTATTCTGGCAGAAATAGAAGAAAATTATTTGTGTAAAATTGTTTTGTTACAATTTATTGGAGAGTGCCAATGAGCTCTCAAACAAGATTGAACTGGTTAAATTCCTTGTACTCTCGGCACAATGGGAAAAATTTGCAGCTTGGAATTTTTTATATTTCGGCATCAGTGTGCAGAGGGTTAATTTAAGAAAGGAAACACAGTATAGTGTAGCCCACTTAATTTAATATCTCTTAACTGAATAACCCTGTTAATTGAATATAATTTCCCAACACAAAACCATTTACCATACCTCCAGTACAAATTTGACCTGTTAATTGAATATAGGTTACAGAGTAAACTTTTGTTACTTGAATAAAAATCTTGTAACCTGTCAAGAAATTACCCTGACTCTCCCCAGTTTTCCTTTGTTTAGAGTCCAATTTGGCCTCTGTATATCCGATAGAGACATTTAATCTATCATATCTTGTTTGATGGAGCTCTGTCAAACAAGATATAATAGAATAAATGCTAAGTTTTTCTCCAGAATACAGGAAAATGACACAATTCCTGTTAATTGTATACTCCTGTTAATTGAATAATTCTCATTGGCAAAGTGGCTTTTCAGTTAACAGGGCTCCACTGTATAACAATATTATTTTCCAATAAAATCAAATAGTTTTATTGAATTATCATAGATCACAGTCTGGATAATTTAATGTGTTGTGACTTTTGAGTGGAGACTGTGTTAATCTATGAAATGGGTAAATTCTCATTTAGTAATTTAGAGTAAGCTCCCTTGCTTCATAAATTGTTCAATCAAGGCAATACCCAGTCTATGAAAGATTGTTAACCAATCAGTGTATAGAATCTATTCCTGAGGGAATTGGTGATATACATGTAATAATGTCAACAATAAAAACAGAGTGCATTGTTGTTGTTAACAATTATACATCTAATTATTTATATTTATTTATTGGTGTTTAAGGTCACATACTTATGCACAATGGCTAATCATGACCGAGACAGTTTTACGTGTGGAGAAAGCTGGATAACCCGGAGTGAACCGCCGAGCAACGACGAGCAACTGCCAGTTTCCCAACATCATAACTCCACACTGCAGCACAGGCTGGGTTAGATTGGTTGAAGACATGCACACCATCGATGTGCAGTACGCCTTAGCATCATCGTGCCCCCATGTAGAAAATCGGGGTTAAGTTCCTTGCCCAAGGACACAATGAGGGGAATCCGAATCGATCGCTCAGACGGTCACCCATCTGAGGACTAACCAGGCTCAACTTTGCTTAACATCGGTGATCTGACGAAAACCAGTTAACGCATTGCCACCGTGCCCCCAAAATACATCTAATAATGTTGACCATGAAAACAAAGTTTATTATCGTTGTCAACAATTATTCATATATTTGTTCTGTTTAGAACAGTGACCATAAATAAACAAACTCTCCTTCCACTGAAATAAGCAAACTCTGGGCTCCTTTAACTAGATTTCCCCTTGTGAACTGATTGAACTTTTTGACATGATTTCTGGAGTTAAATTTACATGAATTTTTCATCAAAATCTAGTCATGGCTGTTTCAAAGCAGCCATGGCTAGATTTGATAAAAATTATCTTGAAAATACTCAGCGGGTTAAAAGTTAAAGGTAAATAGATGTACAAGTAATTGCAGAACTTACTCTGTGTATTTTAGGTATGGACAGTGAGGATGACTGTAGACCTTGTAAAGGTGGATTTTATTGTGACAAGCTTGGAGCTGTTAATTTTGACTTCAGTGTGAATGATACAGGAACTGGTCCATGTTCTGCAGGATACTATTGTAAAGAAGGTGAGTAGAGACATTTAACCTTTTAGCTGATGTCTTTTGATATGACCATCAGGAGGACTGTTGCGACAATCAATATTTTTATACTGTACCAATGACCCAGACATAGCTGGTGCTAACTCTTAAAATATAGGGCCAAACACAAATTTTGCCCCCCAATCCCCAAAATTTGCATCTAAAACCAAAGAAAACATGTCCTGAATGGCTCTCCACACTTCACCTCTACTGCGCCTGCGCAGTGTCAAGGACGTTCCGAAATTGGCGCCATTAATCATTCTAAGTTTGGCCCTTCATCAGTTAACATCTGACTGATCTTTGTGCTTGTAAATCTCAGTTTAAATGATGCCAGACACATAAATATTAGTGAAATGGTGATTCTAAGGAGGATAGAGAAGGAGGAGAGGAAAAATGTGTGACAGAATATTATCAGGGCTGTAACTTAAAATTTTTTAATGAAATTATGTTAAGTTACCTATTTTCGAGGCAGCAGCCATTTTGTTGTCGTTCTTGTTATTTAGTTACACTGATTTTTCAGTGTTTTCCTCTCTCCCTTTCCTTTAAGTCCCCTCTTGCTATTCTCCCATGCTTTTGGCATAGTTTCTGTAATTATTATTACTAAAATTTCTTGGGAGTTTTAGCTGATAACAGAATGAATTCTGTTCTTTTCCCCATGTTTACGTCTTCACCTATGGGTGGTTAGGCGTTGTGTTCTGCATCTGCCATCTGATGTTCTGCAGTTTCTTCCCTGGAAGTCTCTGTTTTGCATCAGATAGTGTATTTTTGGTAACTGATTTCGGGCCTGGGTGCCTGGAGTCTTATTTTAGTGTTTTTACACTCATTGTTTACATTTACAACAGCCCTCTGTGTGAGGGGGGGATTTCTTGAAAATAATATCTTGATGTTAATTTAATCATAACTAGATACATTATTATTGTTCGTAAGTGTTGCATAAATTGTTTAAAATATTTTTAAATTTTTTGTCCACACTTAGGCTTGGGATCCATTGGGGCTCAACGTTACTTTTCAGAAACTTGGGCTATTCTGAAAAAATATTTTTTCAAAATATTTTGATTTCAATTATTTTTTCTATGTTAATGGATCATATTATTATTATGTATTTCGATTGTCAGGGGTTGGTGCGAGTACCAGGACTTTGTTTTCTTTTCACATTGAAAGGATTTTGATCAATTGTAATAAGAGGAAGTCTTCCTCTGACTTTTATAATCATTCTATATGTGGTCAGTGTACTCGCATTAACTCCTGTTCTGTATCTGATGATTTCGATGACAACATGGGAAGCGTATGTCACGGTATGTTAGTGGGGAATTGGACATTCCAGTCCTTTCCCCGCAGGGTCACTCTACTTTATCAATTTCTATTTCAGACGATCAAGATTAGGGTGATGTATCTGTGATGTCTTCCAACAGTGTGCCTCCGTCGTCACAATTAATGAAGGGCTAGCGGAAAAGTGCTCATGTAAATACGCCAATTGCCTAAGAGGACCCTAGTAGGTTCGACGGCCTTTGACGTCCGCTAGCTCGCCCGGTGTAGCGTCCATTCATCGAATGGTTCGGCAGCCGGGTTCGTCCGTTGCGGTCTAGAAGGAGTTTTGGGGTGATGCGAGCACTATAAATCAACCAAATGCACACCCAGTGACGGCAGATTAGAGGGAGAACGGAGGAAGCCTTTTAGTCCGGTTCATAGCTCGTTCTGGTCCATCCGGACGGCGAGCGAGAGAGGCCCCTCACTCGTACAACAACATCTGGCCCCAGATGTTGTGGTACAAAATGTTTCGCATTCGGAGCATACGTCCACCGCTCGGGACGCTCCGACATATAGTCAGTCCGGAGAGACTGTCAATAAGGCTTCCTCATTCTCATGGTAGCGCACACGACCGCTCTTGGCTACGTGACCTCGGATATCCAGTCAGCTTCGCCAGTCAGAAAATCATCGGCGACCAGGTCACACCATCCGGTAGCCAGGGACACGAGGCCTGCAGACTCCGGACGTTCGCACAGGAAAGTGTGCGGGAGTCAACGTACACAGAGCTTCCGGCGGCAATGCATCGTAAGACCGCTACTGCACAGGCCTCGGGGACGGACGTGCTATCCTAAATAGCACAGCTTATCGCAGCATCCCAGCAACAACTGAATCCGTCGCATAATGTTTTTTCCAACGATGCTGGGTCGGGACGCTCCGCGGAAGCGGGTACGGACGTCCGAAAATTTCATCCGGTCCGACGGGATACCGAAAGGGATTCGGAGGATTTTGAGCTTTCCCTTTCGGAACAACATATGCTGTTGTGTATGTCATCTGACTTGATCTTCTACAGGTTCTTTTGTCGGACCAGAATGCTGCGATGCCGGATAAGAAACTGATAGCGTCGGTGGACTTAGAAATTTTTGGTTTGGTTCAGGGACTTCGTCCCTCAGTTCCGACGTAGTCCAATAATGTCACACAATCTTTCGAATTATTGAACGACGCTATATATTTATTATTATATGCTTGCTATTACCAAGCATTTCTGGTTTCTTGTTCGCAAAGTTACGGAGATGTCTTTCAAAAGTGTGCCTCTGTTGTCATAGTTAATGAAGAGCTAGCGGCAATAAGTGCTCATGGAATATGTCTATCGCCTAAGAGGTCCCTTGTAGGATCGACGGAGTGACATTCGCTAGCTCACCCGGTGTAGCGTACATTCATCGAATGGTTCGGCTGCCGGGTTCGTCCGTTGCGGTCTAGGAAGGAGATTTGGGTGATGCGAGCACTATAATTACTTTAGTACTCACCCAGTGACGGCGGATTGAGGACAGATCGGAGGAAGCCTGTTAGTCCGGTTCCTGGCTTGTCCAAGGTCCGTCCGGGCTGTGAGCGAGAGAGGTCCCTCTCTCGTCCAACAACATAGGGGACCGCATGTTGTGGTTCAGATATTTTACATTCGGAGCATATGTCCGTCGCTCGGGACGCTCTGTTATATTGACAGTCCGAGAGACTGTCGATAATGCTTCCTCATCCTCACAGCAGTGCACACGACCGCTACGTGACCTCGAGTATCCGATCAGTTTCGTCATTCAGTGATTCCACGGCGAACAGGTCACGCCATCCGGTAGCCAAGGGACACGAGGCCTATACACTCCGTTCGCTCGCATATTAGTAGTATGCACGGGGTAACGATCACGGAGCTTCCAGCGGCAATGCATCGTAGGACCGCTTCTCCACAGGCCTCAGTGACGGACGTGCTATCCGAGTTAGCACAGTTTTTTCGCAGCATCCCAGCAATCGACGGTTTCTTGGTCGAGTCAGGAATTATCTGACGGCGATGGGTCGGTGCGTTCCACGGTTGCATCAGGTACGGACGACCGAACACTTTATAGGGTCCGACAGATGGCGAAAGGGATTCGAAAGATTTCGAGTTTTCCCTTTCGTAGCATCGGAAGCTGCCATACATATCTTCCGGCATTATCTTCCAGTGATTGTTATTTCGGACTACATTGCTGCGATGTTGGATAAGAGACTTAATAGCGTCATTGGACACGGAATTTTGGATCGGTTCAGGGACATTGTCCCTGACTTACCGACACAGTCCAATAATGTCATTAGAACATGTGTATTATTTATCGACGCTATATATATATATAAGCCTGCTACCAAGCATGATAGTTTAGTTTCTTGTCCGCAATGCTCATTTCTGCCTTTTATCATTTATACGAATAATTTATTTTGGCAGAACAGGGCATACCGAGAGTTCATATGCGTCTAGACGGCGTGGTTAAAGACTGGAAATAATCTTTTTCGCCGTCTATGTCTTTTCCAACCACAATGTTGGAAACGACAATGATGTCTAATAGACTTAACTTAGACGCTTTATCATACGTAATCCACCTTACTGAGGCGTTATCATTACGTCTTCAAGAGAAAGAATTCCGGGATATAATCCTCAATGTGATTTCTTGTGAGGGCAGTAGTTTGTTCACGTATAACTCCGCCCTTCAGTGGCTGCTTGGAGTTGGTTGACGTGACGCAGCCCTAGCTACATCCACACGCGTGGATAGTAAGATGAAGAACTCTCTCAGAGTCGCTTCATTCTCGGAGAAGCTTCTCTTCGACGGCAACTTTTCAGCAATCCATGAATTGCTCGATTTACACGTTCTCTTGTCTATCTAGTGTAGCAAGAGATTCAGACTGGAGCAAACATTCGGTGGTTGACTCAGAGAGTGCCACTGGAGTTGCCGGATCCGAGTTTTATAATTATGACGGTTGCCAGTCAAACAGGTTGGGATACAATATTGATCCCAACGGATTCGAAGTGCCTGGGTCTTTGGGTTCCGCAGTCTCTAAGTAAGCACTTATCTTCCACGGAATAATGTTTTTTTAGGCTTGCTTTATGTCATTGGATGAACATTATTCAGAAACGCATGTCCAAATCCTGTCCGTTAATTCGACAGTAGTGGCGTATCTCCGGAACCAGGGAGGCACTCATTCGTTTCCGTTATTCAATTTAATGGAAAGAATCCTTCTGTTTGTTATAGTACACCAAGTTCTGCTTCGGTCCGTCATATTCCGGGTCGTCTGATTGTATTACCAGACTCCCGTTCACTTATGGGTCGCTTGTTGCCGTCAGAATGGACTCTCAACAAATAAGTATTCAATCAGAGTTGCTATCAATGGAAGTGCCCAATGATAATTTATTTACGACACAACTTGCTTGTCAATTGCAGACGTATGTGTTTGCTTGTCCGGATCTCTGAGCTTATGTTGTTAACGCTCTATTGATCTAATAGGACGGAATGATAGGATATGCGTATCCTCCTGCGCTGTTGTTTCAGCAAGTATTGCTAAGATAAACAACCACAATACATTTCTGTTGATAGCATCTCTGTCTTCACAGAGACCGTGGGTAAATTTACTCTGAGGTCTACTGTGGGACTTAACGCAAAATCTTCCTCCATGAGAGGATCTTTTTTCGCTGGGTAAAATCATGTCATCTTTATCACAACCCGTAAGGTCTCAACCTTCATGTATTCCGTTGTGTGGTCCTTATTGCATTGTAAGTATTGTACTGGACGAGCTTTGGACGTGATTTCTTACTATAGGAGAACCTCTTCTTCGCTATACTATGCGGCTAAAGTGGAGGCTCTTCCGTCGTTGGTGTAGGGATCACTATGTTGATATTGTTGATCCCTCCATACTAGTCATTGCAACTTTTTAGTATACTTGTTTGACAAGATCTACTGCAGCCTGTTATTATTAAGGTTATAGGTTTATGTTACCTCATACCTATGCACTCTATGATAATTTACAATTGAGTCTTATGTCTCTTTATCTAAGTCAGTAACTTTTCGATAAATGGACTTAGAATCATTAGATTAAATTCCTATATGGAATTTAACTTCAGTTCTTATTTAGCTAAGTAATCATTTGAGCCTCTGGAAACAGTAGTTTTCAAATTCTGACCTTTTAGACAGTAATTCTGTTGGCTTCTCTTTTACTGAAGAGTCAGTGAGTTTCATGCACTATCGGTGGATGATTTTCACTTTCGTAGTTTCGGAATCACTACTTCCTTTACTATTTAGGTTGGATTTTTGCATAAGAGTCAGGCTCCTAATTAATATCCGGAACCTATTGTTATTAAGGTCCTTCCGTCTTCGTACGGGCATAGGCCTTTACTCTGTCCGGTTAGAGTTTATGTATTTATAAACAGATATCTGTTTATTACTACAGGCGTAAGCTTCTTCTGTCTTTTATGCCTAATAGAAGGATGTTACGCTCCATTCTATTGCTAATGGATTCAATTAACTATCGATACTGCTTATGGTATATCATTGACTCAGCAGTTGTGTTTGAGATTTTGGCTCATGAAGTAAGAGTTCTTCTACATCTTGGGCTTACATTAATAGTGTCGCTATTATAGACTTTTGAAGGCTGCTCATTGCGCTCAGCCATCCACATTCATGAATTTTTATCTCAGAAATATTGAGTCCATTTCTGGAGGCCTCTATTGTTAGGTCTATTATCTACTGCTCAGAATGTCATTCACTTAACAGTTGCTACTATAGCTAGGTAGGCTGTCTGTTTCAACAGTGACTCTGTTCTGCTGCCCTCTTCGCTCTGGGCTATTTGACCCAGGACAAGAAAAGGGGGGGGGGGAGGGTATTCCCTTGGGTCACCTGTTTTACTATGAAAACAAGGGGATACCTCCTCTGGAGTTAGTAATTCTGAGCTGTTATTGGGATGGTTGTTTAGTGAGAAGTTTATGTTTTAAAAATTCATTCAGGTCTTAGTTTTTAAAGTATAGCTTTTGAATATAACACGTGTCAACGGACATTATTATACAATCCTTAGACACTTTTAAGGAGTATAAAGAGTCTCTATTCTCTAGACTTACTTTATTTATTGGCTTACTTTAAAAATTATTAGTATAAGGATTATACTAGATATTAATAGAGTACATGGATGTATGATGCTCAATTTTGGAAGGTGTTGTATCTTTCTAATTTATCATAAATAAGAAAGATACATGTAAGGCCTAATACTTCTTTTTCCCTAGAGGGGATGACTCTTTTTTATATAATTGAGCGTATTCCATCTTGCTCTATGTCCTTGGCCCTCCAGCCTTTTTACTATTCAGCTATGTCTGGGTCATTGGTACAGTATAAAAATGTTAAAAAATTTATAGTAATTTATATATTTTTTATACTTACCAATGACCCAGACGGGGATGGCCCTCCCAGGAGTTGGGAACTCTTACCTCCCCGCTGAGTACATAGCACTTACCAGGCACTGGTTATTAGAATGATTAATGGCGCCAATTTCGGAACGTCCTTGACACTGCGCAGGCGCAGGCGCAGTAGAGGTGAAGTGTGGAGGGCCATTCAGGACATGTTTTCTTTGGTTTTAGATGCAAATTTTGGGGATTGGGGGGCAAAATTTGTGTTTGGCCCTATATTTTAAGAGTTAGCACCAGCTATGTCTGGGTCATTGGTAAGTATAAAAAATATATAAATTACTATAAATTTTTTAACTTTCATAGTTGACAAATTGTAACCATTAATCAACAGTTAGTCAATTAATAGTCATTTCCCTTAATTCAAAATACAATCTCTGATATATTTACAAATTTAAAACTGACGATGTATGAATATGTACACTTCTGTGTTGAGATAAATTGGAAACACCAAAATATCTCAAATTGATCTGAAGAATTTAAACAGAAGAACGTTTGTGTAAATGTTTCAATTCTATAACTAATTTCCAGAATTTTAAAACATAAATTTCCCTCATTTTCTACACAAGTCACAACTACAAGTGAACTGACTGTTGTGAGTATTGTGACAACATTCTCACTTTAGCAGTTTGGATTGTTCCAGTGGGACTGTTCAAGTGTACAGAAGATTCTATTTACTCTGCCATCTGCGATAACTTCACAGAATCACAAATTATTTAAATGGTACACCATTTGAATAATACTCTTTAGTACTGAGTAGCAGAGTGCTGGTTATACAATACCGATACTCAGTTATCCAAGACTGAATGGAAAGTGTTTATAGTAACAAAGTTATAATCTAACTGTTCTTTCACTTCATTATACAGTGCTATTTAAACCTGACTTGTAGGTTTGAAAATGAACGAAGATCGGCTAAAAATGAAAAAAAACTACTACCACAATAGTCGATGGTTAGTCGACTTATTGAATAATCACGACAGCCCTAATCATAAGAATAGTTCTATAACAAGGTTTCCATGGGAGTTTGAATTTCTTGAAGGTGCAGGAATTTTTAATGACAGTGGATATTGCCCAATGAAATAACCCTCTTCATTGTATTTAATTTTCAGAACCTAACCATTTATCATTCCTTAACCCTTAGAACACTGATGGTATCTTCCATGTCAGTTCAATAGCAGCAATTGGATGAGTTCATATTCATTATTTGTGGGTAGACATATTTTAGACATATTAGTCTACCCACAAATAATGAATATGAACTCATCCAATTAATTAATAGGGAAAATATGCACTCAACCCTTTGAAGCTGAGAGTCCAGTCCAGGATTATGATACTTCATAATTTCATTAAGTAGGATGCGTGATAAGTGAATATGTGGGGGTTGACCAATTAATATTGTTATCATGTTTCTCAAAGTTCACAGGTTGAAAATATATTTTCCCTATTAATGGCATATAGGTTATAGAGTAAAATCCCTGTTAACCCTTCACCTAACATGAAAAGCAGACTACACTTGCAAACAAAATTCTTGAATAACTATTTTTTTCATTTTTTGTCTCAAAAACACAGGTTTTGACCCCTCATTGGAACGAGCTCGATGAGCTTGTTCCAAAGAGGGGTCATAACCTATGTTTTTGAAACAAAAAAATGAAAAAATAATGAAAATTAATTGGCGACTTCTGTGAATAGCGCTGGCCAGTTTTGACCGTTACGTTGGGTAAAGGGTTAAGGCCTATAAAAAATAAAAATTTTCTCAATATTTATTTATTTATTTATTTGTTTGTTTGTTTGTTTATTTTTTGGCTTTTAAGGTCACATACTTCTGCACAATGGCTAATCGTGACTGCAACATGGAGATAAAGTCACGTCCAGTCAATCATTTTTTAGAGGCCTTCCACCCCATACATTGGTGATCAGGTCCTATTTTACCAGTAAAACAGAGCTTCTTTACCACAGGAAACAAGCACTGCTGCACTTTTCCTGGGGTGGGGGGGGGGTGCACAAAATAGTTGGAATTATAGAAATTTAACCCTCTGCACTGCTATGTGGATTAGCAGTAAACATTTTCCACAATGCTTTGAATATGATGTGATAATCCCGTCCCGTCTGTAAAAGCTTTAATAAACCAGTCCACTTATTCAACAATATGGAGTTCCAAATTATTGATGTAGTTCAGAGTGACCTTAATTCTGTAAACACACAGATCATGTGCGATAAAGAACTATATTGGATCTTTATCCTCAAGACTATACATTCTTGTGGTTTGAACAGGCTTGACTTTTAGTCCTTTTGGTTGTAGAGGGCAGCTGGCAAAGGGAGATTGCATGCTTCAAATCAACAAGCCTGATTGTAGTAACAAATTACCCTAGCTGGATACAAACCTTGATATAACCTGTTAATCTGATCTAATATTCTCATAAAACTATGACAAGATATAGTCAGCTCAATTTACAACAGCATTATGGAAAATATTCTACAATTTCTCACCACGTCTGGTTACAATAGAAAGGGAGACAACTCATCCAACTCATCTTACCACTTCCAGAGTGAACAACAGTAGCAAGGGAGACCATCCCATCCTTCCTGGTCACAAGTCAAGGAACATGCCCTTCTAGGTGCACTCCCCTCACATGATCTTTGACACAAAGGAAAGTGTCTTCCATATGGATTTCCGTTGGACTATTTTTCCACTTCACATCATGGATCCATCAAAAGAACTAAACTCAGTTGAAACTTTGCTTTCTGGCCTAGGTCAGTTCAGACGCTGCAGTGACAGCTGATAAATCGAATGTCAATTGGAAAATGTTTTTCTTCAAATCCACCAAAATTAACGAAAATTAAACTTATTTTATAAACAGGGAGTGATTTTATAACACTCAAGTTCTGACTTTGAAGTGAATATCACTCAATAACGGCAGCTAAATTCTCAAAAAAATATGAATAAATAACCCATTTGGGCAAAATTTTCAGGTATATTTTTCAGTTCACATATCGATCTGTCACGCGTGTTTGCCATTCACACTTTTTTGTTTTGTCAGAATGCGTTTTGTTTTTATTAAATTTCAAGCAGACGATCACTAAATAACAAAGAGTTTTAAAGTTTGAAATTTTCTGTCTGTGATGTTTCAATTTTTGGCTCACCAACGATATTTGTGTGAGCCTATGGCATAGCCCTCATGTCGGTGTCAGTGTCCGGATTCATAAATTTTGAACTTTTGTGTGCAGGTTTATATTTTTTTTTTTTTTTATGTCAGCATGCTTTTCAGGGATAGTAATATTTTATTCAACCCTTTCCATGCTTAGTTACTTGAATTTTGGACTTTTGTGTGCAGGTTTTTGAGTTTTCTGTGCAGGTTTTTGACTTTTGTGTACAGGTTTTGAAATTTTGTCTTCAAGTGGAGTTTTACCTTACTGGCATATTGCCATGGTGGTTACCTTAACATTTCAGGGTATTTTTCTCAATTTTAACCCTTTGAAACAACTGTGTTGCTTTTTTTACTTTTATGTGCAGGTTTTGAGGTTTTTCTTTCCTCCAAGTGGATATTTTTCAGGTAGAGTTTCACCTTACTGGCATATTGCCATGGTAGTTACTGTGACATTATCAGGGTATTTTTCTCAATTTTAACCCATTGAAACAAATGTGATACTATTTTTTTTTACTTTTATGTGCAGGTTTTGAGGTTTGTCTTTCTTTTCTTCAAAGTGGAGACTTACCTTGTAGCATATTGCCATGGTTCCTATTTTATGTTAGCATGCTTCTTGGGGCTATTATTATATTATTTAACCCTTTAGCTGCTTATTTACTTTAATTTTGGACTTTTGTGTGCAGGTTTTGGACTTTTTGTCTCCCGCCTTTTGAAAAAAAGCGGGAGATATTAAATTTGGGGTTCCTTCTGTCCTTCCATCCTTTCGTGTTTTTCGTTTCCAGGCTCTAACTATCCTTACAGTGACTGGATTTCAATGAAATTAGGGTAGTAGATCACTTTCATCAATTGTGGGTCCCAGTTCGAATATAGGCACTTCCGCACATATTTAATTAGGTTGCTGAAATTTGATTGGCTGATGGTTTCCAGACTCTAACTTTCCTTAAAATCAACCGATTTCGATGAAATTTCATATATGGATTACTTTTATCAATACCTAGGTCAAGTTTGAATGTGGAAAATTTTGTACTGAAAATCTGTCCGTCTGCCCCATGCAATGCACCTCGGACTAAAAGCCGTATTTATGAACCAATCTTCACAAAACTTCTTGGGTATCTTTGTTATCATTGTGAGACCAGAATATGTGTTTTGGGGTTTGTTCCAAAATTCAAGATGGCCACCAGTGGCCATTTTGTTCCGAAATTGGGTGTAGTCAGTTTTTTGTACAGAACTTCTATATGAAAGTTTGGATTTGAATAAATTTGTGTATGAATGTTTAGTAACATGCAATACATCACATATAATACGGGTTTTGTTCTCGTGCAAAAATTATGCAAATTAGAGAACTTTGATTTATTCAGTGCTACTACTAATACACAGTAAGTGCACACCTTCCATGTTTTTTGTTTCCAGACTCTAACTTTCCTTACAGTCAGTCGATTTCGATGAAATTTGGGTAGTAGATCACTTTCATCAATTGTGGGTCCCAGTTCGAATATGGGCATTTTCCGCGCATATTTAATTAGGTTGCTGAAATTTGATTGGCTGATGATTTCTAGATTCTAACTTTCCTTAAAATCAACCGATTTCGATGAAATTTCATATATGGATTACTTTTATCAATACCTAGGTCAAGTTCGAATGTGGGAAATTTTATACCGAAAATCTGTCCGTCTGCCCCATGCGTCAATGCACCTCGGACTAAAACTTCACGAAACTTCTTGTGTATCTTTGTTATCATTGTGAGACCAGAATATGTCTTCATCATTACTTCTTTTGCAACTCTACAAAGTCAGACTCTCCCAGTACCATATACAGACCACCATATTATCTGGACATCACTTCCAAGGTTTCATTAACTTCCAATCACAAGCTTTACAGGTTGGTTAACACTTTTCACATCAGTTTAATGTAATATGTCTTATCATACAGTCTTAATTTTTAGTGATTCTCACAGTTATACTCCACATCAATTTACTTGCTTTGACAGTGACCTGATAACCACTGTCTGAAGCACTGTCTGTTCTGTCTCTTCTAAATAACTTCCACTTGCAACTCAAATATATTCCACTGGATGTATTAATTCCCCTTGAAACTGCTGCCCATCGGGAGACATGAATTCACTGAATTTGCTTGTATTTTTTTTTACTCCAGCCACCCCATTACAGTGGCCACCTGTTGGTGAGCCACGGGGTACTGATACACCTTCTAGTAAAATTAATGGATACTATGTCATTGAGGCATGTAATAAACGCAAAACTCAATGATGTGTGAATGCATTCATCAATGCGGCACTCATGCTATTGCGGATGTGTAGAACTCGAGTGTGCGCATCTCGTTCAATCCTTTCCTGCTAGCACTCATGCCGTAGTGATGAATGCATTCACACATCGAGCCATTATGTGTATTTATTGCCCTCTGTAAGGATAGAGTCTAGTTTAGAAACTACTGCCAAGGTAATTTGGCTGTTGATCACAGGACTTCTTCCTGATTGTATGTCAAGTCCCTGTTCTAAGATTGCGTAATTTGTCAAAATCATATGAAGGCCTTTGATGTTTAACAGTTCCCAGTAACCGGTATTAACCCTTAGTCCCCATACAGCCATAAACTTCCCCTTTTATATTTCTTTTAAAAGGTTGCTTCAAGTGTATTCTTCCTTGAGAATCCTAGTAGTAGGATACATTTATATTGGCAGTATTGTTTTATGTGTTAAGAACAGATAGTAAATAAACCTCAGGCTTCTCAACTTGACAAAATTTGCAATAGTTTGTGCAACATCACTCACCACAAAAGCCCTGTCTGTTAGTATCTCCATTGAGTTCAGTTTAACTTTCCTTTGATCATTCTTAGGGGTTCTAGGGGGAACAGTTGTGACGCCTATTCAGTCAGAATAAAACCCCATAAATCAGGTTAGGAAATGAATAAAGTTCTTCAAATCTATGTTGCATTGTCACTCATTGTCACAATTGTCATATTTTCTCCGTTATTGACATGTCCACTGGACGAGTCAATAAGGAAGTACAGATGATAATCAGAACACAACATATTTGCCCCTTTGCTGGAAAGACTGACAAGAAAGTGACAGGAGTTCATAGTTGTCACTAGCCCAGTTCCCTCCCAGCAAGATAGTTTGATCAGTTTATGCACAAACCCAGTAAAACCATTCAGCCATTTTGTGCTGGCCTCTTGCAGTTCGTTTTTCAGGTTTGCAGCAAAAACCGGAACCGGACTAGAAAACCCCAAACCCACCCAACCCTAATATGTGGTAGTTATTTATGTAAAATTAATCTGATGACTTAACTGGTAGATTGCTGAAAGCCCATATCTGGGCTTTATTCTGAGGTGCCACAACTTAAAGGCTTCTTATTCTGTGGATGTGCTTCAGATAATTTTTGAAGTGAAATTATTTAGTCTGTATGGACTTGCCTTTTTAAAGTTATGGGAGAGTGTCTCTAGGCACCTCTAGGCCTTCTCCCATAAATTGTAACAATGCAAAGACATGTGAACAAATTTTGATCACCAAAAATACTTCAGCAGTTAAGGGTTAAAGGATTTCCTATCATAGTGATATGCCTGTTATATACTATTGGTGAAGTTGACTTCGAGAACCTCTTCCCTTAAACGCATTAGTCGCTCCCATGTGATTTCCATTGTTCAGTTAAGTGGGCTCCACTACATTGTTTATCAGTTTTGTTGTTAATATAGACAGTGTACATATTAATGAACATTTTTTGTTTTCAGGAGTCAACACAAGTACACCAACGCCTGAGACGACTAGTGGCATCGGAGGACCTTGTCCAGCTGGTCACTTCTGTCCACAACAAACAGAAGAGCCCCATCCTTGTCCCAATGGAACATACAGAAACACTGAGATGGCTGAAAGTGAAGCAGATTGCTTTGCTTGTATATTAGGGTCTTATTGTGGATCTGAAGGCCTGACCAATGCAACTGGCCCATGCTCTCCTGGATTTTATTGTCTTCGAGGAAACAACGCTCCTAATCCACCAGGTAGTTCCTATTCGATATGAATTTTCTACTGCCCTGCAAGGGTTCAAAATTCCATTTGATATGAAATAGTTCCAAGGATTTGATTTGAGTTGAGTCACACCGATTTAGAAAAAAAAAAACCTTTTTTTTACTCTTTCTGACTCCATTGTTGCCATTGATTGCTCAGTGACCAGACAATAAATGAAATAGGTATGGCCTAAAAAAATTTAAAAATCTGTTTCTAAGGTCCTTCTGCATGGTGCTTTTGGCTGCCATATGCTCTCTTTTTATAACCAATGTAAACTGAAAAAAATTAAATGGTTTATGTCCGATATTTTACCCAAGTTAAAAAATTGATAAATTTGTCCCTTGAGTGCAAGAAGACTTTGCAGTGCTTTAGCTTTGGAAAGCCTTCTTGCTCTCAAGGGATGTACTACACCACCACTCATGCTATTCTATAGATTATGAGGCCTAAAACATAAACCAAGAGCATGAACTTTTGATGGCAAAGAAATAATTTAAAAAATAACAAATAAAATAAAAAAAACGCTCGCCCGCATGCAATTTTACAAATAATGGTCGCAGAAACAGAAGATCTACTTTATGGGGCCTATTGTGAACAAATTCTATATTATAGTTGACATGGTTGAGGCCACTTAATTTCATATTTTTAATAGAATATCT
Source organism: Pictodentalium vernedei (assembly GCA_031216915.1). Lineage (NCBI taxonomy): Eukaryota > Metazoa > Mollusca > Scaphopoda > Dentaliida > Dentaliidae > Pictodentalium > Pictodentalium vernedei. The sequence continues at coordinate 380,620,961 of CM062293.1, forward strand.
CTGTTACTTGCATATAACTTATAAACATTATATTATTATACGGCCGCTCATATGAGCGGGCCATATTATGGTATGGTAATGTCCTTCCGTCTGTCCGTACGTCTGTCCATCCATCCATCCATCCATCTGTCCGTTAGCTTTTGTTTGTCCACATGATAACCTGAAAACAATGCATCCAACAGATACTATTTTTTTATGGTTGATTAATCATGACTAGAGGATGGTTCCTTTCGATAACCAGCATTCTGGCATATCGAATAAGGCCACCATGGCAGCCATTTTGGATATTTTTATACTGTACCAATGACCCAGACTTAGCTGGTGCTAACTCTAACAAAACCAGGGCCAAACACAAATATTGCCCCCAATCCCCAAAATTTGCATCCAAAACAAAAAGAAATCATGTCCTAAAGGACCTCCATACTACGCCTCTACTGCGCAGTGACGCAGACGTCCCGAAATTGGCGCCAATTATCATTCTCTGTTTGGCCCTTCATCAGTCAACATCTCACTGATCTTTGTGCTTGTAAATCTCAGTTTAAAGGATGCCAGACACGTAATTTTTGGAGAAAATGTGATTCTAAGGAGGATAGAAGGAGGAGAGGAAAAAGAAGTGACAAAAAATAATCAGGGCTGTACTTAAAATTTTATGATGAAATTATGTTAAGTTGCCTATTTTCGAGGCATGGGCCTCTTGTTGTCATTCTTGCTAATTGTTGCACTGCTTATTCAGTGTTTCCTCTTCCCTAACCTTCTAAAGTCCCCCCTTGCAATTCTCCCATGCTTTTGGCATATTTTTGAGAAATTTCATTTCTAAAATTTCCTGGGAGAGTTGCTTGGTTGCAGAATGTTTTCTGTTATTTTCCCCATAGTTACGTTTTCACCCATGGGTGTATAACGTTTGTGTTCTGCATCTTCCATCTGATGTTCTACAGATTCTCCCCTGGGAGTCTCTGTTTTGCATCAGATAGAGTGTAATTGATGACTGATTCCGGGCCAGTTTTTTCAGTGCCTGGAGTCATGTTTTCTGGTGTTTTTACACTGTTTGTTTTCATTGGCAACAGCCTTTTTTGAGGGGGGCTGTTTGCCTTTGCTGTAGTTTATCTCACTATAAGATACATTTATATTATCCGAAAGTGTCTCATTAATTATTTAATATAAATTTAAAATTTTTGACCACACTTTGCTATCGGATCCATCGGGGCTCAACGTTACTTTTCAGCAACTTGGGCTTCTCTGAAAAAATATTTTTTCAAAATTATTTTGTTTTGCAATTGTTTTTTCATTTATTAATGGATCATGTTATTATGTATCTTTGTGTCAGGGGTTTTTGCGAGTAACTAGGACTTATTGTTGTTCTTTCACAATGAAGGGACATTGTTCAAATTGTAATAGGAAGAAATCTTCCTCTGACTTTCATGATCATTGTATTAATTGTAGTCAGTGTTCTCGCATTAATCCCTGTCCTATATGTGAATATTGGGATGAGAAACATTGGAAACGTGTGTCACGATATGTTGTTTCTAGAGAAAGAGCGATTCTGGCTCTTTCTCCGCAAGGTCACTCTACTCTCTCAGTTTCTATTTCAGAGGAACCAGAACAGGGTGATGTTTCCATGTTATCTTCTTCAAGTGTGCGTCCGTCGTCACAAATGAATTCAGAGCTAGCGGCAAAAGTGCTCATGGAGATTAGACAAATGTCGTCCGCTAGCTCGCCCGGTGTAGCGTCCATTCACCGAATGGTTCGGCAGCCGGGTTCGTCCGATGCGGTCCAAGAGGAAATTTTGGGTGATGCGAGCACTATAAACATAATAGATGCACACCCAGTGACGGCGGATAGTAAGCGAGAACGGAGGAAGCCTTTGAGTCCGGTTCCTAGCTCGTCCAGGTCCAGCCGGGCCGCGAGCGAGAGAGGCCCCTCTCTCGTACAACAACATCTGGGACCAGATGTTGTGGTACAAAATGTGTCTTTAGCGGAGCATACGTCCGTCGCTCGGGACGCTCCGTTGTATAAGCAGTCCGCAGAGACTGTTAAGGCTTCCTCTTCTCGTCAGCGCACATGACTGCACCTTGGCTGCGTGACCGCCGATATATTACCAGCTTCGCCGATGAAGGATTCTTCGGCGACCAGGTCACACCATCCGGCAGCCAGGGATTCGAGACCGATGGACTCTGGACGTTCGCATAGGAAAAGTATGCGGGAGCCAATTGTTGCGGAGCTGCCCTCGGCGAAGCAGCGAAAGACTGCGCCTCCGCAGGTCTCGACGCTGGACATTCTTGTGCAGATAGCACAGCTTATCGCAGCATCCCAGCAGCCGACAGAAACGGTGTCGGATCGTAAATTATCCGACGGCGCTGGGTCGGTACGCTCCGCCGAAGCATCGGGGGCGGACGACCGGGAACATCATGAGGTCCGACCGGATGGTGAAAGGGATACGGATGACTTGGAGCTATCCCTTTCGGAACAACATAAAGCTGCCGTCGACTTCATCCGGCACTTTCTCCCTCAAGTTGTTCCGTCGGGCCAGACTGCTGCGCTTCCGGACAAGAGAATTATAGCGTCATTGGACTCTGAATTTTTTGAGCAGTTCAGGGACATCGCTCCCGAGTTTCCGTCGCAGTCCAATAATGTTGCAAGAACATTTGAATTATTGAACGACGCTATATTTAAACTTGCTTCCAGGACGGGGAAAGCAGGTTTCTTGTCCGCTAATACTCTCAACCTGCCTTTCATTAATGCAAGGAATAAATTCGATACGGCAGGACAGGGTATACCGAGAGTTCCTCTGCGTATGGACGACGAGGCGGAAGACTTAGAGCTATCATTACCGTCGTCAGCTTCTATTCCAACCGCTGTGTTGGAAACAGCTATTGCGTCTAACAGAGCCAATTTAGATGCCTTATCTTACGCAGATCACCTTACTAAGGCGTTATCACTGCGCCTTCAGGGGAAAGAGTTTCAGGATATACAATCCTCTTTTAAGACTTCTTTCAAGGGCAGTAGCTTATTCCACGTGTAACTCCGCCCTTTCAGTGGCAAATCTGGAGTTGGTTAGACGTGACGCAGCCCTAGCTACATCCACACTAGTGGATTCTAAGGTGAAGAACTCTCTTAGAGTCGCTTCGGTCTCAGGAGAACTTCTCTTTGACGGCAAGCTTTCCGCTATTTATGATAAAATTAAAAAGAAAGCTAATGATTCTCTGTTGTTCAGATCTGCTCCTAAGAAATCGGATACAGCAGACACGAATAAGACAGTCACTTCTGGGTCTAATGCGCCCAAGAGAGGTTCCTATAGAGGTTCCGGTGCGTCCTCTTGGTCTTATTCGAGAGACCGTCAGGATAGCGACTCTCGTTCGGGACGTCCTTCAGGCCGGGACAATCGGTCGGACGCCCCGAGGTCGACGAGGCGAGGTGCGGGTCATGGAAGACGTGGTTTCTCCTACCGCAGGCCTCGCAGGTCCAGGAGGTGATGGCTTAAACCTCTATCGCGTTCCGGTTGGCGGAAGGTTGTCGAGCTTTTCACAAGAATGGGCGTCGATTACGGACGACCCTTGGGTGAGAGGAGTGACTTCGGAAGGTCTAAAGATATCTTTCAAACGAAAGCCTCCATTAACTCGAAGTCCAAAGTGGACTCATCTTCCGTCAAATCCACAGAAAAGAGACGCTCTGTTATCAGAGGTGCAGTCTCTTTTAATGAAGAACGCGGTAGAGGTCGTAGAAAACCAGGAATCTCCGGGATTCTACAGCCATCTGTTTCTGGTTCCGAAACCAGACGGCTCGTTCCGTCCAGTCATAGATTTGAGCTGGATAAACAAGCTGATCGTCGCTCCGAAGTTTTATATGGAGACGATTCGATCGGTCAGAGCGAGTATTCGGGTGAACGATTATGCAACGAGCATAGATCTCAAAGATGCGTACTTTCACGTCATGGTACATCCGACATTCCGAAAGTATCTACGCTTCGCAGTCCTAGGAGTGGTGTATCAATTCCGGGCGATGTGCTTCGGATTGAATCTAGCACCCTGGGCTTTCACTCGGGTAATGAACTCGGTAATGATCTACTTCCGAGCTCATTCGTCTGCGGTAACGTCGGCCTACCTGGACGACATTCTTCAGAGGTACGGCAATGAGTTAACGCTTCAGAACGATGTTCAGAATCTTCTTCTATTGCTCCGACGTCTCGGTTTTATAGTAAACGAGGAGAAGTCGGATCTGGTGCCGTCCAAGTCATTCACTCATCTGGGAATGAGCTTCGAGACGCACAACAGTCTCGTTCGTCTGCCGTTAACCAGAGCGAAATTAGTCAGTTGTTACGCTCGCTATTGTCTGCACGCAGACAAAGTCACGGCGAGAGAATTTATGAGACTGATAGGTCTGTGCGGAGTCGCCGCGGATCTTATTCCGATGGGGCGGTTACGCACACGTCCTCTTCAAATTTTCCTGACTCAGAATTGGAGTGTGAAAATTCATTCGCTCGATGTAGACGTTCTCTTGTCAGATCAAGTGAAACAAGAGATACAGACTTGGGCAAACATTCAGTGGTTAACTCAAGGAGTTCCGCTGCAGTTGCCGGATCCGAGTTTTACCGTTATGACGGATGCCAGTCAAACAGGTTGGGGTGCATCATTAATCCCAACGGATTCGAGATGCCAGGGTCTTTGGGATCCGCAATTCCTGTGCAAGCACATAAACATCAAGGAAATGATGTCAATTTGGCTTGCGTTACGTCACTGGATGGACATTATTCACGATGCTCATGTCCAAATCCTATCCGACAATACGACAGTAGTGGCGTATATACGGAATCAGGGAGGCACTCATTCAGTTCCGTTGTTCAATCTAACGGAAAGAATCCTTCTGTTTGCGTTAGAACATCACATTCTTCTTTCGGTCCGTCACATACCGGGTCGTCTGAATGTGCTAGCAGACTCCCTTTCACGAAAGGGTCGCTTGTTGCCGTCGGAGTGGACTCTCAACAAACAAGTATTCAATCAGATTTGCTACCAATGGGAACGGCCAATGATAGACTTATTTGCGACACATCTCAACAATCAGTTGCAGACGTATGTGTCTCCGTGTCCGGATCCAAGAGCTTTTGCAGTAGACGCTCTGTCGATCCCTTGGGACGGAATGATAGGATATGCGTATCCTCCAGCGCTGTTAATTCAACAAGTATTGCTAAAGATAAAACAATCTCAATGCAAGATTCTGTTGGTAGCATCTCTGTCGCCACAGAGACCGTGGATAAATCTACTCAGGTGTCTGTTGTGGGACCTACCGCGGAAGCTTCCTCCACGGGAGGATCTTCTTTCGCAGGGGAAATCGCGCCAACTCCATCACAACCCGCAAGGTCTCAACCTTCACGTTTTTCCGTTGTGCGGTCCTTCTTGCATGGCAAGCACTTTACAGGACGAGCAGTGGACGCGATTTCTAACTGTAGGAGGACCTCCTCTTCGCTAAACTATGCGGCTAAGTGGAAGGTTTTTCGTCGTTTGTGTAGGGATCATTCTGTAGATATATTCAATCCCTCTATACCAGACATTGCAAACTTTCTAGTATACTTGTTTGACGAAATCAAACTGCAGCCTGTTACTATAAAGGGTTATAGATCTATGTTATCTGATACCTATGCACATCATGATAGTTTACAAATTGGATCTAATGTCTCTTTATCGAAGTTGGTTAGAAACTTTACAATAAATAGACCCAGAACTCTTAGATTAATTCCTAAGTGGAATTTAGCTTGGGTTCTCCTTAAATTGAAGGAAAAGCCATTTGAACCTCTTGGGACAGTAGATTTCAAATTCTTATCTTATAAGACAGCTTTTCTCTTAGCTTTCTCTTCTGCCAGAAGAGTCAGTGAGCTTCATGCACTATCGGTGGATGATTCTCATTATCGTAGTGTTGGGAACACTATCACCTTCACTACTAATGTGGGTTTTTTAGCTAAGAATCAGGCTCCTAATAAATATCCGGAACCTATTGTTATTAAGGCTCTTCCGTCTTCAGACGGGCGTAGGCCTTTACTCTGTCCTGTTAGAGCACTACGTATCTATAAACAGAGATCTCAGTTTATCAGAAAGGGATGGAAACGTTTCTTTCTGTCTTTGATGCCTAATAGAAAGGACATTTCAGTCCATTCTATTGCTAGATGGATTCAGTTAACTATCCGTACTGCTTATGAAGATTTATCTTCTTCTCACCAGTCTGTGCTTAAGATTTCTGCTCATGAAGTAAGAGCTCTTTCTACTTCCTGGGCTTATGCTAATAGTGTTGCTATTACAGATTTAATGAAGGCTGCTTATTGGTCTCAGCCATCCACATTTACGAATTTTTATCTCAGAAATATTGAGTCCATTTCTGGAGACCTGCATTGTTTAGGTCCGTTATCTGTTGCTCAGAATGTCGTCCACTAAACAGTTGCAACTATAGTTATGCAGGCTTTCTGTTCCGGCAGTGACTCCGTCCGGCTGCCCTCTTTGCTCTGGGCTATTTGACCCAGGGCAAGGGGAAGGGGGGGGGGGGGGGGGGCGGGTGTTCCCTTAGGTCACCTGCTTTATAGTGAAAAGCAAGGGAATGCCTCCTCCAAGTCAGTATTTCTGAGTCGCTTCCGGGATGGTTTTAAAGTGTAATATTAATGTTAAATTTCATTCATGTCTTATTTTTAAAGTGTAGCTCGTTGTGAAGCATTTGTATATGTCAAGTGTCAAACGGGCTTTAATATACAATACTCGGACACTTTTAAATGACTATAAAGAGTCTCAATTCTCTGGACTACTTTATTTATTGGCTTGCTTTAAAAATAATTAGTATAAGGGTTATACTGGATGTTAATAGAGAACATGAATGTTATTGTGCTCAATTATTAAGGGTAGTGTATCTTTCTAATTTAATATTAAATAAGAAAGATACATGTAAAGCCTAATACTCCTTTTCTCCTTAAGGGGTTACCTCTTTACTATATAGTTGAGCTTATTGGATTTTCCTCTATGTCCTAGGCCCTCCAGCCTGTTTACTATTCAGCTAAGTCTGGGTCATTGGTACAGTATAAAAATGTTAAAAAATTTATAGTAATTTATATATTTTTTATACTTACCAATGACCCAGACGGGGATGGCCCTCCCTGGAGTTGGGAACTCTTGCCTCCCCGCTGAGTACATAGCGCTGACCAGGCACTGCCAGTAAGAATGATAATTGGCGCCAATTTCGGGACGTCTGCGTCACTGCGCATGCGCAGTAGAGGCGTAGTATGGAGGTCCTTTAGGACATGATTTCTTTTTGTTTTGGATGCAAATTTTGGGGATTGGGGGGCAAAATTTGTGTTTGGCCCTGGTTTTGTTAGAGTTAGCACCAGCTAAGTCTGGGTCATTGGTAAGTATAAAAAATATATAAATTACTATAAATTTTTTAACTTTTAGGGACTTTTGATTGTCCATTTGATAATCCAACAGATACTGTTTTTTTTATGGTTGATTTGTCATGAATAGAGGATGGTTCCTTTCAATAACCAGCATCAGTGTTCGTCCATCCATCTGTCCATCCATCCATCCATTAACTTTTATTTGTCCATGCTATAACTTGAAAACAATACATCCAATAGATACTGTCTTTTTATGGTTGATTAGCCATGACTAGAGGATGGTTCCTTTCGATAACCAGCATTCTGGCATGTCCAATATGGCCACCATGGCAACCATCTGGGAGTTTTGGTGACTTTTGATTCTCCACGCAATAACTTGAAAACAATATATTTAACTTTAACTGGTTGAGGGCTAGATTATTTTTGTTGGCTGGCACTTGTTCCTCAAATTTTGTATTATTATAAATTATTGGAGAGTGCCAAAGGGCACTCTCCATTAATTTTTAATAAAGCAAAGCTATATAAACAAAATATTATTTACTTTTCACTTACTATGAAACATCAGCTAAGAAAATGTTGACTTCTGCAAGCTACCCTTAAGTTTTTTCAAAGCCCTGATAGTGGCTTCCAGCACTCAACCAGTTAATGGGTCGTAAGCCAGGAATGTACAATTATTTTTGAAGGAATTATTGACCTTTTATTCAACTAAAAATTTCTTCACAAGCGCAATTTCTTCATAGGCGGCCATATATTGATTCACCACTTGGCGGTGCACTTGTTTACCATATCATCAGGACAAATTTAACTGTTAGTTGCTTATAGGTAATAGAATAAATTCCTGTTAACTGAATAAAAACTCATGTGATGTCACAAAGAATTATGCTGATAACCACCAAATTCCCCATGTTTATAGATGTTTTAGCCCTAGGATCATCCATTATGAGCATTCAGTGGGCTCTGTCAATCAAGATATAATAGAATAAATGCTTAGTTTACAACTATAATATAGGAAAATTACCCAATTCCTATTAATTGAATACTCTATTACTCAGGTATTTTTCACTAGATTGTCCTAATTTGGGCACAACAGATAAGGATTACAGGTACTATTGGGCTGGCCATGGTGTTGCCTGGAAGGAGAGAATTAAAAAAATATAAACCCAAAAGTAGCCATTTCCTCACATCTGGGTCCTCAGACAGTACTCTGTCCAATATGATTTTGATATTAGATGCTTGTGGAGACAGTCATCAATACTTTTATCACAAAAGTATTCAAATTAACTCAGTATCTTATTTTGAGCACAACATTTTTCATTGGTAATTTGAGGAGTTTAAAGGCCAATTGTGTGACAATTAAATTAACAGGTTCCCACTGTATCAAGCATTAGATCTTATCTTGTGATTCCACGGTGGCACTTATAATAGGTTTCTTAACAATCCTCCACTATCTGTCCTTGAGTGAATATAATGGACTATGGTTTCATTGTATTTTTTTCTTCTATGTTCTCTATATTGAAGGTATCACCATGCAATATGATTTCTTTAGAGTCTCTATTAGAAGGCTTTCCAAGAAATTAAACTTCTGTGTAGAAATTTGTTTGCTGCTAGCACAGTCTCATTTCCAGTTCCAGTGTCTAGTATATAAATGGAATGGGGAGTGTGTGATTCCTTCCATGCCCATATCTGATTCCTTCTGTGTCTGCATCCAGTTTGATTATCTCCCTTGATATGCAATGCAGCTGGAAATTTTCAATCCCTTGGGTGAGAATACCTTGCACGGAACAAGTCGGCATGCTAGTGTGGTATAAAACAAATCCTCTTTTGGCCAATTAAAAAATATTCTTGTTTCTCGTGTAATTTTCTGATGAGGGAGGGCGTCTTTTTTAGCTCATCTGACTGTATGTCAAGGTGAGCTATACTGATCACTCTTTGTCTGCTGGCATCCGGCGTAAATGTGGTGTTTGAGTCATCTCCTCCCAAATTACTGGATTGATTCCACTAAAATTTAATGTGAATGATGAATGGAGAAGGTGTCATTCAGTTTTGTTAAAATTAATATGCTGCCCCCATGGGGAAGTGGTGTGGAAAAATACTGAGCATATTTTCAAAAATTAAAAAAAAACCCTTCTTTTGTAGAAACACACACCATGGGAGCCCAAATTTTAACTTGATGCAACAACTCTTTGTGAAAATCTTCTTGATATTTAGTATTCAACATCCTTATGGGGGCAGATTCATGTTCAAATCAAGTCCTTTGGTTCATATTTGGGCTGCCTTTCTGCAACCTTTTTTATCCCCCGCCGACAAAGTCGGGAGGGAATATTGAAATGGTGTTCGTCTGTCAGTCCGTCTGTCTGACACAAACTTTGTACACTTAACTCCTCCTACAGTTTTCAGTGGATTTTTATGAAACTTGATCTGAAGTATCAGTATCAAGTGTACATGTGCATGTGGTCAGGAATTTTTTGATGTGACAATTTTTGCATGGTTACAGCCCTTGGAAATAGCAAAATTTCCATCACATAGGCTTGTCTGCTCAACTCCTCCTACATTTTTAGCTCAACTTTGGCGAAGCCAAATTTGAGCTTATGCCATGGCCAGTCGTCTGTCTGTCCATCTGTCTGTCCGTCAGCAATTCGATACGGCTCGGGCTAGAGGCCGTATTTATGAACCGATCTTTACGAAACTTCTTGGGTACCTTTGTTATGACCGTGGGACGAGAACGAGTGTTTTTGGTTCCGATCCGAAATTCAAGTTGGCAGCTGGAGGCCATTTTGTACAGACTTAGGTGAAATCAGTTTTTTGCACAAAACTTCCATATGAAAGCGCTGATTTGAATAATTTTTTGTATGAATGTTTAGTACCATGGGATACATCACATATAATACGGGTTTTTTTCTCGTACGTAAATTATGCAAATTAGACTAACTTTGATGTATTTAGTGTTACTTTCAGCACTGTAAGTGCAAATGCCAATACGGCTCGGGCTAGAGGCCGTATTTATGAACTGATCTTTACGAAACTTCTTGGGTACCTTTGGTATCACCGTGGGACGAGAACAAGTGTTTTTGGGTCCGGTCTGCAATTCAAGATGGTCGATGGCAGCCATTTTGTACAAAATTAGGTGCAATCAGATTTTTGCGCAGAACTTCCATATGAAAGTGCTGATTTGAAAATTTTTGTGTGTGAATGCTTAGTACCATGGGATACATCACATATAATACGGGGTTTTTTCTTGTGCAGAAATTATGCAAATTAGATGAACTTTGATTTTTTCAGTGCTACTTACACACAGTAAGTACACATGTTAATACGGCTCGGGCTACAGGCTGTATTTATCAACCGATCTTCACGAAACTTATTGGGTACCTCTGTTATCACATTGGGACGAGAACGAGTGTTTCTGAGTGCGGTCCAAAATTCAAGATGGCTTCCAGTGGCCATTTTGTACAGAAATTAGGTCTAATCAATTTTTTGTACACAACTTCTATATGGCTCAGGCTAGAGGCCGTATTTATGAACCGACATTTATGAAACTTCTTGGGTACCTTTGTTATCACTGTGGGATGAGAACGAGTGTTTTTGGGTGTGGTCCAAAATTCAAGATGGCCACCAGCAGCCATTTTGTACCAGAATTAGTGCAATCAGTCTTTTGTACAGAACCTCTGTATGAAAGTTCTGATTTGAATAAATTTTTGTATGAATGTTTAGTAAAATGGAATACATCACATACAGTACGGGTTTTTTTCTCGTGCAGAAATTATGCAAATTAGATGAATTTTGATTTATTTAGTGCTACTTATACACTGTAAGTGCACATGTCAATACGGCTCGGGCTAGAGGCTGTATTTATCAACCGATCTTCACGAAACTTCTTGGGTACCTTTGTTATCACCTTGGGATGAGAACGAGTGTTTCTGAGTGCGGTCCAAAATTCAAGATGGCTGCCAGTGGCCATTTTGTACCGAAATTAGGTCCAATCAGTTTTTTGTCACAACTTTTATACAGCTCGTATTTAAGAACTGATCTTCACGAAACTACTTGGGTACCTTTGTTTTCACCTTGGGACAGGAATGAGTGTGTTTTGGGGTGCTTTGTTATCACTGTGCTATGAGAACAAATATTTTAGGGTTCAGTCAGACCCACCCTGGGACTCAAAGATTTCTTTTCTAGTTTAACATCTGACTGTCACCCACCTTTACCATACTTTACCTACACATTTGTTACAGGCTACGGTCAGTTTTTATGTACAGACCGTTGCAATACTTCATATGTACCTTTGTTATCAGGTCATTACCTAGATGTTTGTCATTGCTGTGTCACATACTATACATGTACATGTCTTGACAAGTTGAGCTACAGTGTCATTGACACTTTCATTTATTGGATTTTTATGAAACTTTGTCTGAAGTATCATTATTAAGTGTACATGTGCATGTGGTCAAGAGTTTTCAATGCGACAAATTTTGTGTGGTTACAGCCCTTGGAAATAGCAAAATTTCCATCACATAGGCTTGTCTGCTTAACTCCTCTACATTTTTTACGAAACTTGGTCTGAAGTATCAATATCAAGTGTAGATGTGCTTGTGATCAAGAATTTTCAATGCGACGATTTTTGCGTGGTTATGGCCCTTCAAAATAGCAAAATTTCCATCACAAAGACTTGTCCACTTAACTGCTCCTACATCTTTTATTGAATTTTTACGAAACTTGGTCTGAAGTATCAGTATCAAGTGTAGATGTGCATGTGGTCAAGAATTTTTGATGCGACAAATTTTGCGTTGTTACGGCCCTTGGAAATAGCGAAATTTCTGTCACAAATGCTTGTCTGCTTAACTAGTGCATTTTTCATTGGATTTTTATGAAACTTGGTGTGCAGTATGAGTATGATGTGTACATGTGCATATGGAAGGGGAGTTTCAATTCGAGTAATTTTTCGAGAGTTATAGCCCTCGTCGACTTTCAAATTATCAAAATTGCAGGTTTTTAGAAGATATCTTCAGTTGCGATTAAAGAAATTAAATGATATTTGGTGAGTGATATTATTGGGTATGAATACATGTCCAGGTCGATAATGAGATTATTCCTATTATAACATAAAAGTCGGTGGGGGAAATGGATGTCATTAGACTGTCTTGTTAAACTTTGAAAAAATCTTCTCTCTCTTATCTACCAGTCAGAATCTTTTGATATTTTGCATATAGCATCTCTAAGAGGGTCATATTCAAGTTTGTTTAAATCGAGTCTGTGAGTTCATGTTAGGGCTCCTTATCACAGCTCAAATTTTACCTTAGTGCAATATGAGAAAAAAATCTTTAAAAATCTTCTTGTTCAGATCCATCAGTCCAAGTCTTTTAATTTAATTTTGTTCCAATTTATATTTGGGTTCCCTGTGAGTGCCTGAATTGTAACTTGGAGCAGTTTGAGGAATATTTCTTAAAACTGCCTTCTTCAGATCCACATGTCAGAATCTTTTGATAATTAGAATGCAGCACCACTATGAGGGTCTGATTTAACTTTGTTCAAATCATGTCCCTGTGTTCATATTGGGCTCCCAAAGTTGAACTTTGTACAATATGAAGGAAAATTCTTTAAAAATCTTCTTCTTCCGACCCCCCTAGTCAGAATAATTTGTTATTCTATATACAGCAGCTTTGTGTGTGTGTGGTGGGGAGGGAGAGGAGAGATCATATTTAGATTTGTTTAAATCAAGATTTGGTCTCCCTATGGGAGCCTGAATTTTGAACTAAGTGCAATATGAGTACAATTCTTTAAAAAGATTATTCAGGTCCACCAGTCAAAATCTGTTGATATTTTGTATACATGTATGACACCCTTAGTGGGGGACAGTGCCAAGTTTGTTCAAATCAAGTGCTTACTATTCAGACCCTTGGTTAACTTTTAGTCCTACAAATGTAAAATAATATCGGTAAAGAGATTATCAAGTAAAACAACAGAGCAAAGGGGCAGATTTCAATGACAAGGGCAGTGATACCTGAGAAACATGTATTTTTTTAATGGCCTCATATAAATTTCTTTGAGAGAAACTGAGAATCAAGATTTTCCTAATGGCTTAATCTTAACATTTGTCACTAATCATGACTTTATGATGAGTTGTTTTTATGAATATGTAAAGTTTTTTCCAAATATTTCAGGTGATGACCTTGCAGTTGGTGGACCATGTCCTATTGGACACTATTGTCCGGAAGGTACCTCATATCCATTGGAATGTAAAGCAGGAACATATAACAATATAACTGGACAATCAGCATGTTTTGAGTGTCCATCTAGTTACTTCTGTCCAGACAATACAACTCAGTATGAAGGAAACATTTGTCCAGTTGGACATTATTGTCCCGCAGGGACAAAATATCATGATGAATACCCATGTCCTAGAGGCTATTACAGGAACTTTACTCAGGGACAGACAGTTGAGGATTGCTATCCTTGTCCTGGAGGATACTACTGTGGTTCAGCAGGGTTGAGTATGCCATCAGGCTTGTGTGATCAAGGTGAGTATACAAACAATACGAGTTATCTTTAAAACATTTGATGGATGAGTGAATGAGGAATGACATGAGGGAAAGGGTCAGTTTTATAGTTTGGGAGATCAAGAAAGAGCCATTAGGGGGGGGGGGGGGGATTATGTAATAGTTTTTGACTGAATGTTGGGAGATTAGGTGGTGAGATTGGGTGAGGAGTAACCCGGCGGGGGACTTGGTTGAGGTATAACCCGACGGGGGACTGGGTTGAGGTAGGCCTCCTTGTTCGAGGACCACAACAAACCAGTAAAAGGCAAAATAAATATTATCCTCCCACTTTTTTTTTTTTAAAAAGTGGAGTATACTGGATTGTGCCTGTCTGTGCGTCCATGTGTCTGTGCATCTGTGTGTCCATGCATCCATCCGTACATCTGTCCATCCACACTCTGATGTCTGTTCACGTTATAACTTGACCTTTACTGCTCAAATTTCGATGAAACTTCATACAGTTGTTTATTATCATAAGATATTTAAGGAGCATCAGCTGTTTTGCTGTTGGAATATTTTTTCTGTGAGTTATGGCCCATTTGTATATACAAAATAGCCCATGTCGATGGTTTGATGGATACAAACTATTGACAACAGGTGTATATAGATCTCACAATTTCCACAGGGTTGGATTTCTCTCTACTGTAAAACAAAGACAATAAACCCCTCATGTGTATGCCTAATGTTGAAAATATGCCCATCTTAGCATTTTCTGAGGGGGGTGGGGGAGGGGGGGGTGCATATGCCATGCTTAGCATGCTCTTCTTAAAATTACACGACTCCAGAGTAACTCTGGTGTTTTGGGTTTTAAAATGGGTTTGTGAGCACTTCAAGGATTTTTCGCAAAAACCTTTTTCCCTTGTCCATTGGGTGAAAGATATAGTCTCTCATCTGACACAGCCTTATCCTTGACACTGGTATGTCAGTACCTCAGGTACAAGTTCTTGTATTGAAATATATCTGTTTGTCTGTCCATACATCTATACGTCTGCACTCCGATGTCTGTTCACATTATAACTCGAACATTACTGCTAAGATTTTGATGATTTAGACTTCAGTAACAGGTGTTTCTGACCTTCACAATTACCTCTGGGGGGTGGTGGGAGGTAAATTTTTTTGGGGGGCTGTAAAACAAATACGTTTTTAGCCCAACTGTTTAAAGTCAGGGCTATAGTCTTGACTTTTGTCCGTCTGTCCGTCCATCTGTTAACATTTAGAGTTTTGGTTAAAGTTTTTTAGTCAAGGTTAAAGTTTTTTTTTCTTTTAAATTAATATTAATTATTATTGATTGTATCATTCTCATTATTAGCCCAACTGTTTACAGTGAGGGCTATAGTCATGACTTTCGTCCATCTGTCTGTCCGTCCGTCTGTCCATCTGTCCGTCTTAACATTTAGAGTTTTGGTTAAAGTTTGTGGTTAAAGTTTTTTACTGAAGGTTCAAGTTTTGTTTTTTTCTCCTGTTTAGTCATGACTTTCTTCTGTCTGTCTGTCGGTTTTTTGCCTTTTAAATTGATATTACTATTGATTGTATCATTCTCATTTTGTTTTTATTTTTTTTATGTTTCATGTTATTTTGGGAAATATTTAACCCTTTTTTGTATGGCAATTTAACTTACAACTTCCAGGTTAAAGTTTTTGGTTAAAGTTTTTTTTTTGGTGGTGGGGGGAGGGTTTAAAATTACACCTTTAATTCTTCAAACAGTTTAGTGGAATGTCACTGTTTCTTATTTGGGACAATGTCTACTATCTACTGAACATTTCTACAGTGATTTTTATTAATATCGGCATGATTTTAACCCCTTTTAAACATGTTTTCAGACTTACTTTCTTTGTATTTGAAATTAGGCTTTGCTACATACTTTCTTACTTTAATTCTTGCATGGTCAATACAACTTAATGATTCCATTTACATCAATGAATTCTTTTATCTGTTTTAGGAAATATTTAACCCTTTTTGCCAATCAATTTTACTTAGTATTCCCAGCTTAAAGTTTCGGATTAAAGTTCTGCTTTTCAAGGTTCTACCTTTCATTCTTCAAACACTGTGTTACAACGTCATTGTTTTTCATTTGGAGCAAGGTCTACTGAACCTGTGTACAGTAGTTTCAAATAATATTGGCATTAATTTAACCCTTTTCAAAATGGTTTTCCAACTTAGTTTCTCTAAATTTCAAATTAGGCTTCTACCACATACTTTGTTACTTTTATCCCCCCACAAGGGAGGGATATAGCATAGAGCTCCATCCGTCCATCTGTCTGTCAGTCTGTCCATCCGTCAGTCCGAACTTTGTTTATGGCATAACTTGAACAATAGTTGACGGATTTCAGTTCTTTTCTTCTGCAGCAGCAATATCTATGTCAAGTTCGATGACCACCAAAGAAAATTGTGAAGTTATTGTCCCCCCCACCCCCTGCCAATTAGGCATTTTTAGCTCAACTTGACAAAGTCAAGCTGAGCTATTGCCATCACTTCTCGTCCGTCGGCGTACGTATGTCCACAATTTCCTTTAGCACACCTCACAGGTCACATTCATGATCAGATCGCTTTGAAACTTTGAAACTTGGTATGCTTATTTGGGGTGACCTCTAGATGAGAGCTATCGATTTTCTTCAATTTCCGTCAAAAAATGTTGTTGCGGCCAACGTTCTTAGAACTTAGTTTAGTCAGACCTCAATATTTCCCTTTGGCACACCCTACAGGGCACATTTATGATCGGATTGCTTTGAAACCTGGCATGCATGTTTGGAGTGACCTCTAGATGGGAGCTATCGATTTTCTTCCATTTCCGTCAAAAAATGGTGCCGCGGCCAACGTTCTTAGAACTTAGTTTAGTCAGACCTCAATATTTCCCTTTGGCACACCCTACAGGGCACATTTATGATCGGATTGCTTTGAAGCCTGGCGTGCTTATTTGGGGTGACTTCTAGATGGGAGCTATCGATTTTCTTCCATTTTCATCAAAAAATGTTGCCACGGCCAACGTTCTTAGAACTTAGTTTAGTCAGACCTCAATATTTCCCTTTGGCACACCCTACAGGGCACATTTATGATCGGATTGCTTTGAAACCTGGCATGCTTGTTTGGGAAGACCTCTAGATGGGAGCTATCGATTTTCTTCCATTTCCGTCCGTCAAAAAATGTTGCCGCTGGCAACGATCTTTGAACTTAGTTTAGTCAGGTTTCAATATATTCCTTTGGCATGCCCTACAGGGTACATTTATGATCAGATCAGTTTGAAACTTTGTACGTTTGTGTGGGGTTTCCTCTAGATGGGAGCTATCGATTTTCTTTGATTTCCATTAAAAAATGTTGCCACTGGCAATGACCTTCGATGAACTTAGTAAAAACTTAGCATCAATATTTCCCTTTGACACACCCTGCAGGGCACATTTATGATTGGATCGCTTGCAAACTTGGTGTGCTTGTATGGGGTGACATCTATATGGAAGCTGTCGATTTTCTTCCATTTCTGTCAAAAAATGTTGCCACTGACCTTTGAACTTAGTTTAGTCAGGCCTCAATATTTCCCTTTAACACACCCTTCAGGGTACATTTATGATCGGATCACTTTGAAACTTGGCATGTGTGTTCGGGGTGACCTCTAGATGTGAGCTATTGCTTTTTTTCATTTCCATAAAAAATTATTGTCGTTATCACCTGCCTTTGAACTTACTGCACTTGTGCATCAACTTATCCCTTTTGAACTCTCAGCAGGGTATATTTATGAATTTCCATACCCCCCCCTCCCCCCCCCCCTCAAAAAAACCCCAAAAAACATTGCCACAAGCAATGACCTTCAGACTTAGTGCATCTGTGCTTTAACATCTTCCTTTGGCATGCCTCAGAGGGCACATTCATTATCCGGTTGTTTTGAAACTTTGTATGCTTATGCAGGGTGACAAAGATAGGAGCTATTGATTTTCTTTTCATTTCCATCAAAAACTGTTGCTGTTAGCAACAATCCTTGAATTTATTGCATTTGTGCATCAACATTCTTTGACATGGCCTACAGGCCACATTTATTATAGTATTGTTTTTGAACTTGGTGTGCTCATTAGGCAAGACCTTTCGATAAGAGCTATTGATTAGCATTCATTTCTGTGAAAAAAGTTGCCATTTACAATAACCTCTGAACATACTGCATTTGTGTATCAGCATTCTTCCTTTGGCCAGTCTTACTGTTTACATTTAAAAATTGCGTGGATTACTCTGACGTTGTGCACACACAATGCTGTTATGTTGAAATTTCATCAAATAACATTGGTACCAATGATCTTCAATTTTGCCATTTCATTTATAACTTACCAAGTTCAAGTTGGTCAAGTTGAGCTACAGTGTCATTGACACTTTCATTTTCTTTGCTTCAAAATGCATTTTGAAGTATTTAGAGTGACTACATGCAGAACTTTTTTTTAACTTCTATACAAGCACCCACCCACCCACCCCTGAGCCAATTCGGTACTTTTTTTTCTTTGCTCCAAAATGCATTTTTAGTCCGTCTTAACATTTAGAGTTTTGGTTAAAGATATTGGTTAAAGTTTTTTTAGTCAAGGCTACAGTTTTTTTTCTTTTTAATTAATATTAATTACTATTGATTGTATCATTCTCATTATGTTTTATGTTATTTTGGGACATATTTAACCCTTTTTGCAGTCAATTTAACTTAGAACTTCCAGGTTAAAGTTTTTGGTTAAAGTTTTTTATTTACAGTTACACCTTTAATTCTTTAAACAGTTTAGTGGAATGTCTCTGTTCTCATTTGAGACAATGTCTATACTGTCTACTGAAGCTTTCTACAGTGATTTTAATTAATATTGGCAGGATTTTAACTCCTTTTAAACATGTTTACAGACTTAGTTTTTTTGTATTGGAAAATACAACTTAATGATTGCATTTACATCAGTGATTTCTTTTATCGGTTTTAGGAAATATTTAACCCTTTTTTTGCAGTAAATTTTACTTAGTATTCCCAATTTAAAGTTTTGCTTTTCAAAGTTGTACCTTTTATTCTTCCCCACCACCCACGGTCATTTAGGCAATTTTTCCCGAAATGCATTTTGAAGCAAACAAAAATTGTCGTCTATAAAACACCAGCCACCCCCCCCCCCCCCTCCCCTGGTTAACCCAAGTTAATAAAATTGATAAATTTGTCCCTTGAGTGCATGCAACAAGGCTTTGTACAGCATTGCAAAACCTTCTTGCACTCAAGGGATGAAATACACCACCACCCTGCTATTTGTAGATTATGAGGCCAAAAACATAAAACAAACCAAGAACATAAACTTTTGATGGCAAAGAAATAATTACAAAAATAAAAAATAACATGCAGTTTTACAAAAAATGGCCTGAAAAACAGATCATCTACTTTGGGGGCCTAAATGTTGCAATTTACATTTACAGAAATTCTCTTGAGAAGTAAAAAGCATGGCTGGTATAGTAAAAATAGAGAATACAGAAACACATAACAGTTCTTTCTGAAAGGTTACCACCATGTTATATAGCATAACCTACTAATGGGTTACAATTTTGAAATTTAAAGGTGATTGAACTTGAAAATGCCATCAAAAATCAGTTTTGCAATAATGAGGAAGGTGCAAAATATTATTAACTCCTTCACAGCAGCCATGACCAGATTTCATGAAAACTGTCTTGAAAGTTCCCAGTGGGTTAAGAATTTACCAAAAGATTATTTGTTCATGAAGAATCCAAATGTTGACTTTTGGGCATTATGAAGTGCTTTAACATTTCTAACTTGATGCATGAAAGACTGACAGAGGTCATTATAAAGTAATATCTCTGGATAGTAAGGCGGTGCATGGGGTCATATTTAGTGGGGTAAATACTATATATAGTCTCTTAGTGGACTGGACAGAGGTCATTATAAAGTAATATCTCTGGATATTAGGGCAGTACAGAGGATCATAATTTGTGGGCTAAATACTTTATTTAGTCTCTTCGTGGACTGGACAGAGGTCATTATAAAGTAATATCTTTGGATAGAAGGGCAGTGCTGAGAATCATAATTTGTGGGCTAAATATTTTATATACTCTCTTAGTAGACTAGTATAGGATAGTTCTGGGTTAGTAGAATTTCTACCAGGGTCAGCTGCAACTCAACCTGGTTTAAATCCCACTCCTCCCTTCCATCCCTGTTCTGAACTGGTACTAGATTAATAAAAATTAAATATTACGCTCAGCTGCAACTTAACCCAATTTTAATTGATAATGTATTATTGGGTTTTGTAGGATATTTCTGTGTTAGTGGCGCCTGGTCTGCAAGGCCTACAGACTATAACAATTTCACAGCAGGTGATTGCTTATGCCCAAATAACTCAACAGGAGGAGAATGTCAGCCAGGTTATTATTGTCCAGAAGGCTCAGATGCACCTACACCCTGTCATGATGGATCGTATTGTGAAACCCCTGGTGAGTTTTGTTTATTTTTTCTATTTTATGTACTTATCTTATTTATGCTTAGAAACGCATGATGTTGTCTGAATGTTTCAGAAATAACCTGTCACACTGAATGGTATTGTCAGTTTTTATTTTTTTAACGTTTTTTTCCAACTGGTGGATGCGGATGATTTGTAAGGTAAAGGGTTAAATGATTAACCATACTCATGGGATAATGAATTAATTTTAACACGCTGTATATTTATTTGCTATTTATGTTTAGATTCCTGTGTGGGAACCCCCAAGAAGTGAGGCAGTGCTTGTGTATTGTAATAAACAAGCTCTGTTTTACTGATAAAATAAGACCCAATCACCAATGCTTAAACATTTATTCTGTATTTCTGTTTAGAATATTTTAATTCTTTTAATCCTGAAAGGATTAAAATGACCATTTCTTGACTAGATGGAGCCACATCTGTGCTGGAAGAAGATCCCAACATGGCAGTGTTTGGAAATTACAACAGCAGAGGTTATCCCACATAATCTGTGCTATGTACTGGAGGAGGATGTTAAAATGAGAAATTTAATGCCAATCATTACAAAATAATTTACAAGTTTCCCTTCAGCTAAACTAAATTAATGAAGTATCCTGGGACACCAACATTGATGTTCAGTGGAAACCTTTTAATTGAATAGCCACTTACCAATGAAAATTATTCATTTAACAGTACATGTAGTATTCAATTTCCAGGGATTTGGTCACTTTGCTGTACTCTGTAGATAGGATTTCTTCTATTATATCTTCCTGGAGCTCTGTCAAACAAGAAATAATAGGTTAAATGCTTGTATTGGATGTTCTGAAGCCAAATAGGTTTGTAAACAAGGGCAATTGTCAGGGTGTTATCTCGACTTATTACAAGATATTTTATTCAGTTAACATGCGTTTCTCTGTAACCTATATTCAATTAACACGTCATATTTTTACACTGTAAACCAATGGCCCAGACTAGCTGGTGCAAACTCAAAGTTATTAAGGGCCAAACACAAATTTTGAACCCCCCAATCCCCAAAATTGGCTTGCAAAACCGAAAATTAAAAGTCCTATCTTGCCCTCCATACATTTACTCTCCGTGCATGTGCAGACGTCAGGAAGTGACCGGAATTGGCGCAAACATCATTCTTTGTTTGGCCCTAAAGTCAGAAACAATGAACTGACATCTGTGCTTAAAAATCTCCTTTTTGAGGATGCCAGATGCAAAGCAATGCAAGAATTGATGGATACAAGACTGTTTTTGGATGAAGGAAGTGTTCAGTGGTGGTTTTGAACGTTCAGATTTGTAACTTTATAATATTTATAAAATTATTTTATGTTTCCCAATTTCGGGACATATGCCTGACATCATCATTTTTTATAATGATTATTCCACTGTTTGTAAAGTATACCTTCCCGATTCTTCCATGAACCCTTCCTTTTAAACTTTTAAGCTTTTTGGCTATTTTTTATTGAAATTTTTTATTAAATTTCTTGGGAGTTTAACATATATTACAAAATGTTTATTCTGTTTATCCCCATGGTTACGTCCTCACCCTAGGGGTGTTAGGTCGTTTAGTCTTGCATCTTCTATCCGATGTATCGTTTTTTCTTCGTATGAAGATCTAGCTTTGCATCTGATAGCATTTTAATTGGTTACTGACTTTGGGCCTTTCTGGTTTTTAGCTCAACTTTCGCGAAGCCAAATTTGAGCTTATGCCATGACCCGTCGTCCGTCTGGCCGTCTCTCCGTCAACAATTGGATACGGCTCGGGCTAGAGGCCGTATTTATGAACCGATCTTTACGAAACTTCTTGGGTACCTTTGTTATGACCGTGGGACGAGAACGAGTGTTTTTGGGTGCGGTCCGAAATTCAAGATGGCTGCCAGCCTCCATTTTGTACCGACGATGCAGAAATCTGTATTTTTATACTGTACCAATGACCCAGACTTAGCTGGTGCTAACTCTAACAAAACCAGGGCCAAACACAAATTTTGCCCCCCAATCCCCAAAATTTGCATCCAAAACAAAAAGAAATCATGTCCTAAAGGACCTCCATACTACGCCTCTACTGCGCATGCGCAGTGACGCAGACGTCCCGAAATTGGCGCCAATTATCATTCTCTGTTTGGCCCTTCATCAGTCAACATCTCACTGATCTTTGTGCTTGTAAATCTCAGTTTAAAGGATGCCAGACACGTAATTTTTGGAGAAAATGTGATTCTAAGGAGGATAGAAGGAGGAGAGGAAAAAGAAGTGACAAAAAATAATCAGGGCTGTACTTAAAATTTTTTGATGAAATTATGTTAAGTTGCCTATTTTCGAGGCATGGGCCTCTTGTTGTCATTCTTGCTAATTGTTGCACTGCTTATTCAGTGTTTCCTCTCCCCTAGCCTTCTAAAGTCCCCCCTTGCAATTCTCCCATGCTTTTGGCATATTTTTGAGAAATTTCATTTCTAAAATTTCCTGGGAGAGTTGCTTGGTTACAGAATGTTTTCTGTTATTTTCCCCATAGTTACGTTTTCACCCAGGGGTGTATAACGTTTGTGTTCTGCATCTTCCATCTGATGTTCTGCAGATTCTCCCCTGGGAGTCTCTGTTTTGCATCAGATAGAGTGTAATTGATGACTGATTCCGGGCCAGTTTTTTCAGTGCCTGGAGTCATGTTTTCTGGTGTTTTTACACTGTTTGTTTTCATTGGCAACAGCCTTTTTTGAGGGGGGCTGTTTGCCTTTGCTGTAGTTTATCTCACTATAAGATACATTTATATTATCTGTAAGTGTCTCATTAATTATTTTATATAAATTTAAAATTTTTGACCACACTTTGCCATCGGATCCATCGGGGCTCAACGTTACTTTTCAGCAACTTGGGCTTCGCTGAAAAAATATTTTTTCAAAATTATTTTGTTTTGCAATTGTTTTTTCATTTATTAATGGATCATGTTGTTATGTATCTTTGTGTCAGGGGTTTTTGCGAGTAACTAGGACTTATTGTTGTTCTTTCACAATGAAGGGACGTTGTTCAAATTGTAATAGGAAGAAATCTTCCTCTGACTTTCATGATCATTGTATTAATTGTAGTCAGTGTTCTCGCATTAATCCCTGTCCTATATGTGAACATTGGGATGAGAAACATTGGAAACGTGTGTCACGATATGTTGTTTCTGGAGAAAGAGCGATGCCGGCTCTTTCTCCGCAAGGTCACTCTACTCTCTCAGTTTCTATTTCAGAGGAACCAGAACAGGGTGATGTTTCCATGTTATCTTCTTCAAGTGTGCGTCCGTCGTCACAAATGAATTCAGAGCTAGCGGCAAAAGTGCTCATGGAGATTAGACAAATGTCGTCCGCTAGCTCGCCCGGTGTAGCGTCCATTCACCGAATGGTTCGGCAGCCGGGTTCGTCCGATGTGGTCCAAGAGGAAATTTTGGGTGATGCGAGCACTATAAACTTAATAGATGCACACCCAGTGACGACGGATAGTAAGCGAGAACGGAGGAAGCCTTTGAGTCCGGTTCCTAGCTCGTCCAGGTCCAGCCGGGCCACGAGCGAGAGAGGCCCCTCTCTCGTACAACAACATCGGGGACCAGATGTTGTGGTACAAAATGTGTCTTTAGCGGAGCATACGTCCGTCGCTCGGGACGCTCCGTTGTATAAGCAGTCCGCAGAGACTGTTAAGGCTTCCTCTTCTCGTCAGCGCACACGACCGCACCTTGGCTGCGTGACCGCCGATATATTACTAGCTTCGCCGATCAAGGATTCTTCGGCGACCAGGTCACACCATCCGGCAGCCAGGGATTCGAGACCGATGGACTCCGGACGTTCGCATAGGAAAAGTATGCGGGAGCCATCTGATGCGGAGCTGCCCTCGGCGAAGCAGCGAAAGACTGCGCCTCCGCAGGTCTCGACGCCGGACATTCTTGTGCAGATAGCACAGCTTATCGCAGCATCCCAGCAGCCGACAGAAACGGTGTCGGATCGAGAATTACCCGACGGCGCTGGGTCGGTACGCTCCGCCGAAGCATCGGGGGCGGACGACCGGGAACATCATGAGGTCCGACCGGATGGTGAAAGGGATACGGATGACTTGGAGCTATCCCTTTCGGAACAACATAAAGCTGCCGTGGACTTCATCCGGCACTTTCTCCCTCAAGTTGTTCCGTCGGGCCAGACTGCTGCGCTTCCGGACAAGAGAATTATAGCGTCATTGGACTTGGAATTTTTTGAGCGGTTCAGGGACATCGCTCCTGAGTTTCCGTCGCAGTCCAATAATGTTGCAAGAACATTTGAATTATTGAACGACGCTATATTTAAACTTGCTTCCAGGACGGGGAAAGCAGGTTTCTTGTCCGCTAATACTCTCAACCTGCCTTTCATTAATGCAAGGAATAAATTCGATACGGCAGGACGGGGTATACCGAGAGTTCCTCTGCGTATGGACGACAAGGCGGAAGACTTAGAGCTATCATTACCGTCGTCAGCTTCTATTCCAACCGCGGTGTTGGAAACAGCTATTGCGTCTAACAGAGCCAATTTAGATGCCTTATCTTACACAGATCACCTTACTAAGGCGTTATCACTGCGCCTTCAAGGGAAAGAGTTTCAGGATATACAATCCTCTTTAAGACTTCTTTCAAGGGCAGTAGCTTATTCCACGTGTAACTCCGCCCTTTCAGTGGCAAATCTGGAGTTGGTTAGACGTGACGCAGCCCTAGCTACATCCACACTAGTGGATTCTAAGGTGAAGAACTCTCTTAGAGTCGCTTCGGTCTCAGGAGAACTTCTCTTTGACGGCAAGCTTTCCGCTATTTATGATAAAATTACAAAGAAAGCTAAGGTTCTCTGTTGTTCAAATCTGCTCCTAAGAAGTCGGATACAGCAGACACGAATAAGACAGGCACTTCTGGGTCTAATGCGCCCAAGAGAGGTTCCTATAGAGGTTCCGGTGCGTCCTCTTGGTCTTATTCGAGAGACCGTCAGGATAGCGACTCTCGTTCGGGACGTCCTTCAGGCCGGGACAATCGGTCGGACGCCCCGAGGTCGACGGGGCGAGGTGCGGGTCGTGGAAGACGTGGTTTCTCCTACCGCAGGCCTCGCAGGTCCAGGAGGTGATGGCTTAAACCTCTATCGCACTCCGGTTGGCGGAAGGTTGTCGAGCTTTTCACAAGAATGGGCGTCGATTACGGACGACCCTTGGGTGAGAGGAGTGACTTCGGAAGGTCTAAAGATATCCTTCAAACGAAAGCCTCCATTAACTCGAAGTCCAAAGTGGACTCATCTTCCGTCAAATCCGCAGAAGAGAGACGCCCTGTTATCAGAGGTGCAGTCTCTTTTAATGAAGAACGCGGTAGAGGTTGTAGAAAACCAGGAATCTCCGGGATTCTACAGCCATCTGTTTCTGGTTCCGAAACCAGACGGCTCGTTCCGTCCAGTCATAGATTTGAGCTGGATAAACAAGCTGATCGTCGCTCCGAAGTTTTATATGGAGACGATTCGATCGGTCAGAGCGAGTATTCGGGTGAATGATTATGCAACGAGCATAGATCTCAAAGATGCGTACTTTCACGTCATGGTACATCCGACATTCCGAAAGTATCTATGCTTCGCAGTCCTAGGAGTGGTGTATCAATTCCGGGCGATGTGCTTCGGATTGAATCTAGCAC
Source organism: Pictodentalium vernedei (assembly GCA_031216915.1). Lineage (NCBI taxonomy): Eukaryota > Metazoa > Mollusca > Scaphopoda > Dentaliida > Dentaliidae > Pictodentalium > Pictodentalium vernedei. The sequence goes on from CM062293.1 coordinate 380,646,941, forward strand.
CCTGGGCTTTCACTCGAGTAATGAACTCGGTTATGATCTACTTCCGAGCTCATTCGTCTGCGGTAACGTCGGCCTACCTGGACGACATTCTTCAGAGGTACGGCAACGAGTTAACGCTTCAGAACGATGTTCAGAATCTTCTTCTATTGCTCCGACATCTCGGTTTTATAGTAAACGAGGAGAAGTCGGATCTGGTGCTGTCCAAGTCATTCACTCATCTGGGAATGAGCTTCGAGACGCACAACAATCTCGTTCGTCTGCCGTTAACCAGAGCGAAATTAGTCAGTTGTTATGCTCGCTATTGTCTGCACGCAGACAAAGTCACGGCGAGAGAATTTATGAGACTGATAGGTCTGTGCGGAGCTGCCGCGGATCTCATTCCGATGGGGCGGTTACGCACACGTCCTCTTCAAATTTTCCTGACTCAGAATTGGAGTGTGAAAATTCATTCGCTCAATGTAGACGTTCTCTTGTCAGATCAAGTGAAACAAGAGATTCAGACTTGGGCAAACATTCAGTGGTTAACTCAAGGAGTTCCGCTGCAGTTGCCGGATCCGAGTTTTACCGTTATGACGGATGCCAGTCAAACAGGTTGGGGTGCATCATTAATCCCAACGGATTCGAGATGCCAGGGTCTTTGGGATCCGCAATTCCTGTGCAAGCACATAAACATCAAGGAAATGATGTCAATTTGGCTTGCGTTACGTCACTGGATGGACATTATTCACGATGCTCATGTCCAAATCCTATCCGACAATACGACAGTAGTGGCGTATATACGGAATCAGGGAGGCACTCATTCAGTTCCGTTGTTCAATCTAACGGAAAGAATCCTTCTGTTTGCGCTAGAACATCACGTTCTTCTTTCGGTCCGTCACATACCGGGTCGTCTGAATGTGCTAGCAGACTCCCTTTCACGAAAGGGTTGCTTGTTGCCGTCGGAGTGGACTCTCAACAAACAAGTATTCAATCAGATTTGCTACCAATGGGAATGGCCAATGATAGACTTATTTGCGACACATCTCAACAATCAGTTGCAGACGTATGTGCCTCCGTGTCCGGATCCAAGAGCATTTGCAGTAGACGCTCTGTCGATCCCTTGGGACGGAATGATAGGATATGCGTATCCTCCAGCGCCGTTAATTCAACAAGTATTGCTAAAGATAAAACAATCTCAATGCAAGATTCTGTTGGTAGCATCTCTGTCGCCACAGAGACCGTGGATAAATCTACTCAGGTGTCTGTTGTGGGACCTATTGCGGAAGCTTCCTCCACGGGAGGATCTTCTTTCGCAGGGGAAATCGCGCCAACTCCATCACAACCCGCAAGGTCTCAACCTTCACGTTTTTCCGTTGTGTGGTCCTTCTTGCATGGCAAGCACTTTACAGGACGAGCAGTGGACGCGATTTCTAACTGTAGGAGGACCTCCTCTTCGCTAAACTATGCGGCTAAGTGGAAGGTTTTTCGTCGTTGGTGTAGGGATCATTCTGTAGATATATTCGATCCCTCTATACCAGACATTGCAAACTTTCTAGTATACTTGTTTGACGAAATCAAACTGCAGCCTGTTACTATAAAGGGTTATAGATCTATGTTATCTGATACCTATGCACATCATGATAGTTTACAAATTGGATCTAATGTCTCTTTATCGAAGTTGGTTAGAAACTTTTCGATAAATAGACCCAGAACTCTTAGATTAATTCCTAAGTGGAATTTAGCTTGGGTTCTTCTTAAATTGAAGGAAAAGCCATTTGAATCTCTTGGGACAGTAGATATCAAATTCTTATCTTATAAGACAGCTTTTCTCTTAGCTTTCTCTTCTGCTAGAAGAGTCAGTGAGCTTCATGCACTATCGGTGGATGATTCTCATTATCGTAGTGTGGGGAACACTATCACCTTCACTACTAATGTGGGTTTTTTTAGCTAAGAATCAGGCTCCTAATAAATATCCGGAACCTATTGTTATTAAGGCTCTTCCGTCTTCATACGGGCGTAGGCCTTTACTCTGTCCTGTTAGAGCATTACGTATCTATAAACAGAGATCTCAGTTTATCAGAAAGGGATGGAAACGTTTCTTTCTGTCTTTGATGCCTAATAGAAAGGACATTTCAGTCCATTCTATTGCTAGATGGATTCAGTTAACTATCCGTACTGCTTATGAAGATTTATCTTCTTCTCACCAGTCTGTGCTTAAGATTTCTGCTCATGAAGTAAGAGCTCTTTCTACTTCCTGGGCTTATGCTAATAGTGTTGCTATTACAGATTTAATGAAGGCTGCTTATTGGTCTCAGCCATCCACATTTACGAATTTTTATCTCAGAAATATTGAGTCCATTTCTGGAGACCTGCATTGTTTAGGTCCGTTATCTGTTGCTCAGAATGTCGTCCACTAAACAGTTGCAACTATAGTTATGCAGGCTTTCTGTTCCGGCAGTGACTCCGTCCGGCTGCCCTCTTTGCTCTGGGCTATTTGACCCAGGGCAAGGGGAAGGGGGGGGGGGGGGGGGGGCGGGTGTTCCCTTAGGTCACCTGCTTTATAGTGAAAAGCAAGGGAATGCCTCCTCCAAGTCAGTATTTCTGAGTCGCTTCCGGGATGGTTTTAAAGTGTAATATTAATGTTAAATTTCATTCATGTCTTATTTTTAAAGTGTAGCTCGGTGTGAAGCATTTGTATATGTCAAGTGTCAAACGGGCTTTAATATACAATACTCGGACACTTTTAAATGACTATAAAGAGTCTCAATTCTCTGGACTACTTTATTTATTGGCTTGCTTTAAAAATAATTAGTATAAGGGTTATACTGGATGTTAATAGAGAACATGAATGTTATTGTGCTCAATTATTAAGGGTAGTGTATCTTTCTAATTTAATATTAAATAAGAAAGATACATGTAAAGCCTAATACTCCTTTTCTCCTTAAGGGGTTACCTCTTTACTATATAGTTGAGCTTATTGGATTTTCCTCTATGTCCTAGGCCCTCCAGCCTGTTTACTATTCAGCTAAGTCTGGGTCATTGGTACAGTATAAAAATGTTAAAAAATTTATAGTAATTTATATATTTTTTATACTTACCAATGACCCAGACGGGGATGGCCCTCCCTGGAGTTGGGAACTCTTGCCTCCCCGCTGAGTACATAGCGCTGACCAGGCACTCCCAGTGAGAATGATAATTGGCGCCAATTTCGGGACGTCTGCGTCACTGCGCATGCGCAGTAGAGGCGTAGTATGGAGGTCCTTTAGGACATGATTTCTTTTTGTTTTGGATGCAAATTTTGGGGATTGGGGGGCAAAATTTGTGTTTGGCCCTGGTTTTGTTAGAGTTAGCACCAGCTAAGTCTGGGTCATTGGTAAGTATAAAAAATATATAAATTACTATAAATTTTTTAACTTTTTGTACAGAACTTCCATATGAAAGCTCTGATTTGAATAATTTTTTGTATGAATGTTTAGTACCATGGGATACATCACATATAATACGGGTTTTTTTCTCGTGCGTAAATTATGCAAATTAGACTAACTTTGATGTTTTTTGGAGTTACTTTCAGCACTGTAAGTGCAAATGCCAATACGGCTCGGGCTAGAGGCCGTATTTATGAACCGATCTTTACGAAACTCCTTGGGTACCTTTGTTATCACCTTGGGACGAGAACGAGTGTTTTTGGGTCCGGTCCAAAATTCATTTTGTACAAAAAATCATTATGGAGTCGGTCAGACGTAAGGGATCCCTGCAGGTCCTATACTATTTGATAACTAACACAAGAGCGATTCAAGTAATGTGGGTGAGGGGGGTTCGATAGGAATTATTCTTTGCCACCCCCCCCCCCACCCCCCCCCTCCCCCCCCCCCCTCCCAGCCAATGTGTTAAGAGGCGATTACAGGGCAGGACGTAGTATTCTTCCCGTAAGCCTTGTATGCATTCAAGTATATGCATGCCTTCCATGGCTCCTCGATTGGCAGCTGGGTCGTGTTCTAACGGCGACCTCATGGGCATATCCACTATTTAGTTGGTTTGTTTCCTGTGGTTGTTCATTTATAAGTCATATACGAGCATATGATTCCTTGTCAATAAAATTGCTAGCCTTCGCATGCATGTGTGGCTGACATGTCGGCTATCTGGGTGACATTCTCCAATGTGGCAATTTGTCCACTCTGAAAAGTTTTGCTCAGAGTGGTTTGGCCTTTTCTTATGACGTATGAGTTTATTACTCAGTTTACTGCATATTAACATCATATTATTTATTCAGTTTCCTGATTACACCTGTACCACTTGGTCAAACAGTGTATACAGGCTGTATTCAGATGAGTACATGCAGGATTTCATTACTCGCATGTATAATATGTGTATTTATTGTACAGATTTATAAATTCTTTCTCTGCTTATAGAGCTCATGAGAATTTTGGAGCTATTTGGATCAGTTATGGAACTGCCAATAAGCCGTCTATGCATACGTTCTCAAATTTTGGCATCATTATTCGGAGTAGTATATTCTTTCTCCGAACAGTCAGTGGTTGTTACAGACCTAGGAAACAATGAATTATTTCGGGGACGGTCCGTGATGAGTCTGTTAATCATAGCTCATTTCATGTCCTAAATCCAGGTTTCTTTGAGATACAGTACACATTCTCGTATATTCGCTCAGTTCAATTGGAGTGTTGTTGGAATTAATCGTACACCTGAACGGGGTCGCCTGTTGGTTGCCTTAGAAGCGTGTTTGCTCTTCAGATACTTTCCATTGGGATTCAATTGGACAAGTGTATGGTTGTACACATTATATCACCAGTTTTCGACCTATCTACGTATTCCAACTCCGGTATACGTTAGAAGCGTGCACTGTTAATTACCGGGATCGCCACGATAGCTTCTGAAGTGGCATTAAGCACCAATAATTTATAATAATTAATAACTGGGTGCCTGTTGGGCAAATAGATATTGATTATTTGGTACCACTTTTCACTGATTTCAGAGCACTCCACTCTTTGTTTTGAAGAATGTTCCTTCAAAAAAAAAGGGGAGTGGGGGGGGTGACTTTTCTTCATCTCTTCCAGCTTGATAAGTGTGTAACTATGAGTGAAGCTGTTTTGTCTGTAGATTATTACTGATCCTAGATACAGCTTGTTTATTATTTACATATGGCGTATGTTTGTGGAAGTTAGTCTCTCACTCGAATACGCCATCCTAATTTAAGGGGCTTAGTCCGGACTAGCCTTAAAAATTGAGGGCTTGTTACACCCAATTAGCATAATCTTTCATGCTAAGATTACAGAATTACTTGGATATGACTCCTTATTTATGATATGTCTTCTCTATTATTGTATAGAGAGACATACATGTAATTCCTTTTAAATTTAATTTCCTTTCACCTTGGAATGCAGGCTTAGGAGCTATATTAGTCTGCTAATTCTTAAGTCCTAGGCCCTCCGCCTTTCTATGATTCAGCTAGTCTGGGCCATTGGTTATTAGTATAAAAATATGATAAATTTAAAGTAATTTGTATATTTTTTATCCTTACCAATGGCCCAGATGGGGATGGACCTCCCATGAGTGGGCACTCATACCTCCTCGCTGAGTTATTATTAGTACGCTCATCTACAAAGAATGATGTTGGTGCCAATTCTGGTCTCTTCCTGACTACTGCGCATGCCTAGATGGTAAAAGTATGGAGGGCCAGATAGGGCTTTTAATTTTTGGTATTGTTTGCACCAGCTAGTCTGGGCCATTAGTAAGTATAAAAAATATACAAATTACTTTAAATTTATCATTTTTGGTAAATGGTAAAATAGTGAGTGCTAGCTACTATTATGGCTTTATAGAAAGTGCTGAAAGCCATCATAGTAGCTTTACACTGTATGCATTATCTTGTTTTCTCAGAGGTTGACAAAAAAATTATATAAAATTATTTTGTTACCAATTTATTGGAGAGTGCCAACAATAAATTGTAACAACACAATTATTTATGAACAAAATATTGCTAAACAAAGGCTTCCCTTGCTGATAGCATGGTATCTTTGAAAAAAAGATGCATGCTACAAATAACATTTGAAAAATAAATTAGCACTCTACCAGCTGAAGATTAGATTTGTCTTATTTCAGCTTGATTGACTCATTTGGGAGTGCTATGGCCCAATGGTTAAGGCATTGGACTTCAATTTGGAAGGTCCACTGTTCGATCCTCACCAAGGGTAACTGTGTTTTCTTGGACAAGATACTTAATCCCGATTGACTTTGTGGGGGCACGGTTGTGCTGTGTACTAAGGCATACAGCACATCGATGGTGCACTTGTCTTCAACCAGTGCTAACCCTGCTTGTTGGGATTCGGTGCTTTTGGGAGTCTGACAGTTGTTCATCGCTGCTCAGTGGTTCTCTCTGGGGTACTGCAGCTTCCTTCAGTCATAAAACTGTCTGATACGAGGTGACCTTGGCTGTTGAATATGTCATTAAACACCAGTAAAAAAAATGACTCATGTTACTGACATGATTTTTTTACAGGTTTGGCTGATGTCACAGGACCATGTAAAGCTGGATATTACTGTTTACAATTGGCTACAAGGGATGATCCAGCTGATGGAATAACAGGAGATATTTGCCCTCCCGGAAGATATTGTGGTAATTATGATCTATACAAGTTCCTGCATGTTGATTTTGATCTCTTGACCAAAAAATGTATTGGAATCCTTTTCAAAACTGTTATAATAGTACATGTATATCAAAAACCTTTGTGCGTCTTTTGTTTCAGAAAAAAACTGTGGAAAACTTGATATATATTTTTCTTGGTGTTTCTAGAAATTATGTTACAGACCTGCCCATTTGTTTGTCTCCTTTTCTTCTCATATGTGGTATTCCAGCAAATGGTGGGAGAGACAATAGCAGAGGTGTCATCATATGTTTGAGTTTTTAGCTCACCGAAGGGAGCTTAACTTATCACTTGCTGTCCGTCGTCGTTGTCCGTTGTGAATACATTATTGACTTCTCACAAACTACTGGACCAAATTGAACTAAATTTGGCGTGCATGTTCCCTATCATATGTCAATTCAAGTTTATTCAAGTAAACTTGCCACGCCCACAGGGGGCACCACAAGGTGCATAAATCTGATAGCACCCAGAAATTTTTTCAAACGTTCAAAACTATCTTCAGATCCACCAGTTGAAATCTTTTAATATTTGGTATACAATATCTCAAGGTGGGTCAGATTCAAGTTTGTTCAAATCGGGTCTCTGGGTTAATATTTTGGCTCCCTATTTGAGCCCAAAGTTTAACTTAATTGCAGTGTGAGGGCATTTCTTTAAAAACCTTCTTCTTCAGATCCACAGTCAGAATTCTTTCATATTTTGTATATAACATCTCAAGGGGGATCAAATTCAAGTTTGTTCAATTTGAGTTCCTGGCTTAATATTTGGGCTCTCTATGGGTGTGGTGGGGGTGGCAAGGGTGGGGGGCATGTTAGGTTCAGGTTTGTTTAAATCCAATCCTTAGTGTTTTTCCATAAAATTTGCCTTTCATGATTTCATTCCTTTGTAGTGTTGATGAACCATGTCTAACTGAATTTGACCCCAAATACTTCTTTTAATCACTTTGGCAGGTGAGCGGTTAAGGCCCCTTGGGGACAACCCAACCTATAGTTTGATAAATTTGGAGTGCAGGATGGCAGGCAGGTGAGCAGGCAGGTGTCACCTTTCTCGCGATAACTTCAACAAATATTAATGGATGTGGTAAATATTTGGTATGTGAGACTTTATTGGCAATGTCTTGAATGAGTTTGAAAACTCATACAGTTTGGCCATATTGAGAGGAGTTAATGCCCTTAATTAGTTAATTTTTGCCTTTCAAATACTATAAAAGTGGCTGTTTGTAGGGATCTAAGGGTTAATGAATCCAGAGAGATTTATTTATTGGTGCTTAGTGCCACATCAGCAATATCTTGGTGATAAGCCAGAGCTAAGTGCATGGTTGGTGCAAGTAGCTACATATTGTCATCATTCAAAATTATATGGTTTTGTACCTATGTAAGCCTTTACCTAATGAATCGACTACATTCTGCCCTCATAATATACAAATTCGTGAGTTGAAAAAAATGTATTTTTCAAAACATTTAAATGAGGGCATCACATGATACGGTTTTGCTGAAATTTTTTTTTTAATTTGCAAAAATAATATTTAAAATAATAAATTTTGGTATCATCTGCTTTAAAGATCTAATATAACATTCATATGCAACAAAAATTGCTTGAATTTAACCTGACTATCAGCAAAGTCCCCTTGTTTGTTTGCCTGTTTAGTCTTAGTACATAAAAAATACAGGCATTTAATCTATTCTTTCTTATTTGACAGAGCTCAAAGAGCTCTGTCAAACAAGATAGAATAGATTAAATTCTCAGCTTATCTTTAGAATACAGGAAAGAGACCATTTCCCTGTTAATTGAATACTTCTGTTAATTGAATATTTTTTACAGGTAAAGTGTCTATTCAATTAACAGCATACCACTGTACTGTAAAAGTACTTGAATTTCACTCATCAGAAAAATATGTTTGAACCCTTATTTTAAAAGCATTCATCTTTTCATATTTTAAGTTCAAATATTAAGCTTAGATAAACTTTCTTTCATTGTAGAAAGCGGTACTGGATTAGATCAGCCTAGATGTCAATCCAGCACTTATTCCAACAAGACAGGACTAACATCATCCATAGAGTGCACCAATTGTACTGCAGGATTCTACTGTGCTGCTCTGGGTTTAACACAGCCAACTGGACTGTGTGCTGCAGGTATATACCAGGGCTATTCTAGATTCCTTTTTTTCATTCACTTGTTTTTCAACAAATTCCTAAAAAACTTACTGTTTTAACACTGAAACTCATCTGTACAGACAAGCTTGAAGACAGATCTCAATTTCTTAAAACCAATTATTATTTTTAACACACAAGTTTTTGTTTGGAAATGTGAATTGATCTGGAGCGCTATAAAAAGTTATGCCCTGCAAATTAGAAACAAATGCTCAATATTTGGGATGGTTATAACATAAGCTTTCAGATGTTTTGTTAATTTTCATATGAAATGGAAAAACATTGTGCTCTGACAGTTCTTCCATGTACAAGATGTATGTCAGTTAATTTTTGCACAATTTCATTTCAGTTCTCGAGAATTATTATGACCCCAGACCTCCATAGGAGGTTTGGTGGGTATGGAGTCGAGGTCGCCATCCAAATGTACATCCGTGTGCTCATCCATACATACATCTTGTTTTATAACTCTGACATTGGTTGTCAGATTTTGATGTCCTTTGGTATGATGATAGACCAGCATGGGGGAAATGATATACATTAATCATGGGTTTTGTCTTCAGAGTTATGGCCATTGACTAAGAAAAATAGTAAAATGAACATTCTGAATTATAACGCTGGCATAGGGTGTCAGATTTTGATGATCTTTGGGATGGTGATAGGCTAGCATGGGGGACATGATATCCACATGTCACAGGTTTCATCTGTACATTCTTACCAGAGTAATGGCCCTTGTTACACTTAGAAAACTCGTTTTGCATTATAACTCAGTCATTTGTGTGCAGATTTTGATGTTTTTTGGTATGGTGAGAGATTAGCATGGCAGAGAAGACATCCACATATTTTGGGTTTCATCCATGCATACAGACTAGAGTTATGGCCCTTGTTACACTTATAAAATGTTCCGTACGAACATTTTGCATTATAACTCTGACAGTGGGTTGTTGGATATTAATGTCCTTTGGTGTGGTGATAGACGTTTCTAGGGGAAAGGATATTGCAGGTCCATGCATACTTGCCTCAGTTTTGACCCTTTTTATTCCCCCAATCTCCAAAGGAGGATTCGGTGATATATAGTGAAGCCCTCCATCCATCACTCTGTCTAGATGTCTCTCTATCCATCCATCTGTCTGTTTGTCTGTCTGCCCATACAAATGTTTTGCATTATAATTTCAAAGCCATTGGTCAGATTTGGATCTCCTTTGGTATGCTGATAGACCCGCATGGTGGAATGGATATGCACAAAGAACAGGTTCCATCCAATAATTTTTTCCAGAGTTATGGCCCTTTTCCACTTTTTGGACTTAGAACATTTTTTTGTTTTCACTCTTTTGACTTAGAAAGTTTTTCTGTACCACAGTACCTTTAAGGCTACTTCAAACATGCCTACGGGTCGGGGCAGTGACCCACGCTTTGCATAACCCTTAGTCGTAGAAAAACTGTGTGGAGTTTTTGCATTGTTTTTTGTCCATGGAAATAATTTTTGTTGAATGGCTGCAAAAAATTTAATAATTTTTGTATTGCTTATGTTGACATTGCATGAGGGGACATATGCAATGCTTTGCATTGCACTATGTTCTTGTTTATATAAGCAAAGCTAAAAAACAATATATTTAAACTTTTACCTAACAAATCGGCCGCATCTTATTTATTAAGGTTTACCGACACATTAACAACCAAGGTCATATCGTGTCGGTGACAGTTTTATGGGTGGAGGAAGTTGGCATACCCGGGGAGAACTTCCAAGCAATGACGAGCAGCTGCCAGCTCCCCAACATCTTAAAGACTAGGTTGAAGACATGCAAAACTTCTTGGGTACCTTTATTATCACCGTGGGACGAGAACGAGTACATCACATATAATACATTTTTTTTTCGCGTGCAGAAATTATGCAAATTAGATGAACTTTGATTTATTCAGTGCTACTTATACACAGTAAGTGCACATGTCAATATGGCTCGGGCTAGAGGCTGTATTTATGAACCGATCTTCACGAAACTTCTTGGGTGCCTTTCTTATCACCTTGGGATGAGAACAAGTGTTTTTGGTTGCTGTCCGAAATTTCAAGATGGCTGCCAGCTCCCAATTTGACAAACTTTGATTTATTCAGTGCTACTTATACACAGTAAGTGCACATTTCAATACGCCTCTGGCTAGAGGCATCTAACTGTCGTCCACCTTTACAATACTTTACCTGTACATTTGTTTCAGCTATGGTGTATTTATGTACAGACCTTTACAATACTTTACATGTACCTTTGTTATCAGGTCATTACCTAGATGTGTGTCATTACTGTGTCACATACTATACATGTACTTGTCTTACACAAGTTGAGCTAGAGTGTCATTGACACTTTCATTTGTGTCTGCAAACATGGGTAATATACAAATGGAAATATATTTAAAATTTAATCTAATTTTATTTTCGAAAAGTGTTTTTCAATTATTTTTATACTGTACCAATGACCCAGACATAGCTGGTGCTAACTCTTAAAATATAGGGCCAAACACAAATTTTGCCCCCCAATCCCCAAAATTTGCATCTAAAACCAAAGAAAACATGTCCTGAATGGCCCTCCACACTTCACCTCCACTGCGCATGCGCAGTGTCAAGGACGTTCCGAAATTGGCGCCATTAATCATTCTAAGTTTGGCCCTTCATCAGTTAACATCTGACTGATCTTTGTGCTTGTAAATCTCAGTTTAAATGATGCCAGACACATAAATATTAGTGAAATGGTGATTCTAAGGAGGATAGAGAAGGAGGAGAGGAAAAATGTGTGACAGAATATTATCATGGCTGTAACTTAAAAGTTTTTAATGAAATTATGTTAAGTTACCTATTTTCGAGGCAGCAGCCATTTTGTTGTCATTCTGATTATTTAGTTACACTGATTTTTCAGTGTTTTCCTCTCTCCCTGTCCTTTAAGTCCCCCCTTGCTATTCTCCCATGCTTTTGGCATAGTTTTTGTAATTATTATTACTAAATTTTCTTGGGAGTTTTAGCTGAATAACAGAATGAATTCTGTTCTTTTCCCCATGTTACGTCTTCACCTACGGGTGGTTAGGCGTTATGTTCTGCATCTACCATCTGATGTTCTGCAGTTTCTTCCCTGGAAGTGTCTGTTTTGCATCAGATAGTGTATTTTTGGTAACTGATTCCGGGCCTGGGTGCCTGGAGTCTTATTTTAGTGTTTTTACATTCATTGTTTACATTTACAACAGCCCTCTGTGTGAGGGGGGGATTTCTGGAAAATAATATCTTGATGTTATTTTAATCATAACTAGATACATTATTATTGTTTGTAAGTGTTGAATAAATTGTTAGCTCACCTGACTTTCAGTCAGGAGAGCTATAGTGATCACTCACCGTCCGCCGTCCGTCGTCCGTGAACATGGTGTTTGCGTCTTCTCCTCCCAAACCGCTGAACCAATTTAATTGATATTTGAGATAATAGTTTGTTATGACATCGCAATTTGATTTTGTTCAAATCAAGTTGCCCCGCCTGTGGGTAGGGCCACACCCAAAAAGTGTGCTGAAATCTTAAAAAATCTTCTTCTCATGAACCAGCAGTAGCAGAGACTTGATATTTGGTGTGCAGCTTCCTTTTGAGGTGTAGACTCAGATTTGTTCAAGAGAAGTTTGTGGGGCTATACTTGGCGTCGTTATGGGAGGGGCAAAATTTTTGGCCCCGCCCGAAATTTCTATATTTTTATACTATACCAATGACCCAGACTTAGCTGGCTGGTGCTAACTCCACAAAAACCAGGGCCAAACACAAATTTTGCCCCCCAATCCCCAAAATTTGCATCCAAAACAAAAAGAAATCATGTCCTAAAGGACCTCCATAGTACGACTCTACTGCGCATGCGCAGTGACGCAGTCGTCCCGTAATTGGCGCCAAATATCATTCTCTGTTTGGCCCTTCATCAGTCAACATCTCACTGATCTTTGTGCTTGTAAATCTCAGTTTAAAGGATGCCAGACACGTAATTCTTGGAGAAAATGTGATTCTAAGGAGGATAGAAGGAGGAGAGGAAAAAAGAAGTGGCAAAAAATAATCAGGGCTGTACTTAAAATTTTTTGTTGAAATTATGTTAAGTTGCCTATTTTCGAGGCAAACGCCTCTTGTTGTCATTCTTGCTAATTGTTGCACTGCTTATTCAGTGTTTCATCTCCCCTAACCTTCTAAAGTCCCCCCTTGCAATTCTCCCATGCTTTTGGCATATTTTTGAGAAGTTTCATTTCTAAAAATTCCCTGGGAGAGTTGCTTGGTTACAGAATGTTTTCTGTTATTTTCCCCATAGTTACGTTTTCACCCATGGGTGTATAACGTTTGTGTTCTGCATCTTCCATCTGATGTTCTGCAGATTCTCCCCTGGGAGTCTCTGTTTTGCATCAGATAGAGTGTAATTGATGACTGATTCCGGGCCAGTTTTTTCAGTGCCTGGAGTCATGTTTTCTACTGTGTTTACACTGTTTGTTTTCATTGGCAACAGCCTTTTTTGAGGGGGGCTGTTTGCCTTTGTGGTAGTTTATCTCATTATAAGATACATTTATATTATCCGAAAGTGTCTCATTAATTATTTTATATAATTTTAAAATTTTTGACCACACTTTGCCATCGGATCCATCGGGGCTCAACGTTACTTTTCAGCAACTTGGGCTTCTCTGAAAAAATATTTTTTCAAAATTATTTTGTTTTGCAATTGTTTTTTCATTTATTAATGGATCATGTTATTATGTATCTTTGTGTCAGGGGTTTTTGCGAGTAACTAGGACTTATTGTTGTTCTTTCACAATGAAGGGACTTTGTTCAAATTGTAATAGGAAGAAATCTTCCTCTGACTTTCATGATTATTGCATTAATTGTAGTCAGTGTTCTCGCATTAATCCCTGTCCTGTATGTGAACATTGGGATGAGAAACATTGGAAACGTGTGTCACGATATGTTGTTTCTGGAGAAAGAGCGATGCCGGCTCTTTCTCCACAAGGTCACTCTACTCTCTCAGTTTCTATTTCAGAGGAACCAGAACAGGGTGATGTTTCCATGTTATCTTCTTCAAGTGTGCGTCCGTCGTCACAAATAAATACAGAGCTAGCGGCAAAAGTGCTCATGGAGATTAGACAAATGTCGTCCGCTAGCTCGCCCGGTGTAGCGTCCATTCACCGAATGGTTCGGCAGCCGGGTTCGTCCGATGCGGTCCAAGAGGAAATTTTGGGTGATGCGAGCACTATAAAAATAATAGATGCACACCCAGTGACGGCGGATAGTGAACGAGAAAGGAGGAAGCCTTTTAGTCCGGTTCCTAGCTCGTCCAGGTCCAGCCGGGCCGCGAGCGAGAGAGGCCCCTCTCTCGTACAACAACATCTGGGACCAGATGTTGTGGTACAAAATGTGTCTTTAGCGGAGCATACGTCCGTCGCTCGGGACGCTCCGTTGTATAAGCAGTCCGCAGAGACTGTTAAGGCTTCCTCTTCTCGTCGGCGCACACGACCGCACCTTGGCTGCGTGACCTCCGATATTTTGCCAGCTTCGCCGATGAAGGATTCTTCGGCGACCAGGTCACACCATCCGGCAGCCAGGGATTCGAGACCGATGGACTCCGGACGTTCGCATAGGAAAAGTATGCGGGAGCCATCTGATGCGGAGCTGCCCTCGGCGAAGCAGCGAAAGACCGCTCCTCCGCAGGTCTCGACGTCGGACATTCTAGTGCAGATAGCACAGCTTATCGCAGCATCCCAGCAGCCGACAGAAACGGTGTCGGATCGAGAATTATCCGACGGCGCTGGGTCAGTACGCTCCGCCGAAGCATCGGGGGCGGACGACCGGGAACATCGGGAGGTCCGACCGGATGGTGAAAGGGATACGGATGAATTGGAGCTATCCCTTTCGGAACAACACAAAGCTGCCGTGGACTTCATCCGGCACTTTCTTCCTCAAGTTGTTCCGTCGGGCCAGACTGCTGCGCTTCCGGACAGGAGAATTATAGCGTCATTGGACTCTGATTTTTTCGAGCGGTTCAGGGACATCGCTCCCGAGTTTCCGTCGCAGTCCAATAATGTTTAAAGAACATTTGAATTATTGAACGACGCTATTTTTAAACTTGCTTCCAGGACGGGGAAAGCAGGCTTCTTGTCCGCAAATATTCTCAACCTGCCTTTCATTAATGCAAGGAATAAATTCGACACGGCAGGTCAGGGTATACCGAGAGTTCCTCTGCGTATGGACGACGAGGCGGAAGACTTAGAGCTATCATTACCGTCGTCAGCTTCTATTCCAACCGCAGTGTTGGAAACAGCTATTGCGTCTAACAGAGCCAATTTAGATGCCTTATCTTACGCAGATCACCTTACTAAGGCGTTATCACTGCGTCTTCAAGGGGAAGAGTTTCAGGATATACAATCCTCCTTAAGACTTCTTTCAAGGGCAGTAGCTTATTCCACGTGTAACTCCGCCCTTTCAGTGGCAAATCTGGAGTTGGTTAGACGTGACGCAGCCCTGTCTATATCCACACTAGTGGATTCTAAGGTGAAGAACTCTCTTAGAGTCGCTTCGGTCTCAGGAGATCTTCTCTTTGACGGCAAGCTTTCCGCTATTTATGATAATATTAAAAAGAAAGCTAGTGATTCTCTGTTGTTTAGATCCGCTCCTAAAAGGTCGGATACAACAGACACGAATAAGGCGGGCACTTCTGGGTCTTATCCGCCCAAGAGAGGTTCCTATAGAGGTTCCGGTGCGTCCTCTAGCTCTTATTCGAGAGACCGTCAGGATAGTGACTCTCGTTCGGGACGTCCTTCAGGCCGGGACAATCGGTCGGACGCCCCGAGGTCGACGAGGCGAGGTGCGGGTCGTGGAAGATGTGGTTTCTCCTACCGCAGGCCTCGCAGATCCAGGAGGTGATGGCTTAAACCTCTATCGCGTTCCGGTTGGCGGAAGGTTGTCGAGTTTTTCTCAAGAGTGGGCGTCGATTACGGACGACCCGTGGGTGAGAGGAGTGACTTCGGAAGGTCTAAAGATATCCTTCAAACGAAAGCCTCCATTAACTCGAAGTCCAAAGTGGACTCATCTTCCGTCAAATCCTCAGAAAAGAGACGCTCTGCTATCAGAGGTGCAGTCTCTTTTAATGAAGAACGCGGTAGAGGTCGTAGAAAACCAGGAATCGCTGGGATTCTACAGCCATCTGTTTCTGGTTCCGAAACCAGACGGCTCGTTCCGTCCAGTCATAGATTTGAGCTGGATAAACAAGCTGATCGTCGCTCCGAAGTTTTATATGGAGACGATTCGATCGGTCAGAGCGAGTATTCGGGTGAACGATTATGCAACGAGCATAGATCTCAAATATGCGTACTTTCACGTCATGGTACATCCGACATTCCGAAAGTATCTACGCTTCGCAGTCCTAGGAGTGGTGTATCAGTTCCGGGCCATGTGCTTCGGATTGAATCTAGCACCCTGGGCTTTCACTCGGGTAATGAACTCGGTAATGATCTACTTCCGAGCTCATTCGTCTGCGGTAACGTCGGCCTACCTGGACGACATTCTTCAGAGGTACGGCAACGAGTTAACGCTTCAGAACGATGTTCAGAATCTTCTTCTATTGCTCCGACGTCTCGGTTTCATAGTAAACGAGGAGAAGTCGGATCTCGTGCCGTCCAAGTCATTCACTCATCTGGGAATGAGCTTCGAGACGCACAACAATCTCGTTCGTCTGCCGTTAACCAGAGCGAAATTAGTCAGTTGTTACGCTCGCTATTGTCTGAATACAGACAAAGTCACGGCGAGAGAATTTATGAGACTGATAGGTCTGTGCGGAGCCGCCGCGGATCTCATTCCGATGGGACGGCTATGCACACGGCCTCTTCAAATTTTCCTGACTCAGAATTGGAGTGTGAAAATTCATTCGCTCGATGTAGACGTTCTCTTGTCAGATCAAGTGAAACAAGAGATTCAGACTTGGGCAAACATTCAGTGGTTAACTCAAGGAGTTCCGCTGCAGTTGCCGGATCCGAGTTTTACCGTTATGACGGATGCCAGTCAAACAGGTTGGGGTGCATCATTAATCCCAACGGATTCGAGATGCCAGGGTCTTTGGGATCCGCAATTCCTGTGCAAGCACATAAACATCAAGGAAATGATGTCAATTTGGCTTGCGTTACGTCACTGGATGGACATTATTCACGATGCTCATGTCCAAATCCTATCCGACAATACGACAGTAGTGGCGTATATACGGAATCAGGGAGGCATTCATTCAGTTCCGTTGTTCAATCTAACGGAAAGAATCCTTCTGTTTGCATTGGAACATCACGTTCTTCTTTCGGTCCGTCACATACCGGGTCGTCTGAATGTGCTAGCAGACTCCCTTTCACGAAAGGGTCGCTTGTTGCCGTCGGAGTGGACTCTCAACAAACAAGTATTCAATCAGATTTGCTACCAATGGGAACGGCCAATGATAGACTTATTTGCGACACATCTCAACAATCAGTTGCAAACGTATGTGTCCCCGTGTCCGGATCCAAGAGCATTTGCAGTAGACGCTCTGTCGATCCCTTGGGACGGAATGATAGGATATGCGTATCCTCCAGCGCCGTTAATTCAACAAGTATTGCTAAAGATAAAACAATCTCAATGCAAGATTCTGTTGGTAGCATCTCTGTCGCCACAGAGACCGTGGATAAATCTACTCAGGTGTCTGTTGTGGGACCTACCGCGGAAGCTCCCTCCACGAGAGGATCTTCTTTGGCAGGGGAAATCGCGCCAACTACATCACAACCCGCAAGGTCTCAACCTTCACGTTTTTCCGTTGTGCGGTCCTTCTTGCATGGCAAGCACTTTACAGGACGAGCAGTGGACGCGATTTCTAACTGTAGGAGGACCTCCTCTTCGCTAAACTATGCGGCTAAGTGGAAGGTTTTCCGTCGTTGGTGTAGGGATCATTCTGTTGATATATTTGATCCCTCTATACCAGACATTGCTAACTTTCTAGTATACTTGTTTGACGAAATCAACTGCAACCTGTTACTATAAAGGGTTATAGATCTATGTTATCTGATACCTATGCACATCATGATAGTTTACAAATTGGATCTAATGTCTCTTCATCGAAATTGGTTAGAAACTTTTCGATAAATAGACCCAGAACTCTTAGATTAATTCCTAAGTGGAATTTAGCTTGGGTTCTCCTTAAATTGAAGGAAAAGCCATTTGAACCTCTTGGGACAGTAGATTTCAAATTCTTATCTTATAAGACAGCTTTTCTCTTAGCTTTCTCTTCTGCCAGAAGAGTCAGTGAGCTTCATGCACTATCGGTGGATGATTCTCATTATCGTAGTGTTGGGAACACTATCACCTTCACTACTAATGTCGGTTTTTTAGCTAAGAATCAGGCTCCTAATAAATATCCGGAACCTATTGTTATTAAGGCTCTTCCGTCTTCAGACGGGCGTAGGCCTTTACTCTGTCCTGTTAGAGCACTACGTATCTATAAAACAGAGATCTCAGTTTATCAGAAAGGGACGGAAACATTTCTTTCTGTCTTTGATGCCTAATAGAAAGGACATTTCAGTCCATTCTATTGCTAGATGGATTCAGTTAACTATCCGTACTGCGTATGAAGATTTATCTTCTTCTCAGCAGTCTGTGCTTAAGATTTCGGCTCATGAAGTAAGAGCTCTTTCTACTTCCTGGGCTTATGCTAATAGTGTTGCTATTACAGATTTAATGAAGGCTGCTTATTGGTCTCAGCCATCCACATTTACTAATTTTTATCTCAGAAATATTGAGTCCATTTCTGGAGACCTGCATTGTTTAGGTCCGTTATCTGTTGCTCAGAATGTCGTCCACTAAACAGTTGCAACTATAGTTATGCAGGCTTTCTGTTCCGGCAGTGACTCCGTCCGACTGCCCTCTTCGCTCTGGGCTATTTGACCCAGGGCAAGGGGAAGGGGGGGGGGGGGGGGCGGGTGTTCCCTTAGGTCACCTGCTTTATAGTGAAAAGCAAGGGAATGCCTCCTCCAAGACAGTATTTCTGAGTCGCTTCCGGGATGGTTTTAAAGTGTAATATTAATGTTTAATTTCATTCATGTCTTATTTTTAAAGTGTAGCTCGGTGTGAAGCATTTGTATATGTCAAGTGTCAAACGGGCTTTAATATACAATACTCGGACACTTTTAAATGATTATAAAGAGTCTCAATTCTCTGGACTACTTTATTTATTGGCTTGCTTTAAAAATAATTAGTATAAGGGTTATACTGGATGTTAATAGAGAACATGAATGTTATTGTGCTCAATTATTAAGGGTAGTGTATCTTTCTAATTTAAATATTAAATAAGAAAGATACATGTAAAGCCTAATACTCCTTTTCTCCTTAAGGGGTTACCTCTTTATTTTATAATTGAGCTTATTGGATTTTCCTCTATGTCCTAGGCCCTCCAGCCTGTTTACTATTCAGCTAAGTCTGGGTCATTGGTATAGTATAAAAATGTTAAAAAATTTATAGTAATTTATATATTTTTTATACTTACCAATGACCCAGACGGGGATGGCCCTCCCTGAGTTGGGAACTCTTGCCTCCCCGCTGAGTACATAGCGCTGACCAGGCACTGCCAGTAAGAATGATATTTGGCGCCAATTTCGGGACGACTGCGTCACTGCGCATGCGCAGTAGAGTCGTACTATGGAGGTCCTTTAGGACATGATTTCTTTTTGTTTTGGATGCAAATTTTGGGGATTGGGGGGCAAAATTTGTGTTTGGCCCTGGTTTTTGTGGAGTTAGCACCAGCCAGCTAAGTCTGGGTCATTGGTAAGTATAAAAAATATATAAATTACTATAAATTTTTTAACTTTCCAAACCGAGAGGCTGATTTGAACCAAATTTTATGTGAGGGCTTATTGGGTCATAAGTACCTAATTTATGCTGATTTTTTTTTCCCGTAGCCCCATGGGAACCGCAGGAGCTAAAAATAGAAAAAAATTAAAACGCCCATATCTCCAAAACTGCATGGCACCGAGAATTTTTATTTGGTGTGAAGCTTCCTTAGGACCAACAGAAAGAATTGGTAAAAAAAAATTGCCATCGGTTTTATCATAGGGTACAGTTTCGGGACTTTTGAAAAAGTGCTGAGTCAGCACTTTTTAACACTGTAAGCAATGGGAAAAACATTAAAAAATCTTCTTCTCCAGATCCAGCAGGCAGAATCTTTTGATATTTGGTATGCAACATTGGATCTGATTCAAGTTTGTTCAAATCGGCCCCCTGGGTTTATATTTGGGCTCAGTATAGGAGCCCAAATTTGAACTTACTGCATTTCAGGCAAATTTCTTTGAAAATCTTCTTCTCCAGATCCAGCAGGCAGAATCTTTTGATATTTGGTATGCAACATTGTGGGGTGGATCTGATTCTATTTTGTTCAAATCGGCCCCCTGAGTTTATATTTGGGCTCAGTATAGGAGCCCAAATTTGAACTTAGTGCATTTCAGGCAAATTTCTTTGAAAATCTTCTTCTCCAGATCCAGCAGGCAGAATCTTTTGATATTTGGTATGCGACATTGTGGGGTGGATCTGATTCAAGTTTGTTCAAATCGGCCCCCTGAGTTTATATTTGGGCTCAGTATAGGAGCCCAAATTTGAACTTAGTGCATTTCAGGCAAATTTCTTTGAAAATCTTCTTCTCCAGATCCAGCAGGCAGAATCTTTTGATATTTGGTATGCGACATTGTGGGGTGGATCTGATTCAAGTGTGTTCAAATCGGCCCCCTGGGTTTATATTTGGGCTCAGTATAGGAGCCCAAATTTGAACTTACTGCATTTCAGGCAAATTTCTTTGAAAATCTTCTTCTCCAGATCTAGCAGGCAGAATCTTTTGATATTTGGTATGCAACATTGTGGGGTGGATCTGATTCTATTTTGTTCAAATCGGCTCCCTAGATTCATATTTGGGCTCACTATAGAAGCTCGAATTTGAACTTAGTGCATTTCAGGCAAATTTCTTCAAAAATCTTCTTCTCCAGATCCTGCAGGCAGAATCTTTTGATATTTGGTATGCAACATTGTGGGGGTGGATCTGATTCCAGTTTGTTCAAATCGGCCACCTGGATTCATGTTTGGGCTCATGATAGAAGCCCAAATTCGAACTTAGTGCATTTCAGGCAAATTTCTTTGAAAATCTTCTTCTCAAGATCCAGAAGGCAGAATCTTGTGATATTTGGTATGCAGCATCCTTAGGGGGGTGAGATTCAAGTTTGTTCAAGCCATGTCCCTAGGTCCATATTTGGGCTCACTGTGGGAGCTAGAATTGTAACTTTGTTCGAAATGAGGAATTTTCTTAAAAAATCTTCTTCTTCAGATCCAGCAGTCCGAATGGTTTGATATGTGGTGAGTAGCATTCTTGGGGGGGGGGGGGGGGGGGGAGGGGGGATTCAAGTGTGTTAAAGGCAAGTCCATGGGTCCATATGTGAGCCCAAATTATAACTTAGTCAATACGAGGAATTTTTCTTTAAAAATCTTCTTCTTCAGATTCAGCAGTTGGAATGTTTTGATATTTGGCATGGAGCAACCTTGGGGGCTGAGATTCAAGTTTGTTCAAGCCAAGTCTCTTGGTTCATATTTGGGCTCACTATGGGAGCCTGAATGACAACTTAGTTCAAAATCAGGAATTTTCATTAAAAATCTTCAGATCCAGCAGATGAATGCTTTTGATATTTTTTATGCAGCATCCTTAGGGGGGTAAGATTCAAGTTTGTTCAAGCCATGTCCCTAGGTCCATATTTGGGCTGATTGTGGGAGCTCGAATTGTAACTTGGTTCAAAATGAGGAATTTTCTTTAAAAATCTTCTTCTTCAGATCCAACCGTCGGAATGTTTTGATATTTGGTGTGCAGAATCCTTAGGGGTGTGAGATTCAGGTTTGTTAAAGCCAAGTCCCTGGGTTCATATATGGGCTCCCTGTGGGAGCCCGAATTATGACTTAGTTCAGTATGAGGAATATTCTTTAAAATTCTTTTTTTAGATCCACTGGTCAGAATATTTGGATATTTGGTTTCAGCTTTTCTTAGGAGGAGCAGATGCAACTTGTGGAAATCAATTCTCTGGGTTGATATTTAGGCTACCATGTCAGGTGAGCGCCCTCAGGCCCACTGGGGCCTCTTGTTTAAAATATTTTAAAAATTTTTGTCCACACTTAGGCTTGGGATCCATTGGGGCTCAACGTTACTTTTCAGAAACTTGGGCTGTTCTGAAAAAATATTTTTTCAAAATATTTTGATTTCAATTATTTTTT
Organism: Pictodentalium vernedei; assembly: GCA_031216915.1. NCBI lineage: Eukaryota > Metazoa > Mollusca > Scaphopoda > Dentaliida > Dentaliidae > Pictodentalium > Pictodentalium vernedei. Next base: position 380,669,006 of record CM062293.1, read on the forward strand.
CTATATTAATGGATCATATTATTAGTATGTATTTTGATTGCCAGGGGTTAGTGCGAGTACCAGGACTTGTTTTCTTTTCACATTGAAAAGATATTGATCAATTGTAATAAGAGGAAGTCTTCCTCTGACTTTTATAATCATTCTATATGTGGTCAGTGTACTCGCATTAACTCCTGTTCTGTATCGTATGATTTCGATGACAATATGGGAAGCATATGTCACGGTATGTTAGTGGGGAATTGGACACTCCGGTCCTTTCCCCGCAGGGTCACTCTACTTTATCAATTTCTATTTCAGACGATCAAGATTAGGGTGATGTATCTGTGATGTCTTCCAACAGTGTGCCTCCATCGTCACAATGAAGGGCTAGCGGAAAAGTGCTCATGTAAATACGCCAATTGCCTAAGAGGACCCTAGTAGGTTCGACGGCCTTTGACGTCCGCTAGCTCGCCCGGTGTAGCGTCCATTCACCGAATGGTTCGGCAGCCGGATTCGTCCGTTGCGGTCTAGAAGGAATTTTGGGGTGATGCGAGCACTATAAATCAACCAAATGCACACCCAGTGACGGCGGATCAGAGGGAGAACGGAGGAAGCCTTTTAGTCCGGTTCATAGCTCGTTCTGGTCCATCCGGACGGCGAGCGAGAGAGGCCCCTCTCGTACAACAACATCTGGCCCCAGATGTTGTGGTACAAAATGTTTCGCATTCGGAGCATACGTCCGTCGCTCAGGACGTTCCGACATATAGTCAGTCCGGAGTAGACTGTCAATAAGGCTTCCTCATTCTCATGGTAGCGCACACAACCGCTCTTGGCTACGTGACCTCGGATATTCAGTCAGCTTCGCCAGTCAGAGAATCATCGGCGACCAGGTCACACCATCCGGTAGCCAGGGACACGAGGCCTGCAGACTCCGGACGTTCGCATAGGAAGTGTGTGGGGGTCAACGTACACGGAGCTTCCGGCGGCAATGCATCGTAAGACCGCTACTGCACAGGCCTTGGGAACGGACGTGCTTTCCTAAATAGCACAGTTTATCGCAGCATCCCAGCATCAACTGAATCTGTCGCATATTTTTTATCCGACGATGCTGGGTCGGGATGCTCCGCGGAAGCGGGTACGGACGTCCGAAAATTTCATCCGGTCCGACGGGATACCGAAAGGGATTTGGAGGATTTCGAGCTTTCCCTTTCGGAACAACATATGCTGTTGTGTATGTCATCTGACTTGGTCTTCTACAGCTTCTTTCGTCGGACCAGAATGCTGCGATGCCGGATAAGAAACTGATAGCGTCGGTGGACTTAGAAATTTTTGGTTCGGTTCAGGGACATCGTCCCTCAGTTCCGACATAGTCCAATAATGTCACACAAACTTTCGAATTATTGAACGACACTATATATATTATTATTGTATGCTTGCTATAACCAAGCATTTCTGGTTTCTTGTTCGCAAAGTTACGGAGATGTCTTTCAAAAGTGTGCCTCTGTCATCATAGTTAATGAAGAGCTAGCGGCAATAAGTGCTCATGGTATATGTCTATCGCCTAAGAGATCCCTTGTAGGATCGACGGAGTGACATTCGCTAGCTCACCCGGTGTAGCGTGCATTCATCGAATGGTTCGGCTGCCGGGTTCGCCCGTTGCGGTCTAGGAAGGAGATTTGGGTGATGCGAGCACTTTAATTACTTTAGTACTCACCCAGTGACGGCAGATTGAGAACAGATCAGAGGAAGCCTGTTAGTCCGGTTCCTGGCTTGTCCAGGTCCGTCCGGGCTGTGAGCGAGAGAGGTCCCTCTCTCGTCCAACAACATAGGGGACCGCATGTTGTGGTTCAGATATTTTACATTCGGAGCATATGTCTGTCGGTCGGGACGCTCCGTTATATTGACAGTCCGAGAGACTGTCCATAATGCTTCCTCATCCTCACAGCAGGGCACACGACCGCACATTGGCTACGTGAACTTGAGTATCCGATCAGTTTCGTCATTCAGTGATTCCACGGCGAATAGGTCACGCCATCCGGTAGCCAAGGGACACGAGGCCTATACACTCCATTCGCTCGCATATTGGTAGTATGCACGGGGGTAACGATCACGGAGCTTCCAGCGGCAATGCATTGTAGGACCGCTTCTCCTCAGGCCTCAGTGACGGACGTGCTATCCGAGTTAGCACAGTTGTTTCGCAGCATCCCAGCAATTGACAGTTTCTTGGTCGAATCAGGAATTATCCGACGGCGCTGGGTCGGTGCGATCCGCGGTTGCATCAGGTACGGACGACCGAACACTTTATAGGGTCCGACAGGATGGCGAAAGGGATTCGAAAGATTTCGAGTTTTCCCTTTCGTAGTATCGGAAGCTGCCATTCATATCTTCTGGCATTATCTTCCAGTGATTGTTATTTCGGACTACATTGCTGCGATGTTGGATAAGAGACTTATAGCGTCATTGGACACGGAATTTTGGATCGGTTCAGGGACATTGTCCCTGACTTACCGACGCAGTCCAATAATTTCATTACAACATGTGTTTTATTTTTCGACGCTATATATGCATACAAGCCTGCTACCAAGCATGATAGTTTAGTTTCTTGTCCGCGTTGCTCATTTCTGCCGTTTTATCATTTATACGAATAGTTTATTTTGGCAGAGCAGGGCATTCCGAGAGTTTATATGCGTCTAGACGGCGTGGTTAAAGACTGGAAATATTCTTTTTCGCCGTCTATGTCTTTTCCAACCTCAATGTTGGAAACGACAATGATGTCTAGTAGACTTAACTTAGACGCTTTATCATACGTAATCCGCCTTACTGAGGCGTTATCATTACGTCTTCAAGAAAAGATTTACGGGATATTATTCTCAATGTGATTTCTTTTGAGGGCAGTAGTTTGTTCACGTATAACTCCGCCCTTCAGTGGCTGATTGGAGTTGGTTAGATGTGACGCAGCCCTAGCTACATCCACGCGCGTGAATAGTAAGGTTAAGAACTCTCTCAGAGTCGCTTCGTTCACGGAGAAGCTTCTCTTCGACGGCAACTTTTCAGCAATCCATGAATTGCTCGATTTACACGTTCTCTTGTCTATCTAGTGTTACAAGAGATTCAGACTGGGGCAAACATTCGGTGGTTGACTCAGAGAGTGCCACTGCAGTTGCCGGACCCGAGTGTGGCAGTTATGACGGTTGCCAGTCAAACAGATTGGGATATAATATTGATCCCAACGGATTTGAAGTGCCAGGGTCTTTGGGTTCCGCAGTCTCTTAGCAACCAATTATCTTCCGCGGAATAATGTTTTTTAGGCTTGCTTTATGTCATTGCTTGAACATTATTCAGAAACGCATGCCCACATCCTGTCCGTTAATTCGACAGTAGTGGCGTATCTCCGGAACCAGGGAGGCACTCATTCGTTTCCGTTATTCAATTTAATGGAAAGAATCCGTCTGTTGGTTATAGTACACCAAGCTCTGTTTCGGTCTGTCATATTCCGGGTCGTCTGATTGTTTTACCGGACTCCCGTTCACTTAGGGGTCGCTTGTTGCTGTCAGAATGCACTCTCAACAAACAAGTATTCAATCAGATTTGCTATCTATGGGAGCGCCCAATGATGATTTATTTACGACACAGCTTGCTAATCAATTGCAGACGTATGTGTTGGCTTGTCCGGAACTCTGAGCTAATGTTATTAACGCTCTATTGATCGATAGGACGGAATGATAGGATACGCGTATCCTCCGGCGCTGTTGTTTCAGCAGGTTTTGCTAAGATAAACAACCACAATACATTTCTGTTGATAGCATCTCTATCTTCACAGAGACCATGGGTAATTTACTCTGTTGTCTACTGTGGGACTTAACGTGAAATCTTCCTCAATGAGAGGATCTTTTTTCGCTGGGTAAATTGTGTCATCTTTATCACAACCCGCAAGGTCGCAACCTTCACGTATTCCGTTGTGTGGTCCGTATTCCATTGTAAGCATTGTACTGGACGAGCTTTGGACGCGATTTCTTACTATAGGAGATCCTCTTCTTCGCTATTCTATGCGGCTAAAGTGGAGGCTCTTCCGTCATTGGTGTAGGGATCATTATGTTCATATTGTTGATCCCTCCATACTACTCATTGCAACTTTTTAGTATACTTGTTTGACAAGATCTACTGCAGCCTGTTATTATTAAGGTTATAGGTTTATATTACCTCATACCTATGCACTCTAGGATAGTTTACAATTGAGTCTTATGTTTCTTTATCTAAGTCAGTTAGTAACTTTTTGATAAATAGACTTAGAATCTTTAGATTAAATTCCTATATGGAATTTAACTTCGGTTCTTATTTAGCTAAGTAATCATTTGAGCCTCTGGAAACAGTAGTTTTCAAATTCTGACCTTTTAGACAGTAATTCTGTTGGTTTCTCTTTTACTGAAGAGTCAGTGAGTTTCATGCACTATCGATGGATGATTTTCACTTTCGTAGTTTCGGAATCACTACTTCCTTCACTATTTAGGTTGGATTTTTGCATAAGAGTTAGGCGCCTAATATCCGGAACCTATTGTTATTAAGGTCCTTCCGTCTTCGTACGGGCATAGGCCTTTACTCTCTCCGGTTAGACTTTATGTATTTATAAACAGATATCTGTTTATTACTATGGGCGTAAGCTTCTTCTGTCTTTGATGTCTAATAGAAGGACGTTACGCTCCATTCTATTGCTAATGGGTTCTATTAACTATCGGTACTGCTTATGGTATATCATTGACTCAGCAGTTGTGCTTAAGATTTCGGCTCATGAAGTAAGAGTTCTTCTACATCTTGGGCTTACATTAATAGTGTCGCTATTATAGATTTTTGAAGGCTGCTCATTGCGCTCAGCCATCCACATTCATGAATTTTTATCTCAGAAATATCGAGTCCATTTCTGGAGGCCTCTATTGTTAGGTCTATTATCTTCTGCTCAGAATGTCATTCACTTAACAGTTGCTACTATAGCTAGGTAGGCTGTCTGTTTCGGAAGTGACTCCGTTCTGCTGCCCTCTTCGCTCTGGGCTATTTGACCCAGGGCAAGAAAAAGGGGGGGGGGGGGGTGGGGGGTTGGGGGGGGGGGGCGGTTGGGTGTTCCCTTGGGTCACCTGTTTTACTATGAAAACAAGGGGATATCTCCTCTGGAGTTAGTAATTCTGAGCTGTTATTGGGATGGTTGTTTAGTGAGAAGTTTATGTTTTAAAAATTCATTCAAGTCTTAGTTTTTAAAGTATAGCTTTTGAATATAGCACGTGTCAACGGACATGATTATGTAATCCTCAGACACTTTTAAGGAGTATAAGAGTCTCTATTCTCTAGACTTACTTTATTTATTGGCTTACTTTAAAAATTATTAGTATATGGATTATATTGGATATTAATAGAGTACATGGATGTATGATGCTCAATTTTGGAAGGTGTTGTATCTTTCTAATTTATCATAAATAAGAAAGATACATGTAAGGCCTATTACTTCTTTTTCCCTAGAGGGGATGACTCTATTTTATATTATTGAGCGTATTCCATCTTGCTCTATGTCCTTGGCCCTCCAGCCTTTTTACTATTCAGCTATGTCTGGGTCATTGGTACAGTATAAAAATGTTAAAAAATTTATAGTAATTTCTATATTTTTTATACTTACCAATGACCCAGACGGGGATGGCCCTCCCAGGAGTTGGGAACTCTTGCCTCCCCGCTGAGTACATAGCGCTTACCAGGCACTGGTTATTAGAATGATTAATGGCGCCAATTTCGGAACGTCCTTGACACTGCGCATGCGCAGTGGAGGTGAAGGGCCATTCAGGACATGTTTTCTTTGGTTTTAGATGCAAATTTTGGGGATTGGGGGGCAAAATTTGTGTTTGGCCCTATATTTTAAGAGTTAGCACCAGCTATGTCTGGGTCATTGGTAAGTATAAAAAATATAGAAATTACTATAAATTTTTTAACTTTCATGTCAAAAATATTATATCACTCACTTGGTTATTTCAGGTTACTATTGTACTGAAGGACAGAGCATTGATAGCCCATTTCCTTGTCCAGCTGGCTCATATTGTCCATTGGGAAGTCCAGCTCCTGTGACATGTCCATCAGGAACATACCAAGATGAAACTGCAAAAGATATGTGTAAAGAATGTGTTGCAGGTGAGACATAATCTTCTACCTTTTCAAGTTCTAATTGGCAACTCTATTCAGTCTATATAGTACATGCATAAGAAATGTGATCCTTTGTATCTTGTCTCTCCGAATCCTCCGAGATTCATCAAGTAAGATATATATTTATTTGCCCAAAGGTATGATGGACTGAAATTAGTTATTTAATTGCCTGAAAAGTACAATGTAAATGATGGCATCATGCACTTGGAATAGTTATACCTTTCTCTAGCCTGATTTAAAAAGCTGAACATGCACACATGACTAGTTTTATTTAACCCTTTGAGACTTTAATTATCCCGACGTTCAAACGTCACTGGACTTCAACGTTTTTCAAAATTCGACATCAAACGTCGGAAAGTACAAATTAGATACATTTTTATACTGTACCAATGACCCAGACATAGCTGGTGCTAACTCTTAAAAATCTAGGGCCAAACACAAATTTTGCCCCCCAACCCCCAAAATTTGCATCTAAAACCAAAGAAATCATGTCCTGAATGGCCCTCCATACTTCGCCTCTACTGCGCATGCGCAGTGTCAAGGACGTCCCGAAATTGGCGCCATTAATCATTCTTTGTTTGGCCCTTCATCAGTTAACATCTGACTGATCTTTGTGCTTGTAAATCTCAGTTTAAATGATGCCAGACACATAAATATTAGAGAAATGGTGGTTCTAAGGAGGAAATAGAAGGAGGAGAGGAAAAATGAGTGACAGAAAATAATCAGGGCTGTAACTTAAAATTTTTTAATGAAATTATGTTAAGTTACCTATTTCCGAGGCAAGGGCCTGTTGTGGTCATTCTTGCTATAAAGTTACACTGCTTGTTCAGTGTTTTCCTCTCTCCCTTTCCTTTAAGTCCCCCCTTGCTATTCTCCCATGCTTTTGGCATATTTTCTGTAATATTATTACTAAAATTTCTTGGGAGTTTTAGCTGGATAACAGAATGAATTCTGTTCTTTTCCCCATGTTTACGTCTTCACCCATGGGTGTTTAGGCATAGTGTTCTGCATCTACCATCTGATGTTCTGCAGTTTCTTCCCTGGAAGTCTCTGTTTTGCATCAGATAGTGTATTATTGGTAACTGATTTCGGGCCAGGGTTATCAGTGCCTGGAGTCATGTTTCTGGTGTTTTTACACTTCTTGTTTACATTGACAACAGCCTCTGTGTGAGGGGGATTTCTTGTCTTGGTGTTAGTTTAATCATAACTAGATACATTATTATTATTCGTAAGTGTTGCATTAATTTTTTAACATATTTTAAAAATTTTTGTCCACACTTAGGCTTGGGATCCATTGGGGCTCAACGTTACTTTTCAGAAACTTGGGCTTTTCTGAAAAAATATTTTTTCAAAAAATTTTTTGATTTCAATTATTTTTTCTATGTTAATGGGTCATGTTATTATGTATTTTGATTTTCAGGGGTTGGTGCGAGTACAAGGACTTTGTATTCTTTTCACAATGAAAGGATATTGTTCAATTGTAATAAGAGGAAATCTTCCTCTGACTTTCATAATCATTCTATATATGTAGTCAGTGTACTCGCACTAACTCCTGTTCAGTATGTGTTAATTTCGATGACAACATGGGAAGCGTGTGTCACGGTATGTTAGCGGGGAAATGGCCACTCCTGTCCTTTCCCCGCAGGGTCACTCTAGTTTATCAATCTCTATTTCAGACGATCAAGAACAGGGTGATGTATCCGTGATGTCTTCCAAAAGTGTGCCTCCGTCGTCACAATTAATGAAGAGCTAGCGGAAAAGTGCTCATGGAAATACGTCAATTGCCTAAGAGGTCCCTAGTAGGATCGACGGCCTTTGACGTCCGCTAGCTCGCCCGGTGTAGCGTCCATTCATCGAATGGTTCGGCAGCCGGGTTCGTCCGTTGCGGTCCAGAAAGGAGTTTTGGGTGATGCGAGCACTATAAATCAACCAAGTGCACACCCAGTGACGGCGGATTAGAGGAGAGAACAGAGGAAGCCTATTAGTCCGGTTCCTAGCTCGTCCAGGTCCATCCGGGCTGCGAGCGAGAGAGGCCCCTCTCTCGTACAGCAACATCTGGCCCCAGATGTTGTGGTACAAAATGTTTTGCATTCGGAGCATACGTCCGCCGCTCGGGACGCTCCGTTATATAGACAGTCCGGAGAGACTGTCAATAAGGCTTCCTCATCCTCATGGCAGCGCACACGACCGCACCTTGGCTACGTGACCTCGGATATCCAGTCAACTTCGCCAATCAGAGAATCCACGGCGACCAGGTCACGCCATCCGGTAGCCAGGGACACGAGGCCTGTAGACTCCGGACGTTCGCATAAGAAAAGTATGCAGGAGTTAATGTACACGGAGCTTCCAGTTGCAAAGCATCGTAAGACCGCTACTGCACAGGCCTCAGTGACGGACGTGCTATCCCAAATAGCACAACATATCGCAGCATCCCAGCAACGACAGAATCTCTGTCGCATCACGTAATATCCGACAACGCTGGGTCGGGATGCTCCGCTGAAGCATCAGGTACGGACGTCCGAAAACTTCATAGGGTCCGACAGGATGGCGAAAGGGATTCGGAGGATTTCGAGCTTTCCCTTTCGGAACAACATAAGCTGCTGTATATGTCATCCGGCTTTATCTTCTAGAGGTTGTTTCGTCGGACCAGAATGCTGCGATGCCGGATAAGAGACGGATAGCATCGGTGGACACAAGAATTTTTGGATCGGTTCAGGGACATCGTCCCTCAGTTCCGACACAGTCCAATAATGTCACAGGAACTTTCGAATTATTGAACGACGCTATATATATATATGCTTGCTATTAACAAGCAAGTCTGGTTTCTTGTTCGCAAAGTTACTGAGATGTCTTTCAAAAGTGTGCCTCTGTCGTCATAGTTAAATGAAGAGCTGCGGCAATAAGTGCTCATGGAAATACATCAATCGCCTAAGAGGTCCCTAGTAGGTTCGACGGCGTTGACATTCGCTAGCTCACCCGGTGTAGCGTCCATTCATTGAATGGTTCGGCAGTCGGGTTCGTCCATTGCGGTCTAGGAAGGAGATTTGGGTGATGCAAGCACTATAATAGACAATAGTACACACCCAGTGACGACGGATTAGAGGAGAGATCAGCGGAAGCCTGTTAGTCCGGTTCCTAGCTCATCCAGGTCCGTCCGGGCTGCGAGCGAGAGAGGTCCCTCTCTCGTACAACATCATCTGGGACCGGATGTTGTGGTACAAACGTTTTGCATTCGGAGCATATGTCCGCCGCTCGGGACGCTCCGTTATATAGACAGTCCGAGAGACTGTCGATAATGCTTCTTCATCCTCACGGCAGCGCACACGACCGCACCTTCGCTACGTGACCTCGAGTACCCTGCCAGCTTCGTCATTCAGTGATTCCATGGCGTACAGGTCACGCCATCCGGTAGCCAAGGGACACGAGGCCTGTACACTCCGGTCGCTCGCATAATAGAAGTATGCACGGGGTAACGAACACGGAGCTTCCAGCGGCAAAGCATCGTAAGACCGCTTCTCCACAGGCCTCAGTGACGGACGTGCTATCCAAAATAGCACAGCTTATCGCAGCATCACAGCAAACGACAGAATCTCTGTCGGATCAGGAATAATCCGACGACGCTGGGCCGGTTCGCTCCGCTGATGCATCAGGTACGGACGACCGAACACTTCATAGGGTCCGACAGGATGGCGAAAGAGATTCGGACGATTTCGAGCTTTCCCTTTCGGAACAACAGAAGCTGCCATACATTTCTTCCGGCGTTATCTTCCAGAGGTTGTTCCGTCGGACTAGAATGCTGCGATGCTGGATAAGAGACTAATAGCGTCATTGGACATAGAGTTTTTTAATCGGTGTCAACTTCATCGCAACCTGCAAGGTCTCAACCTTCACGTATTCCGTTGTGCGGTACTTCTTGCACGGCAAGCATTGTACAGGACGAGCAGTGGATGCGATTTCTAACTGTAGGAGGACCTCCTCTTCGCTATACTATGCAGCTAAAGTGGAGGGTCTTCCGTCGTTGGTGTAGGGATCATTATGTTGATATTTTTGATCCCTCCATACCAGACATTGCAAGCTTTCTAGTATACTTGTTTGACGAGATCAACTGCAGCCTGTTACTTTTAAAGGTTATAGGTCTATGTTATCTGATACCTATGCACTCCATGATAGTTTACAATTGAGTCTAATGTCTTTAGTTAGAAACTTTTCGATAAATAGGCCTAGAATCCTTAGATTAATTCCTATATGGAATTTAGCTTGGGTTCTTATTAAACTAAAGTAACCATTTGAGCCTCTTGAGACAGTAGATTCCAAATTCTGGCCTTTTTAGACAGCAATTCTCTTAGTCTTCTCTTCTGCTGAAGAGTCAGTGAGCTTCATGCACTATCGGTGGACGATTCTCACTTTTGTAGTATCGGAAACACTATTACCTTTGCTACTAATGTTGGATTTTTGGTTAAGAATCAGGCTCCAAATAAATATCCGGAACCTTTTGTTATTAAGGTCCTTCCATTTCGAATGGGCATAGGCCTTTACTCTGTCCGGCTAGAGCTTTATGTATTTATAAACAGATCTCAGTTTATCAGTAAGGACGTAAAGCTTCTTCTGTCTCTGATGCCTAATAGAAAGGACATTACGGTCCATTCTATTGCTAAGTGGATTCAATTAACAATCGGTACTGCTTATGATAATCTATCTTTAACTCAGCAGTCTGTGCTTAAGATTTCGGCTCATGAAGTAAGAGCTCTTTCTACATCTTGGGCTTACGCAAATAGTGTTGCTATTATAGATTTAATGAAGGCTGCATATTGGTCTCAGCCATCCACATTCACGAATTTTTATCTCAGAAATATTGAGTCCATTTCTGGAGGCCTGCATTGTTTAGGTCCATTATCTGCTGCTCAGAATGTCGTTCACTAAACAGTTGCAACTATAGTTATGCAGGCTTTCTGTTCCGGCAGTGACTCCGTCCTGCTGCCTTGTTCGCTCTGGGCTATTTGACCCAGGGCAAGGGGAAGGGGGGGGGGGAGGGTGTTCCCTTGGGTCACCTGTTTTATTATGAAAACAAGGGGATACCTCCTCCGGAGGCAGTAATTCTGAGCTGTTACTGGGATGGTTTTAAAGTGAAAAGTTTATGTTTTAAAAATTCATTCATGTCATAGTTTTAAAGTATAGCATTTGAATATGTCACGTGTCAAACGGGCGTTAATATACAATCCTCGGACACTTTTAAAGAGTATAAAGAGTCTCAATTCTCTGGACTAACTTTATTTATTGGCTTACTTTAAAAATAATTAGTATAAGGATTATACTGGATGTTAATAGAGAACATGGATGTTATGATGCTCAATTATGGAAGGTGTTGTGTCTTTCTAATTTATCATAAATAAGAAAGATACATGTAAAGCCTAATACTCCTTTTCTCCTCTAGGGGATGACTCTATTTTATATAGTTGAGCTTATTGGATTTTCCTCTATGTCCTAGGCCCTCCAGCCTTTTTACTATTCAGCTATGTCTGGGTCATTGGTACAGTATAAAAATGTTAAAAAATTTATAGTAATTTATATATTTTTTATACTTACCAATGACCCAGACGGGGATGGCCCTCCCAGGAGTTGGGAACTCATACCTCCCCGCTGAGTACATAGCGCTTACCAGGCACTGATTGTAAGAATGATTAATGGCACCAATTTCGGGACATCCTTGACACTGCACATGCGCAGTAGAGGCGAAGTATGGAGGGCCATTCAGGACATGATTTCTTTGGTTTTAGATGCAAATTTTGGGGGTTGGGGGGCAAAATTTGTGTTTGGCCCTAGATTTTTAAGAGTTAGCACCAGCTATGTCTGGGTCATTGGTAAGTATAAAAAATATATAAATTACTATAAATTTTTTAACTTTTTCGCATTAGTGATTATCTGGTTGAGGGCTAGATTATTTTTGGTGGTCTGAATTAGCTATACAAAACTTGTTTTATTACAAATTATTGGAGAGTGCCCACAGGCACTCTCCAATAATTTGTAATAAAACAAATTTATATAAACAAAATATTATTTGTGTTTGACTGAATATGAAATATAAGCACGGAAAGTGATGGCTTTTGCTCTGGTATCCTCATTTTTTTAAAGCCCTGATAGTGGCACTCAGCCAGTTAAGATGTCTTGACAGCAGGATTATATTAGTATTTTAAGCTGCGATAACATTTAGCTCAACGGTTGTCACTGAGCACTATTCGGGAGAAAATAGGAATTGCGATCAAAATTTAAAAAATCGAAAAATAACAAAACAAATTACAACAAAGTATCAACGCGCTGTTTGATTTTGTACGTCATAAGATGTACAAAAGTATCAAATGGTTAAAAGTTGATAAAACAAGCATGGTAAAAGTATAAAAATTATCCATACTATTGTTTGAAACAAATTTATCACAATTGATATTCCATAATTCCAAAATAATAATTCAAATAATAATTCTTACTCAAAGAGATTGTTCCACTAACATCTGTGAAAATAAAAAACTCTTAAAATTTAAAGACTTTTCTTTTATTCTTTATCCTGATTAAACACTGGGAAATGGAGGGCCACTCACCTTCTATTTACTCACAGAGGGGCCTGCTTTGAAACATGGAATATTCCTTCAGGATCTTTCTCTTTACCATCCACAGATTTATCTTGCTTCTTCCTTTACAGGTTATTACTGTAGTATAGCCAATGCTCCTATGGTGTCATACTTAAACTATGAATGTCCAGAAGGCCACTACTGCCCAAGTGGAACCAAATGGGCCACACAGTATGGATGTCCTGCAGGAACATATAATCCATATACACAGCTTGAATCTGTAGAAGAATGTACAGCTTGTAATCCAGGAAAATATTGTGCAACAGTTGGATTGGCAAACTACACAGGTACCTTAGCTCTTAAATATCAGATTTCTTTCTGCCCAGTACAGTGATAAATAAAGATAAGCAAAGCCAGCTGGTTGTGATCCCATTTTGGACACCACCTCGAATCTGATACAAATCACAGGACATGCACATTATCATGATAATTCTTTTATCTAACAATTCTGTCAGATAAACAGATTAAATCTTAAATTATTAGTCCCCTATGGGAACCGTAAGGGGACTATAGGATTGCACTCCATCCATCCGTCTGTCTGTCTGTCTGTCTGTCTGTCTGTCTGTCTGTCTGTCTGTCTGTCTGTCTGTCTGTCTGTCTGTCTGTCTGTCTGTCTGTCTGTCTGTCTGTCTGTCTGTCTGTCTGTCTGTCTGTCTCTCCATCTGTCCATCCATCTGTCCATCTGTCAGTCTGTTTTTATGTTACCACCTCTCCCTCCAACATACTTTAAGCTACACCTTTCATATTTGATACACGGATAAATGGTTCTGAGGGGATGATGCACGCTCAAAATCTTTGTTTCAAAATCCAAGATTGCGGAATGGCGGCCATTTTTGTTGTGTTTTTTTAAGCTTTTTTCTCTATTTTATGTTACCACCTCTCCTCCAACATGCTTTAAGCTACACCTTTCATGTTTGGTACGTGGATAAATGGTTCTGAAGGGATGATGCACGCTTAATATTTGTTTTTCAAAATCCAAGATGGCGGAATGGCGGCCATTTTTGCTGTGTTTTTTAAGCTTTTTTTTCTCTATTTTTATGTTACCACCCCTCCCTCCAACATGGTTCAAGCTACACTTCTCTCAATTCTCAATTTTTAGATTCCATTCACATTTGAAATCCTGTCTGATAACCTGTATTTTACCCAAACCACCCCCCAGAGGTCTGACACTCCTGTTGACTGTTGTCATGAAACCCGAATTGTCCCCAAGCCGAACCGTCCCCAGGCCGAACCATCCCCAGGTCAAAGCTTCCCCAATTATTTTACCAAAACTGCCCCCCCCCCCCCCCCCCCCCCCAGGTCTGATACTCCTGTTGACTGTGGTCATGTCTTATGTGACAAAAACACCTTATGTCACAAAAGCGCCTTAGGGGACTAATACCACCTCTGTGGTCAAACACTTGTTAATACAGCTTCGGGACATAATGTTGAGCGAGAAAATTAAAAAAAAAACAACATATTTTATGGAACAATATTGTTGTGCACTGTAACAAACAATGAGTAACACGGTCACCGCAAATTTTCGAAGTTGCGTTGTAAAATTATTCACTCTCAATGTCACTTCATATGATGCTATGCTTAAATTTACAAGTGTGTAATATTTAATTGTACAGTTTCTGTTTATTGTGGGGGTGGGGTGGGGGAGGCATTGGCTATTAATAGTTCTGTCGCTAATATTTTGTTTTGTTTGTAAGCAATCAGCTGAGTCGATCACTTGAACGCACATAGAATGTATTCATGCACCTGTTATAATAGCCCGTTCCGGAAACGAGTCATCTATATGATACGGAATCAGAATGAGTCCCCTATATGATACAGAATCGGAACACATTATGTGATACGGAACGTTTCTTGTGGTTTTCAAGTCAAAATCTATATGATTGTTAGATAAAATGGGTTTTACATAATCACATATAGACACAAAGAATACTATTATCATTTGCATATGATTGTCACTCCTCAAACTTTTCATTATACCTCTAGTACAAGGTTGTTCTGGATATGGATTGTTCCGTTTAAAATAGAGCAGACAGACTTATGGCAGGGACCAACTGTGAGGGCGACTAGGGCGATTATGTCGCCCTTCTAAGCCCAAAGTCGCCTAGAAAAATAGTCGGGACGATTACAAGTCGCCCTCCAAAAATTGGCCAAAATGTGGAAAGGCTGAACTGAGTGATGCAAGGTTAACATGAAAATGATTATTTTCAAAAATCGAATGTGCTCGAGTGTGATAAATGGGCATTTTAATTCGTCAAATAAACGTCCATTTATTTGAAATCACATGACAATCAACTGTCCATTGTCGCTTTTGGCGGATTTTTTTTATTTCTATTTTGTTCCGTTTCAGTCGGAGCTTCAAGTGTCGAAACGAAAATGGGTGAATTACGCGACTCCACAAAATAACCCAGTTTGAAAGTAGGTTACGTCGCTTAGAATGCTGAAAATGTATACACAACGGACATATTTTATATCACAGTATTTTTATTTCGTTTTGCTGACGACTGTTACCTGTGGGGCCGTCTATTCCCCGAAAAACACAAATGGAATTGAAACACATGAAAAAAAAGCTTTTGTGATGACAAGAAAAGCTTTGTACTGGACACAAGTGTGCATGTGGACGATCTTGAAAAAGAGTCCTCCTAAACACCGGAATGACATGAAATGACACAAAATGACACAGGAATACCATAAAAATGATGCAGAATGACACTTCTTTTACAAAATACTCGCCCCCCCCAGGATGTATTTTGTTTATTAACTAACAAAGTACCTCCCAAGCAACCTTCTTACATCTGGTCCTGTTCACACTTTCAGACTTAGGAAATTATTAGCTTAGTAGACTTTGGTGAAAGGCAACCACAGGAGAGTGCTAGGGGATTGGATTGGCATGAAGAAGATGGGAGGGTCATGAAGGAGAGGTAGCAGTGGAGGATTTTTAGTCAATAATTACTTTGGGATTTTTTAACCTGGCATAGATGCATCATAGACAACTGGACCTGGATTATTTGGATGTTAATGGAGGACCACAAATTGAAACTATGAAGGGGGGTGGGTGGGAGGGTGGTACATGAATATTCTTAATTTTCCCCACTTGCCTACGAAGTCTTCCTACATGACTCTGCAGTCTCCCTTTTTTTCTGGAGGGAGACCTGAAGTCTCCCTAAAATTCCCCCCTAGGCTGGTCCCTGACTTATGGTACAGTGAAGCCCACTTAATTGTAAATCTCTTAATTGAATAACCCTGTTAATTGAATATAATTTCCAAACACAAAACCATTTACCATACTTTCAGTAAAAATTTGCCCTGTTAAATGCATATGAATTATAGAATAAACTCCTGTTTATTGAAAAAAAATCTTTCAATATGTCATGGAATTATCCTGAAAATGACAAATTTTCCTTGTTTATAGACCTATTTGGCCTCACAACATCCATTACAGGCATTTAAGCTCCTTGAGCTCTGTCAAACATGACATAATAGAATAAATGCTCAGTTTATCTCTAGAATACAACAAAGTGGCAAATCTCTCTTAATTGGATACTCCTGTTAATTAAATATTTTTTACTGATGAAGTGGTTATTCAATTAACAGGATTCTACTGTATTTATCTTGTACTAGTGTTCTGTGCTCCAGCAGTGTATCAGTATTTAACTACCAATTTTCACTAAAAAATCTGATTTGCTAACTAATAAGCACATGTGCTAAGGCTGTTAGAAAAAGATACTTGTTTCTTGGGCAACTCCGTTGATACTCTTTTGTACTTGCAGGGCTATATATTTAACCAACTATATCTTGTTAGACAGAGCTCACAGAGCTCTGTCAAGCAAGATATATTTAGTTAAATACATGTATGTGACTGCGATATGGGAAATTTTCACTGCTCAGTACATTTTCCTCAGAATAATGTAAGAAGTTAAATAAATAATTCCAACCATTTTTCTTGATTGTTTTATGAATTAAAAAAAAAAGAAAACTGAACCTCTCTTCCTCGTTATAAAATTGAGGTAAAATTGCCTGAGAAACAAGAAAATATTGTGCTAGAGTTGGATTGGTAAACTACACAGGTACCTTAACTCATAAATATCAGATTTTTTTTGGCCTTTTTTCTGCCCATTACAGTGAAAAAATAGGTTTTACATAATGACATATAGATACCAAGAATACTATTATCATTTACATATGATTGTCAATCATCGAACCCTTCACTATACAATTAGTACAAAGTTGTTCCGGATATGGATTGTTCTGGATAAAATAAAGCAGACCGACTTATGGTATCTATTTTGCTCTAGACTTATAGTATCTACACTGATGTAGCAGTGTATCAGTATTGAACTACAAACTTTATCCCTTTCCTCCATTGCATCGCATAATATAACTTACCATTAGTTTACGTCCCTGTGGTGAATCTCCAGGATGTGAAGCAGTGCTTGTTTACTATGGTAAACAGGCTCTGTTTTACTGGTAAAATAAGACCCTGGTCATCAATGCCTTCTGTGGAAGTCCTCTGAAATGTGCAACATGGGTATAAATGCTCTAGACTTATAGTATCTACACTGATGTAGCAGTGTATCAGTATTGAACTACAAACTTTATCCCTTTCCTCCATTGCATCACATAATATAACTTATTAGTTTACGTCCATGTGGTGAATCTCCAGGATGTGAAGCAGTGCTTGTTTACTATGGTAAACAGGCTCTGTTTTACTGGTAAAATAAGACCTTGGTCACCAATGCCTTCTGTGGAAGTCCTCTGAAATGTGCAACATGGGTATAAATGATTGGCTGAACTTAACTTTATATCCATGTTGCGATCACAATTAGCCATTGTGCAGAAACATATGACCTTAAATCCCAATAAATAAATAAATAAATAATTTAATAATGAAATAAATAAATAAATAAATAAATAAATAAATAAATAATTTAAGAGAAGAAACTCAAAATATAACCTGGGATATTCTAGGCCAACCTTTAGATGCTGTTCCAATAAGAGTTAACATTGTTTTATGTTCAAGGCTGTTTTAAGAAAAACACATTTTGACCAATGTATTTGGTGAAAGTTTGATTAAAAATTTTTATGACCAATCGATTGTTTACAGGAATTAGGTTTCACATAATCAGCATGAAAACACAATGAGAATTCTCATAAAGTTTTGTACCCACTTCATTGAGTATAAAGCCACTAGAATGGTGAGATAGAAACGGTTCAGTAATGGTGATTTCGCATTTCTGCAGCTTTTAGCTCCTTCTATGGTGCTGGTAGATATTCCTGACCAACACAATTTCTCTTGCCACTGAAAGAAGTATAATTTGGACACATTGAACCAAACTCCTCCACCCCCCCCCCCCCCCCCCCCCCCCCCAATGACATTGATTTTTTCACCAGTAATGTCTTGAGTTAAATTTATTTGAATTTTTCATCAAATCTAGTCATGGCTGCTTCGTTAATTGCCAATTTTACTGACCAAGCTAACGGTCATGGTTGTGTGTGATTTCAAAATATTTTCCACATAATCACTTTACTCAGGCACAAAACACTGACACAAAAATTAATCTGAAAACCTTTCCCAAATTTGCAATTTGCATTTCCATGTTCTGTTTTCCCCCATACTTTGCCACTACTTCCTCATAAATCCTAACCAGTTCAGTATTTGGTGTCCCTTTGCAGAGACAGATAAGAAAACTTAATAAAGTCAAATTATAGAGTTTATTGCAGCAAATATACTCTCTTGCATTTCTAAAAAACATCCCAATTGAAAAAAAGCATGAGATGCACTAATTCTTTTATGAACCTCCCTCTCATACTAGTCTCCTGTAGTGTTGTCTTGTCAGTTGTGGATGTTTCGCACACCGTATCTTACCAAACAACATTGCAGGAGAAAATATCCATTATGCCTCACAAAGTAGATCTTCTATTTCTCAAGCCATTTTTGTAAAATTGCATGTTGGCAGGCATTTTTTTATTTTATTTCTTTGTAATTATTTATTTGCCACCAAAAAGTTCAGGCTCTTGGTTTGTTTTATGTTTTAGACCTTATAATCTACAAAATAGCATGGGTGGTGGTGTATTTTGTCCCTTGAATGCAAGATGGCTTTGCAGTTCTAAAGCATTGCAAAGCCTTGTTACACTCAAGGGACTAATTTATCAATTTTATTAACTTGGGTAAAATATCAGACATGAACCATTTAATTTAAAAAAAATTGTTTTCTTTGGTTATAAAAAGAGAGCATGCAGCAGCCAAAAGGACCATTCAGGGGGCCTGAGAAAGAGATTTTTAACTTTTTGGGGCCTTATAGAATACTATAATACAATGGATCCCTCTAAAAAATTGGATTTTGACTAATTTGTTAACCTTAAAGGCCTAATTCTGATTTTGATCAGTTTTTACTACAACAGAACAGGAGCCCCACATCAAGTCTTTTGGAAAACTTGCAAATTACATTCTAAGTACCTTGGTAGTTGTTTCTAGGCAGGTCTAGGCTGTATTTATAGGCAGCCATGACATGCCTAAAAGCCACTGCAAAGCCACAGGATGTAGCCTGTAGGCTATCAAAAGTGTAGCCAAGACTTGCCTGAAAGCATCTGCAAAGCCACAGTATATAGGCTGTCAAAAGTGTAGCACAAATGTATAAAAATCTTCAGACCTTTAACCCTTATTTATTTATTTATTTATTTATTTATTTATTTATTTATTTATTTATTTGTGTTTAAGGTCAGATAATTATGCACAATGGCTAATCATGACCGTGACAGTCTTAAAGGTGGAGGAAGCGGGAGTGCCCGGAGAGAACCACTGAGCATCGACGAGCAAAAGTCAGCTACTCAACATTCTAACTCTGTTTAAGCTCCACTCAAGCAGGGTTACAATGGTTGAAGATATGTGCACCATCGACGTGCAGTACGCCTTAGTACACGTCAGCATGGATTGAGAGGTTTTCTGCTGTCTTTTCACACTCAGCATATACAGAAAGTGCATATTATACAAATTAACTAATTTAATTTTAACTCTCAGGGCCTAATTCCAACTTTTATCACTTTTTACTGCAGCAAAACAGGTGCCCCAACATGTTGTTTATGGGGAAACTTGCAAGTCACGTTCTAAGTGCCCTGGCAATCATTTCTTGGCAGCCAAGACTTGCCTAGAAACAACTACAAAGCTAGAGGATGTAGACTGTTTTTAGTTATTCTCTTTAGATTTTAGTTATATACATCAATCCAAAAATGTAAAAAGTTTTGAGTCTCCCAATTTGGAAGACACTGCAAGTTAATAAAAACGTCCATTGAGGGGGTTCAAATTCAATGAGCAATTGCCTGAGAATCAAATCATTTTTTTTTTTTTGGCCTTAATATTATTTTCTACTTTTATTACATGATCGAATCAAGAGATATTACTCATTAGCTGCACAATATCAACATTTTATGATTCCAGGAGACTGCAATGCCCGGTTTTGGTGTAAAAATGGTTCTTCCATTGCTACACCTACTGACAGTGTCACTGGAGAACATTGTCCAGAAGGATTTTACTGCCCACAAGGCACAACAGTACCAACACCCTGTCCACTCGGAACATGGTCAAACAGCAAGAGTTTAGGGGTAGCTGGCGAGTGTCAGGATTGTACTGGAGGATTCTACTGTAATGGTACAGGTCTGAGAGAACCATCAGGCCCTTGTGATCCAAGGTTTGTAAATATTATTGTAGTTAGACCTTTACCTAACCCATCTAGGACTGACACTTGCAACATATTTTCTCAGTGAACTGAAAATTGTTCATTTTGGCCTCAGTAGTATGGTTCATAACCATCATTGGAATAAACTCGATAAGTATATTCCAGTGAGACAAAAATTGAAAGAATAATTTAACTTGAATGGTGATCTTTGCAAAGAGCCAAAGCCAGATATAACTTCTGCTTTAGCTAAAGAATTACCTTTCACTTAACAATATGGCAATATGTGATAGTTAAGGAAATTGGAAATGTTAGACAGTTTCTTTGCCATCAAAAGTTCATGTTCTTGGTTTGTTTTATGTTTTAGGCCTCATAATGTACAGAATAGCTTGGGTGGTGGTGTATTTCGTCTCGTGAGTGCAACAAGGCTTTGCAATGCTAAAGCATTGTAGAGCCTTATTGCACTCAGGGACAAATTTATCAATTTTATTATCTTGGGTAAAATATCAGACATAAACCATTTAATTTTTATTTTTTTAATTCCATTGGTTATAAAAAGAGAGCATGCGGCAACCACAACGACCATGCAGAAGGGCCTGAGAAACAATTTTTTTTACCTTTTTAGGCCTGATTGTTGTAGTTTTATCACGCTTCCAGTCTTATTAGATGCTATTATGACCTGGAAGCTGTCTAGCACTCAAATAGGGCATCGCCCATGTTTAGATTCACTTCTCTAGAATATTTCAGTTGGTTGGAAAAGTGAACTTATGGTTTGCTTTTCTGATGAACTGATATATTCCAGATAATTAAATATGAAAAATTCCATAAAAATTAATATTTTTATACTGTACCAATGACCCAGACATAGCTGGTGCTAACTCTTAAAATATAGGGCCAAACACAAATTTTGCCCCCCTATCCCCAAAATTTGCATCTAAAACCAAAGAAAACATGTCCTGAAAGGCCCTCCACACTTCGCCTCTACTGCGCATGCGCAGTGTCAAGGACGTTCCAAAATTGGCGCCATTAATCATTCTAAGTTTGGCCCTTCATCAGTTAACATCTGACTGATCTTTGTGCTTGTAAATCTCAGTTTAAATGATGCCAGACACATAAATATTAGTGAAATGGTGATTCTAAGGAGGATAGAGAAGGAGGAGAGGAAAAAATGTGTGACAGAATATTATCAGGGCTGTAACTTAAAATTTTTTAATGAAATTATGTTAAGTTACCTATTTTCGAGGCAGCAGCCATTTTGTTGTCATTCTGATTATTTAGTTACACTGTTTTTTAAGTGTTTTCCTCTCTCCCTGTCCTTTAAGTTCCCCCTTGCTATTCTCCCATGCTTTTGGCATAGTTTTTGTAATTATTATTACTAAATTTTCTTGGGAGTTTTAGCTGAATAACAGAATGAATTCTGTTCTTTTCCCCATGTTTACGTCTTCACCTACGGGTGGTTAGGCGTTGTGTTCTGCATCTACCATCTGATGTTCTGCAGTTTCTTCCCTGGAAGTCTCTGTTTTGCATCAGATAGTGTATTTTTGGTAACTGATTTCGGGCCTGGGTGCCTGGAGTCTTATTTTAGTGTTTTTACACTCATTGTTTACATTTACAACAGCCCTCTGTGTGAGGGGGGGATTTCTAATAAATAATATCTTTATGTTATTTTAATCATAACTAGATACATTATTATTGTTCGTAAGTGTTGAATAAATTGTTTAAAATATTTTAAAATTTTTGTCCACACTTAGGCTTGGGATCCATTGGGGCTCAACGTTACTTTTCAGAAACTTGGGCTGTTCTGAAAAAATATTTTTTCAAAATATTTTGATTTCAATTATTTTTTCTATATTAATGGATCATATTATTATTATGTATTTTGATTGCCAGGGGTTAGTGCGAGTACCAGCACTTGTTTTCTTTTCACATTGAAAGGATATTGATTAATTGTAATAAGAGGAAGTCTTCCTCTGACTTTATAATCATTCTATATGTGGTCAGTGTACTCGCATTAACTCCTGTTCTGTATCGTATGATTTCGATGACAATATGGGAAGCGTATTTCACGGTATGTTATTGGGGAATTGGACACTCCAGTCCTTTCCCCGCAGGGTCACTCTACTTTATCAATTTCTATTTCAGACGATCAAGATTAGGGTGATGTATCTGTGATGTCTTCCAACAGTGTGCCTCCGTCGTCACATTTAATGAAGGGCTAGCGGAAAAGTGCTCATGTAAATACGCCAATTGCCTAAGAGGACCCTAGTAGGTTCGACGGCCTTTGACGTCCGCTAGCTCGCCCGGTGTAGCGTCCATTCACCGAATGGTTCGGCAGCCGGGTTCGTCCGTTGCGGTCTAGAAGGAATTTTGGGGTGATGCGAGCACTATAAATCAACCTAATGCACACCCAGTGACGGCGGATCGGAGGGAGAATGGAGGAAGCCTTTTAGTCCGGTTCATAGCTCGTTCCGGTCCATCCGGACGGCAAGCGAGAGAGGCCCCTCTCTCGTTCAACAACATCTGGCCCCAGGTGTTGTGGTACAAAATGTTTCGCATTCGGAGCATACGTCCGTCGCTCGGGACGCTCCGACATATAGTCAGTCCGGAGTAGACTGTCAATAAGGCTTCCTCATTCTCATAGTTGCGCACACGACCGCTCTTGGCTACGTGACCACGGATATCCAGTCAGCTTCGCCAGTCAGAGATTCATCGGCGACCAGGTCACACCATCCGGTAGCCAGGGACACGAGGCCTGCAGACTCCGGACGTTCGCATAGGAAGTGTGCGGGAGTCAACGTACACGGAGCTTCCGGCGGCAATGCATCGTAAGACCGCTACTGCACAGGCCTCGGGAACGGATGTGCTTTCCTAAATAGCACAGTTTATCGCAGCATCCCAGCATCAACTGAATCTGTCGCATATTTTTTATCCGACGATGCTGGGTCAGGACGCTCCGCGGAAGCGGGTACGGACGTCCGAAAATTTCATCCGGTCCGACGGGATACCGAAAGGGATTTGGAGGATTTCGAGCTTTCCCTTTCGGAACAATATATGCTGTTGTGTATGTCATCTGACTTGGTCTTCTACAGCTTCTTTCGTCGGACCAGAATGCTGCGATGCCGGATAAGAAACTGATAGCGTCGGTGGACTTAGAAATTTTGGGTTCGGTTCAGGGACATCGTCCCTCAGTTCCGACATAGTCCAATAATGTCACACAAACTTTCGAATTATTGAACGACGCTATATATATTATTATTTTATGCTTGCTATAACCAAGCATTTCTGGTTTCTTGTTCGCAAAGTTACGGAGATGTCTTTCAAAAGTGTGCCTCTGTCGTCATAGTTAATGAAGAGCTAGCGGCAATAAGTGCTCATGGAATAGGTCTATCGCCTACGGAGTGACATTCGCTAGCTCACCCGGTGTAGCGTACATTCATCGAATGGTTCGGCTGCCGGGTTCGTCCGTTGCGGTCTAGGAAGGAGATTTGGGTGATGCGAGCACTTTAATTACTTTAGTACTCACCCAGTGACGGCAGATTGAGGACAGATCGGAGGAAGCCTGTTAGTCCGGTTCCTAGCATGTCCAGGTCCGTCCGGGCTGTGAGCGAGAGAGGTCCCTCTCTCGTCCAACAACATAGGGGACCGCATGTTGTGGTTCAGATAATTTACATTCGGAGCATATGTCTGTCGGTTGGGACGCTCCGTTAAATTGACAGTCCTAGAGACTGTCCTTAATGCTTCCTCATCCTCACAGCAGGGCACACGACCGCACATTGGCTACGTGGCCTCGAGTATCTGATCAGTTTCGTCATTCAGTGATTCCACGGCGAATAGGTCGCGCCATCCGGTAGCCAAGGGACATGAGGCCTATACACTCCGTTCGCTCGTATATTGGTAGTATGCACGGGGTAATGATCACGGAGCTTCCAGCGGCAATGCTTTGTAGGACCGCTTCTCCTCAGGCCTCAGTGACGGACGTGCTATCCGAGTTAGCACAGTTGTTTCGCAGCATCCCAGCAATTGACAGTTTCTTGGTCGAATCAGGAATTATCTGACGGCGCTGGGTCGGTGCGGTCCGCGGTTGCATCAGGTACGGACGACCGAACGCTTTATAGGGTCCGACAGGATGGCGAAAGGGATTCGAAAGTTTTCGAGTTTTCCCTTTAGTAGTATCGGAAGCTGCCTTTCATATCTTCTGGCATTATCTTCCAGTGATTGTTATTTCGGACTTCATTGCTACGATCTTGGATAAGAGACTTATAGCGTCATTGGACTCGGATTTTTCGATCGGTTAAGGGACATTGTCCCTGACTTACCGATGCAGTCCAATAATGTCATTACAACATGTGTTTTATTTTTCGACGCTATATATGCATACAAGCCTACTACCAAGCATGATAGTTTAGTTTCTTGTCCGCGTTGCTCATTTCTGCCGTTTTATCATTTATACGAATAGTTTATTTTGGCAGAGCAGGGCATACCGAGAGTTCATATGCATCTAGACGGTGTGGTTAAAGACTGGAAATATTCTTTTTCGCCATTTATGTCTTTTCCAACTTCAATGTTGGAAACGACATGATGTATAGTAGACTTAACTTAGACGCTTTATCATACGTAATCCGCCTTACTGAGGCGTTATCATTATGTCTTCATGAAAAGATTTACGGGATATTATTCTCAATGTAATTTCTTTTGAGGGCAGTAGTTTGTTCACGTATAACTCCGCCCTTCAGTGGCTGATTGGAGTTGGTTAGACATGACGCAGCCCTAGCTACATCCACACGCGTGGATAGTAAGGTTAAGAACTCTCTCAGAGTCGCTTCGTTCTCGGAGGAGCTTCTCTTCGACGGCAACTTTTCGGCAATCCATGAATTGCTCGATTTACACGTTCTCTTGTCTATCTAGTGTTACAAGAGATTCAGACTGGGGCAAACATTCGGTGGTTGACTCAGAGAGTGCCACCGCAGTTGCCGGACCCGAGTGTGGCTGTTATGACGGTTGCCAGTCAAACAGATTGGGATATAATACTGATCCCAACGGATTCGAAGTGCCTGGGTCTTTGGGTTCTGCAGTCTCTTAGCAACCAATTTTCTTCCGCGGAATAATGTTTCTTAGGCTTGCTTTATGTCATTGCATGAACATTATTCAGAAACGCATGCCCAAATCCTGTCCGTTAATTCGACAGTAGTGGCGTATCTCCGGAACCAGGGAGGCACTCTTTCGTTTCCGTTATTCAATTTAATGGAAAGAATCCGTCTGTTGGTTATAGTACACCAAGTTCTGTTTCGGTCCGTCATATTCCGGGTCGTCTGATTGTTTTACCGGACTCCCGTTCACTTACGGGTCGCTTGTTGCTGTCAGAATGGACTCTCAACAAACAAGTATTCAGTCAGATTTGCTATCTATGGGAGCGCCCAATGATGATTTATTTACGACACAGCTTGCTAATCTATTGCAGACGTATGTGTTGGCTTGTCCAGATCTCTGAGCTAATGTTGTTAACGCTCTATTGATCTATAGGACGGAATGATAGGATACACGTATCCTCCGGCGCTGTTGTTTCAGCAGGTATTGCTAAGATAAACAACCACAATACATTTCTGTTGATAGCATCTCTATCTTCACAGAGATCATGGGTAATTTACTCTCTTGTCTACTGTGGGACTTAACGTGAAATCTTCCTCAATGTGAGGATCTTTTTTCACTGGGTAAATCGTGTCATCTTTATCACAACCCGCAAGGTCGCAACCTTCATGTATTCCGTTGTGTGGTCCGTATTGCATTGTAAGCATTGTACTGGACGAGCTTTGGACGCGATTTCTTACTATAGGAGATCCTCTTCTTCGCTATTCTATGCAGCTAAAGTGGAGGCTCTTCCGTCGTTGGTGTAGGGATCATTATGTTCATATTGTTGATCCCTCCATACTACTCATTGCAATTTTTAAGTATACTTGTTTCACAAGATCTACTGCAGCCTGTTATTATTAAGGTTATAGGTTTATGTTACCTCATACCTATGCACTCTAGGATAGTTTACAATTGAGTCTTATGTCTCTTTATCTAAGTCAGTTAGTAACTTTTTGATTAATAGACTTAGAATCTTTAGATTAAATTCCTATATGGATTTTAACTTCGGTTCTTATTTAGCTAAGTAATCATTTGAGCCTCTGGAAACAGTAGTTTTCAAATTCTGACCTTTTAGACAGTAATTCTGTTGGTTTCTCTTTTAGAGTCAGTGAGTTTCATGCACTATCGATGGATGATTTTCACTTTCGTAGTTTCGGAATCACTATTCCGTTACTATTTAGGTTGGATTTTTGCATTAGAGTTAGGCTCCTAATATCCGGAACCTGTTGTTATTAAGGTCCTTCCGTCTTCGTACGGGCATAGGCCTTTACTCTTTCCGGGTAGAGTTTATGTATTTATAAACAGATATCTGTTTATTACTATGGGCGTAAGCTTCTTCGATCTTTGATGCCTAGTAGAAGGACGTTACGCTCCATTCTATTGTTAATGGATTCTATTAACTATCGGTACTGCTTATGGTATATCATTGACTTAGCAGTTGTGCTTAAGATTTCGGCTCATGAAGTAAGAGTTCTTCTACATCTTGGGCTTACGTTAATTCTGTCGCTATTTTAGATTTTTGAAGGCTGCTCATTGCGCTCAGCCATTCACATTCATGAATTTTTATCTCAGAAATATCGAGTCCATTTCTGGAGGCCTCTATTGCTAGGTCTATTATCTACTGCTCAGAATATCATTCACTTAACAGTTGCTACTATATATAGGTAGGCTGTCTGTTTCGGCAGTGTCTCCGTTCTGCTGCCCTCTTCGCTCTGGGCTATTTGTCCCAGGGCAAGAAAAAGGGGGGGGGGGGGGGGGAAGGTGTTCCCTTGGGTCACCTGTTTTACTATGAAAACAAGGGGATACCTCCTCCGGAGTTAGTAATTCTGAGCTGTTATTGGGATGGTTGTTTAGTGAGAAGTTTAGGTTTTTAAAATTCATTCAAGTCTTAGTTTTTAAAGTATAGCTCTTGATTATTGCATATGTCAACGGACATGATTATGCAATCCTCAGACACTTTTAGGAGTATAAGAGTCTCTATTCTCTAGACTTACTTTATTTATTGGCTTACTTTAAAAATTATTAGTATAAGGATTATATTGGATATTAATAGAGTACATGGATGTATGAAGCTCAATTTTGGAAGGTGTTGTATCTTTCTAATTTATCATAAATAAGAAAGATACATGTAAGGCCTATTACTTCTTTTTCCCTACAGGGGATGACTCTATTTTATATTATTGAGCATATTCCATTTTGCTCTATGTCCTTGGCCCTCCAGCCTTTTTACTATTCAGCTATGTCTGGGTCATTGGTACAGTATAAAAATGTTAAAAAATTTATAGTAATTTCTATATTTTTTATACTTACCAATGACCCAGACGGGGATGGCCCTCCCAGGAGTTGGGAACTCTTGCCTCCCCGCCGAGTACATAGTGCTTACCAGGCACTGGTTTTTAGAATGATTAATGGCGCCAATTTCGGAACGTCCTTGACACTGCGCATGCGCAGTAGAGGCGAAGTGTGGAGGGCCTTTCAGGACATGTTTTCTTTGGTTTTAGATGCAAATTTTGGGGATTGGGGGGCAAAATTTGTGTTTGGCCCTATATTTTAAGAGTTAGCACCAGCTATGTCTGGGTCATTGGTAAGTATAAAAAATATAGAAATTACTATAAATTTTTTAACTTTTTGTGAATCAAAGCTAGAAATGTTGCTCAGTTGAGACTTGGATTTGATCGACATTACAATCAGAAAGGAAGACTCACCACAGCTGTAGTTTTATGATTACGCCACATATAGATCCACAATTTATGTTGATATCTTGATATTTTCAAGGGGAATTAAATACTCATTGAATATAACAATGAAAGTGAAAAATAACATGAACCATTAGGCCTAAAAAAGTTAAAAATCTGTTTCTGCAGCCCTCCCACGTGGTCCTTTTGGCTTCCACATGCTCTCATTTTATAACCAATGCAAACTTGAAAAAAATTAAAATTAAATGGTTTATGTCTGATATTATACCCAAGTTAATAAAATTGGTCAATTTGTCTCTTGTGTGCAACAAGGTTTTGCATTAAAGCATTTGCAAAGCCTTCTTGCCCACAAGGGACGAAATACACCACAACCCAAGCTATTCTGTAGATTAAGAGTCCTAAAACATAAAGCAAACCAAGAACATGAACTTTTGATAGCAAAGAAATAATTAAAAAATAAGAAAGAAAATAAAAAAAACTCCCGCCCAAATGCATTTTTACCAAAAAATGGCCTGAGAAGATCTACATTGTGAACTTTTTCATTCAGGCTTGGAAATAGTCTGCGAACAGTTGTTTAGATTATTTGGGGATTACATCAGTTGTAAATATGCAAATGAATTACAGGTTACGACAAAATTATAAAAATTAATTTCCATTTCCAAATGTCTGCTATTTATTCAGCACTCACTCAACTCAACAGTCCACCAAAATAAATAGCAACAGGTAACACATGAGATCGCACATTAGATGTTGCTGTTTATTTTGTTGGAAATTCTCTTAATATGTGGCTGGCATTGTAAAACAGAGATGATGGAAATTATCACAACACTTGTCTTCCTTTAGGTTACCACCATGTAATATAGCAGAACCTGCTAACAGGTTACAATCTAGGACCTTTATGTTCATTTGCATGCTCTGTTTAGCCCTTCACCTAACATGAATAACAGACATCACTTGTAAAAATATTTTTAAAGAACTAAAAGTCTTCTTTTTTGCCTACATAATATAGCTTATGATCCTTCATTGGAATGTGCTTAACAACTAGAGTGCTGGAAGCCCATATTTGGGCTCAATTCAGAAGTGTAGGTATCACAACAAAAAGTCTTCATATTCTGTGCATATGCTTCATATTATCTTTGAAGTGAAATTAAATAGTCTGTGTGGATTTGCTTTGTTAAGTTCATTGTAGAGTGCCTGTAGGCACTCTTCCATAAATTTTAACAAGGCAAAGATAAGTGAACAAATTTTTACAACCAAAAATAATTTAGCACTCTACCAGTTAACTGGTAGAGTGCTAAATTATTTTTGGACATCAAAATTTGTTCACATATCTTTGCCTTGTTGTAATTTATCGGAAAGTGCCAACAAGCACTCTCCCATAAATTTTAACAAAGCAGATCCTCAAAGACAAAAGAATGTGGCATTAAGGATAATATAACGCACATCCACTGAGTATGAAGCTTTCATGTTGCAGTACCTGCACTTCAGTATAAAGCCCAAATATGGGCTTCCAGCACTCTACCAGTTGATGAACTCATTCTAATGAGTGGTTGTAATCAATGTTATGGAGGCAAAAATTGAAAAAATAATAAAATTTCAACGAAGAGTTTTGTGAAATACACTGACCCGACCATATGCCGCTGGTGGATATTCTTGCACAGGACACAAAATCTCTTCCCACTGAAATATGTATGATTTGGACACATTTTACAAAATTTCTGCACTTTGAATTGAATGGACCTTTTGACCAATGATTTCTTAAGTTAAATTTAGTTGAAATCTAAATGTAGTCATGGATGCTTCACAGTTGATGAAAAATAATTTCAAAATAACGGGTTAAGAGTTAATATTAATGGCAGAGGCTTGATGTAAATCTTTCGACACTGATGGAATGTGGTTTGGTCACTCTGATGTTATTTATTTATTTATTTATTGGTGTTTAAGGTCACATACTCAGATGTTAAGAGTTTTTATTGATTCGAAGAGTGCAAAAATAATGGGTTAATATTAATGGCAGAGGCTTGGTGTATTTTTTTCCAATAATGATAGAATGCAGTTGGGTACTCTGTTGTTAAGGGGTTTCATTGTTTGTAAGGGTGTAAACATAATCAGTTGATATCAGTGACAGAGGCATGGTATAAATTTTCTACTCTGATGGAATGTGGTTGGGTCACTCTTTGTTGTTAATGGTTTTCATTGATTGGAAGAGTGGAAAAACAATGGGTTAATATTGATGACAGATGCATGGTGTATTAAGTTGATGTGCTGCCCCCAATGGGGGAAAGGTGAAGGAAAATAGCCTCAAATGTAAAAAAGAATCGAATGATAATCTGGTGTATGGAATAACATGTAGTATTCAGCTTCCTTTGGAGATGTGCACTAAAGTTTTTATTAACCCTTTACCCAATGCAGACAATATAAAAATTTATTATTTTAAATATTTTGTTTAATTTTTCAAAACATTTAAACAAAACCATATCATGTGACCCCCTCATTGGAATGAGCTCGATGAAATCGTTCCAATAAGGGATCACATAATATGGTTTTGATTAAATTTTTTGAAAAATAATATTTTTTCAGCTGCTGAATTTGCATATTACACGGGCGGATGTTCCCAATTTGTTGGGTAAAGGGTTAAGAGAAGTTCGAGTGGCAAAATTTACAGTTTTGGGAGAGGCAAGATGTTTGGCCCAGCCCAAAATTTCTATTTCCATAAATACTTAATTCATGATATGTGACAGAAGCTTTAAAAAATTGAGTCCAATTTTGAAGTTACTTTGTACAGAACTGTAATTACAAATCGTTCTTTTGCTATCAGATTACAGTCCAGTTGTGATGCCCGTACACCAATCAGTGCAGATTTTGCAAATAAAATATTCCAAAATAAAGGCGCATCAAGAAAAACTAACAGAAAAAGCATCTTGAATTCAAGGTGTTAGCAGAAGTGGAAAGTGTTCAGGGAATTGTGTCTGAATTGTGATCTAGTTGTAATCCAGTCTAAATTCTCTGTTTAATTTTGTGATCACAGTACTTTTTCGGAATTTGTTTTGTTCAACTGGTAGAAGGCTTAGTTATTTTTTGGTAAGCAGAATTAGCTCAAACTTAGTTGTTTTGTTACAGCTTATTGTACTCTTTGCAACAAAACCAGACAAAACAACCATAATAGAATTGTTTGCTAGTAGCTGAAAGAAGAAAAATCAAAGAATATAAAATCAGAATTCAGGCAGCCACACAGCCTCAAATACAGTCTACTAGTTGTCCCCCCGAAAACATTTTCGGGAGACTATAGAAGTCAGCAGTGTCCGTCCGTCCGTCCGGGCAGACATATGGGGTTTAGGTGGCTATTTGTTGGTAGAAATGGGGATTGTGTGACTACCGCAATTTATGTGACTAGTCAGAGTTGGGGTGGGGTGGGGTTAGGGTCAGTAAAGGGTAGGGTTAGGGTTTGCTACCACCCCAAAAATTTTTCACCCCAAAAGTTGTTTTAATACAATGGATATGCATTTTAGTTAAAATAGACTAGGAATATATTGAATTTTTATTAGTCTTGGGTGGGGTTTAGAATTGGGGGGTGGGGGGGGTAGGGTTAGGGTCAGTAAAGGGTAGGGTCAGGGTTTGCTAGTACCCCAAAAATTTTCTCCAAAATCACTTGTTTTAATATAATGGACATGCATTTTATTGTAGTCCCATAAAAATAGCCACATAACTACCAATTGTTAGAACATCTGTGCATCCGTCCATCTGTGCGTCTGTCCCACTTGGTGTCCCCATGATAACTCCAGTTTGGATCATTTGATTGGAACCACAGGTCACATTTGAATATGGGTTCGGCCAGATTATTTTTATTAGAGTTATACCCCTTTTTCGACTTAGAAATTTCAAGATTTTTATACTGTACCAATGACCCAGACTTAGCTGGTGCTAACTCCAACAAAACCAGGGCCAAACACAAATTTTGCCCCCCAATCCCCAAAATTTGCATCCAAAACAAAAAGAAATCATGTCCTAAAGGACCTCCATACTACGCCTCTACTGCGCATGTGCAGTGACGCAGTCGTCCCGAAATTGGCGCCAATTATCATTCTCTGTTTGGCCCTTCATCAGTCAACATCTCACTGATCTTTGTGCTTGTAAATCTCAGTTTAAAGGATGCCAGACACGTAATTTTTGGAGAAAATGTGATTCTAAGGAGGATAGAAGGAGGAGAGGAAAAAGAAGTGGCAAAAAATAATCAGGGCTGTACTTAAAATTTTTTAATGAAATTATGTTAAGTTGCCTATTTTCGAGGCATGGGCCTCTTGTTGTCATTCTTGATAATTGTTGCACTGCTTATTCAGTGTTTCCTCTCCCTTAGCCTTCTAAAGTCCCCCCTGGCAATTCTCCCATGCTTTTGGCATATTTTTTAGAAATTTCATTTCTAAAATTTCCTGGGAGAGTTGCTTGGTTACAGAATGTTTTCTGTTATTTTCCCCATAGTTACGTTTTCACCCATGGGTGTATAACGTTTGTGTTCTGCATCTTCCATCTGATGTTCTACAGATTCTCCCCTGGGAGTCTCTGTTTTGCATCAGATAGAGTGTAATTGATGACTGATTCCGGGCCAGTTTTTTCAGTGCCTGGAGTCATGTTTTCTAGTGTGTTTACACTGTTTGTTTTCATTGGCAACAGCCTTTTTTGAGGGGGGCTGTTTGCCTTTGTGGTAGTTTATCTCATTATAAGATACATTTATATTATCCGAAAGTGTCTCATTAATTATTTTATATAAATTTAAAATTTTTGACCACACTTTGCCATCGGATCCATCGGGGCTCAACGTTACTTTTCAGCAACTTGGGCTTCTCTGAAAAAATATTTTTTCAAAATTATTTTGTTTTGCAATTGTTTTTTCATTTATTAATGGATCATGTTATTATGTATCTTTGTGTCAGGGGTTTTTGCGAGTAACTAGGACTTATTGTTGTTCTTTCACAATGAAGGGACATTGTTCAAATTGTAATAGGAAGAAATCTTCCTCTGACTTTCATGATCATTGTATTAATTGTAGTCAGTGTTCTCGCATTAATCCCTGTCCTATATGTGAACATTGGGATGAGAAACATTGGAAACGTGTGTCACGATATGTTGTTTCTGGAGAAAGAGCGATGCCGGCTCTTTCTCCACAAGGTCACTCTACTCTCTCAGTTTCTATTTCAGAGGAACCAGAACAGGGTGATGTTTCCATGTTATCTTCTTCAAGTGTGCGTCCGTCGTCACAAATGAATTCAGAGCTAGCGGCAAAAGTGCTCATGGAGATTAGACAAATGTCGTCCGCTAGCTCGCCCGGTGTAGCGTCCATTCACCGAATGGTTCGGCAGCCGGGTTCGTCCGATGCGGTCCAAGAGGAAATTTTGGGTGATGCGAGCACTATAAACATAATAGATGCACACCCAGTGACGGCGGATAGTAAGCGAGAACGGAGGAAGCCTTTTAGTCCGGTTCCTAGCTCGTCCAGGTCCAGCCGGGCCGCGAGCGAGAGAGGTCCCTCTCTCGTACAACAACATCTGGGACCAGATGTTGTGGTACAAAATGTGTCTTTAGCGGAGCATACGTCCGTCGCTCGGGACGCTCCGTTGTATAAGCAGTCCGCAGAGACTGTTAAGGCTTCCTCTTCTCGTCAGCGCACACGACCGCACCTTGGCTGCGTGACCGCCGATATTTTACCAGCTTCGCCAATGAAGGATTCTTCGGCGACCAGGTCACACCATCCGGCAGCCAGGGATTCGAGACCGATGGACTCCGGACGTTCGCATAGGAAAAGTATGCGGGAGCCATCTGATGCGGAGCTGCCCTCGGCGAAGCAGCGAAAGACTGCGCCTCCGCAGGTCTCGACGTCGGACATTCTTGTGCAGATAGCACAGCTTATCGCAGCATCCCAGCAGCCGACAGAAACGGTGTCGGATCGAGAATTATCCGACGGCGCTGGGTCGGTACGCTCCGCCGAAGCATCGGGGGCGGACGACCGGGAACATCGGGAGGTCCGACCGGATGGTGAAAGGGATACGGATGACTTGGAGCTATCCCTTTCGGAACAACATAAAGCTGCCGTGGACTTCATCCGGCACTTTCTCCCACAAGTTGTTCCGTCGGGCCAGACTGCTGCGCTTCCGGACAAGAGAATTATAGCGTCATTGGACTCTGAATTTTTTGAGCGGTTCAGGGACATCGCTCCCGAGTTTCCGTCGCAGTCCAATAATGTTGCAAGAACATTTGAATTATTGAACGACGCTATATTTAAACTTGCTTCCAGGATGGGGAAAGCAGGTTTCTTGTCCGCTAATACTCTCAACCTGCCTTTCATTAATGCAAGGAATAAATTCGATACGGCAGGACAGGGTATACCGAGAGTTCCTCTGCGTATGGACGACGAGGCCGAAGACTTAGAGCTATCATTACCGTCGTCAGCTTCTATTCCAACCGCGGTGTTGGAAACAGCTATTGCGTCTAACAGAGCCAATTTAGATGCCTTATCTTACGCAGATCACCTTACTAAGGCGTTATCACTGCGCCTTCAAGGGGAAGAGTTTCAGGATATACAATCCTCTTTAAGACTTCTTTCAAGGGCAGTAGCTTATTCCACGTGTAACTCCGCCCTTTCAGTGGCAAATCTGGAGTTGGTTAGACGTGACGCAGCCCTAGCTACATCCACACTAGTGGATTCTAAGGTGAAGAACTCTCTTAGAGTCGCTTCGGTCTCAGGAGAACTTCTCTTTGACGGCAAGCTTTCCGCTATTTATGATAAAATTAAAAAGAAAGCTAATGATTCTCTGTTGTTCAGATCGGCTCCTAAAAAGTCGGATACAGCAGACACGAATAAGACAGGCACTTCTGGGTCTAATGCGCCCAAGAGAGGTTCCTATAGAGGTTCCGGTGCGTCCTCTTGGTCTTATTCGAGAGACCGTCAGGATAGCGACTCTCGTTCGGGACGTCCTTCAGGCCGGGACAATCGGTCGGACGCCCCGAGGTCGACGAGGCGAGGTGCGGGTCGTGGAAGACGTGGTTTCTCCTACCGCAGGCCTCGCAGGTCCAGGAGGTGATGGCTTAAACCTCTATCGCGTTCCGGTTGGCGGAAGGTTGTCGAGTTTTTCACAAGAGTGGGCGTCGATTACGGACGACCCTTGGGTGAGAGGAGTGACTTCGGAAGGTCTAAAGATATCCTTCAAACGAAAGCCTCCATTAACTCGAAGTCCAAAGTGGACTCATCTTCCGTCATATCCACAGAAAAGAGACGCTCTGTTATCAGAGGTGCAGTCTCTTTTAATGAAGAACGCGGTAGAGGTCGTAGAAAACCAGGAATCTCTGGGATTCTACAGCCATCTGTTTCTGGTTCCGAAACCAGACGGCTCGTTCCGTCCAGTCATAGATTTGAGCTGGATAAACAAGCTGATCGTCGCTCCGAAGTTTTATATGGAGACGATTCGATCGGTCAGAGCGAGTATTCGGGTGAACGATTATGCAACGAGCATAGATCTCAAAGATGCGTACTTTCACGTCATGGTACATCCGACATTCTGAAAGTATCTACGCTTCGCAGTCCTAGGAGTGGTGTATCAATTCCGGGCGATGTGCTTCGGATTGAATCTAGCACCCTGGGCTTTCACTCGGGTAATGAACTCGGTAATGATCTACTTCCGAGCTCATTCGTCTGCGGTAACGTCGGCCTACCTGGACGACATTCTTCAGAGGTACGGCAACGAGTTAACGCTTCAGAACGATGTTCAGAATCTTCTTCTATTGCTCTGACGTCTCGGTTTTATAGTAAACGAGGAGAAGTCGGATCTGGTGCCGTCCAAGTCATTCACTCATCTGGGAATGAGCTTCGAGACGCACAACAATCTCGTTCGTCTGCCGTTAACCAGAGCGAAATTAGTCAGTTGTTACGCTCGCTATTGTCTGCACGCAGACAAAGTCACGGCGAGAGAATTTATGCGACTGATAGGTCTGTGCGGAGCCGCCGCGGATCTCATTCCGATGGGGCGGCTACGCACACGTCCTCTTCAAATTTTCCTGACTCAGAATTGGAGTGTGAAAATTCATTCGCTCGATGTAGACGTTCTCTTGTCAGATCAAGTGAAACAAGAGATTCAGACTTGGGCAAACATTCAGTGGTTAACTCAAGGAGTTCCGCTGCAGTTGCCGGATCCGAGTTTTACCGTTATGACGGATGCCAGTCAAACAGGTTGGGGTGCATCATTAATCCCAACGGATTCGAGATGCCAGGGTCTTTGGGATCCGCAATTCCTGTGCAAGCACATAAACATCAAGGAAATGATGTCAATTTGGCTTGTGTTACGTCACTGGATGGACATTATTCACGATGCTCATGTCCAAATCCTATCCGACAATACGATAGTAGTGGCGTATATACGGAATCAGGGAGGCACTCATTCAGTTCCGTTGTTCAATCTAACGGAAAGAATCCTTCTGTTCGCGTTAGAACATCACGTTCTTCTTTCGGTCCGTCACATACCGGGTCGTCTGAATGTGCTAGCAGACTCCCTTTCACGAAAGGGTCGCTTGTTGCCGTCGGAGTGGACTCTCAACAAACAAGTATTCAATCAGATTTGCTACCAATGGGAACGGCCAATGATAGACTTATTTGCGACACATCTCAACAATCAGTTGCAGACGTATGTGTCTCCGTGTCCGGATCCAAGAGCATTTGCAGTAGACGCTCTGTCGATCCCTTGGGACGGAATGATAGGATATGCGTATCCTCCAGCGCCGTTAATTCAACAAGTATTGCTAAAGATAAAACAATCTCAATGCAAGATTCTGTTGGTAGCATCTCTGTCGCCACAGAGACCGTGGATAAATCTACTCAGGTGTCTGTTGTGGGACCTACCGCGGAAGCTTCCTCCACGAGAGGATCTTCTTTCGCAGGGGAAATCGCGCCAACTCCATCACAACCCGCAAGGTCTCAACCTTCACGTTTTTCCGTTGTGCGGTCCTTCTTGCATGGCAAGCACTTTACAGGACGAGCAGTGGACGCGATTTCTAACTGTAGGAGGACCTCCTCTTCGCTAAACTATGCGGCTAAGTGGAAGGTTTTTCGTCGTTGGTGTAGGGATCATTCTGTAGATATATTTGATCCCTCTATACCAGACATTGCAAACTTTCTAGTATACTTGTTTGACGAAATCAAACTGCAGCCTGTTACTATAAAGGGTTATAGATCTGTGTTATCTGATACCTATGCACATCATGATAGTTTACAAATTGGATCTAATGTCTCTTTATCGAAGTTGGTTAGAAACTTTTCGATAAATAGACCCAGAACTCTTAGATTAATTCCTAAGTGGAATTTAGCTTGGGTTCTCCTTAAATTGAAGGAAAAGCCATTTGAACCTCTTGGGACAGTAGATTTCAAATTCTTATCTTATAAGACAGCTTTTCTCTTAGCTTTCTCTTCTGCCAGAAGAGTCAGTGAGCTTCATACACTATCGGTGGATGATTCTCATTATCGTAGTGTTGGGAACACTATCACCTTCACTACTAATGTGGGTTTTTTAGCTAAGAATCAGGCTCCTAATAAATATCCGGAACCTATTGTTATTAAGGCTCTTCCGTCTTCAGACGGGCGTAGGCCTTTACTCTGTCCTGTTAGAGCACTACGTATCTATAAACAGAGATCTCAGTTTATCAGAAAGGGACGGAAACGTTTCTTTCTGTCTTTGATGCCTAATAGAAAGGACATTTCAGTCCATTCTATTGCTAGATGGATTCAGTTAACTATCCGTACTGCTTATGAAGATTTATCTTCTTCTCAGCAGTCTGTGCTTAAGATTTCTGCTCATGAAGTAAGAGCTCTTTCTACTTCCTGGGCTTATGCTAATAGTGTTGCTATTACAGATTTAATGAAGGCTGCTTATTGGTCTCAGCCATCCACATTTACGAATTTTTATCTCAGAAATATTGAGTCCATTTCTGGAGACCTGCATTGTTTAGGTCCGTTATCTGTTGCTCAGAATGTCGTCCACTAAACAGTTGCAACTATAGTTATGCAGGCTTTCTGTTCCGGCAGTGACTCCGTCCGGCTGCCCTCTTCGCTCTGGGCTATTTGACCCAGGGCAAGGGGAAGGGGGGGGGGGGGGGGGCGGGTGTTCCCTTAGGTCACCTGCTTTATAGTGAAAAGCAAGGGAATGCCTCCTCCAAGTCAGTATTTCTGAGTCGCTTCCGGGATGGTTTTAAAGTGTAATATTAATGTTTAAATTCATTCATGTCTTATTTTTAAAGTGTAGCTCGGTGTGAAGCATTTGTATATGTCAAGTGTCAAACGGGCTTTAATATACAATACTCGGACACTTTTAAATGATTATAAAGAGTCTCAATTCTCTGGACTACTTTATTTATTGGCTTGCTTTAAAAATAATTAGTATAAGGGTTATACTGGATGTTAATAGAGAACATGAATGTTATTGTGCTCAATTATTAAGGGTAGTGTATCTTTCTAATTTAATATTAAATAAGAAAGATACATGTAAAGCCTAATACTCCTTTTCTCCTTAAGGGGTTACCTCTTTACTATATAGTTGAGCTTATTGGATTTTCCTCTATGTCCTAGGCCCTCCAGCCTGTTTACTATTCAGCTAAGTCTGGGTCATTGGTACAGTATAAAAATGTTAAAAAGTTTATAGTAATTTATATATTTTTTATACTTACCAATGACCCAGATGGGAATGGCCCTCCCTGGAGTTGGGAACTCTTGCCTCCCCGCTGAGTACATAGCGCTGACCAGGCACTGCCAGTAAGAATGATAATTGGCGCCAATTTCGGGACGACTGCGTCACTGCGCATGCGCAGTAGAGGCGTAGTATGGAGGTCCTTTAGGACATGATTTCTTTTTGTTTTGGATGCAAATTTTGGGGATTGGGGGGCAAATTTGTGTTTGGCCCTGGTTTTGTTGGAGTTAGCACCAGCTAAGTCTGGGTCATTGGTAAGTATAAAAAATATATAAATTACTATAAATTTTTTAACATTTGCAT
Source organism: Pictodentalium vernedei (assembly GCA_031216915.1). NCBI lineage: Eukaryota > Metazoa > Mollusca > Scaphopoda > Dentaliida > Dentaliidae > Pictodentalium > Pictodentalium vernedei. The sequence goes on from CM062293.1 coordinate 380,708,290, forward strand.
TGTCCGGATGATAATTCCAGTTAGGATTATTTGATCGGAAAGAATTTTGGTATGTGACTTTCTGGGGTAATAATACAGGTCAAGTCCGAATATGGGTTCAGACCGATCATTTTTACTAGAGTTATGCCCCTTTTTTGACTTGTTTTTTCGGGGACATGTGGCTGCCTGGCCTTTTTTATGAAGGGATTTCATTGAGATCTAATTGAGATCTAGTTGAGATCTAATTCCAGTTTTGCTACCCCTTTTTAATCTGAAAGAAGTGCCCCCACGTACAAGCCTGGAAAAAAGCAATCTGTCATTTGCATGAAGAGATCTCCAGAGGGTGAATTTGTTGATGCTGTCCCATACAGTGGGCCAATTTATCCTCTGGGAATGTCTTCCTGTTCAGACCTGAGACATTTATTTATTCAGATTGAAGTTCACAGAGGGTAAATTTAGTGATGCTACCCTGCTATGAAGGGTAGCATCACTAAATTCACCCTCAGTGGACCTCATTCTGCAGAAGACACTGCTTCTTTCCAGGCTTGCCAACATAAAAATGACATGAAAATTGCATACAAAGAAGTCTTGTAGTGGTTTCTAGACACAGATCATTGCTCATCAATATGTGGTCATATTTATGCAAACCAGTTGAGACCAACAAGGCTTAACCCTTAAAGGCCTAATTCTGAATTTGATCTGCTTTTTCTGTAACAGGACAGGTGCCCTAACACACAGTCTTAAGTAAGACTTGCAAGTTACATTGTAAGTACCTTGGCATTTGTTTCTAGGCAAATCTTGGCTTTCTGTACAGGTAGCCAAGACTTTCCTGGAAACAACTGTAAAGTCACAGAATGTAGGCTGTCAAAGTGCTGCAAAAATGTATAAAAATCTCCAGCCCAGTAAGAGTTAAGAAGAAAAAAATGTACAATTGGCAATTTTTCTACAAGTTATTTCCAAACAAAAATTGGGAATTTTCATTTTTGATTTTTCAGATACTACTGCACCAGTGCTGCTACTACTCCTTCACCAACAGATGGCATTACTGGAGATGAGTGTACCATAGGTCATTACTGCCCAGGACAGGTACCTGCACCAATACCATGTCCAGATGGAACCTACATGACAAGTACAGCAGCTGATGCATGTTGGAACTGTACTCCTGGTCATTACTGTATTACAGGTCTCACTCCAGAGCCATGTCCACCAGGCTACTATTGTCCAGAAGGAACTGGAGTACTTTGGCAGGCATGCCCACCAGGAACATTTAGCACAGACACTGGTCTATGGAGTGTTGATAATTGTACACAGTGTACTGGAGGTTTCTACTGCTCAGAGTCCAATGCCACCGTTGTCACAGGAGAATGTCAAGTGGGATATTATTGCACAGTTGGATCAGACACTCCTACACCAGATAGTGGGAACACCGGTGTTGCTGGACCTTGTCCAGCTGGCCATTACTGCCAAGCCAGAACAGTTACACCCCAGCCATGTCCACTTGGAACTTATAGTAATATAACTAAAGCTGTTGACAGTTCAGCATGTACATTGTGTTCGTATGGAATGTATTGTGGTGAGCAAGGTTTAACTGAACCTTCAGGCCCCTGTTGGGCTGGATTTTTTTGTCTTCAAGGATCTCTGTCACCAAATAACCCTGTTTTGGACAGCACTGGTGGACCATGTCCAGTTGGTCATTACTGCACAAATGGGACTTCATGTCCTCTTGGATGCCAATCTGGGACATATAATCCATCAGCTGGTGAAGCTGAGTGCACACCGTGCCCTGCAGGATTTTTTTGCCCAAATAATTCTACTGATTACTCCAGTAATGTTTGTCCAATAGGCCATTACTGCCCCACAGGAACACAGAATCCACATCAATACCCATGTGAGAGAGGATCCTACAATGCTTATACTGGTCAACAAAATTTTGATGACTGTACACCATGTGATGCCGGATGGTATTGTGCTACTTCTGGTTTAGCTTCTCCAACCAACAAATGTACTGAAGGCTGGTATTGTATACAAGGTGCTTGGTCTGACAAACCCAATGATATTGGTAATTACAGTCTGTCTGATTGTTCATGTCCAGCCAACCTGACAGGAGGAATGTGTCAGCCTGGTTATTACTGTCCATTGGGATCTACTACACCTATTCCTTGTCTTCCAGGTAAGCTCTAATTTATACCCCAATTAATTCTTTATTTATTTATTTTGTATTTGGGTTTAACTACATGTTTGACAGCCAGGCTCAGTTTGTGTGGTGCAGTTTTACAGGTGGAGGAAACTGGAGTACCTGGAGAGAAACACCAAGCAGTGGTGAGCTACTGTCAGACTCCCCAATGTACTAATACGGCACAAGCAGGGTTAGTAGTGGTTGAAGACAAGTGCACCATTGATGTGCAGTATGTCTTAGTACACAGTACCACTGTGCCCCCACACTGGCAGTTAGGATTAAGTGCCTTGCCTAATGACACAACACAGTTTCCCCTGGTGGGGATCAAACCATGGACCTTTCACTTTGAGGTACAATGCCATAACCACTGGGCCACTGTGCTCTCTAAATCTTTTGACACCAATCCCCCCTCCCTCCCCCCCCCCCCCCCACACACACACACACACTCCCATCAACTAGCTGTGGTACAAGCTATATGAGATAGTTCCTCCGAGGGGCATAAGATGTTGTTTGGGATAAAATATTAAGTATTTAAATTATTTTTTAACAAAAAATTAATGTTCTTGTTGGAAACGTACCTTACATTATTATAGATTGAATGATAATAAAACATTCCTCACAAAACCTCATACAACAAGTGATGTAAATGGTACTGGTGATTTGCAACAACAATATTTTTTTTCAAAGTCAAAGATACCATGCTACCAGTGAAGGAGGGAACCTTAGTTTAGTAAGAATTTCTCGCTTAAAAGTTGTTTTGTTGAAAATTATTGGAGAGTGATGCTAGCACTCTGTAATAAATTCTAACAAAACAATTTGATACAAAACTTTTGTTCCTACTGGCAAGTAAACGCCAAGTTAATACATACAGTGTAAAGTCACTAAAGTGGCTGTCTGCATTTTTTAATACAGACACAATAGTGGCTTCTAGCAGTCTTAACAGTTTATACAGGCACTATGCATTTTTGGTTTTGCCTTCTTTTGAGCTTATGCTTACTATTGCTATACAGATTAAATGTCTTTTAGTAAATAACTGACATGGGAAAGATTTCATTAGGCTCCCTTGCTGAAATGTCTCATCATTTGCATATTTACCCAGGAAGAGTATGTTTGATCACATGGACCAAGTTAAAAAAAGTTGAGAGTGGTGGCCGAGTGGATAAGTGGGCTGGTCTCTCATGCCAGAGGTCCCAGGAATTGACCCCCAGTCGGGGAAAGTTCTTGAGGTGTCCGAACACTCTCTGTCAGCATCAATTGTGGGGTTGATGCTGTCACAGCGTACCGTCCTATCGGGTGGTGACGTAAAATGGCTGTCCTCTGTGCGGAGAGACACACTCCGTGCAGGCTAAAGAACCCTTCGTAGTATTTGAGAAGAGCTTGGCCACAAAGTTGCTGCTATGGAGGTCATCCCACACACCTACGCCATTGGGCCAAGAGAGGTGTTAATTTTAGTTGCATAACTTGTTCGCCAATCCTTGTAAAACAAATAAGATTAAATAAATTAAATAAAAAAAGTTGGCCACAATAGAAAATTGTCCTCTTGGTATAAATTGCTTCTTGTTAGGCATTTGCTTCACCTATAAAAAATAACTCATCAAAACCCCAGTTAGTTATCTATGATTATGTAATTTAACCACACCTTTTTCCATTCTATAGCATCCTTGTCTATATCCTGATTGTCACAAAATGCTTACCTTTTTTTGTCAAGTTGTTGCAACTCGAATATTCATCAGAGGTTTTAACAGCCATCATTCTCATGTGGTACTAATTTTGTATGCTTGACTTCCACTGCAGTGTTAGGATGGTTCAAAGATATTTTCAGGTTTCCTTGTTTCCTTGTATTTCAAACCATATACCATACAAAACCTTATTTTGAAACATAACAAGCAAATACCTGAGATTGCAAAAAGGAAAGTAGATCAAAATGTTTAAGAAAACAAAAACAAGATCATCTCACAGTGTATGCCAAAAGCGAGTTTCATGAAAATCTGATTATAAGTACTGAAGTTATCACTTTCACAAAGCCATTATCAGACAACACCAAATTTTAAACAAAAAAACGCGTAACTCCTACAAAAGCTGTGGAAATTTCGAGAATATTTAACTCCATCAAGATCTTCTCACATTGTGTGCCAATACCAAGTTTCATGGAAATCTGATTACATTTATTCAAGTCATCGCATTCACAAAGTAATTATTTGACAAACATCAAATTTTCAACAAAAAGGGGCAGCATTTTTCAATAAATTTTGTTTAAACTAAATTCATCATGTATTTTTCCCTTGCAGGTAGCTATTGTGGTAGTGCTGGACTGGGTAATGTGACTGGACCATGTGATGCTGGATATTACTGTACATCAGGAGCACATAGACCTGACCCACAAGATGACACTACTGGTGGCCTGTGTATGAAGGGTCATTATTGTTCTGAAGGAACAAGTGCTCCTGACAAGTGTCCACCAGGCTACTATACAAACTCTACAGGAAATGTGAAGTTTAGTGACTGCAGATTATGTTCATCCGGTAAGTAAGGATTTGTAACACATATCTATAAACAGCCTGTTGCCCACAAAATTAAAAATTCTGTTCTTTGAAGCAACTGCTTTCAGCATGCTTGGACAGAATATATTCTCTCTTGAAACATTTAAATAGTGGGTAATACAGAACATACAAGGTTATTTGGTGCTTGAGCATCACAGTTGATGGACATCCATTTGTATCAAGATTCAGATTCAGATTCTTTATTTACGGTATACATATAAAAACGTTTTACAGATAAATGTTTTACAGATAATGTATTCAGCATACCGTGGGAAGTGACATAGCCAGATTGGCTATCTACCTGACACTCCCTAGGAAAATAATAATTGCAACAGATTGTGATGAAGTGATCGGACTTGAAGCAATTAGTCTAATTCCTAATGAGGGGTGGGTGTTCATATTCTTTTGCCAATAATTTGTTCTCATATAAAAAAAAAAAGTTAGGGGAAAATAATTATAGATTCCAGCAGACGACTGGTGCCTCAATATTGCCAAAATCCCGAAACAACCTGCTTAATATATTGTTAACACAGTTCAGGGTAACATCCAGTAACAACAGATCCTGTCATAAACTATCCTATAAATCTTGGAATAATACAAGTCTGTTAATGGGAGGTCCACATCGACTGGCACACAGTGGGGCACAAATAGCGGTGAATCAGCCCGTTTCAGTTTAAACTGGAATGGCTTCCCCAGTGCTACCTCACGGTGTGACAGTCGGCGTGACATGTAAATTATTGATGCATATTCACGGAACAAATCGAAGGATTTGCAGGTTGTACAAGACGAGGATACCAGAATGGGACACAGAGCATGACTTGTGTGTCAAGTGGTTCGAGATTTCATGAATATTGAAATCCTGTGGATTCCACTTAATTGTATATCTCTCAATTGGATAACCCTGTTAATTGAATATAATTTTGAAACACTAAACCCTTTGCTATATTTTGAGTGCAAATTTTCTCTGTTTGTTGCATATATGGTATAGAATCAACTCCTATTTAATAAATGAATAAAAAGTGTTGTTATATGTCAAGAAATTATCTTGAAAATGGCCTTTTCCATCTCAGCTCTTCACATTAGTTCTCACATTGGAAGTGCTTAGGCTGAAATGGTCTGAAGTTGGGAAATTCAAAGACTGTGAAAATGTTTTTACAGTAGATCACAGTTTTGTTCATTTGATTAAATGGAATTTCCTCATGTGCTCAGGTCTCTTAATTTATACTTTGTTTCATGTCAGTCACACTCATTTATTGTATGCATGAAATAATAGCACATTTTTTTAATGTTAGTCTATAACAGTATTCATTAAAATGTGACCAAGTATTGGTGGCAAAAATTAACTGGTGTTTCATTTATAACTGCTTGGCAAGATCAGTTGTAGTGTTCTGAACGCCATTGAGTACATGTAACGGTTGTGTTCAAATAGGTGTATGTGAAGGCATACATAAGCAATAATTTGACTACAAACAAAATATTAATTCAAGTGTGAACCATAAAGCTGTAAATAGACAGAACCACACAAGAATTTGAATGGGTTAATATTTATTGCCCTCATTTGGTTTGGCGCAGAATACCACTCGAAGCTTTGCCTCTCATGGTATTCTTGATCTCATCCAAACTGATGCGATAAACATATCATTCAAACTCTTGTGTGTTCTGTATTTATTACACACATTTGCAGATTTCTTAAGCAGATCATTTACTGTAATACAAAGTAAGAATTATCCAATCCTTTGTACATGTTAAGTAAATAAAATAAGAAAAATTTCAAATTAACCATCAACTTCGTTTGATGAAAACCTGTGAAAATGAAATACAACTTACCATCTTTTATGCTTCACTTTTATAGCACAAATTGTTATTAGTTAATGTGATCTCCACTAAAAACAGATAACAAAGATTGATAACATCCATGCCATGTTACAAAATCAAATAAATGGGCCATTCTATCAAAATGGGTCCATGTATCCCCTGAAATATGACCGGTTCCATTCCATATTGAAAAAGTGCAAAAACCTGTATCACACACGTGTGCGATACAACTTTATTTTTATCACACATTCTGTAATGTGAGCAAACCTTACTTAATTTTGGAAGGGTGTGTAATGAAATAATTGATTGCTGTGCTGCATCCAAAGGAATGTGTGGTACGTCCAAAGGAAAAAAATTAAAAAATTATTTTATGTCCTTTGGCATCCCAGTTTGGTCTTAGGTGGTAGAAGAATTTTAAACAAATTTTCTCATTTCTGCTTTTGAAAGTGTATAAACTTGAAGTATTGGTGCATTTGCAATTCAAAACTATTTTTTAACTTAAATGACCACTGTGAACACTTTCCTGCCGTTATTTACCCCTTTGCCTAACGAATCAGCCGCATCTGCCTGTGTAATTTACAAAATGAAAAAATTTGAAAAAAAATATATATTTTTATACTGTACCAATGACCCAGACATAGCTGGTGCTAACTCTTAAAATATAGGGCCAAACACAAATTTTGCCCCCCAATCCCCAAAATTTGCATCTAAAACCAAAGAAAACATGTCCTGAATGGCCCTCCACACTTCACCTCTACTGCGCATGCGCAGTGTCAAGGACGTTCTGAAATTGGCGCCATTAATTATTCTTAGTTTGGCCCTTCATCAGTTAACATCTGACTGATCTTTGTGCTTGTAAATCTCAGTTTAAATGATGCCAGACACATAAATATTAGTGAAATGGTGATTCTAAGGAGGATATAGAAGGAGGAGAGGAAAAATGTGTGACAGAAAATTATCAGGGCTGTAACTTAAAATTTTTTAATGAAATTATGTTAAGTTACCTATTTTCGAGGCAGCAGCCATTTTGTTGTCATTTTACACTGCTTGTTCAGTGTTTTCCTCTCTCCCTTTCCTTTAAGTCCCCTCTTGCTATTTTCCCATGCTTTTGGCATATTTTCTGTAATTTTATTACTAAAATTTCTTGGAGTTTTAGCTGAATTACAGAATGAATTCTGTTCTTTTCCCCATGTTTACGTCTTCACCTATGGGTGGTTAGGCGTTGTGTTCTGCATCTACCATCTGATGTTCTGCAGTTTCTTCCCTGGAAGTCTACGTTTTGCATCAGATAGTGTATTATTGGTAACTGATTTCGGGCCTGGGTGCCTGGAGTCTTATTCTAGTGTTTTTACACTTATTGTTTACATTTACAACAGCCCTCTGTGTGAGGGGGGATTTCTTGAAAATAATATCTTGATGTTAATTTAATCATAACTAGATACATTATTATTGTTCGTAAGTGTTGCATAAATTGTTTAAAATATTTTTAAAATTTTTGTCCACACTTAGGCTTGGGATCCATTGGGGCTCAACGTTACTTTTCAGAAACTTGGGCTGTTCTGAAAAAATATTTTTTCAAAATTTTTTTGATTTCAATTATTTTTTCTATGTTAATGGATCATATTATTATGTATTTTGATTGTCAGGGGTTGGTGCGAGTACTAGGACTTTGTTTTCTTTTCACATTGAAAGGATTTTGGTCAATTGTAATAAGAGGAAATCTTCCTCTGACTTTATAATCATTCTATATGTAGTCAGTGTACTCACACTAACTCCTGTTCTGTATGTGATAATTTCGATGACAACATGGGAAGCGTGTGTCACGGTATGTTAGTGGGGAATTGGACATTCCGGTCCTTTCCCCGCAGGGTCACTCTACTTTATCAATCTCTATTTCAGACGATCAAGATTAGGGTGATGTATCCGTGATGTCTTCCAAAAGTGTGCCTCCGTCGTCACAATTAATGAAGAGCTAGCGGAAAAGTGCTCATGTAAATACGCCAATTGCCTAAGAGGACCCTAGTAGGTTCGACGGCCTTTGACGTCTGCTAGCTCGCCCGGTGTAGCGTCCATTCATCGAATGGTTCGGCAGCCGGGTTTGTCCGTTGCGGTCTAGAAGGAGTTTTGGGGTGATGCGAGCACTATAAATCAACCAAATGCACACCCAGTGACGGCGGATTAGAGGGAGAACGGAGGAAGCCTTTTAGTCCGGTTCCTAGCTCGTCCAGGTCCATCCGGACGGCCAGTGAGAGAGGCCCCTCTCTCATACAACAACATCTGGCCCCAGATGTTGTGGTACAAAATGTTTCGCATTCGGAGCATACGTCCGCCGCTCGGGACGCTCCGACATAGTCATTCTGGAGAGACTGTCAATAAGGCTTCCTCATTCTCATGGTAGCGCACACGACCGCTCTTGGCTACGTGACCTCGGATATCCAGTCAGCTTCGCCAATCAGAGAATCATCGGCGACCAGGTCACACCATCCGGTAGCCAGGGACACGAGGCCTGCAGACTCCGGACGTTCGCATAAGAAAATGTGCGGGAGTCAACGTTCACGGAGCTTCCGGCGGCAATGCATCGTAAGACCGCTACTGCACAGGCCTCGGTGATGGACGTGCTATCCCAAATAGCACAGCTTATCGCAGCATCCCAGCAACAACTGAATCGGTCGCATAATGTATTATCCGACGATGCTGGGTCGGGACGCTCCGCGGAAGCAGGTACGGACGTCCGAAAAATTTCATCCGGTCCAACGGGATCCCGAAAGGGATTCGGAGGATTTCGAGCTTTCCCTTTCGGAACAACATATGCTGTTGTGTATGTCAACTGACTTTATCTTCTACAGGTTCTTTCGTCGGACCAGTATGCTGCGATGCCGGATAAGAAACTGATAGCGTCGGTGGACTTAGAAATTTTTGGTTCGGTTCAGGGACATCGTCCCTCAGTTCCGACATAGTCCAATAATGTCACACAAACTTTCGAATTATTGAACGACGCTATATATATTATTATATGCTTGCTATTACCAAGCATTTCGGGTTTCTTGTTCGCAAAGTTACGGAGATGTCTTTCAAAGTGTGCCTCTGTCGTCATAGTTAATGAAGAGCTAGCGGCAATAAGTGCTCATGGAATATGTCTATCGCCTAAGAGGTCCCTTGTAGGATCGACGGAGTGACATTCGCTAGCTCACTTGGTGTAGCGTCCATTCATCGAATGGTTCGGCAGCCGGGTTCGTCCGTTGCGGTCTAGGAAGGAGATTTGGGTGATGCGAGCACTATAATAACTTTAGTACTCACCCAGTGACGACGGTTTGAGGACAGATCGGAGGAAGCCTGTTAGTCCGGTTCCTGGCTCGTCCAGGTCCGTCCGGGCTGTGAGCGAGAGAGGTCCCTCTCTCGTACAACAACATAGGGGACCGCATGTTGTGGTTCAGATATTTCGCATTCGGAGCATATGTCCGCCGCTCGGGACGCTCCGTTATATTGACAGTCCGAGAGACTGTTGATAATGCTTCCTCATCCTCACAGCAGCGCACACGACCGCTCATTGGCTACGTGACCTCGAGTATCCGACCAGTTTCGTCATTCTGTGATTCCATGGCGAACAGGTCAACGCCATCCGGTAGCCAAGGGACACGAGGCCTATACACTCCGTTCGCTCACATAATTGAAGTATGCACGGGGTAACGATCATGGAGCTTCCAGCGGCAATGCATCGTAAGACCGCTTCTCCACAGGCCTCAGTGATGGACGTGCTATCCAAGTTAGCACAGTTTTTCGCAGCATCCCAGCAATCGACAGTTTCTCGGTCGAATCAGGAATTATCCGACGGCGCTGGGTCGGTGCGCTCCGTTGTTGCATCAGGTTCGGACGACCGAACGCTTTATAGGGTCCGACAGGATGGCGAAAGGGATTCGGACGATTTCGAGTTTTCCCTTTCGGAACAACGGAAGCTGCCATACATTTCTTCCGGCATTATCTTCCAGTGGTTGTTCCTTCGGACTACATTGCTGCGATGTTGGATAAGAGACTTATAGCGTCATTGGACACGGAATTTTGGATCGGTTCAGGGACATTGTCCCTGACTTACCGACACAGTCCAATAATGTCATTAGAACATTTGTATTATTTATCGACGCTATATATATATATATAAGCCTGCTACCAAGCATGATAGTTTAGTTTCTTGTCCGCAATGCTCAATTCTGCCTTTTATCATTTCTAGGAATAATTTATTTTGGCAGAACAGAGCATACCGAGAGTTCATATGCGTCTAGACGGCGGGGTTAAAGACTGGAAATTATCTTTTTCGCCGTCTATGTCTTTTCCAACCACTATGTTGGAAACGACAATGATGTCTAATAGACTTAACTTAGACGCTTTATCATACGTAATCCACCTTACTGAGGCGTTATCATTACGTCTTCAAGAGAAAGAATTCCGAAATATGATCCTTAATGTGATTTCTTTCGAGGGCAGTAGTTTGTCCACGTATAACTCTGCCCTTCAGTGGCAACCTGGAGTTGGTTAGACGTGACGCAGCCCTAGCTACATCCACGCGCGTGGATAGTAAAGTGAAGAACTCTCTCAGAGTCGCTTCGGTCTCGGAGAAGCTTCTCTTCGACGGCAACTTTTCAGCAATCCATGAATTGCTCGATTTACACGTTCTCTTGTCTATCTAGTGTAGCAAGAGATTCAGACTGGGGCAAAACATTCGGTGGTTGACTCAGAGAGTACCACTGCAGTTGCCGGATCCGAGTTTTATAATTATGACGGTTGCCAGTCAAACAGGTTGGGATACAATATTGATCCCAACGGATTCGAAGTGCCAGGGTCTTTGGGTTCCGCAGTCTCTAGGCAAGCACTTATCTTCCACGGAATAATGTTTTTTAGGCTTGCTTTATGTCATTGGATGAACATTATTCAGAAACGCATATCCAAATCCTGTCCGATAATACGACAGTAGTTGCGTATCTCCGGAACCAGGGAGGCACTCATTCGATTCCGTTATTCAATTTAACGGAAAGAATCCTTCTGTTTGTTATAGTACACCAAGTTCTGCTTCGGTCCATCATATTCCGGGTCGTCTGATTGTATTACCGGACTCCCTTTCACTTATGGGTCGCTTGTTGCTGTCAGAATGGACTCTCAAAAAACAAGTATTCAATCTGATTTGCTATCAATGGGAGCGTCCAATGATAATTTATTTACGACACAACTTGCTAATCAATTGCAGACGTATGTGTTTGCATGTCTGGATCTCTGAGCTTATGTTGTTAACGCTCTATTGATCTAATAGGACGGAATGATAGGATATGCGTATCCTCCTGCGCTGTTGTTTCAGCAAGTATTGCTAAGATAAACAACCACCATACATTTCTGTTGATAGCATCTCTGTCTTCACAGAGACCGTGGGTAAATTTACTCAGATGTCAACTGTGGGACTTAACGCAAAAACTTCCTCCATGAGAGGATCTTCTTTCGCTGGGGAAAATCGTGTCATCTTCATCACAACCCGTAAGGTCTCAACCTTCACGTATTCCGTTGTGTGGTCCTTCTTGCATTGTAAGCATTGTACTGGACGAGCTTTGGACGCGATTTCTTACTGTAGGAGAACCTCTTCTTCGCTATACTATGCGGCTAAAGTGGAGGCTCTTCCGTCGTTGGTGTAGGGATCACTATGTTGATATTGTTGATCCCTCCATACTAGTCATTGCAACTTTCTAGTATACTTGTTTGACAAGATCTACTGCAGCCTGTTACTATTAAGGTTATAGGTCTATGTTATCTCATACCTATGCACTCTATGATAGTTTACAATTGAGTCTTATGTCTCTTTATCTAAGTCAGTTAGTTACTTTTCGATAAATAGACTTAGAATCATTAGATTAAATTTCTATACGGAATTTAACTTCAGTTCTTATTTTGCTGAGTAATCATTTGAGCCTCTGGAAACAGTAGTTTTCAAATTCTGACCTTTTAGACAGTAATTCTGTTGGCTTCTCTTTTACTGAAGAGTCAGTGAGTTTCATGCACTATCGGTGGATGATTCTCACTTTCGTAGTTTCGGAATCACTACTTCCTTTACTATTTAGGTTGGATTTTTGGTTAAGAGTCAGGCTCCTAATAAATATCCGGAACCTATTGTTATTAAGGTCCTTTCGTCTTCGTACGGGCATAGGCCTTTACTCTGTCCGGTTGGAGTTTACGTATTTATAAACAGATATCTGTTTATTACTACGGACGTAAGCTTCTTCTATCTTTGATGCCTAATAGAAGGACGTTACGCTCCATTCTATTGCTAATGGATTCAATTAACTATCGATACTGCTTATGGTATATCATTGACTCAGCAGTTGTGCTTGAGATTTCGGCTCATGAAGTAAGAGTTCTTCTACATCTTGGGCTTACATTAATAGTGTCGCTATTATAGATTTTTGAAGGCTGCTCATTGTGCTCAGCCATCCACATTCATGAATTTTTATCTCAGAAATATCGAGTCCATTTCTGGAGGCCTCTATTGTTAGGTCTATTATCTACTGCTCAGAATGTCATTCACTTAACAGTTGCTACTATAGCTAGGTAGGCTGTCTGTTTCGGCAGTGACTCCATTCTGCTGCCCTCTTCGCTCTGGGCTATTTGACCCAGGGCAAGAAAAAGGGGGGGGGGGGGCGAGGGTGTTCCCTTGGGTCACCTGTTTTAATATGAAAACAAGGGGATACCTCCTCCGGAGTTAGTAATTCTGAGCTGTTATTGGGATGGCTTTTTAGTGAGAAGTTTATGTTTTAAAAATTCATTCAGGTCTTAGTTTTTAAAGTATAGCTTTTGAATATAGCACGTGTCAAACGGACGTTATTATACAATCCTCAGACACTTTTAAGGAGTATAAAGAGTCTCTATTCTCTAGACTTACTTTATTTATTGGCTTACTTTAAAAATTATTAGTATAAGGATTATACTAGATATTAATAGAGTACATGGATGTATGATGCTCAATTTTGGAAGGTGTTGTATCTTTCTAATTTATCATAAATAAGAAAGATACATGTAAGGCCTAGTACTCCTTTTTCCCTAGAGGGGATGACTCTATTTTATATAATTGAGCGTATTCCAACTTGCTCTATGTCCTAGGCCCTCCAGCCTTTTTACTACTCAGCTATGTCTGGGTCATTGGTACAGTATAAAAATGTTAAAAAATTTATAGTAATTTATATATTTTTTATACTTACCAATGACCCAGATGGGGATGGCCCTCCCAGGAGTTGGGAACTCATACCTCCCCGCTGAGTACATAGCGCTTACCAGGCACTGGTTATAAGAATGATTAATGGCGCCAATTTCGGAACGTCCTTGACACTGCGCATGCGTAGTAGAGGTGAAGTGTGGAGGGCCATTCAGGACATGTTTCCTTTGGTTTTAGATGCAAATTTTGGGGATTGGGGGGCAAAATTTGTGTTTGGCCCTATATTTTAAGAGTTAGCACCAGCTATGTCTGGGTCATTGATAAGTATAAAAAATACATAAATTACTATAAATTTTTCAACTTTTCCAAAAATTTCAACAAAACCAATTCATGTGACCCCTCATTGGAACAAGCTCAATACTAACAAAGGCCTTGTATGCGATTAATAGGTTACGTTTGCACTATAAGTGTGGCAAATGGTTTATTGTTTGACGATCATATGCTATTAACAGAGTTATTGTATTAAAAAGTATGCAATTGAGTGGCCTCCACTGAATTACAATTTTCACTAACTTCCAGAATGTGCAGTTGATTTCAGTTTTCAAGTTACAAACACTTGCTTTCTATTTGATGTTAACCCTTTACCTAACGAATCGGCTGCATGTGCCCATGTAATATGCAAATTTAGTAGATGAAAAAATATTATTTAAATAAAAAAATAATAAAACCATATGTGACCACTCATTGGAATGAGCTCAACAAGTTTGTTCCAATAAGTGGTCACATGATGTAGTTTTGATGACTTTTTTTATAATAATTAAAATAATAAATTTTGATATTCTCTGCATTGGGTAAAGGGTTAATGTAAACAACCAGTTTGGTTTTTAAAAAAATATTGTAGTAGTTGCAGGCACATGTATGAGCTTATTAGAATACAAAACAGGAGAGATTCATGTGATAATTGAAATTCTGAAACTGGCAGTAAACCTTGAATATATATTACAGTTGTCATTGTTGCTTTGTGTGTTTATCTCAATTCATAAAAGATATTTAACCTTCCGAGCTGGAAACTGCAAACAAAACAACTCTTTCACTGGGTTGATCATAAAATTTGTTCTTGATGTAAAAAAAAAACCTGCAATGAAAAGGTGCAATTTACATTGGTATGGCTGAAGTGCAATAGTTCAAAGTCACGACTGAACACAGAATCAATTTATTAGGTCACCTGACTGACTTTTAGTTATATTTAAGGTAATTGTTTGTTCTGACATCGCATTTTTTTTTTCAAATCAACTTGCCCAGCCTCATAGGGAGGGGGTGGGGAAAATCCACCAAAATTCTTAAAAAATCTTCTCATGAACCAGTGGGTACAGTGACTTGATATTTGGTATGGAGCTTCCTTTTGAGGTATAGAATCAAGTTTGTTCAAACGAAGCCCGTGGATCATTTGCCTTTGTAATGGGAAGTGTAAATCTGATAATATGATCCTGAGATATTAACCCTTTATCCTTCAAATTGAAAGCTCCTCCAATCACTTTTTGAAAAATATTGCTTGGATTGTCGTGTTACTTTATATATATCTTCAGGTTACTGATGTTCTGAGCTGTATAGTTTTTGGTGTAAATCTGATAATTTGATCCTGAGATATTAACCCTTTATCCTTCAAATTGAGAATTCCTCCAATCCCTTTGGCATGAAATAACTCAAAAAATATCTGATAATTTAGAAATCCAGAGAGACACAAGACAGAAAATATGTTCTGTTTATAATTTGTCTCGGGGGATTCATACCTATACTACAGACTATAAAACAACAATTGATCGTCTTTACACCAACATCTCACAAGAGAACCTTCAAACTGGTGTCTATGAAACATACTTTACTGACCACAAAGCAATATGGATAACATTTCCCATCAGAAGTAACCTGTCATGAATTGGACAGATTCCCCGCTGAGTGAGTTCATTTCCAGAAATTTGGTTTAAATCTGAAATATATCACCACCCGAGTGCAATGAGCTAACATTTCAGATGGCCTCTTACTGCACTCAAGAGGTGATATTATCATTTAACCCTTTACCCAATATAGCAGTAAAAATGGCCAGAAAATAACCCCATGTAGGTATCCCAAAGCACAAAGTAACTTTTTACTGCCTCAATAAAACCATACAAACATGGATATCATTTTTGGCTCACCAACGTTAGTTGTGTGAGCCTATG
This sequence comes from Pictodentalium vernedei, assembly GCA_031216915.1. Lineage (NCBI taxonomy): Eukaryota > Metazoa > Mollusca > Scaphopoda > Dentaliida > Dentaliidae > Pictodentalium > Pictodentalium vernedei. Next base: position 380,724,202 of record CM062293.1, read on the forward strand.
GCATAGCCCTCATGTCGGCGTCCGCTCTCAAATATTTTGAACTTTTGTGTACAGGTTTTGATTTTTTGGCTTTTCAAATTTTTTTTTAGTTTCAGCATATTGCTATAGTGGTTCACTATAACATTTAACTCTTTTCCAGGGTATTTTGTCGTAATTTTAACCCTTTGAATCAAATTTTAGACTTATTTTGATGTTTGCGTGCAGGTTTTGATGGTTTTTTTTTCCTTTCTTTCAAGTGGAGATTTACCTTGCAGCATATGTCCATGCTTTCTATTGTATGTAAACATGCATCTTAGGGCTATGTTTGTATTATTTAACCCTTTTCCTGCTGAATTACTTCAATTTTGGACTTTTATGTACAGCTTTTGGACTTAGGCTTACAGCTTCTTACTTTTATGTACAGGTTGTGATAAAAAAAAACAATTTCAAGTGAGGTTGACCTCACTGCATATTGCAGTGGTGGTTATTATAACATTGATATCTTTCCAGTGCATTTTTAAAAAATTTTTAACCCCTTGAATAGATTTTTAGACTTGACGTTTGCGTGCAGGTTTTCATGGGTTTTTTTTTTTCCGTTTCTTCCAAGTGTAGAGTTTCTGCATATTGCTATGGTGGTTCACTATAACATTTAACTCTTTTCCAGGGTATTTTGTCTTAATTTTAACCCTTTGAATCAAATTTTAGACTTATTTTGATGTTTGCGTGCAGGTTTTTATGTTTTTTTTTTCCTTTCTTCCAAGTGGAGATTTACCTTGCAGCATATGTCCATGCTTTCTATTGTATGTATACATACATCTTAGGGCTATGTTTGTATTATTTAACCTTTTTCCTGCTGAATTACTTCAATTTTGGACTTTTATGTACAGCTTTTGGACTTAGGCTTACAGCTTCTTACTTTTATGTACAGGTTGTGATAAAAAAAAACAATTTCAAGTGAGGTTGACCTCACTGCATATTGCAGTGGTGGTTATTATAACATTGATATCTTTCCAGTGCATTTAAAAAAAAAATTTAACCCTTTGAATAGATTTTTAGACTTATTTTGACGTTTGCGTGCAGGTTTTCATGGGTTTTTTTCTTTCTTTCTTCCAAGTGTAGATTTACCTTGTAGCATATGTCCATGCTTTCTATTGTATGTAAACATGCATCTTAGGGCTACGTTGTATTCTTTAACCCTTTTCCTGCTTAATTACTTCAATTTTGGACTTCTTTTGTTTACAGGTTTGGATTTTTGTGCTTTTAAAAAAATTTTTTTCTTCTTTACATATTGCTGTGGGGGTTCATGATAACATTTAACTCTTTTCCAGGGTATTTCATCTTAATTTTAACCCTTTGAATCAAATTTTGGACTTATTTTGACGTTTGTGTGCAGGTTTTGATGTTTTTTTTACTTTTATGTGCAGGTTTTGAGGTTTGTCTTTCTTCTCTTCCAAGTGGCGACTTACCTTGTAGCATATTGTCATGGTTCCTATTTTATGTTAGGATGCTTCTTGGGGCTATTGTTATATTATTTAACCCTTTAGCTGCTTATTTACTTTAATTTTGGACTTTTGTGTGCAGGTTTTGTACTTTTGTGTGCAGGTTTTGATATTTTTTTTTAAGTGGAGTTTTACCTCACTGGCATATTGCCATGGTGGTTACTGTAACATTTTCAGGGTATTTTTCTAAATTTTAACCCTTTGAAACAAATGTGATACTTTTATGTGCAGGTTTTGAGGTTTGTCTTTCTTTTCTTCCAAGTGGATATTTTTCAAGTAGACTTTCACCTTACTGGCATATTGCCATTGTGGTTACTGTGACAGGGTATTTTTCTCAATTTTAACCCCTTGAAACAAATGTGATCCTTTTTTTTACTTTTATGTGCAGGTTTTGAGGTTTGTCTTTCTTTTCTTCCAAGTGGTGACTTACCTTGTAGCATATTGCCATGATTCATATTTTATGTTAGGATGCTTCTTGGGCTATTTTTATATTATTTAACCCTTTAGCTGCTTATTTACTTTAATTTTGGACTTTTGTGTGCAGGTTTTGTACTTTTGTGTGCAGGTTTTGATATTTTTTTTAAGTGGAGTTTTATCTCACTGGCATATTGCCACGCTGGTTATTGTAATATTTTCAGGGTATTTTTCTAAATTGTAACCCTTTGAAACAAATGTGATACTTTTTTTACCTTTATGTGCAGGTTTTAAGGTTTGTCTTTCTTTTTTTCAAAGTGGAGACTTACCTTGTAGCATATTGCCATGGTTCCTATTTTATGTTAGCATGCTTCTTAGGGGTTATTATATTATTTAACCCTTTAGCTGCTTATTTTCTTTAATTTTGGACTTTTGTGTGCAAGTTTTTAACATTTTTTTTTTTACTCCAACCACCCCTTTACATTGGCCACCTGTTGGTGAGCCACGGGGTACTGATACCCCCCTCTAGTTTCATTCCTGATATACTTACACTTCTACCCAATTAAAAATTTCTCCTGTGGCATATAATGATGGAAAAATATTTATCCATCTAGAGGTTATTTTCCATTGATGGGCCCTTGTTTGACCATCCGTTCATCTATCTGTCTGTCCATCTGTTTGGCAATTGTCCCCTTTTTTTTAGTAATTGTTAATTAAAAAAAATGTCTTTTTAGTTATAATATTTTCATAAATACTTTCAGATAACAAAGAGGATGTGCTGACAAAATGCCCTCACATGGATTTTACCTGTCCATAAAATTGGTCCTGAGATAATAACAGCTTTCTTCTAGTTGTGCGTATGGGTACACATCTGACGATTTAATTGGCCTATTTTTAACTTAGGGCAATATGGGGAATGATCTTTAAAAATCTTCATCTTCAGATCCACCAGTCAGAATACTTTCATATTTGGTATACAACATCTCTGGGAGGGCGGTGTGGGGGGGGGGGGGGGGGATGCAGGGAGATTCAAGTTTGTTCATATGGTAGCTCGAATTTTAACTCAGTGCAATATGAGGGAATTACTTTAAAAATCATCTTCTTCAGATCCACCAGCCAGAATGCTTTTGTATTTGTTATACAGCATCTCTAGGGGGTGAGATTCAAGTTTTTTCAAATCAGGTCCCTGGGTTAATAATTGGGCCCCCTATGGTAGCCTGAATTTCAACTTAGTGCAATATGAGGAAATTTCTTTAAAAACATTCTCCTTCAGATCCCCCAGTCAGAATACTTTCATATTTGGTATACAGCATCCTGGTGGTGGAAGAGAAGGGCTCAGACTCAAGTTTGTTCAAGTTAAGTTCCTAGGTTGATATTTAGATGCCGAAGTTTTGCTTTACTGGAAATCGGGCATTATGTCTGCGGTAGCATCCCAGTGCTAGAAAAAATCATCTGGCATGGACAACAGAGTTATAAATAATTAAATAACTTCATTTCTCTGCAGTGTTAACTAGCTATAGATGCTAATTAAATCCTTCTTCAAACAACTATTGTCAGGTGAGTGCCTCAGGCCCCATAGGGCCTCTTGTTTAATATGTGATCATCGTGATACATAGTGATTTAACCAAAATATACTGACGGAAAAAAGAAACGCAAGTTCAGTTTTGTAATATAATTTTTTTTATCCGTAAATAATTTGACACATGCAATATGAGTGTTCTGTCTGAAGAGTCTTTGGTTAAAATTCAGTCAACCATGACCACATGTGACGCTGCATGCTTTCAACAGATTTTTTGACAAAGGGGCACTCCCACGTGCTATGAGCTTGAAAACCATACCAAATTGAAGTTTTGAAAAATGCACATCGATTGCACAACATTTCATTTCAACTGGATTTAAAAGCAAAATGCCATGAATGTCCGAAATTTATAGGGGTAGGACTATTGCTGTAATTATGCAGGGCCAATCATAACGTCTCATCGCCTAGCAATTTGGGGTCCATGAGTCAACGATAGCTTATGTAGTTGGGCATCTCAGAGCCACAGGAAGATTAGTTGACCGTCCCAGGGGCAGACGTCCGCGCATTAAGTCGCCACGTCAAGATTGAGGCATATGTCTCTCACATTTCCGTAATCGATTTCAGATGGCGATGGAGATGCCGAGTCAGGTTGTAGGCACTCATGGTCGCCGAATGTTAGGAATCGGTTGTGTGAGTTCAATTTAAGGCCATGACGTCCCTATGTTGGTCCGCAACTTACATGTGGGCAATGTCAACGTCGATTGCAATGGCTGCAGGCACATGCACCAAATTGGTTTCACTTGGCCCTCTGGAGATGTGTGTTATTCACTGATGAGTCTCAGTTCATGCTTTACATGTCAGATGGACAACAACATTGCTATCAACGTCGAGGGGAGCGATATTCTGACATGTGCATTAAGGAAAACAACAGATTTGGGGGAGGGTTTGTTATGGTTTGGGGCGGGAGGGGGGGATTTCTCATGGCATTAAAACACCTCTAGTGGTCATCCAGGGCATTCTTACAGCCATAAGATATCATTATCAGGTCCTCATGCCTCACATCCTTCCACTTATGAATGCGCATAACCTTATGTTGCAGCAGGATAATGCGAGGCTGCACATTGCTAGGGTTTGTCATGACTTCCTCAACCAAAACCCAGTTCTCAATTGGCCTCCCCATAGTCCAGATTTGTCCCCCGGTCGAGCATTTGTGGGACGAGCTGGTCAGGAGGGTCATAAAGCGTGTCAACATCCCAAACAACGTTTTCTCAGCTCAGACAGGCTCTTCTTCATGAGTGGAATAACATCCCACAAAGGACCATAAACAACTTGATGGGTCAATGGTAAGGAGAGTTAGAGCAGCGACTGAAGCCTGCGATGGGCACACCTGTTATTGCTTTTGATCAGGAAATGGCATAGTTTACCCACATTTGAACATTATCCATGTAAAGACAACAAAACTTAATGTAAGTAATGAAGAAATAACATCAAAATCTAAACAATGAAATAATCATCCATAACACATTTGAAATATTTACCACAGAAAAAAAACTTTGATTTTGTCTTTCCGCTAGTATAGATTAAAATGTTTACATACCAGATAAAATATATTTACTTTTGCAAATAAATAAACAGCATTCTTGACAACATTTGCGAGCAATGTTTCGACAGTATACAAAAAAGTGGGTCTGGGTAATTTGGCCAGCAAATAAGTAGTTAGTGCAGCTAATAAATCATGCAAGTGAGTGAGTACAGTCAGTTCATCTTTGTCATTGGCCAGTTTATGTTTATGAATATTTACATTTAGTATGACCTGCAACCCTGAAAAACAATAAACAGAAGCACATGTTTGAAACAAGTGGAAGAGATGAACTTGGTTACAGATATAATGAGTATTCATTTTTTTCCAGGATACTATTGTGACAGTGCTGGACTAGAACAAGCAACTGGACCTTGTAGTGAAGGCTACTATTGTCCAGAAGGGCAGAATGTCAGTTCCCCCAGAGAGTATATTTGTACACCAGGACACTTTTGTGAGATTGGAAGTCCACGAGAAATAGCCTGCTCATCTGGAACATATCAAAACGAGTTTGGACAGGTATATCTCTTAAACCACTGAGCATTTTCAAGATATTTTTCATCAGATCCGGTCATGACTACATTTGATCAAAAATTCATCTTCATTCAACCCAATTAATCATTTGTGAAAAAATCTGTTCATTTTATAGAAGTAAAATTTGATTAAATGTTCCCAAATCCTACTTATTTCAGTAGGAAGAGAAATCCTGTCATTGTCAGGAATAACCACCACCAGCATGCAAGGAGATATACTCTCAATCAACTTTTCATTTAATTTGCCATATTTTAGTGTACAGTGCCATATAAATTAATTGGCTGAGTGCTAAATTATGTTTCAAAGGTGATTTGTATTATGGGTATTTAGATATGCTATGCTACAACCAAGAGAAGCAGTTGTTTACCATACAGTACCATTCAAATTAACTGAGTGCTAAATTATGTTTCAAAGGCGATTTGTATTATGGGCATTTAGATATGTTATGCTACAACCAAGAGGAGCAGTTGTTTACCACAGTATTGTTTATAAAAAAAATTGTTTTGTCACAATTTATTGGAGAGTGCCTGTTGTTAAATTATAACAAAACTGTTTTATATGAGCATTTTTTTCCAATGCTTAGTAGCTAATGCCCACTAGAGTTGCTTTCAGCACTTTTCAGTATTGAGCCATATTAGCAATAGAGAGCCCTTTTGAAGTCTTGACCTTGCCTCTGGATCATATATCCGCTTATCCTAACGGACTCATTGATATATGCCCAGAGACAAAGTCTTTACTTCAGAAACCCACATGGTGGTAATAATCAATTTATCTCACAATATTCCTCCATTTCTTGACTTGTTCGCATAATGAAGGGATTATGTACAGTTTTCAACGGCATCTGTTTTAATGATCATTCAGCATCTATGAATGGATATTTTCTGAATGAAAATCCTGACATTATGGTATTGCATTCTTGCGCTGTGCTTGATATAATCCCTATTCATTGTTAGCTCACCTGACTGAAAGTCAGGGTGATCTTTTCTTATCACTCTTCGTCCGTCGTCCGTCGTCTGTCGTCCGTCGTCTGTCATCCGTCATTTGTCATCCGTTGTGAAGGTGGTGTTTGAGCCTCTTTCTCCGAAACCACTGGCCACATTTTAATTAAATTTCATGTAAGTAGTGGTTATATAGGGGCATTTTGATTTTAATCCAAATTAGGTTTCGGCTCATATTGAGCAGAAGTGTGGGGAAAAAATGGCCAAATTTTTTGAAAATCTTCTTCTAATGAACCACCAGTAGCAGAGACTTGATATGTGGTTGTATAGAGTCCTTTTGAGGTTTAGAATCAAGTTTGTTCAAGAGAAGTTTGTCGGGCATTATTTGCCTTCAATATGAGAGGGGCAAAAATTTTGGCCACGGCTAAAATTTCTATTTTCAGAACCGTGAGGTTGATTTGAACCAAATTTGATATGAGATGATAATGGGTCCTAAGTAGTTGATTGATGCAAAAAAAATTGTCTCATTGTCCCGTGGGAACCTCGGGAGCTAAAAATAGGAAACACCTTAAAACTGCCATATCTTCAAAACTTCACGGCACAGAGAATTCTTATTTTGTATAAAGCTTACTTTTATCCAGTAGAATAGAATGGTTTAAAAAATCCCTATCGGTTTGATCACAAGGTACTTTTTTCAGGACTTTGAAAAAGTGCTGAGTCAGCACTTTTTAACACTTGTAGGCAATGGGGAAAAAGATTAAAAAATCTTCTTCTCCAGATCCAGCAAGCAGAATCTTTTGATATTTGGTATGCAACATTGTAGGGGGGATCTGATTCAAGTTTATTCAAATCAGCCCCCTGAGTTCATATTTGAGCTCAGTATAGGAGCCCGATTTTGAACTTAGTGCATTTCAGGCAAATTTCTTAAAAAATCTTCTTCTCCAGATCCAGCAGGCAGAATCTTTTGATATTTGATATGCAACATTGTGGGGTGGATCTGATTCAAGTTTGTTCAAATCGGCCCCCTGGATTCATATTTGGGCTCACTATATAAGCCCGAATTCGAACTTAGTGCATTTCAGACAAATTTCTTAAAAAATCTTCTTCTCCAGATCCAGCAGGCAGAATCTTTTGATATTTGGTATGCAACATTGTGGGGTGGATCTTATTCAAGTTTGTTCAAATCGGCCCCCCTGGGTTCATATTTGTGCTCAGTATAGAAGCTTGAATTCGAACTTAGTGCATTTCAGGCAAATTTCTTCAAAAATCTTCTTCTCCAGATCCAGCAGGCAGAATCTTTTGATATTTGGAATGCAACATTGTGGGGTGGATCTGATTCAAGTTTGTTCAAATCGGCCCCCTGGATTCATATTTGGGCTCACTATAGAAGCCCGAATTCGAACTTAGTGCATTTCAGGCAAATTTCTTAAAAAATCATCTTCTCCAGATCCTGAAGGCAGAATCTTTTGATATTTGGTATGCAACTTTGTGGGGTGGATCTGATTCAAGTTTGTTCAAATCGGCTCCCTAGATTCATATTTGGGCTCACTATAGAAGCTCAAATTCGAACTTAGTGCATTTCAGGCAAATTTCTTCTCAAGATCCAGCTGGCAGAATCTTTTGATATTGGGTATGCACCATGCTTAGGGGGGTGGGGGGGGGGGGGGTGGGGGGTGAGATTCAAGTTTGTTCAAGCCAAGTCCCTGGGTTCATATTTGGGCTCACTGTAGTAGCCCAAATTATAACTTAGTTCAAAATGAGGAATTTTCTTTAAAAATCTTCTTCAGATCCAGCAGTCGGAATGTTTTGATATTTGGTATGCAGCATCCTTAGGGGGTGTGACTCAAGTTTGTTCAAGCCATGTCCCTAGGTCCATATTTGGACTCACTGTGGGAGCTTGAATTGTAACTTAGTTCAAAATGAGGAATTTTCTTTAAAAACCTTCTTCTTCAGATCCAGCAGTCGGAATGTTTTGATATTTGGTATGCAGCATCCCTAGGAGGGTGAGATTCAAGTTTGTTAAAGCCAAGTCCCTGGGTTCATATATGAGCTCCCTGTGGGAGTCCCAATTATAACTTCGTTCAATATGAGGAATATTCTTTAAAAATCTTCTTTTTTTTTAGATCCACTGGTCAGAATCTTTGGATATTTAGTATAAGCTTTTCTTAGGAGGAGCAGATGCAACTTGTTTAAATCAATTCTCTGGTTTGATATTTAGGCTACCATGTCAGATGAGCGCCCTCAGGCCCCTTAGGGCCTCTTGTTTTACTTGTACTTTTACTGCTGAAGTTTATAGTAGTATTTTAGCTGTGAGTTTTATTTTTCATGTTTAATGCCTGGTAGGCCTATTTGTTTAAAATATCATCATGGCAAGAAATGATATAAGCTAATTTATTTCGTTGAGCTGGTGATTTATTTATCATTTAATTTCCCCGTGGGAACCCCGGGAAGTAAGCAGCACTTGTTTACTGTGGTTAACCAGTTCCGCTTTACTAGTAAAATAGGACCCAGTCACCAATGCTTGGGGTGAAAGTCCTCTAAAATGGGCAACATGTTGATCAACGATTGACTAAACTTGACTTCATCTCCATGTTGTGTCACGATTAGCCATGGTGCATAAATATGTGACGTTAACCACCAACAAACAAACAAACATCATTTAATTTCTGTGTAACAGTGGCCCCGACATGTGTAATAACTCAAAGTTAATAGAGTACAGGTAAAAAACATTCTTTTCTTTTAATCGAATAATCGCATGTGCAGTTGCTACACTTAATACAGATTTGTATCTTGTCTTAACGTTTTTACTTGTATGTAGGAAATTTGTTCTTGTTTTAAGATAAAATATCATTTTTATTAGCTCACCAACTTTAGTTGTGTGAACTTATGGAATGGCTCGATCGGTCGGCGTCAGCGTACGTGTCCAATAATGTTAAAGTTTCTGTTTAGGTCACTTATTCGCCCTATTTCCATATCATGGCTTTTGTAATGCTGCTATATGATGATTATTATCATTTTACCATGATTTAACCCCTCATACCCTACATTTTAGACATTTTTCTTTTACATTTTTAGTTGCATTTAGTTTTCTGTTTAGCTCAGAATTTCATGTTTAACGAAGTGTTTAGGTCAGCTGCTGTGCTCCTTCTCTTCCAATGGCACTTATATTCATCATACATGTTCCTCAGTATCATTGTTCCATGATTAACCCCTCATACCCTGCATTTTAATCATCTTTCTTGACATTTTTAGTTGCGTTTAGTTTTCTGTTTAGCTTGGAATTTCATGTTTAACTTAGTGTTTAGGTCAGCTGCTGTGCTCCTTCTCTTCCCATGACACTTATATTCATCATACATGTTCCTCAGTATCATTGTTCTATGATTAACCCCTCATACCCTGCATTTTAAACATTTTTCTTGAAATTTTTAGTTGCGTTTAGTTTTCTGTTTAGCTCAGAATTTCTTGTTTAACTTGATGTTTAGGTCAGCTGCTGTGCTCCTTCTCTTCCCATGGCACTTATATTCATCATACATGTTCCTCAGTATCATTGTTCCATGATTAACCTCTCATACCCTGCATTTTAAACATTTTTCTTTGCATTTTTAGTTGCGTTTAGTTTTCTGTTTAGCTCAGAATTTCATGTTTAACTAAGTGTTTAGGTCAGCTGCTGTGCTCCTTTTCTTCCCATGGCACTATTATTCCTCATACATGTTCCTCAGTATCATTGTTCCATGATTAACCCCTCATACCCTGCATTTTAAACATTTTTCTTGACATTTTTAGTTGCGTTTAGTTTTCTGTTTAGCTCGGAATTTCATGTTTAACTTAGTGTTTAGGTCAGCTGCTGTGCTCCTTCTCTTCCAATGGCACTAATATTCATCATACATGTTCCTTAGTATCATTGTTCCATGATTAACCCCTCATACCCTGCATTTTAAACATTGTTCTTGACATTTTTAGTTGCGGTTAGTTTACTGTTTAGCTCAGAATTTCATGCTTAACTTAGTGTTTATGTCAGTTTCTGTGTTTTACTTTTAAGGGGTTGTGTTTAGGTAAGCTTTGTCACATGTTATGAGCCTGTTTGATACAGTTCTTGTGTTTGCCAAAGTTACTATCAAAGAGGAATGTTGGTGAGCTAAAGGGCGTTAGCGTCCTTCTTGTTATACTCCTCACTCCTGGAGCCGATATTTGGATGTGGTAGTTTGCATTCATACAGAATACAAATCAAAAGGCAAATATGTGTCTATATTCTGGATGCAGTTCAGAACAACTGATCTTCTCTCAGACATGTTTATTAATAAAATCTGAGGCTGGAAGTTGATAAAAATGTTCACCCTTTACCAAACACATCTAGCTCACAACCTTTGCAAAATACATTTTTTAGTTAACTAAATATTTAATTTTTTTTCCCTCCAAAACATTGGTTGTAATCCCTCATTGGAGTAAGCTTAACAAGCTTGTTCCAGTGAAGAGTCTTAAGCTATGTTTTTTGAGACAAAATTCTAAAATAACATTTGAATGATGATTTTGTGAAAGCTTTGGTCAGATTTATTTATTTATTATACCCCCACTTCTCTGAGGTGGGGGCTAAGAGAAGTGGGGGCTATATTGTCGACGGCCTGTGCGTATGTCTGTCTGTCCATCCGTCTGACCATCCGGCCTGTGCGTATGTCTGTCTGTCCATCCATCTGACCATCCGTCCATCCATCCATCCATCTGTCCATCCATCTCAACTTGTGTACACAACTCCTACATTATTGAATCAATTTTGATGAAACTTCTCAAACATTATGACAAGCAAGTGAACATGTGCATACTCTAAAACTTTTCATCTGGAAAAATTTTAACCAAGTTATCTCCCATGAACTTGGATTTATTATTGGTTTTTCAAGCACAACATTCAGAGGTGCATTCTAGTAAGTCGGAATTGGGGGCATTAATCACTCTCAGTGATAGTTCTAGTTTATTAGCTCACCTGACTGAAAGTCCGGAGGAGCTTAAGTTATCACTTTTTGTCCATCGTCCATCCGGCATGAACTTTACATTATCGACTTCTCCTAAACCACATGGCCGAATTGAACCAAATTTGATGTGCATGTTCCTTATCATATGTCAATTCAAGTTTGTTCAAATATAGTTGCCACACCCACAGGGGGAACCACAAGGGGCATTACTCTGATAGCACCCATTAAATTGTTTTCCAAAATTAAAAAACTCTTCTCCAGAACCATCAATTACAATCTTTTGATATTTGGTATATAACATCTCTAGGGGGGGGGGGGGGGGGGGGGGGCAGATTCAAGTTTGTTCAAATGGAGTCTCTGGGTTAATAATTGGGCTCCCTGTACGAGCCCGAATTTTAACTTAGAGAATTAAGAGGAAATTTCTTTAAATATCTTCTTCAGATCCACCAATTAGAATCCTTTCATATTTGGTATACAACATCTCTACAAGAGTCAGATTCAAGTTTGATCAAATCTGATCCCAGGGTTGATATTTGGGCTTCCTATGGGAGCCCGATTTTTAACTTAGTGCAATATGAGGAAATTTCTTTAAAAATCTTCTTTCCCAGAACCATCCATTAGAATTGTTTGATATTTGGTATACAACATCTCTAGAGGGGACAGTTTCAAGTTTGATGAAATTGTATCCCGGGGTTGATGTTTGGGCTCCCTATGGGAGCCCAAATTTTAACTTAGTGCAATATGAGGAAATTGCTTTAAAAATCAACTTCAGATCCACCAGTCAGAATCCTTTCATAGTTGGTATACAACATCTCTAGGAGGGTCAGATTCCAATTTGTTCAAATCGAGCCCCTGGGTTATTAATTTGGGCTACCTATGGGATCCTGAATTTTAACTTAGTGCAATATGAGGCTATTTCTTTTAAAATCTTCTTCTTCAGATCCACTACTCAGAATCCTTTCATATTTGGTGTACAACATCTCTAGGTGGGTCAGATTCAATTTTGTTCAAATTAGGTCCCTGGGTTAATATTTTGGCTCCCTATTTGAGCCCAAAGTTTAGCTTAGTGCAATGTGGGGACATTTCTTTAAAAACCTTCTTTTTCAGATCCACCAGTCAGAATTGTTTCATATTTGGTATATAACATCTCAAGGGGGATCAGATTCAAGTTTGTTCAATTTGAGTCCCTGGCTTAATATTTGGACTCTCTATGGGGGTGGGGGTGGCAGGGGGGAAAATGTTAGTTTTAGGTTCAAACCCATTCCTTAGTGTCTTTCCATAAAATTTGCCTATTGTGACTTCATTCCTTTGTAGTGTTGATGAACCATGTCTAACTGAATGTGACCCCCAAATACTTCTTCGAACCACTTTGGCAGATAAGTGATTAAGGCCCTTTGGGGCCTCTTATTTATATATTTATAACTGGCAGGGTCATACAGGTTGAGGAAGCAAGAGAGACCTACCAAACAGTGGCAAGTAACTATCAGAATGTCCAACATACTAACCGAGCACAAGCAAGCTTAGCCTTAGTTGAAGGGTTGTTTACCATCAAAACATACAGTATGTCTTAGGACACTACACCAACATGCTCCCACTTGATTAAATGGGATTAAATGTCTGCACAGAGACACAGTGCAGATGACATTGGACAGGATCAAATTTGCGATCTTTGGATCCAAAATCCAGTGCTCTAACCAATGTGCCACTGCTGTCCAAGTTGTTATGTTAGGTACAGGGTTAACCGTTAAAGGTCCATTTCCGACTTTTACGTCCTCAGAACAGGTACCCTTAACATGTAATCATAAGGAGATCCTGCTGAAAATAGTCATATTACCTTGGCAGAGTTTTCTAGTCAAGTCTTTGCTGTCTAAATGGGCAACCAAGCCTTGACTAGAATTCACTGCGTAGCAACTGGCGATGTGCAGGTGCTGGTCTAGTGGGTATTCAAAAAATTTGTCCAGGCCCTTGAAGGTTAAGCTATTGTTTCTTCACAACTTTGCGATTCAGTAGATTTAAAATCAATATTTATTTCTTTCAGGGAACATGCAAGGAGTGTCCAGAAGGCTATTACTGTGATGGGACTGTTCAGAATGACACAGTATGTAGTCACGGTGTACAGAATCCATCTCCTTGTGAACCTGGATATTATTGTCCAAATGGCACAGAATTTGCTAACGAATATGGCTGTCCAAATGGAACCTTCAGCGATAAATCTTATCTGAAGAACTCCTCAGAATGCTCGCTTTGTTCACCTGGAAAGTTTTGTGGTGAAGAAGGTCTGTCAGCTCCATCTGGTGATTGTGGTGGAGGTTATTACTGTACATTGGGGGCATCAACTGCAATGCCAGTAGATGGAGCTACTGGAAATATATGTTCTAAAGGGGCATACTGTCCCTCTGGCTCAAATACAACGTCACTGTGTCCACCTGGAACCTATAACCCAGCTGAAGGTGAGCTCTCTTTTAGTGAGTCTGAAGAATTTTACCTCTGAACTGTCTCCATATACATGTAATATTCAATGATACTGGATTTGACATTTTTGCCTTAAATTAAATTTTCAACCCTTTCCCTAAAGGAACAACCAAAAACAAAAAGTGCTATTCACAAACATTGCCATTCAAATTTTAATTTTTTTTCTTCTCAATTTTCCCTTTAAAAACAAAGCTTATGACCCCTCATTGGAATAAGCTCATCAAGCTCATTCCATTGAGTGATCCTAAGTTATGATTTTAAGCAAAAAATGAAAATATTTAGTAATTCCCAAATATTTTTGGTAAAGCTGAAGAATAGGGAACTCTCACTTTCTGTAATAAAAGTCTGATATCCTCACCTTTCTTGCATTTTTCATTACTCTCTTATCATATTTTCAATAAAATCTGAAACAAATTTGCATTTAATCCTTTTCTGTCATATTTTTATATGCCCATTTTAAGGCCGTATGACAATAGTACATACTTTCCTGCTGTCTGTGTTCTGTCTGCATGATGAAGCACCATCTGCTGCTAGAAAAAAGTATTAAAACTTCCCAACAGAGAATAAATGTTTCCCATCCAACAATGTCATGTTTATTAGTTATTTCAACCCTTTTCACTGTGTAAATTTAACATTGCTGGATCTTATAAGTTATGGGATGTTGGCGGATATGGTGTCACATGCAACGAAGTAAAAACAATATTAGGCGAGGCCTTAGCCCCTGCCTAATATTGTTCTCCCTGAGCTTTATTTGACCCCATGAATGTCTTGTAATGTATTTATTGTACCTGCTTTTGTTTTCCAAATTAATTTCTTTCCAAAACAGATGAGTAGTGATCCAAAGCAAGGGGAATAATCCAACATCTCATTGATCACCAAGAAGAATTTTGATTTATTAGCTCTGATATTTTTGGGCGTATTTACAATTCTGCCTGCTTTATAACACTTTGAACTGAAAACAAACTTTCTGAAGTGCCAGTTAGCCAAATTCAGAGTGCAATTTTTACAATAAAACAAATGGTGGACAGTGACAATTAATATACCACCAGTGTTGGTATATTGAATTAATATTGGATTACTGTTGACCATTATTGTCTGTGTATATCTCAGTCCTTGGTTACTAGTAATGATCATTCATTGGTTAATCTATCAGGTTGGCATAATAACTTTAGTTGGAAAAATGCCCTCAAACAGATTTGAATGGGCTGTAGTAGCTAGAAATATAATATCAAGTTTTCCATTAGGCTAGCATCTTTCCCCTTTCCAAATTATCTCCAACCAAGATGCAACCTACAGTAACTTTGGTATAATGACAACATTGATGGGGCTCCCAATGGTATGTATTCCTTCTATGCTAACTGTTGGATACCAAAATTCCTGTGTCTTGAACTGAGAAGTGTTTTGGGGTCACTAAAACAAAACAAATTTGCTCCCTTTCTTCATCCATGTACATTATTTTATTTATTATTATTTATTAGTGTTTAAGATCACATATTTCTACACAGTGGCTGATCATCACTGCAACATGGATATAAGGTCAAGTTCAGCCAACTCGGGCATTAGTTACTAGGTCCTATTTTACCAGTAAAACTGATTGTTTACCACAGTAAATAAGCTCTGTTTCACTTCCTTGGCTTCCCCAGGGGGGAATCCATGTACGTGTAACTTCTGTTGTGTACTAAGTTAAACTGTTGTGATAGAAAAAATTATCCCATGCGAGCAGCATAAAACTAGAAGTATAACAGCTTGCCAGTAATTAACAAGCACAGCTTTTGTTTCAAAATTTATCTCCCAAAGTTCATATGTTGATAGTTGAAGCTGTAAAGTTTTGCCCAATTTGCAAGGTTTGGAAGACCAGGAATGTGGGCGATCCACCCTACAGTTGTCTTATTATAGTGAAAAACAACAAACGATGAATGTATCTGCCTCTGTATCTGTGTTTGTGTTTTACAAAATGTTTACATTTTTTTACCCACAGATAATTAAAATGGCATGGGATAATTATATATTTATATATACTGTGTAAAAATAGATTTTTTAATCACTTGTAACATAAATTATTCAGCTCACTCGCCATGCTTTATGAGTTCGATAAGCAATCATGGGATAAAAAATTATTTATTCTACATTTTTTGTTTGAATATGGCTAACATGGTCCTGTGAATATAACATTACCACTTGAATCAAATATTGAATTGAATATGCACACAAAAATTTTGAATCGAAGAATATCAAATATGAGCAATTGCACATTTTTCTGTTCAAGACCCATTTTGTATATTTAGGTAAGGGGTATCTTGAATATGGAGTATGCACCTGATTTGTTTCCACTGTGATGGGCCAAATACCACATGGTAAAATATTCCAACTACATCATCAAGGCATGCCTTCATCAAAGACATGCCTTGATGATGTAGTCTGAATATTACTCCATTGGGATTATAGTTAAAAAAAACTCAGGACCTTCTGCATTGCTTTTGTTAAACATATTCGAAAATTCCATATTCAGTTCTATGATTTTGACTGATACAGAAATGCATAACCGGATAACCGGTTTGATACCAGTTATTTACGTAACTGATTAGAAAAACTGTCAAATGGTTATCAGAAATAATGATAGCGATTGCTATTCCATGATTGAAATGTAATAAATCTGCCATTTCTCCTTTGGGATAGATAACACCTCAAAGCCCTATTGTATATAAGGAGAAATAATTGACTTGGCATACAAGACTTTGTTAATGATCGGCAATTTCCACGAGTACTGAGTTATTACAGAAACTGTTCCGTAGTATGTATACAAACAAATGTTTCAAGTACTTGACAGCATTTGTTTGCGTACACACTACGGAATAGTTTCTGCAAATACTATTTCCAATTCCTATAGTTTTGATCCCATATTCAGTAAAATAATGGTCACAGATAACCAGATATCTGGTTATAGCAGGTGCGCGGTGGCTCAGTTGGTAGAGGTGCAGGCTGCAAGCCGAGAGGTCCTCTGTTCGAATCCCACCTGCGGCAACCGCGTTGTGTCCTTGGGCAAGACACTTCACCACGATTGCCTACATGGGGGCACGATGACGCTGTGTACTGAGGCATACTGCACGTCGATGGTGCGCATGTCTTCAACCAATCTAACCCTGCCTGTGCTGCAGTGCAGAGTTCAGAGTTATGATGTTGGAGAGCTGACAGCTTCTCGTCGTTGCTCGGTGGTTCTCTCCGGGTACTCCGGCTTCCTCCACCCGTAAAACTGTCACGGTCACGATTAGCCATTGTGCATAAGTATGTGACCTTAAACACCAATCAATAAATAAATAAATCCGGTTATAGCACTCAGTTAGTTGGTTGTGAAAATGAGCCAACCCAATGACTCACTTGAATATACATTTCATATTGAATTGGTTTATTGAATATTGAATATTTACAGGACCTTACAGCTGGACAAATGAATCCTGACATAAATATGTATGAAGCAGAGTAATCATTTGGATTAATCATTTACAAAAAACAATACAATAAAACCCACTTAAGGCCTAAAAAAATAAAAAAATATGTTTCTCAGGCCTCCCGCATGGTCCTTTTGGTTGCCGCATGCTCTCTTTTTATAACCAATTTAAACTTTAAAAAATTAAAAATTAAATGGTTTATGTCTGATATTTTACCCAAGTTAAAAAAATTGATGAATTTGTCCCTTGAGTGCAAGAAGGCTTTGCAATGCTTTAGCATTGCAAAGCCTTCTTGCACTGAAGGGATGAAATACACCACCACCCATGGTATTCTGTAGATTATGAGGCCTAAAACTTGAACCAAGAGCATAAACTTTTGATGGCAAAGAAGTAATTACTGAAATAAAAAATAAAATAAAAAAATGCTCGCCCGCATGTAATTTTACAAATAATGGCCTGAGAAACAGAAGACCTACTTTGTCTGGTCTAATTGGATATTTATTGGGTTTTTTCAATTGCCCACTTTGTAAAGTATGTGGGCAAATGCGGCTGATTCGTTAGAGAAAGGATTAAAGATTTGCTAAATTTGTCTGTGGTCATGACATAGTTGTAAAAGCAGAAAGGATATATTAACTGGTAGAGTGCTAAATTATTTTTGATCCTTAAAATTTGTTGGTGCATCTCCACCTTGTTACAATTTATGGGAGTGTGCCAATAGGCACTCTCCCATAAATTGTAACAAAGCAAATCCTAACAGATAAAATTGAAGCTCATCCACAGAATATAAAGCCTTTAAATTGTTGTACTTCACAATAAAGCCCAAATATGGGCTTCCAGCACTCTACCAGTTAAAGACCAATAAATTTTAAGCATAATTCTAGACTACTGTCCACAAAATAACTTTGTTCCTATTTCAGGTCTTCATTCAGAAGATCAGTGTACTGGTTGCGATTCATCAAAATACTGCCCAAGCTATGGACATGAAACACCATATGCCAATTGTTCATCTCGATACTACTGTAGTGGAAACAGCTCCTCTGCAACACCCACTGATGGAGTGACTGGTAATAAATGTCCAGTGGGTCATTACTGTCCAGAAGGTACAGCCCAACCGATACCTTGTGAAGATGGATTCTATACAGACACAGAATTAAATGAGGCATGCCTGATATGTCCAAGTGGATTTTACTGTATACATGGCAGCTACACAGAATTGTGCCCCCAAGGTTTTTATTGCCCTGAACCTACAGGATTTAATTGGCAGGCCTGTCCAACTGGTACATATAATCCAAATTTAGGACTGGCCAGTGAAACTCAATGCCTGCCATGCTCTGGTGGGAGCTACTGTGATGTAACTAACATGACAGCTGTGGCTGGCCCATGTGAAGCAGGTTACTACTGCCGCAGTGGTTCAGACTCTTCAATGCCAAGTGGTTTAACAAAAGGTGTGGCTGGTGTGTGTCCTGTTGGCCACTACTGTACAGAAGGCACCCAGGAACCGGAACCCTGTCCTCCAGGAATGTTCAATAATGTGACTGGAATTACATCAGAGAGTGCATGTCAGTCATGTTTACCAGGATATTATTGTAATCGACCAGGCTTAGAATACCCAACAGGTCTCTGTGAACCTGGATTCTATTGCACTGTAGGCTCCAACTCATCTAGACCTCCACAATTATCAACATCTGGTGGTCCATGCCCAATTGGGACTTATTGTGAGGAAGGATCTAGTTTGCCAGTGGACTGTCCAGCCGGCATGTACAATGCATTAGAGGCACAGTCTAACTGTACCAATTGTCCAGCTGGTTATTATTGCCAGAGTGGAAGTCACAACATAACAGGTTGTCCAAAAGGTGAGTATACCCATTACCTAATGTAATGGCCACCTAACCAGTGCTATTCACAAAAACAAGCTGCACTGAACCCCATTCCCCGAAACACACCATTCCCCAAAGAATACAACAAATAAGCTATTAATTGAAAATAGAATATGTTTTCATTTTTGGAATTCACGAAAAAAAGGCTATCCCCAATCCATTCCAATGAGGGGCCATAAGCTGAGTTTAAATTCCTCTTGAGAATATAACTGGCTGGTTTTTGGCCATTACATCAGGTAAAGAGTTGATGCAGATGAGATTTACTCTAATGGCTGTACAGTGCACAGTGCTAGTTACTCAGTTAATACTGAAAACTGAGGAAAAAAATTTATAGCCAGAAAGTGTGACTAACCCTGTGTAGTGCACAAGGTTAGTCACACTTTGGGGTAAAACAAAATTTGTAACTGCCATATCACACACTTTATGAAAATGTACACTCACTAAGGCTGTGCATGTATGGGTTAAGTTGCATGATAGATATGATCATATTTATAATCAGAAACAAAAGAGTGCCTAACCCTGTGCATTGCAAAGTAATTGGTAAATAATTTTCGAATTAAGGAAAAAGGAGCTCTACCAAGATTCCAAGTAGCTTCAATTTATGGTAGTGTTTTGTTTTTAGTTCTTCTTTAAAGTTGCTAAACAAATCATAGGACTTGCTAATCCATTTTCCATTTTATACCAGGTAGAATGCTAATAAAAAAATTCTGGACACACCCTGGCACTGTATTTCAGTGGTGCATGATGTGGACAGTGGTTGTTAGACATGAGCAATATACTGAAAAACTGAACCTATACCACTATCATGGAGATACTGAAAAACTGAACTGAACCAATCATTGAATACTGATACCGTGTGAATATTAAATATTTTTATACTGCAACCAATGACCCAGACTTAGATGGTACTAAACCAAAAATATCTAGGTTCAAACACAAATTTTGCCCCCAATCCCCCAAATTTGCATGCAAAACCGAAAATTAGAAGTCTTATCTGGCCCTCCATACATTTTACCCTCCACGCATGCGCAGACCTCAGGAAGTCACCGAATCTGGCAGCAAATAAATCATTCTTTGTTTAGCCCTTGTCAGATAACAACAAACTGATATTTGTGCTTTTAAATCTCAATTAATAATGATACCAGACACAAATCAATGATTAAATTGGTGGATCCAAGGACAGAACTGGATGAAGGAAGGAAGAAATGGTGGTTTGATATGTTCAGGTCTGTAATTTTTAGCTGCGACTAGCAGCTCTATAAGTGGCAATGTCAGTCTGTCGGTCTGTCTGTCGGTCTGTCGGTCGGTTGGTCTGTCGGTCGGTCTGTCTGTGACCAACGAGTTTCAAAACTCAATAACTTTTGAAATACTTGATGGAATGACTTTATATTTGGCATGTAAGTGTATCTTATTGATGTCTAGCCACTGTTCAATGCATGTGTTGTTTCAAATATTTTTCTTGGAGTTATGGCCCTTGATGGACTTAGAATTTTGTGAGATTGCACCACTCGTCGCAGCTACGGCGTCGATGTCGCGATTTTTTATTATTTGTAAAATTAGTTCATGTTCCCTAATTTCGGGACATGAGCCTGACGTTATCTCTGATTATGATCTATCCACTGTTTATTTAGTATTTCTTCCCTGCCTTTCCTTGATCACCCCCACCCCCCCCCCCCCCCCCACCCGCCCCCCAGTTAAGTTCCCAAGCTTTTTGGCTTGTTTTAATAAAGATTTTTATAAAATTTATTGGGAGTTTAACGTTTTATGCAGAAAATTATTCTGTACATCCCCAGGGTTATGTCCTCATCCTTAGGGTGTTCAGGCGTTTTGGTCATGCACCTTACAAGGAAGATCTTGCTTTACATTGGATAGTCTTATTTATGTTACGTACTTCGGGCCGTGTTGCCTGGGTTCTTGATTCTGGTGTTTTGTTTACATCTTTAGGTAGTTTCCTATTTTTATTTAGGAACAACAGTTGTAGGTAACATTAAATATTCTGATAGTGTGGTAGTCAATTTTACACAGTTTTTATAATTTTGCCCTTAGGCTTTTTTGGGCTCATCTAACTCGTATGTGAGGGACGTGATACCGGGTACGTCCGATGCAGTCGAGAATAGGAAAAAGGGTGTAGCGAGCACTATAAACATACAAACATGCTCACCCTGCAACATCGAGAAGGAGGAAGCATTGGAAGGAGGAAGTAGACAAGTTCTGAGGTATGCTCGTCTGGATCTTTGTGATCACGAGCAAGAGGGAGGTCCCTCTCTCTTATAACAACATCTGTGATCAGAGGTTGTTGGTAGGAACTTGGCGGTCAAGTTCTGAGGTATGCTCGTACAGGTCTTCCATGATTGTGAGCAAGAGAGAGGTCCCTCTCTCTTATAACAACATCTGCGATCAGAGGTTGTTGGTAGGAACTTGTGTCGGTCTGCAAGTTCAGAGGTACGCTCGTCCAGGTCGTCGTCCGTGATTGCGAGCAAGAGAGGTCCCTCTCTCTTATAACAACATCTGCGGCCAGAGGTTGTTGGTAGGAACTTGTCGGACAAGTTCTGAGGTATGTTCGTTCAGGTCGTCCGTGATTGTGAGCAAGAGAGAGGTCCCTCTCTCTTATAACAACATCTGGGGACAGAGGTTGTTGGTACGAATTTGTGTCAGTTGAAACTTATGTCCACAGGACGCTCCTTCCATAGACTGCCGCGGCAGCCAGTCTTATAGCTTGTTCTATGTTTGAAAAGCACGCAGGTCCGTGTCACAAGTTAGCTTGAACAGTGAAGTAGTTACTCAGGTCTCTGAGAACTATGACTCTGGGTGCAGACGATCCGGGCTAGTAAAAGAGAGATCATATAGGGTGGAGCGAACGACATGATATGCAATTATGCTCACCCAGTGATGACGGAAGGAGGAAACCGATAAGGTCCGAGGCCGGCTAGTCTTATGGTTTCCTCTACATATGGATAAAGTGATCTTTATATTGCACAGGGCTATAAAACCCGATGAGTGGTGTCAGTTCCCTGTCGCCGGTGTAACGGTTAAGATTGGATACTTGGACCATTACTCCGGATGTGTCGCATATGCATTGTATTTAGAGCTAGTGGGAGAGTGCTCAATAATTTTAAAAAGACAAGGGCTAGGTTTCACGGATGCTTACGTCCCTTGTCTAAAACAGCTAGCTCATCTGGCAGATCTCATTCGTATGTGGGTGATGTGATTCCGGGTATGTCCGTTGCGGTCGAGAGAGAATAAGGTGTATCGAGGACTGTTGATCGAATCCATGCTCCCCTAGTGTTGATGGAAGGAAGAAGACGGCAAGTTCTGAGGTATGCACGAGCAAGAGGGAGCCCCTCTCTCTCTTTCAACAACATCGGGAGCCGGGTGTTGTTGGTAGGAACTTGCGTCAGTCTGTGCTTACGTACATAGCTATTGTCCAGTAAAGAGAAAAGAAGAGGAACAAGCACTCCCGACCGCACCTTGGGTAAGTGACTCAGGTTTCCTGGTCTTCATCTTCAAAGGTCCATCTTTAGTATGAAGTCGCACCATCTAGTAGCCAAGGAGATGAGGCTTCATTCATCCGGTTGTCCGCAGTAATAACTATATTGGACTCCCTGTCCTAGGAGCAGCCAGCGAAGAGGCTATTCATGTCCGCTGCTCCTCAGGCCTCTGTAACAGACTTGCTGTCGCAGTTGCACAGCTAATCGCAGTATTCCTGCTAAGGCAGAAGCACCCAACGTCGATCTCAAAAACTTGAGCTGTTGCATAGTGTTTATTTGGTCCAGTCACCTGCCTGTTTAGATGCTGGAGACTGTGATTCTAACTGATTTGAACATATGATGGATAGGATAAAATTTCCTTCTGGAACAACTCTTGGGTGATATAGATATCATACATTACCATTTCCTTGAACTTGTTCCAGTGATTCAAAATGCTGCAAGCAATTATGAGAAGAGCTAGCGTAGTTAGATGCTGACTTTATCCGGTTAAGAGCAGGGTAATAAGATCTCTTTCCGGTTAAGTCTACACGGATGTCACAGATCTTCGATTCTGCATACAACACCATATTTATCTTCCGGCGGAAAAAAGTAATTCGGTTTCTTATCTTCTTCCTCTGTATTTTTAATCATTTGTGATGGTTCACATACTTTTAAAAACAACAGAGGGAGATGTTAAGAGTTCCTCAGCGTTGATTGAGAAGGCTAAGATCCTAGTTTTAGCCTTACCTTCATCATTTAGCTGTTCGCTTGGACGCAATTGAGAAGATAATTTCTTAGAGCGAATTTAGTCTCATGGTCTTATATACTTAATTTTGAGTACTGTGACGCATTGTCTATGTGGAAGGAATTTTGTGGTCATTTGTGCCTTTTAAAATTCTTTCCAGACATAGTATTTATTTCTCGGTCTTAACTTACGTTAAGTGAGAGTTATGCTGATGCAATGAAGTCTTGTGTCTTCATCTATCTTTGCATTTGACTAGGTGGAAAACTTGCCATAGGTCGCTTTAGTCTTCCAACTCTAGTTTTTATGATAAGAATATATTCTCGTCTCATTAAGCTGAGGTCCAATGTACCATTACCAGCAGAAAGAGTATGAGAGGTTTTCCTAAACTCAAATCATCTATTAGAACTCATAGCAAAGGTATAGGTATACCTAAGTCTTTGATGGTTACCTTTCATTATTGTAGGATTAAACTACAAGAAAGCATCTATTCTCGACTCTTTAAGTTGGGGTCTAATCGAATACAGCCAACAAAAGAGTAGGAGAGTTTGTCCTAGACTCAGTTGGCTTATAAGGCTGATAGCGAAGGTATAGGTATCTCTCCTATATATAATTCTTTAGGTTTGTCTGTACAACCACTTGGATAGGGGTTTCTCGTCAGACTGAGTTACTGAACAGACTCCCCTGAGCCAGTGTTCCAAGGCTCTAAAAGAACTCGGTCCGGCCGATTTTGACTGGAAGTGGATAATTAGGTTATTTATTATTATCTCTCAGTCGATAAGCGAATGTTCGGCAATTGCAGCAAGTATAGTTCTTTAGATCACTTGTATTGAGAACTAGATAATGTCTCATGGGATTTATGATAGGATTTATGTATCCCACTATTCATTTGGCTGGTTCATCTGTTTCACAGAGCGAATTAACCAGCTGTTTGGCTCGCTTTTATCTGTTATCTGACGCATTAACAGCGATAGATTTATGTGCCGAATGGAGTTGTGTGGAGTGGCTTGGAATGTTTTTTCGATGGGTATCTTACACATATGTCTACTCCAGTTACTAACTGGAGTGGTAGACGTTTTTCCCTCTTGACCTGATTTGTTTTAGAAAATTTTTTAACATAAGGTCAAGTTTGGGCATATATTACGGTTTTCTCAATTATTTCGGACATGAGTTCATATATTGTGTTACAATCCTGAGTCCGAGGGTCTCTCTATGCACATCAGAGTTTATCAGAAGAGAAGTAATGCTTCTGTTGTCATTATTTTTCAATAGAAAGGACGTTTATGTTCATTCTACTGTTAAATAAGTCAGCTATTCGTACTGCTTGGGTTATTTATCTTCCAATTAGCAGTCAATGCTTAAGATTTCAGCGCATAAGTAAGCGCTGGCTATATCTTGCGTTTATTCTAACTGTTTGACTATTATATGATCTTATGTGGGATCTCTTCAGGATAGTTAAGTTTTCGGCGTATGGGAAGAATAGTTTCCATTATTTGTGTCACTAGTATAAGGCTTTTGAGCGCATACATTTGACACTCAGCCGTTTTCATGGGAATGAATGATAGGATATGTGTATCCTTCAGTTCATTTGTTTCTATTGATTTCATTGAAGTTATGGGGTCTGTTATTGAGCATTCGCCAGAAGCTTCCCCATTAGATGGTTTTCTTCTTTAAGGGAAGTTTTATTCTTCATGTCATTCTCCGCTCTCAGTGGCATTACAGAGTATTCAGACGTGAAGTAGCTTTATGGTCTCTATATTATTGCTGTCTGCATCAGCAATGATTAAGTAATGTGGGTGAGGAGGTTTCGACATATATTTGAATTCCCCCCCCCCCCCCCCCCCCTGTCGCGTATATATTTTTTAATACATACATACTTTGCATCTGGGTCATGTTGGATGGCACCAACATACACATATATGCAGTTCTGTTGCATTTGTTTCCAGTATTTATTTTCTGATTTTGGAGCTTGTCATACCTACCTTCATTTCTAAATCCTGGTCTCTATTTTGGCAGTTCTCAAATCGCATATTCTCACATGTTTATAGTTGTATATACCAAATAGTACACATTGGAGAGTGTTTTTTACCGGATTTAATATTACAGAGGCCTTCTGTGAATGATCTGTGAATGATCTTGAAGCGTGTTTTCTATGCAGAGATCGTTCATCTTATCCCGCTTTTGTATGTATATGTTATAATTGATTTTTCACTGATTTCATCGTACCTGTATACGGCATCTGCAGTGCATTTTTTATAGCGGATAATGTTATTTACTAAAGTCATTGCCATAGCCTTGGCTTATGAATTGGCGTTAAGCACCATTTATTATTCATGAATTAAATTTTTGAGTGCCTGATCGATGTTTTTTTGTATCATTTCCGGGTTCTGCTTATTGATTCTAGAGCTCACTCCTTTTTCTTTTGAAGTTATGTTAAAAAAAAGGGGGGGGGGGCATTTTGTCCACTTCTCTGCCTTATGGGGTATGTAACTATTGAGGAAGCCGTCTTGTCCATACTATGCTTGGCGATCAGCTGCAGTATTATTGTGTGGCGTAGGTTTATGGGAAATTTTCTCTCATTCTCAGTATGCCTTAATTATTTTTAGGGCCTAGTCCAGACTAGTCTCTGAAATTGTTTATCTGTTACATCCTAATTAACATGATTTTATGCTTAGATTTAGGATGTACATAATTGGGATACATATTAGGTTATGTCTCTTCTATTATGGTATTAAGAGACATACATGTAATTCTAATTTCTTCATCATGGATTGAAGGATTTGATCTATGTTGATCTATTTCCGAAGTTCTAGGCCCTCTGCCTTTTTACGATTCAGCTAAGTCTGGGTCATTGGTTACAGTATAAAAATATGAAAAAATTTATAGTAATTTATATATTTTTTATACTTGCCAATGACCTAGATGGGAATGGCCCTCCCATGAATGGGCAGTACTGGGCACTCATACCTCCGTGCTGAATTATTATAATCTTTTTTTATACAAAGAATGATTTATTTGGCACCAGATTCAGTGACTTCCTGGAGTCTGCACATGAGCAGCGGGTAAAATGTATGGCGGGCCAGATAGGACTTCTAATTTTTGGTTTTGCATGCAAATTGTGAGGATTGGGGGAGTGGGGGTATATTTGTGTTTGGCCCTAGATATTTTTGGGTTAGCACCAGCTTAGTCTGGGTCATTGGTAAGTATAAAAAATATATAAATTACCATAAATGTTTTCATGTTTTTACATTCACTATTTATAAGACCTTGTTGAGGCTTGATAGCAGTTGAAGGGTTCATTTCTTATCAACCTACTCACAATTGTTTACTACAGGCTTGCACTACAGTGGAAGTCCCTAACTCGGATAAAATACTCTCTATTTTTGTCTTTCCCAAGCAAGTTGGGAAAGAAAAGTGGTGCAAAAGCACCAATAAAAATAAGCCAAAACTGGGTCGAGTGCAACCGGCGCAGACCCAGTACGGGACGCTCTCTCCCAAGTACAACTCCACGACTTCCGTTGCCAGTGCGCATACCGTCTCTAAAGACTCATTCTTTTTAAAATCCGCTTCGTGTCGAGATGTTTTTGCACGCTTATCAGTGTTCCACCAACTCGATGTTTTATGATTCCTGATTCATTATACCACAGTGTATCCTTTGTATTCTCAGGAACAGTGTTTTATATTCTCTTTTTTCTATTATATGTCCATCATGTATATTTATTTGCTCTCTCTCGAGTCGCGCGCGAATTTCGCGGGCCACGCGGTTCGGACTTAGATTATTTCACAATTATTGTTAATGCTTTTTTTGCAAAATTTTTTAATTGTGTTAGAGTTAGGTGTCAGCGGGGTACCACTCCTACAGTGTTTCTTCTTTCTGTTGAGAGTAGTCTTCCTGTTGGGTGGTTCCCGGTCGGCCGTCTGGGGTCTTTGTTTCTGTCACCTTTCTCTCTTTGGGGGTGTTCTGTTTTCTGATCTCACCTTCTCTGCTCCTCTCACCTCTTTCATGCCTAGGACAATTCCTTGTGGGCAGTGTCTGCTGCCTAAGCATGTGGACGATGTACATTCGTCGTGTTCCTCCTGTAATGGGTGTTCGGCCGAGCGGCCGTGTGGTGTCTGTGGAACATGGTCTTCCACCTTTTGGGCGTCTGTAAATCGTGTCGTTCGTTCTCGTGGCCGTGCCTCCCGCTCCCGCGGGAAAGGAGAACGTGGTCGTTCGGGGCCTCCCGAGCCGACTCTGTCTGGTGAGAGTTATTCCTCCTCCGTGGGGGATGTGCAGTCTTTTCCTGTGGTGGATACTGCGGGAGCCGTTGAGTGTTCTGGTGTAGAGATGCCTGGTTCCGGGACTACGGTCCCCCTCCAGTCGACATCTGAGGCTGTCACTAGGGTTGTGACTCCTCCTTCGGAGCCGAGCCGGTGTGCTCTCTCCATTATTTCACCAGCCTCAACGACTCTCGACGTATCTACTACTGCTGCTGGTCCGTCTGCTTCGTTGTCTGTTTCAGCCGGCCTCGGCTTTTCGCTGCAGGGGACTGCAGAACTGTCCGATACTGTAGACGTGGGATATCGGCCCCAGCCTTCCCTGACTTCAACTCGGCGAAGTCGGAAGGGGCTGCCGGCCGAGCCCATCGCTGTGGTCTCGTCGCCGTCGAGTACCACAGTTGTGTCTTTGGATTCGGATGTTCATAGTGGAAACACTATGAACTCCGTGGCGTTTCCGTCCGCTCACTCTGGTCACACGACCAGTTTTGGGGGACCAACGCCTTTTGTGCAGCCTGGACCTTCTGCCCCGCAGAGGTCCGCGGTAACTCTCATGAGTTCTCGCAATATTGATCCTCGGGGTGCATCGTACCCCTATACACGTCTGCCTTCAGATGTTTCGGCTGCCGCCCGTCGTCCCGCGTCGGGTGTTTTGGAGGATCGTGACCCTTCGCTGGTTAAGAGGGTCAGAGGTGAAGCCACTTTGCCGGTTCGCTCCCCTGTCGAACCGGTCGGTACAGGCAGTGAGCTTAGGGAGGCCCTCTCCTTACTCACTCAGGTTCTCTCAAAGAGCCTTCCTGTTGCTTCCAGCGAGGCTATGGGTGGTTTCCAGGCGCCTCATATGGCGCCGCCTCCCGGGATTGGAAACAGGCCGGTTTCCGATTCCTCTGGTGTCCCGACACCATGGGAGGCGTCGGCTGGTTTGCCCACGATGGGCTATGTGTCTTCCGACTCTGGGGAGGAGTCCGACATGCTTGAGGTCGAGGGCCAGCAGTCTTCGGACTTGGGGGCGGCTCTTGACTTTGTGTTTGGGTTTCTGCCTGAGCTCAAACCTGCTAACCAGCCGACAGTGTCAGCCTGGCCGCGATCTTCGGTCGCACGCCAACAGCCTATGGAGCAACCTGCTTCTGGGCGCCTTCGACCGTGCCAGTCGGTACAGGTGGTTGAAGCTTTTTCAGCATTGGATGCCAAGCTGAATTCCAAGGCTTTGAAGACTTCGTTCTTCACCAGGGTTGACACCTTTTTGCCTCCTGTGCGTTATCGTTCCTACGATTCCGCCAATCCGTCAGTCTGCCAGACTTTGACGGTTCTGGATCAGGACTCCACTTCCCTCGGGCTTTCCAAGCCCAAGTCTGCCGTCATTCCAATGACGACTCTGGAGTCCACGTTGGGCTTATCTAGAGAGATGCTTGGCATGCTTTCTCTCTCAGATCACGTCGTCTCAGCTTTGGCTGCTTATCTGCCTCCAGATAAGTTTGACGAGGTACAGGCTCCTTTGCATGTGCTGTCCAAGGCGCTTATGCACCTTACTCACACGCATGCCTGTAACACGGCCAATTTGGAATTAGTTCGAAGGGACGCTGTGCTGGACACAGGACGATCCCTTCCCGAGGAGCAGCGTGCTACTCTTCGATCTGCTTCTTTGGCAGGTCCGCAACTTTTCCATGGTTCCGTGTCGACGGTCCGGGATGACGTCCTACGTCATTCCAAAGATCAGCTGCTGTTTCGTCAGCTTGATCAGCCTTCTCGGGGAGGCAAGGGCCGTTCCAAGCCTAACAAGTACCCTTCTGCTTCCTCTGTGAAGCAAAAGGCTGGTCCTTCTGCCGCCGCCTCTGCTTCTTACTCACGGGGTAAAGGTAGGGGTCGGCAGAATCGAGGGAAGTCTCAGGATTCTTCATTTAGCAGAGGAGGTGGTTTCTCCTCTCGCAGGCCTCGTCGGGGCTCGAAATGAAGGTCCTCACCTCGACTCGTCCCAGGTTGGAGGAAGGATAGCAGAGTTTGCAGACCATTGGACCACCATCACATCCGATCCATGGGTGTTAGATGTTGTTCGGTCCGGGCTGCGCATATCCTTCCGACGGCACCCCACTCTGTCAAGGGTGCCTCTTCCAACCACAGTTCCTTCAGACGTTTTACGTCGGGAACTTTTGTCCACGGAGATTGCCAATCTCCTGGCAAAGGGGGCGATCGAGGTCGTCAAGAACGTTCAGTCAGTGGGTTTCTATTCCCGCCTGTTCTTGGTGCCGAAGAAGGACGGCCGACTCCGACCGGTTATCGATCTGAGCATCCTGAACCAGTCTATCATTGCTCCCAAGTTCAGCATGGAGACTTTCAGGTCGGTCCGCCATTCAATTCACCAGGGAGATTTCGCCGCCAGCATCGACCTGCGAGACGCTTACTTCCACGTTCCGATGCATCGGGCGTCACGGAAGTATCTCAGGTTCGCTTTTCTGGGGCGAGTTTACCAGTTCAAGGCCATGCCTTTCGGCCTCAACCTGGCTCCTTGGGCGTTCACCAGACTGATGTCGCATGTGATAGCGTTCCATCGCACACAGTCCAGGGTGACTACTTCGGCATATCTGGACGATATCCTCCAGAGGCATTCCAATGCTGCCTTACTGGAATCGGATGTCGCCACTCTGTTGAGCTTGCTCACGTCGCTAGGATTCAGAGTCAACGAGGAGAAGTCGGACCTGGTCCCTTCTCAGTCGTTTTGTCATCTGGGGATGTCTTTCCAAACCAAATTCAATTTGGTGGCTGTTCCCCAGGCCAAGGCTGTGATTCTCTCAGCTTTTGCTCTGACTCTGTCCCAGTCCAGGTCTGCGACCGCTCGGAGTTTTCTCCGGCTGATCGGTCTCTGCGGTTCGGTGACGGATCTCATTCCTCTAGGTCGGCTGCGTGTCAGACCTCTCCAACACTTTCTGCTCAGTCGTTGGAGACCGAATGTAGATTCTCTGGATCAGGTGCTTCCGTTTCCGGACTCTCTGTATCCTCACCTTCTTCCCTGGACAGATGTTCAGTGGATTACGCAGGGTGTTCCGCTGGACTTACCCACGTCCGATCGCGTCCTGATGGCAGATGCCAGCGATCTCGGATGGGGTGCGATGTTGGATCCTCTCGGTCTTTCCCTACACGGGATGTGGGACCAGGATCAAGCAGCTCTACACATCAACCAGAAGGAGCTTCTTGCTCTTCTTCTGAGTTTCAGGCAGTGGATCCCTCACTTGTCGAATCGCCAGGTCCTTCTACTATCCGACAATTCGACAGTGGTTGCTTACATTCGGAACCAGGGCGGCACGCACTCGCTTCCGATGTACGAGTTAGCTCGGGATCTTTTACTGCTCACTCAGGAGGTTCACGCCGGGGTGGTTGTTCGTCACATTCCCGGTCGTCTGAACGTCCTAGCCGACTCCCTGTCCTGACAGGGCAGGGTTATTTCCACCGAGTGGATGCTTCACAGGGCAGTGTTCCAGTCGCTTTGCGATCTCTGGGGACGTCCCCACATCGATCTCTTTGCGACTCGTTGGAACCATCAGGTGGACACTTTCGTGTCCCCGTGTCCAGATCCTCTGGCTTTTGCCGTGGACGCTCTGTCACTCGATTGGAACGGTCTAGTCGGCTACGCCTTCCCGCCGGTTCCGATTCTTCCTCAGGTTCTCGCCAAAATTCGAACCTGCAGTTGTCGAATCATTCTGATCGCTCCCCTGTCGCCTCAGCGGGTGTGGATCAATCAGCTCCGCTCGCTGCTGGCGGCGGTTCCGGCACGTCTCCCGCTACGTTGCGACCTTCTTTGTCAAGGTCGCCCGAGGAGGTTTCACGTCGACCCGACTTCATTGTGCCTTCACGCATATCTTTTGTCAGGTCCTGTCTCCTCCGTAGAGGTTTTTCGAGACGAGCAGTGGAGTGCATTTCTTCTTCAAGGAGGCACTCCACTGGTTTAGCTTATGCAGCTAAATGGAAGGTCTTCTGTCGATGGTGTGCTGATCACTCTGTTGATTATGCCAATCCTTCGATTTCACAGATTGCGGAGTTTCTGGTATATCTGTTTGATTCTCGGGGTCTCCAGCCTGTTACCATCAAGGGTTACAGGTCTATGCTTTCAGAGACTTTTTCTTATGTGGGGAAGCGTCGTATCGGCACTAATCCTTACCTCTCCAAGCTTGTTCGGCACTTTTCTTTGAAAAGGCCTCGGACTTTGCAGCTTACTCCACGATGGAATCTTTCGTGGGTGCTGCTTTGCTTGGGGGGGGCGCCGTTCGAACCTTTATCCCAGGTGGATATGCAATTTCTCACATACAAGACGGCTTTTCTGATGGCATTTGCTTCGGCCAGACGGGTTAGTGAGCTTCACGCCCTCTCGGTTGACCCGGCCTTTTTTAGGAGTTCTCCCAACAGTGTTACTTTTACCACTGATTGCTCCTTTTTGGCTAAGAATCAGTTACCAGATACTACTCCTCCTCCTATCTGTATCAGGGCTCTTCCCTCTGTTGAGGGTACTCGCCCTTTGCTCTGTCCGGTCCGTGCTATTCGCATTTATCTTGATCGGACACGCTTCATACGGAAGGGCAGAAAACGTTTTTTTCTGTCTCTCATTCCGGGTCGACAGAAGATCTCTCCTCAATCCATTTCTCGATGGATTTGTCTTGCTATTCGTACGGCTTATAGTCGTTTAGCAGCTGGCGATTGTATTACCAATCGTATTTCTGCCCACGAGGTGCGGGCACTGTCTACCTCTTGGGCTTATTCTAACTCCGTCAAGTTGTCGGATGTTATGCAGGCAGCCTACTGGAGAAATGCTTCTACTTTCTCCACCTTTTATTTACGCCAGTTGCAGGAGCAGTCGGAGGACCTTTTTGCCTTGGGTCCTCTTTCTTCTGCTCAGGCTGTTGTCTGCCATAGCCATTAGGCTTCTTGAAGGTCAGTTTCAGCCTTGTGCTGTTACTGCCCTTTTTTCTGTCTGTGTGTCACACAGGCTCATATGTCTCTTTTCATTGTCCTTTACCAATGATTGCGACATTCTGGTTGATAAGCCTCGGGACCTCTTCCTTCTGCTTCACGGTTCCAGTGCACTAGGGTTATGTGGGGGTTGGTTATGCGATTCCCTCCAGCCTTTTGTCTATTCAGCCTGTAGTAAACAATTGTGAGTAGGTTGATAAGAAATCTAAATTTTATAGTAAATTTCCTTTCTTATTATACCTACCACAATTGTTTACATGGAGGCCCTCCCGTCTTCTTTACGGGTAAAGAATCTTTCCTCCCCGCTGATCACATAACTCTAACGTTTACGGATTCAAAAAGAATGAGTCTTTAGAGACGGTATGCGCACTGGCAACGGAAGTCGTGGAGTTGTACTTGGGAGAGAGCGTCCCGTACTGGGTCTGCGCCGGTTGCACTCGACCCAGTTTTGGCTTATTTTTATTGGTGCTTTTGCACCACTTTTCTTTCCCAACTTGCTTGGGAAAGACAAAAATAGAGAGTATTTTATCCGAGTTAGGGACTTCCACTGTAGTGCAAGCCTGTAGTAAACAATTGTGGTAGGTATAATAAGAAAGGAAATTTACTATAAAATTTAGATTTTCATGAAAGAAGTGGTTGATTTTATTTTCAGTTTTGTTAACCTTCGGGGACCTGAGCAGTTGTCCTGAATTCTCACTGGACTACAAGCTGTACACGTCCAGCTGCTTAACAGTGATATCTAACCAAATCTTTGCTGCCTTAGCAGGCAGCCAGGATTTAACTATAAAGATGATTTGTTTGCTGTCAGCAGGACCTTCTGAAGATGGCATGGTCAGGACACATGCTCTGAGATTGAAAATGCCTCAGATATGCCTTTAAAGGTTAAGGTGTGTTTAGAAGAAGTCACAAAATTACTGTAGATGTAATTTGTGTTCATAACAGAATGCCCCTGTTGAGCTCATTGGCAAAGGCATTTGTGAAGCTGTGGTAGAATGATACAAGAACAACTTATTCTGCCTTTTCCTGATGTGAATTCCCTTTTGGTACTGTCAGAAAATCTCGGTCAAGTCAGATACCAAATTAAAAATACTGAAACCGATACCGAACTCAAAATTCTATTACCACCCATCCCTATTGGTTGTTTACCCTTAAAATGTACATTGTATGTAATGATAGTTTCAGTAAGTAGGAGATCAAAATTAGTACAATGGAACTCTATTAACTGAACTGCCACTGGAAAGTATTCATTTCACAGGATTATTGTCATTTTCTTGCATTGTTATAATGAACTAAGCATTTATTTGATCAAGGGTGCCAGAAGCATCAGATGTATCAAAAATGCACTCAGCTCTCGGTACGACTTATGACTGGAGTTACAATGTTTCATAAATTATAATATGATACTCAGTAGTATTGACATTATATACATATCGTCCCATGAGAGGAACAAGTATAAAATTTTAGAAATTACCCTGGTGTTTGTATAACTTTGTGGTTTGGTGATTATCAACCAAACTCTGTCATTACACCTGATACACAGGCCCTCTTCCCCACCCCGCAATTGCATTGACACATCAGAAACAAATACTCGAGATTTTCTCAGTTACAGTTCTCGAAAACAAAACTCTTTTCCACTGGTGCACTTATGGCAAAAAGGGACATATACTGCCTCAGGGCAAGGAGGCAGATGCCCCCAGCTTCTGATGCCCTTGGATTTGATTATATCTTATTTGACAAATCCCATAGAGCTCTGTCAAGTAAGATATAATAGAACTAGTACTTGCCAGTATGTTGGATGTACCAAGGCCGAGGGTGCGAAATCCCGTGGAATTTAGTGGTTGTCAAAGTAATTCTTCGATCACATGATTTGTTTTAGTCAACTGACAGGAGTTTACAAGTTTACAAGGTTAAATTTGTACTGGATGTATAGTAAATGGTCCAGTGGTAGGAAGTTGCACACAATTAACAGGGGTTTTTCAATTAAAAATATCTAGTTAAGTGTTAACTGTATCATTGTAGTTGTGAATAGCCTGAAAGAGCATTGATTTGCAGGGTTCTCAACTCTGAATAAAAATCCTTTAACTTGTTGAGTGCTAGCAGTCACTATCAGGGCTTTAAAAAAAATTAGGGTACCAGAGCAAAAGCAAACATTTGTTCAATTAGAAATTATTGGAGAGTGCCTGTAAGCACTCTTCAATAATTTGTAATAAACAAATTTTGATGAACAAATTCATACTACCAAAAATAATATAGCCCTCAAACAGATAAAATAGGTAAAAAATGTCATTACATGGAAATTATGCCCAAGTTTGAAATTTTTTATTTTATTTGTGATTTTAAATAGCCTTTATCAGGTGAGGAAATGCGGGTCCAGATTTGTAATTCGTTATTTTTATTCTGTATTTATTTTGTTGATCATATTCTGCACTAGTTGGTGAGTGTTATTGTCAATAAAATACTTTTATTTTATTTGTAGGTTACTACTGTCCACCAAACACTGAATTCATGAATCAGTACTCATGCCCAAATGGAACATTCAATAACAGAACACATGCAGAAAGTCAGGATGCCTGTCAGTTGTGTCCACCAGGATTTTATTGTTCAATGCCTGGACTGGAATCACCTGATGGAGCGTGCACAGGTGGCTGGTATTGCACTCTTGGTTCGTGGTCAGACAAACCAGCTGCCCTTGGGAATGATTCAGTCAGTGACTGCTTCTGTCCTGCTCAGAGTATCGGTGGAAAATGTACTTTTGGTTTCTTTTGTCCTGAAGGATCTTCCAAGCCACAGCCATGCTCCCCAGGATTTTACTGTGATTCGGAGGGACTTAGCAATGTTACTGGTTCTTGTTTAGAGGGATACTACTGCAATGGAAGCTCAACAATTCCAAACCCAATCAATGAAACGTTTGGAAATATTTGTCCAAAGGGAAATTACTGTCCATTGGCTAGTCCATATCCAATACCTTGTGATGAAGGAACATTTAGCAATGAACTAGGGAATATAAATATCAGTAGTTGTCTCCCTTGTACAGCTGGTATGTTCTGTTCAGGAACAGGACGAGATCTACCAAATGGTTACTGTGATGAAGGGTATTACTGCCCCGAAGGAATGATAACACCTCAGCCACCAGGTAAACTGTGCTTACCAGGACATAGCTGTCCACAAGGAAGTCCAGATCAAAATCCATGTGAATCGGGTAGTTATCAACCAGATTCAGGTAAAGGGGAGTGTTTTATTTGTCCAGGAGGAATGTACTGTGATCGATCTGAAGCCATCTTAGAAGAACAAAGTGGTATGGGCGTGCCATCTCATGGTGTGGTCACTCCAAAGCACTGTCCTGCAGGTTTTTATTGTCCAAATGGAACTACGACAGACAGAGAAAATCCTTGTCCGGTGGGAACATACAGCAACACGACAGGATTGGAGAGTGATGGTGAATGTAGAGACTGTACGCCAGGGTATTACTGCGAGGCAGAGAACATCACATCACCAACTGGCAAATGTTTCCCTGGATATTATTGCAATCTTAAATCAAACTCTCCTACCCCTGGACCTCATGTGGGTAGCATTGGAGGTCCTTGTCCACAGGGCACTTACTGTACTGAAGGATCTAATTATCCATTGCCATGTCCAAAAGGTAGCTATGGAGACAGAGATAAACTGCCATCTTTATCCGATTGTACTTTTTGTCCTCCAGGTGAATTCTGTGATTCTTCTGGACTAGTTGCTCCAAATGGATCTTGCCTTGCAGGGTTTTATTGTACTAATGGATCAGAGGAAGCCAATCCAGTTGGCAGGTCTTATGGTGATGAATGCCCTGTTGGATATTATTGTCCAGAACATAGTTATGAACCAACTGCATGTCTAGCTGGCACCTACCAACCATACACGAGAATGACAAATGTATCTGCATGTTTATCATGTGATCCAGGTAAATACTGTAACTCCACAGGATTAGGTTCTGTATCCGGAGACTGTTATCCAAGATTCTATTGTACACTAGCAGCTGTTAGTCCAGCACCATATGATGACATCACTGGCAATATATGTCCTGCAGGATCTTACTGTCCTATAGGTTCTCCACAGCATTTTTACTGTCCAAATGGGACTTACACCAATCATACAGGAGCAGACGAATGTTATGATTGTCCACAAGGCCATTATTGTGTGAATAGAGATCGTGCAGACCTGTGTCCTCCTGGATTTTACTGTCCATACATGACTGGGGCAGACTTACAACCTTGTCCAGCTGGAACCTACAACCCAGTTTATGGCTTGAGCAATTTGACACAGTGCACAGAATGTGATGGAGGCAGTTTTTGTTTAACGCCTGGCTTACCTAATGTCAGCGGCAATTGTGAATCTGGATACTACTGTCAGACTGGTAAATATTTTGTTTTGTTTACAAATTTTCACAACCTCTGCATATTTTTATTTTGTGCATTGTTACATCTTAAACAAATTTAATTGTTTTGTCTTCTGAAATGCCTAAACATTGCTGTTTTCTTTGGACTCTCTCTTTTCATTAAATTTTAGTTGCGTCTAATTTTTTTCTATTTAGGACTGTAAAAAATAGTTTATCATTTGTCAGGCAATGTTTTCTCAATTTTATGGCAAGAGAGGGAAGGGTTTTTTTTGTTATATATATTTAACACTTTACCTTAGAAATTGGCTGCATCTTCCTGCATAATATACAAATTGAGTATATTTATATTTTTTTTTAAATTTCAACAAAACCATATCATGTAACCCCTCATTGGAATGAGCTCACCAAGCTCATTGAGCTCATTCTGATGAGAGGTCAAATGATATGGATTTGTTGAAATTTTTTGAAAGATTTGAAAAAAATGCTATTTAAAATAATAAATATGTATTATGTGCACATTGTGCTTGTACAGAATCTTTCATTGCGACAAGACTCGTTTTGGGGGATGTATAGCTAGGAGTCGCACTTGTGCAATGTGTAGCTATATCTCCCCAAAAATGAGTCGAGTTACGATAAAAGATTGCATACAAGCACAGTGAGCACATAATACTTTTACCTACCCTTCAGTCCACAAAACCCATAGCTATAACTTCTCAAAAATAGTTAGTAACAAACAAAAAAGCTGCACCCAACTGAACAAAATAATAGGATTCCATTTTCAATTCTGTCAACCCAATGGCAAGTGGTAGAAATTCTTTCAACATGAATGAAATTGTAAAAGGTGATAAAAAAATAATTAAACTCAGTCCACGTATGCTTTTTCCGTCGGGCAATGATATTTCAAACCAAATTCAATTCACTTCATGACTTCACCCAAGGGAAAGGTAAAAAAATAAACTCAGTCCACATATGCTGTTTCTGTCGGACAATGATACTTCAAACCAAATTCAATTCACTTCATGACTTCACCCAAGGCATTGATAAAGAAATAATTAAACTCAGTCCATGTATGCTTTTTCCGTTGGACAATGATATTTAAAACCAAATTCAATTCACTTCATGACTTTACTCAAAGGATAGGTGAGTGGTCTGCAAAAACAACTAGGTTAATTATATTTTTGTAGTCTGCAAGAAGAATCTCTTTAAATACATGATATCACTTCATTCCTAACTTTTAGAAGTGTGCAAAACATAATGAGATTGACATTATGTTTCAAAATTTTCTCGCTTCAACTGTTTTTTGTTTTGGTGTTTTGTAAGGTGGATTGTTTATGTACTGGATTGTGCAACTCCCTGCAACATGGGAATATGTTGAGGCAACATCATTCATTGCAGTAGTACAAGTTTTTGAAGGAAATGACTTGTGATTGCCAGTAAGATTGAAATAATCCATTAGGCACTCTTACGTTCATCTCTCAAGGAGTCATTTGACTTGTATCGCTACTGCAATAGTGATACAAGATCTTTTATCGCCAAACTTTTTATTGCTACTGATACTGCAGTTTGTGATTACATTTGTAGGTAAATGGTAGATAAATTTTGATATTGTGTACATTGGGTAAAGGGTTAAATCTGTAAAAAGTTCAGAATTGTCTCAGAAATTTAACTCTCTATTGTGCTCTCAAATTTCCATTTTATGCATGAAGAATTTCCAGCTGCAAATTTAACCAATTATGTCATGATTTGACAGACCTTGGTTGTCTAACAAGATAAAATTGGTTATATTTTTAGTCCTACAGTTGCAAAATAATATTACCAAACACATATTTTTATACTGTACCAATGACCCAGACATAGCTGGTGCTAACTCTTAAAATATAGGGCCAAACACAAATTTTGCCCCCCAATCCCCAAAATTTGCATCTAAAACTAAAGAAAACATGTCCTGAAAGGCCCTCCACACTTCGCCCCTACTGCGCATGCGCAGTGTCAAGGACGTTCCGAAATTGGCGCCATTAATCATTCTAAGTTTGGCCCTTCATCAGTTAACATCTGACTGATCTTTGTGCTTATAAATCTCAGTTTAAATGATGCCAGACACATAAATATTAGTGAAATGGTGATTCTAAGGAGGATAGAGAAGGAGGAGAGGAAAAGAATGTGTGACAGAATATTATCAGGGCTGTAACTTAAAATTTTTTAATGAAATTATGTTAAGTTACCTATTTTCAAGGCAGCAGCCATTTTGTTGTCATTCTGATTATTTAGTTACACTGTTTTTTAAGTGTTTTCCTCTCTCCCTGTCCTTTAAGTTCCCCCTTGCTATTCTCCCATGCTTTTGGCATAGTTTTTGTAATTATTATTACTAAATTTTCTTGGGAGTTTTAGCTGAATAACAGAATGAATTCTGTTCTTTCCCCATGTTTACGTCTTCACCTACGGGTGGTTAGGCGTTGTGTTCTGCATCTACCATCTGATGTTCTGCAGTTTCTTCCCTGGAAGTCTCTGTTTTGCTTCAGATAGTGTATTTTTGGTAACTGATTTCGGGCCTGGGTGCCTGGAGTCTTATTTTAGTGTTTTTACACTCATTGTTTACATTTACAACAGCCCTCTGTGTGAGGGGGGGATTTCTAAAAAATAATATCTTGATGTTATTTTAATCATAACTAGATACATTATTATTGTTCGTAAGTGTTGAATAAATTGTTTAAAATATTTTTAAAATTTTTGTCCACACTTAGGCTTGGGATCCATTGGGGCTCAACGTTACTTTTCAGAAACTTGGGCTGTTCTGATAAAATATTTTTTCAAAATATTTTGATTTCAATTATTTTTTCTATATTAATGGATCATATTATTATTATGTATTTTGATTGCCAGGGGTTAGTGCGAGTACCAGGACTTGTTTTCTTTTCACATTGAAAGGATATTGATCAATTGTTTTAAGAGGAAGTCTTCCTCTGACTTTATTATCATTCTATATGTGGTCAGTGTACTCGCATTAACTCCTGTTCGGTATCGTATGATTTCGATGACAATATGGGAAGCGTATGTCACGGTATGTTGTTGGGG
This sequence comes from Pictodentalium vernedei, assembly GCA_031216915.1. Classification (NCBI taxonomy): domain Eukaryota; kingdom Metazoa; phylum Mollusca; class Scaphopoda; order Dentaliida; family Dentaliidae; genus Pictodentalium; species Pictodentalium vernedei. The sequence goes on from CM062293.1 coordinate 380,764,286, forward strand.
ATTTGGACACTCCGGTCCTTTCCCCGCAGGGTCACTCTACTTTATCAATTTCTATTTCAGACGATCAAGATTAGGGTGATGTATCTGTGATGTCTTCCAACAGTGTGCCTCCGTCGTCACAATTATGAAGGGCTAGCGGAAAAGTGCTCATGTAAATACGCCAATTGCCTAAGAGGACCCTAGTAGGTTCGACGGCCTTTGACGTCTGCTAGCTCGCCCGGTGTAGCGTCCATTCACCGAATGGTTCGGCAGCCGGGTTCGTCCGTTGCGGTCTAGAAGGAATTTTGGGGTGATGCAAGCACTATAAATTAACCTAATGCACACCCAGTGACGGCGGATCGGAGGGAGAACGCAGGAAGCCTTTTAGTTCGGTTCATAGCTCGTTCCGGTCCTTCCGGACGGCAAGCGAGAGAGGCCCCTCTCTCGTTCAACAACATCTGGCCCCAGATGTTGTGGTACAAAATGTGTCGCAAGCGGAGCATACGTCCGTCGCTCGGGACGCTCCGTTGTATAGGCAGTCCGCTGAGACTGCTAAGGCTTCCTCTTCTCGTCAGCGCACACGACCGCACCTTGGCTGCGTGACCGCCGATATATTACCAGCTTCGCCGATCAAGGATTCTTCGGCGACCAGGTCACACCATCCGGTAGCCAGGGACACGAGGCCTGCAGACTCCGGACGTTCGCATAGGAAGTGTGCGGGAGTCAATGTACACGGAGCTTCCAGCGGCAATGCATCGTAAGACCGCTACTGCACAGGCCTCGGGAACGGACGTGCTTTCCTTAATAGCACAGTTTATCGCAGCTTCCCAGCATCAACTGAATCTGTCGCATATTTTTTATCCGACGATGCTGGGTCGGGACGCTCCGCGGAAGCGGGTACGGACGTCCGAAAGTTTCATCCGGTCCGACGGGATACCGAAAGGGATTCGGAGGATTTCGAGCTTTCCCTTTCGGAACAACATATGCTGTTGTGTATGTCATCTGACTTGGTCTTCTACAGCTTCTTTCGTCGGACCAGAATGCTGCGATGCCGGATAAGAAACTGATAGCGTCGGTGGACTTAGAAATTTTTGGTTCGGTTCAGGGACATCGTCCCTCAGTTCCGACATAGTCCAATAATGTCACACAAACTTTCGAATTATTGAACGACACTATATATATTATTATTTTATGCTTGCTATCCAAGCATTTCTGGTTTCTTGTTCGAAGAGTTATGGAGATGTCTTTCAAAAGTGTGCCTCTGTCGTCATAGTTAATGAAGAGTTAGCGGCAATAAGTGCTCATGGAATATGTCTATTGCCTACGGAGTGACATTCGCTAGCTCACCCGGTGTAGCGTACATTCATCGAATGGTTCGGCTGCCGGGTTCGTCCGTTGCGGTCTAGGAAGGAGATTTGGGTGATGCGAGCACTTTAATTACTTAGTACTCACCCAGTGACGGCAGATTGAGGACAGATCGGAGGAAGCCTGTTAGTCCGGTTCCTGGCTTGTCCAGGTCCGTCCGGGCTGTGAGCGAGAGAGGTCCCTCTCTCGCCCAACAACATAGGGGACCGCATGTTGTGGTTCAGATATTTTACATTCGGAGCATATGTCCATTGGTCGGGACGCTCCGTTATATTGACAGTCCGAGAGACTGTCTTTAATGCTTCCTCATCCTCACAGCAGGGCACACGACCGCACATTGGCTACGTGACCTCGAGTATCCGATCAGTTTCGGCATTCAGTGATTCCACGGCGAATAGGTCGCGCCATCCGGTAGCCAAGGGACACGAGGCCTATACACTCCGTTCGCTCGCATATTGGTAGTATGCACGGGGTAACGATCACGGAGCTTCCAGCGGCAATGCATCGTAAGACCGCTTCTCCTCAGGCCTCAGTGACGGACGTGCTATCCGAGTTAGCACAGTTGTTTCGCAGCATCCCAGCAATTGACAGTTTCTCGGTCGAATCAGGAATTATCCGACGGCGCTGGGTCGGTACGGTCCGCGGTTGCATCAGCTACGGACGACCGAACGCTTTATAGGGTCCGACAGGATGGCGAAAGGGATTCGAAAGATTTCGAGTTTTCCCTTTAGTAGTATCGGAAGATGCCTTTCATATCTTCTGGCATTATCTTCCAGTGATTATTATTTCGGACTTCATTGCTGCGATCTTGGATAAGAGACTTATAGCGTCATTGGACTCGGATTTTTCGATCGGTTCAGGGACATTGTCCCTGACTTACCGACGCAGTCCAATATTGTCATTACAACATGTGTTTTATTTTTCGACGCTATATATATATATATACTAGCCTGCTACTAAGCATGATAGTTTAGTTTCTTGTCCGCGTTGCTCATTTCTGCCATTTTATCATTTATACAAATAGTTTATTTTGGCAGAGCAGGGCATACCGAGAGTTCATATGCGTCTAGACGGTGTGATTAAAGACTGCATATATTCTTTTTCGCCGTTTATGTCTTTTCCAATTTCAATGTTGGGAACGACATTATGTATAGTAGACTTAACTTAGACGCTTTATTATACGTAATCCGCCTTACTGAGGCGTTATCATTACGTCTTCAAGAAAAGATTTACGGGATATTATTCTCAATGTAATTTCTTTTGAGGGCAGTAGTTTGTTCACGTATAACTCCGCCCTTCAGTGGCTGATTGGAGTTAGTTAGACGTGACGCAGCCCTAGCTACATCCACACGCGTGGATAGTAAGGTTAAGAACTCTCTCAGAGTCGCTTCGTTCTCGGAGGAGCTTCTCTTCGACGGCAACTTTTCGGCAATCCATGAATTGCTCGATTTATACGTTCTCTTGTCTATCTAGTGTTACAAGAGATTCAGACTGGGGCAAACATTCGGTGGTTGACTCAGAGAGTGCCGCCGCAGTTGCCGGACCCGAGTGTGGCTGTTATGACGGTTGCCAGTCAAACAGATTGGGATATAATACTGATCCCTACGGATTCGAAGTGCCAGGGTCTTTGGGTTCCGCAGTCTTTTAGCAATCAGTTTAACTTCCGCGGAATAATGTTTTTTAGGCTTGCTTTATGTCATTGCATGAACATTATTCAGAAACGCATGCCCAAATTCCTGTCCTTAAATTCGACAGTAGTGGCGTATCTCCGGAACCAGGGAGGCACTCTTTCGTTTCCGTTATTCAATTTAATGGAAAGAATCCGTCTGTTGGTTATAGTACACCAAGTTCAGTTTTGGTCCGTCATATTCCGGGTCGTCTGATTGTTTTATCGGACTCCCGTTCTCTTACGGGTCGCTTGTTGCTGTCAGAATGGACTCTCAACAAACAAGTATTCAATCAGATTTGCTATCTATGGGAGCGCCCAATGATGATTTATTTATGACACAGCTTGCTAATCAATTGCAGACGTATGTGTTGGCTTGTCCAGATCTCTGAGCTAATATTGTTAACGCTCTATTGATCTATAGGACGGAATGATAGGATACGCGTATCCTCCGGCGCTGTTGTTTTAGCAGGTATTGCTAAGATAAACAACCACAATACATTTCTGTTGATAGCATCTCTATCTTCACAGAGATCATGAGTAATTTACTCTCTTGTCTACTGTGGGTCTTAACGTGAAATCTTCCTCTATGTGAGGATCTTTTTCACTGGGTAAATCGTGTCATCTTTATCACAACCAGCAAGGTCGCAACCTTCATGTATTCCGTTGTGTGGTCCGTATTGCATTGTAAGCACTGTACTGGACGAGCTTTGGACGCGATTTCTTACTATAGGAGATCCTCTTCTTCGCTATTCTATGCGGCTAAAGTGGAGGCTCTTCCGTCGTGGTGTAGGGATCATTATGTTCATATTGTTGATCCCTCCATACTACTCATGGCTATTTTTTAGTATACTTGTTTCACAAGATCTACTGCAGCCTGTTATTATTTAGGTTATAGGTTTATGTTACCTCATACCTATGCACTCTACGATAGTTTACAATTGAGTCTTTTGTCTCTTTATCTAAGTCAGTTAGTAACTTTTTGATAAATAGACTTAGAATCTTTAGATTAAATTCCTATACGGATTTTAACTTCGGTTCTTATTTAGCTAAGTAATCATTTGAGCCTCTGGAAACAGTAGTTTTCAAATTCTGACCTTTTAGACAGTAATTCTGTTGGTTTCTCTTTTACTGTAGAGTCAGTGAGTTTCATGCACTATCGATGGATGATTTTCACTTTCATAGTTTCGGAATCAATACTTCCGTTACTATTTAGGTTGGATTGTTGCATAAGAGTTAGGCTCCTATTATCCGGAACCTATTATTTTAAGGTCCTTCCGTCTTCGTATGGGCATAGGCCTTTACTTTTTCCGGGTACAGTTTATGTATTTATAAACAGATATCTGTTTATTACAAAGGGCGTAAGCTTCTTCTGTCTTTGATGTCTAGTAGAAGGACGTTACGCTCCATTTTATTGTTAATGGATTCTATTAACTATCGGTACTGCTTATGGTATATCATTGACTTAGCAGTTGTGCTTAAGATTTCGGCTCATGAAGTAAGAGTTCTTCTACTTCTTGGGCTTACATTAATAGTGTCGCTATTATAGATTTTTGAAGGCCGCTCATTGCGCTCAGCCATCCACATTCATGAATTTTATCTTAGAAATATCGAGTCAATTTCTGGAGGCCTCTATTGTTAGGTCTATTATCTACTGCTCAGAATGTCATTCACTTAACAGTTGCTACTATAGCTAGGTAGGCTGTCTGTTTCGGCAGTGTCTCCGTTCGGCTGCCCTCTTCGCTCTGGGCTATTTGACCCAGGGCAAGAAAAAGGGGGGGGGGGGGGAGGGTGTTCCCTTGGGTCACCTGTTTTACTATGAAAACAAGGGGATACCTCCTCCGGAGTTAGTAATTCTGAGCTGTTATTGGGATGGTTGTTTAGTGAGAAGTTTAGGTTTTTAAAATTCATTCAAGTCTTAGTTTTTAAAGTATAGCTTTTGAATATTGCATATGTCAACGGACATGATTATGCAATTCTCAGACACTTTTAGGAGTATAAGAGTCTCTATTCTCTAGACTTACTTTATTATTGGCTTACTTTAAAAATTATTAGTATAAGGATTATATTGGATATTAATAGAGTACATGGATGTATGAAGCTCAATTTTGGAAGGTGTTGTATCTTTCTAATTTATCATAAATAAGAAAGATACATGTAAGGCCTATTACTTCTTTTCCCTACAGGGGATGACTCTATTTTATTTTATTGAGCGTATTCCATTTTGCTCTATGTCCTTGGCCCTCCAGCCTTTTTACTATTCAGCTATGTCTGGGTCATTGGTACAGTATAAAAATGTTAAAAAATTTATAGTAATTTATATATTTTTTATACTTACCAATGACCCAGACGGGGATGGCCCTCCCAGGAGTTGGGAACTCTTGCCTCCCCGCTGAGTACATAGCGCTTACCAGGCACTGGTTATTAGAATGATTAATGGCGCCAATTTCGGAACGTCCTTGACACTGCGCATGCGCAGTAGGGGCGAAGTGTGGAGGGCCTTTCAGGACATGTTTTCTTTAGTTTTAGATGCAAATTTTGGGGATTGGGGGGCAAAATTTGTGTTTGGCCCTATATTTTAAGAGTTAGCACCAGCTATGTCTGGGTCATTGGTAAGTATAAAAAATATATAAATTACTATAAATTTTTTAACTTTTAGGTGAAAAAAGAAAATTATGATGCAGATTTTTAATGATGAGTGAGGTGCCTGAGAAACAAGAAATCTTTTTTTAAATACCCTTACCTGGAATTTTTTTCAGCTGGCACTATCATTTTATAGGAATAACATGTATATTTTTATACTGTACCAATGACCCAGACATAGCTGGTGCTAACTCTTAAAATATAGGGCCAAACACAAATTTTGCCCCCCAATCCCCAAAATTTGCATCTAAAACTAAAGAAAACATGTCCTGAAAGGCCCTCCACACTTCGCCCCTACTGCGCATGCGCAGTGTCAAGGACGTTCCGAAATTGGCGCCATTTATCATTCTAAGTTTGGCCCTTCATCAGTTAACATCTGACTGATCTTTGTGCTTTTAAATCTCAGTTTAAATGATGCCAGACACATAAATATTAGTGAAATGGTGATTCTAAGGAGGATAGAGAAGGAGGAGAGGAAAAGAATGTGTGACAGAATATTATCAGGGCTGTAACTTAAAATTTTTTAATGAAATTATGTTAAGTTACCTATTTTCAAGGCAGCAGCCATTTTGTTGTCATTCTGATTATTAGTTACACTGTTTTTACAAGTGTTTTCCTCTCTCCCTGTCCTTTAAGTTCCCCCTTGCTATTCTCCCATGCTTTTGGCATAGTTTCTGTAATTATTATTACTAAAATTTCTTGGGAGTTTTAGCTGAATAACAGAATGAATTCTGTTCTTTCCCCATGTTTACGTCTTCACCTACGGGTGGTTAGGCGTTGTGTTCTGCATCTACCATCTGATGTTCTGCAGTTTCTTCCCTGGAAGTCTCTGTTTTGCATCAGATAGTGTATTTTTGGTAACTGATTTCGGGCCTGGGTGCCTGGAGTCTTATTTTAGTGTTTTTACACTCATTGTTTACATTTACAACAGCCCTCTGTGTGAGGGGGGGATTTCTAATAAATAATATCTTTATGTTATTTTAATCATAACTAGATACATTATTATTGTTCGTAAGTGTTGAATAAATTGTTTAAAATATTTTTAAAATTTTTGTCCACACTTAGGCTTGGGATCCATTGGGGCTCAACGTTACTTTTCAGAAACTTGGGCTGTTCTGATAAAATATTTTTTCAAAATATTTTGATTTCAATTATTTTTTCTATATTAATGGATCATATTATTATTATGTATTTTGATTGCCAGGGGTTAGTGCGAGCACCAGGACTTGTTTTCTTTTCACATTGAAAGGATATTGATCAATTGTTTTAGAGGAAGTCTTCCTCTGACTTTATTATCATTCTATATGTGGTCAGTGTACTCGCATTAACTCCTGTTCTGTATCGTATGATTTCGATGACAATATGGGAAGCGTATGTCACGGTATGTTGTTGGGGATTTGGACACTCCGGTCCTTTCCCCGCAGGGTCACTCTACTTTATCAATTTCTATTTCAGACGATCAAGATTAGGGTGATGTATCTGTGATGTCTTCCAACAGTGTGCCTCCGTCGTCACTATTAATGAAGGGCTAGCGGAAAAGTGCTCATGTTATACGCCAATTGCCTAAGAGGACCCTAGTAGGTTCGACGGCCTTTGACGTCCGCTAGCTCGCCCGGTGTAGCTTCCATTCACCGAATGGTTCAGCAGCCGGGTTCGTCCGTTGCGGTCTAGAAGGAATTTTGGGGTGATGCGAGCACTATAAAATTAACTTAATGCACACCCAGTGACGGCGGATCGGAGGGAGAACGGAGGAAGCCTTTTAGTCCGGTTCATAGCTCGTTCCGGTCCATCCGGACGGCAAGCGAGAGAGGCCCCTCTCTCGTTCAACAACATCTGGCCCCAGATGTTGTGGTACAAAATGTGTCGCTAGCGGAGCATACGTCCGTCGCTCGGGACGCTCCGTTGTATAGGCAGTCCGCTGAGACTGCTAAGGCTTCCTCTTCTCGTCAGCGCACACGACCGCACCTTGGCTGCGTGACCGCCGATATATTACCAGCTTCGCCGATCAAGGATTCTTCGGCGACCAGGTCACACCATCCGGCAGCCAGGGATTCGAGACCGATGGACTCCGGACGTTCGCATAGGAAAAGTATGCGGGAGCCATCTGATGCGGAGCTGCCCTCGGCAAAGCAGCGATAGACTGCGCCTCCGCAGGTCTCGACGCCGGACATTCTTGTGCACATAGCACAGCTTATCGCAGCATCCCAGCAGCCGACAGAAACGGTGTCGGATCGAGAATTATCCGACAGCGCTGGGTCGGTAGCCGGGGACTCGAGGCCTGCAGACTCCGGACGTTCGCATAGGAAGTGTGCGGGAGTCAACGTACACGGAGCTTCCGGCGGCAATGCATCGTAAGTCCGCTACTGCACAGGCCTCGGGAACGGACGTGCTTTCCTTAATAGCACAGTTTATCGCAGCATCCCAGCATCAACTGAATCTGTCGCATATATTTTATCCGACGATGCTGGGTCGGGACGCTCCGCGGAAGCGGGTACGGACGTCCGAAAGTTTCATCCGGTCCGACGGGATACCGAAAGGGATTCGGAGGATTTCAAGCTTTCCCTTTCGGAACAACATATGCTGCGATGCCAGATAAGAAACTGATAGCGTCGGTGGACTTAGAAATTTTTGGTTCGGTTCAGGGACATCGTCCCTCAGTTCCGACATAGTCCAATAATGTCACACAAACTTTCGAATTATTGAACGACGCTATATATATTATTATTTTATGCTTGCTATCCAAGCATTTCTGGTTTCTTGTTCGAAGAGTTATGGAGATGTCTTTCAAAAGTGTGCCTCTGTCGTCATAGTTAATGAAGAGTTAGCGGCAATAAGTGCTCATGGAATATGTCTATCGCTTACGGAGTGACATTCGCTAGCTCACCCGGTGTAGCGTACATTCATCGAATGGTTCGGCTGCCGGGTTCGTCCGTTGCGGTCTAGGAAGGAGATTTGGGTGATGCGAGCACTTTAATTACTTTAGTACTCACCCAGTGACGGCAGATTGAGGACAGATCGGAGGAAGCCAACAACATAGGGGACCGCATGTTGTGGTTCTGATATTTTACATTCGGAGCATATGTCCGTTGCTCGGGACGCTCCGTTATATTGACAGTCCGAGAGACTGTCTTTAATGCTTCCTCATCCTCACAGCAGGGCACACGACCGCACATTGGCTACGTGACCTCGAGTATCCGATCAGTTTCGGCATTCAGTGATTCCACGGCGAATAGGTCGCGCCATCCGGTAGCCAAGGGACACGAGGCCTATTCACTCCGTTCGCTCGCATATTGGAAGTATGCACGGGGTAACGATCACGGAGCTTCCAGCGGCAATGCATCGTAAGACCGCTTCTCCTCAGGCCTCAGTGACGGACGTGCTATCCGAGTTAGCACAGTTGTTTCGCAGCATCCCAGCAATTGACAGTTTCTCGGTCGAATCAGGAATTATCCGACGGCGCTGGGTCGGTGCGGTCCGCGGTTGCATCAGCTACGGACGACCGAACGCTTTATAGGGTCCGACAGGATGGCGAAAGGGATTCGAAAGATTTCGAGTTTTCCCTTTAGTAGTATCGGAAGATGCCTTTCATATCTTCTGGCATTTCTTCCAGTGATTATTTTTCGGACTTCATTGCTGCGATCTTGGATAAGAGACTTATAGCGTCATTGGACTCGGATTTTTCGATCGGTACAGGGACATTGTCCCTGACTTACCGACGCAGTCCAATATTGTCATTACAACATGTGTTTTATTTTTCGACGCTATATATTTATATATATATTCAAGCCTGCTACTAAGCATGATAGTTTAGTTTCTTGTCCGCGTGGCTCATTTCTGCCATTTTATCATTTTTACAAATAGTTTATTTTGGCAGAGCAGGGCATACCGAGAGTTCATATGCGTCTAGACGGTGTGATTAAAGACTGCATATATTCTTTTTCGCCGTTTATGTCTTTTCCAATTTCAATGTTGGGAATGACATTATGTATAGTAGACTTAACTTAGACGCTTTATTATACGTAATCCGCCTTACTGAGGCGTTATCATTACGTCTTCAAGAAAAGATTTACGGGATATTATTCTCAATGTAATTTCTTTTGAGGGCAGTAGTTTGTTCACGTATAACTCCGCCCTTCAGTGGCTGATTGGAGTTGGTTAGACGTGACGCAGCCCTAGCTACATCCACACGCGTGGATAGTAAGGTTAAGAACTCTCTCAGAGTCGCTTCGTTCTCGGAGGAGCTTCTCTTCGACGGCAACTTTCCGGCAATCCATGAATTGCTCGATTTATACATTCTCTTGTCTATCTAGTGTTACAAGAGATTCAGACTGGGGCAAACATTCGGTGGTTGACTCAGAGAGTGCCGCCGCAGTTGCCGGACCCGAGTGTGGCTGTTATGACGGTTGCCAGTCAAACAGATTGGGATATATACTGATCCCTACGGATTCGAAGTGCCAGGGTCTTTGGGTTCCGCAGTCTTTTAGCTATCAGTTTAACTTCCGCGGAATAATGTTTTTTAGGCTTGCTTTATGTCATTGCATGAACATTATTCAGAAACGCATGCCCAAATTCCTGTCCTTTAATTCGACAGTAGTGGCGTATCTCCGGAACCAGGGAGGCACTCTTTCGTTTCCGTTATTCAATTTAATGGAAAGAATCCGTCTGTTGGTTATAGTACACCAAGTTCAGTTTTGGTCCGTCATATTCTGGGTCGTCTGATTGTTTTATCGGACTCCCGTTCTCTTACGGGTCGCTTGTTGCTGTCAGAATGGACTCTCAACAAACAAGTATTCAATCAGATTTGCTATCTATGGGAGCGCCCAATGATGTTTTATTTATGACTCAGCTTGCTAATCAATTGCAGACGTATGTGTTGGCTTGTCCAGATCTCTGAGCTAATAGTGTTTACGCTCTATTGATCTATAGGACGGAATGATAGGATACGCGTATCCTCCGGTGCTGTTGTTTTAGCAGGTATTGCTAAGATAAACAACCACAATACATTTCTGTTGATAGCATCTCTATCTTCACAGAGATCATGAGTAATTTACTCTCTTGTCTACTGTGGATCTTAACGTGAAATCTTCCTCTATGTGAGGATCTTTTTTCACTGGGTAAATCGTGTCATCTTTATCACAACCAGCAAGGTCGCAACCTTCATGTATTCCGTTGTGTGGTCCGTATTGCATTGTAAGCACTGTACTGGACGAGCTTTGGACGCGATTTCTTACTATAGGAGATCCTCTTCTTCGCTATTCTATGCGACTAAAGTGGAGGCTCTTCCGTCGTGGTGTAGGGATCATTATGTTCATATTGTTGATCCCTCCATACTACTCATTGCTATTTTTTAGTATACTTGTTTCACAAGATCTACTGCAGCCTGTTATTATTTAGGTTATAGGTTTATGTTACCTCATACCTATGCACTCTACGATAGTTTACAATTGAGTCTTTTGTCTCTTTATCTAAGTCAGTTAGTAACTTTTTGATAAATAGACTTAGAATCTTTAGATTAAATTCCTATACGGATTTTAACTTCGGTTCTTATTTAGCTAAGTAATCATTTGAGCCTCTGGAAACAGTAGTTTTCAAATTCTGACCTTTTAGACAGTAATTCTGTTGGTTTCTCTTTTACTGTAGAGTCAGTGAGTTTCATGCACTATCGATGGATGATTTTCACTTTCATAGTTTCGGAATCAATACTTCCGTTACTATTTAGGTTGGATTGTTGCATAAGAGTTAGGCTCCTATTATCCGGAACCTATTATTTTAAGGTCCTTCCGTCTTCGTATGGGCATAGGCCTTTACTCTTTCCGGGTACAGTTTATGTATTTATAAGCAGATATATGTTTATTACAAGGGCGTAAGCTTCTTCTGTCTTTGATGTCTAGTAGAAGGACGTTACGCTCCATTTTATTGTTAATGGATTCTATTAACTAGCGTACTGCTTATGGTATATCATTGACTTAGCAGTTGTGCTTAAGATTTCGGCTCATGAAGTAAGAGTTCTTCTACTTCTTGGGCTTACTTTAATAGTGTCGCTATTATAGATTTTTGAAGGCCGCTCATTGCGCTCAGCCATCCACATTCATGAATTTTATTATCTACTGCTCAGAATGTCATTCTCTTAACAGTTGCTACTATAGCTAGGTAGGCTGTCTGTTTCGGCAGTGTCTCCGTTCGGCTGCCCTCTTCGCTCTGGGCTATTTGACCCAGGGCAAGAAAAAGGGGGGGGGGGGGGGGAGGGTGTTCCCTTGGGTCACCTGTTTTACTATGAAAACAAGGGGATACCTCCTCCGGAGTTAGTAATTCTGAGCTGTTATTGGGATGGTTGTTTAGTGAGAAGTTTAAGTTTATAAAATTCATTCAAGTCTTAGTTTTTAAAGTATAGCTTTTGAATATTGCATATGTCAACGGACATGATTATGCAATTCTCAGACACTTTTAGGAGTATAAGAGTCTCTATTCTCTAGACTTACTTTATTATTGGCTTACTTTAAAAATTATTAGTATAGGATTATATTGGATATTAATAGAGTACATGGATGTATGAAGCTCAATTTTGGAAGGTGTTGTATCTTTCTAATTTATCATAAATAAGAAAGATACATGTAAGGCCTATTACTTCTTTTCCCTACAGGGGATGACTCTATTTTATTTTATTGAGCGTATTCCACTTTGCTCTATGTCCTTGGCCCTCCAGCCTTTTTACTATTCAGCTATGTCTGGGTCATTGGTACAGTATAAAAATGTTAAAAAATTTATAGTAATTTATATATTTTTTATACTTACCAATGACCCAGACGGGGATGGCCCTCCCAGGAGTTGGGAACTCTTGCCTCCCCGCTGAGTACATAGCGCTTACCAGGCACTGGTTATTAGAATGATAAATGGCGCCAATTTCGGAACGTCCTTGACACTGCGCATGCGCAGTAGGGGCGAAGTGTGGAGGGCCTTTCAGGACATGTTTTCTTTAGTTTTAGATGCAAATTTTGGGGATTGGGGGGCAAAATTTGTGTTTGGCCCTATATTTTAAGAGTTAGCACCAGCTATGTCTGGGTCATTGGTAAGTATAAAAAATATATAAATTACTATAAATTTTTTAACTTTATGGTAACACTTTGGATCAGTTGTAGTTTAACTCCTAGCACTCTGGTAGTGCAACAGAATTTTCTACAATTTTGAATCTGTTTTTCTCATGTTTAAATGTGAATTTAACCAATTATATCTTGTTTGACAGAGCTCACTTAGCTCTGTCAAACAAGGTATATTTGGTTAAATATCTAACAGCATTATCGGAAACATTTGCTGCTGAAAACTTTGCCATTTTGACATCAGCGTGAAGAGGGTTAAATGCAATGAAACCACTATTCTATTTTCTCAGCATTTATTAGATTACCACATGACATCATTTTTTTAGGAAACAGATCTCAAAGAATTGAAGACACAGGGTGATAAAAAAATGTGGAAACAAAATAGAACTTCTGTCGCTGTTTAATTGTCAGAGGTTCAGAGTAGAAAACAAATACATGTTTGTCTTTTTTAAACTTTTGTGGTTTTTAATATATGACTGACCTGTTACGGTTATCTATACTTTGTCAAAGTAGTTTTTTTTACCAGTTTTTAAAGCTAGGAAAAAAAGAATTTTCCTTAAAAGAGAACTTTCATGTACAGTATACTATAACAGAAACGGACAGTGAACTTCAATGGAGCTTGACTGTGTTGTGATCCTGTCAAAAGAAATGTTAGGACATTGAATTTGAGATGCTAATTTTGTTATCCCTGCTTAAATATCCCCTGTCCATTCATCTGTGCATGCATGTACCTTTTCATGCATATGTCCACACATCTTGTGAATGCAATAAGCAATGTGATCACATTTTCACAAAACTTACAGTAGGCATAAATTGTGAGAAGATCTCGGTCAAGTTTGATATTCACCAAATTTTCTCATTTTTTATAGGAATTATCCCCTCTTTATTGGAAATTTAGTGTTTGTCTGATAATGACTTTTTGAATAAGTTAACTTGAAAAGATATCAGATTTCACAAAGCTTGCAACGGGCATTCACTGTGGGAACATCTTTCTTGTTTTCATAAACATTTTGATCCACTTCCATCTTTATGGGCTGGGGATTTTGCCATCTCGTATGAGATTGTGAAAATAAACGATTTTGAATTCTCAGTACTATAACTGCCTTGACACCAATTCTGTTTTTATCCACCTAAACTATGCAGAAGGACGGTACATCTGAGGCTTTTGTGCATGTGCAGATGCTCCTCTATAAAGCACCATACGGGATTCAGATTAATTTATACGGTATGGGGAAGGGGCACGAAATTAAACATTTTCCCTGTTTATAGTTTGTATCAGGAGATAGTATGACTGGGCCAGTTATAGATATGATAAATATACGATAATACCATAGTGTGTTTTGATATGTTTGATATCTCAACTCGTTGAAAGTGAGTTTTTTTTGCGAGGCTTGCCGAGCGAAAAAAACTCACTTTCAACGAGTTGAGATATCAAACATATCAAAACACACTATGGTATTGTTGTATTTATCTTATACCGACCATTTTTGTGCTTTTCTGCATTTTTAAAAGGTTTTTGGGGATGATTTTGTGTCAAAATGTCGACTCATCTGGAGTGGAGTCGACTGCTTTCTCTTGTTGGGCATGAATACATGTGATGTGCCCGGAAAAGCTGTTGGTGCGTAACAAGGCTACAAATTCAAGTGAATGATAGAGTATAGTTCCCCTTAGAAAGTGGCCCTGTAACTGGGAAAACAATTACAGAAAATATACTTACGCCTCAATTCTTATGATTTATGACAAAAATATGTTTGATAATCAATTTCACCAGATTTGACACGATTTATAAACAATTTTGCGAATGTCATCATTATATTATAATATGGAAAAAGACTATAGTCCTTTCTCCAATCTATATGACATAGGGGTATGTGTTATAGATAATCTATAACACATGGGCTATATCTTCAACAGGTATAAGATAAATATAGAATTTACTTTCAATTTTTAATATTTTTTTCAAGTATCTCTGAGGAATAATAGGCAAGTTCACTAGGCTTGCATGAAGTAGTCAGTCTAATGAAGAAATGTATATATTAACCATTTTGCCTCCCTGCCGAAACCTCGGGAAGTGAAGCAGTGCCTGTTCACTATGGTAAACAGGCTCTGTTTTGCTGGCAAAATAGGACCCAGTCACCAATGCTTAGGAGGTGCAAACCCTCTCTGAAATGGGAAGCATGGCTTATTAACGCTCACCCCTGGTTTTGAGTTGATACTCATGTTGTGGTCATGATTAGCCATTGTGCAAAAATATGTGACCTTAAACACCAATAAATAAATAAATAAATAACCTTTTTGCCCATATATAACAAGGAAATAACCCTCACAATATTTTTTCTAAAATTTTAAGTAGCTTCAGTGTTTGCTTCTTAAACGTGGCTAATGTCCACTCATTGGAAGTTGATGAACTCATTTCAGTATGGGGTCATTAGTTATAATTTGGGGGAGAACTCTGTGGGAGCCACGGGAAGTGAAGCAGTGCATGTTCACTGTGGTAAATGAGCTTTATTTTACCGATAAAATAGGAACCAGTCACCAATGCTTGAGGTGGATGTCCTCTAAAATGGGCATATGTATGATAAATATATTTTATCAACATTATTTTTATGTGTAAAAGCTCTTGCTTCTAAGGAAATATCTCAACAATTTGGTGATGAATCGAACATGATGGTGGTGATAGATTTATCGTACAATTCTCAACTGCAATAATTTGATTAACCATTTACTAAATAAATCGGCCACATCCTTCCACCTAATTTACAAATTGAGCAGTAGAAAAAAAGATTGTTCCAATGAGGGGAAGCATGATGTAGTTTCTTTTAAATGTTTGTGATATTGTATTACAAAAAATTAATTAAAATACTAAATTGTAATATCGTGTGCATTAAATAAAGAGTTAACTAGCATTTTAATTTCATTTTCAGACTCATAAAAATGCTTGTCGTTTCGATTGAAACTGTATGCAGCTGCCTTGAACTCTTGTCAACCTTGGATAGACTTATTGAGGGTGTACATGTTCAACATTCAAAACGACTGTGCATCTAACAGTTGAACTGCATGTTGCTCCAGCTTGAATGCTTCATTGATTCAGATACAAAAGCATAAAAGCAATGTGTTTCCATAATTTGTTAACCCTTTACCTAACATGAAAAGCAGGAAACTGGAAATTTAACTTATTCAATCTCATTTCACAGAATTCATTGATCTCTGTCAAACAAGATTGAATTGGTTAAATTCCTAGTTGCATTGTGGGAAAAATGGCTACTTGAAAGTTGGAGTTTTGGAGTTGGTATTAAACACACATATATATATCCACTGAGGTCCAAGATAAATGTTATAACAAGTGATTTATATAAGCCATGTCCGTTACTGTGGTCTTTTGTAGCAATTTGTAATTGTTACCAAAGGTGCTGAAGGTACATGTATTCATGAATCTGAAGAAGGTGAGCTGTTAACCCTTAAATCCCCATACAACCACACATGGCTCCTTTTTAAAATGCTCTGAAAAAGTTGTCCCAAGTGTATTCTTCATTGAGAATTCCACTTGGAGGATGCTTTTATCTTGACAGTGTTTTACATCATTGTTGGCTGCCTGTACAGACAGCCAGTAATAACATAGAAGTCATCTGCAGCAGTGTACATCTATATATGGTACCTATTAATATAAAATTCATTTGAAGACTTAACTGGTTGAGTTCTACAAGCCACCACTATCGGGGCTTTCAAAAAAATTAGGGTACCAGAGCAAAAGCCAACATTTTCTTGCTCATGTTTCATATTCAGACAAATGCAAATGAATTTTGTTTATTTAAATTTGTTTTATTTCAAATTATTGGAGAGTGCCCATAGGCACTCTCCAATAATTCGTAATAAAATGAACTTTGACGAACAAGTGGAGACTACCAAAAATAATCTAGCCCTCAACCAGTTGAAGAGTTAAAACATGGAGCATGTTGTTCAAATTCTTGAATACCAACAAGATTGCTGACTGACTTTCACCCTGTCTTTATCTGTTCAGTCAACAAAAAGCATGGAATCAGGTATTCTCAGTGGACGAAAGGTATTCAAGTGATGTCAGTAGATTACCCAGGCCATTGTTCTATAAGGTATTTAATATTTATTGCAGACTACGATGCAAAAACTTGGTGTTTTGACAGTGTTTATTCCGGTTTTGATAATAACTTCTTTCAATTATATTAAAACTTTGATAAAGTTTTCTATTGAAAACTAATATGTTTATTTTGGTTGTAAATGTTTATATTTGAATAGGTGTGAATACAGCGACACCCACTGGCAGTCATACAGGAGTAGGTGGTGTTTGTCCCCAAGGAACCTACTGCCCTGAGGGCACAACTCTACCTGTGCCATGTTCACCTGGAAGTTACAGGTAACTAGCTTTTGTGTAGCAAAGTTTATTAATCCCTTTGCATGCTGTTTGCAGATATTCCTGAACAGGACGCAAAATCTCTTGTCATTGAAATAAGTATAATTTGGGCACATTTAACCAAATTTCACCCTATTAAATTGAATAGACTTTTTGACTAATTATTTCTTGAGTTAAATTTAGATTAATATTTTTATACTGTACCAATGACCCAGACATAGCTGGTGCTAACTCTTAAAATATAGGGCCAAACACAAATTTTGCCCCCCAATCCCCAAAATTTGCATCTAAAATCAAAGAAAACATGTCCTGAAAGGCCCTCCACACTTCGCCCCCACTGCGCATGCGCAGTGTCAAGGACATTCCGAAATTGGCGCCATTAATCATTCTAAGTTTGGCCCTTCATCAGTTAACATCTGACTGATCTTTGTGCTTATAAATCTCAGTTTAAATGATGCCAGACACATAAATATTAGTGAAATGGTGATTCTAAGGAGGATAGAGAAGGAGGAGAGGAAAAAAATGTGTGACAGAATATTATCAGGGCTGTAACTTAAAATTTTTTAATGAAATTATGTTAAGTTACCTATTTTCGAGGCAGCAGCCATTTTGTTGTCATTCTGATTATTTAGTTACACTGTTTTTTAAGTGTTTTCCTCTCTCCCTGTCCTTTAAGTCCCCCCTTGCTATTCTCCCATGCTTTTGGCATAGTTTTTGTAATTATTATTACTAAATTTTCTTGGGAGTTTTAGCTGAATAACAGAATGAATTCTGTTCTTTCCCCATGTTTACGTCTTCACCTACGGGTGGTTAGGCGTTGTGTTCTGCATCTACCATCTGATGTTCTGCAGTTTCTTCCCTGGAAGTCTCTGTTTTGCATCAGATAGTGTATTTTTGGTAACTGATTTCGGGCCTGGGTGCCTGGAGTCTTATTTTAGTGTTTTTACACTCATTGTTTACATTTTCAACAGCCCGCTGTGTGAGGGGGGGATTTCTAAAAAATAATATCTTGATGTTATTTTATTCATAACTAGATACATTATTATTGTTCGTAAGTGTTGAATAAATTGTTTAAAATATTTTTAAAATTTTTGTCCACACATAGGCTTGGGATCCATTGGGGCTCAACGTTACTTTTCAGAAACTTGGGCTGTTCTGAAAAAATATTTTTTCAAAATATTTTGATTTCAGTTATTTTTTCTATATTAATGGATCATATTATTATTATGTATTTTGATTGCCAGGGGTTAGTGCGAGTACCAGGACTTGTTTTCTTTTCACATTGAAAGGATATTGATCAATTGTTTTAAGAGGAAGTCTTCCTCTGACTTTATTATCATTCTATATGTGGTCAGTGTACTCGCATTAACTCCTGTTCTGTATCGTTGACAATATGGGAAGCGTATGTCACGGTATGTTATTGGGGATTTGGACACTCCGGTCCTTTCCCCGCAGGGTCACTCTACTTTATCAATTTCTATTTCAGACGATCAAGATTAGGGTGATGTATCCGTGATGTCTTCCAACAGTGTGCCTCCGTCGTCACAATTAATGAAGGGCTAGCGGAAAAGTGCTCATGTAAATACGCCAATTGCCTAAGAGGACCCTAGTAGGTTCGACGGCCTTTGACGTCCGCTAGCTCGCCCGGTGTAGCGTCCATTCACCGAATGGTTCGGCAGCCGGGTTCGTCCGTTGTGGTCTAGAAGGAATTTTGGGGTGATGCGAGCACTATAAATTAACTTAATGCACACCCAGTGACGGCAGATCGGAGGGAGAACAGAGGAAGCCTTTTAGTCCGGTTCATAGCTCGTTCCGGTCCATCCGGATGGCAAGCGAGAGAGGCCCCTCTCTCGTTCAACAACATCTGGCCCCAGATGTTGTGGTACAAAATGTGTCGCAAGCGGAGCATACGTCCGTCGCTCGGGACGCTCCGTTGTATAGGCAGTCCGCGGAGACTGCTAAGGCTTCCTCTTCTCGTCAGCGCACACGACCACACCTTGGCTGCGTGACCGCCGATATATTACCAGCTTTGCCGATCAAGGATTCTTCGGCGACCAGGTCACACCATCCGGTAGCCAGGGACACGAGGCCTGCAGACTCCAGACGTTCGCATAGGAAGTGTGCGGGAGTCAACGTACACGGAGCTTCCGGCGGCAATGCATCGTAAGACCGCTACTGCACAGGCCTCGGGAACGGACATGCTTTCCTTAATAGCACAGTTTATCGCAGCATCCCAGCATCAACTGAATCTGTCGCATATATTTTATCCGACGATGCTGGGTTGGGACGCTCCGCGGAAGCGGGTACGGACGTCCAAAAGTTTCATCCGGTCCGACGGGATACCGAAAGGGATTCGGAGGATTTCGAGCTTTCCCTTTCGGAACAACATATGCTGTTGTGTATGTCATCTGACTTGGTCTTCTACAGCTTCTTTCGTCGGACCAGAATGCTGCGATGCCGGATAAGAAACTGATAGCGTCGGTGGACTTAGAAATTTTTGGTTCGGTTCAGGGACATCGTCCCTCAGTTCCGACATAGTCCAATAATGTCACACAAACTTTCGAATTATTGAACGACGCTATATATATTATTATTTTATGCTTGCTAACCAAGCATTTCTGGTTTCTTGTTCGAAGAGTTATGGAGATGTCTTTCAAAAGTGTGCCTCTGTCGTCATAGTTAATGAAGAGCTAGCGGCAATAAGTGCTCATGGAATATGTCTATTGCCTACGGAGTGACATTCGCTAGCTCACCCGGTGTAGCGTACATTCATTGAATGGTTCGGCTGCCGGGTTCGTCCGTTGCGGTCCAGCAAGGAGATTTGGGTGATGCGAGCACTTTAATTACTTTAGTACTCACCCAGTGACGGCAGATTGAGGACAGATCGGAGGAAGCCTGTTAGTCCGGTTCCTGGCTTGTCCAGGTCCGTCCGGGCTGTGAGCGAGAGAGGTCCCTCTCTCGTCCAACAACATAGGGGACCGCATGTTGTGGTTCAGATATTTTACATTCGGAGCATATGTCCGTCGGTCGGGACGCTCCGTTATATTGACAGTCCGAGAGACTGTCCTTGATGCTTCCTCATCCTCACAGCAGGGCACACGACCGCACATTGGCTACGTGACCTCGAGTATCCGATCAGTTTCGGCATTCAGTGATTCCACGGCGAATAGGTCGCGCCATCCGGTAGCCAAGGGACACGAGGCCTATACACTCCGTTCGCTCGCATATTGGTAGTATGCACGGGGTAACGATCACGGAGCTTCCAGCGGCAATGCATCGTAAGACCGCTTCTCCTCAGGCCTCAGTGACGGACGTGCTATCCAAGTTAGCACAGTTGTTTCGCAGCATCCCAGCAATTGACTGTTTCTCGGTCGAATCAGGAATTATCCGACGGCGCTGGGTCGGTGCGGTCCACGGTTGCATCAGGTACGGACGACCGAACGCTTTATAGGGTCCGACAGGATGGCGAAAGGGATTCGAAAGATTTCGAGTTTTCCCTTTAGTAGTATCGGAAGATGCCTTTCATGTCTTCTGGCATTATCTTCCAGTGATTGTTATTTCGGACTTCATTACTGCGATCTTGGATAAGAGACTTATAGCGTCATTGGACTCGGATTTTTCGATCGGTTCAGGGACATTGTCCCTGACTTACCGACGCAGTCCAATATTGTCATTATAACATGTGTTTGATTTTTCGACGCTATATATATATATATACAAGCCTGCTACCAAGCATGATAGTTTAGTTTCTTGTCCGCGTTGCTCATTTCTGCCATTTTATCATTTATACGAATAGTTTATTTTGGCAGAGCAGGGCATACCGAGAGTTCATATGCGTCTAGACGGTGTGATTAAAGACTGCATATATTCTTTTTCGCCGTTTATGTCTTTTCCAATTTCAATGTTGGGAACGACAGGATGTATAGTAGACTTAACTTAGACGCTTTATTATACGTAATCCGCCTTACTGAGGCGTTATCATTACGTCTTCAAGAAAAGATTTACGGGATATTATTCTCAATGTAATTTCTTTTGAGGGCAGTGGTTTGTTCACATATAACTCCGCCCTTCAGTGGCTGATTGGAGTTGGTTAGACGTGACGCAGCCCTAGCTACATCCACACGCGTGGATAGTAAGGTTAAGAACTCTCTCAGAGTCGCTTCGTTCTCGGAGGAGCTTCTCTTCGACGGCAACTTTTCGGCAATCCATGAATTGCTCGATTTACACGTTCTCTTGTCTATCTAGTGTTACAAGAGATTCAGACTGGGGCAAACATTCGGTGGTTGACTCAGAGAGTGCCACCTCAGTTGCCGGACCCGAGTGTGGCTGTTATGACGGTTGCCAGTCAAACAGATTGGGATATAATACTGATCCCTACGGATTCGAAGTGCCAGGGTCTTTGGGTTCCGCAGTCTCTTAGCAATCAGTTTTCTTCCGCGGAATAATGTTTTTTAGGCTTGCTTTATGTCATTGCATGAACATTATTCAGAAACGCATGCCCAAATTCCTGTCCTTTAATTCGACAGTAGTGGCGTATCTCCGGAACCAGAGAGGCACTCTTTCGTTTCCGTTATTCAATTTAATGGAAAGAATCCGTCTGTTGGTTATAGTACACCAAGTTCAGTTTTGGTCCGTCATATTCCGGGTCGTCTGATTGTTTTATCGGACTCCCGTTCTCTTATGGGTCGCTTGTTGCTGTCAGAATGGACTCTCAACAAACAAGTATTCAATCAGATTTGCTATCTATGGGAGCGCCCAATGATGATTTATTTATGACACAGCTTGCTAATCAGTTGCAGACGTATGTGTTGGCTTGTCCAGATCTCTGAGCTAATGTTGTTAATGCTCTATTGATCTATAGGACGGAATGATAGGATACGCGTATCCTCCGGCGCTGTTGTTTCAGCAGGTATTGCTAAGATAAACAACCACAATACATTTCTGTTGATAGCATTTCTATCTTCACAGAGATCATGGGTAATTTACTCTCTTGTCTACTGTGGGTCTTAACGTGAAATCTTCCTCTATGTGAGGATCTTTTTTCACTGGGTAAATCGTGTCATCTTTATCACAACCCACAAGGTCGCAACCTTCATGTATTCCGTTGTGTGGTCCGTATTGCATTGTAAGCACTGTACTGGACGAGCTTTGGACGCGATTTCTTACTATAGGAGATCCTCTTCTTCGCTATTCTATGCGGCTAAAGTAGAGGCTCTTCCGTCGTGGTGTAGGGATCATTATGTTCATATTGTGGATCCCTCCATACTACTCATTGCTATTTTTTAGTATACTTGTTTCACAAGATCTACTGCAGCCTGTTATTATTTAGGTTATAGGTTTATGTTACCTCATACCTATGCACTCTACGATAGTTTACAATTGAGTCTTTTGTCTCTTTATCTAAGTCAGTTAGTAACTTTTTGATAAATAGACTTAGAATCTTTAGATTAAATTCCTATATGGATTTTAACTTCGGTTCTTATTTAGCTAAGTAATCATTTGAGCCTCTGGAAACAGTAGTTTTCAAATTCTGACCTTTTAGACAGTAATTCTGTTGGTTTCTCTTTTACTGTAGAGTCAGTGAGTTTCATGCACTATCGATGGATGATTTTCACTTTCGTAGTTTCGGAATCACTACTTCCGTTACTATTTAGGTTGGATTGTTGCATAAGAGTTAGGCTCCTATTATCCGGAACCTATTATTTTAAGGTCCTTCCGTCTTCGTATGGGCATAGGCCTTTACTCTTTCCGGGTACAGTTTATGTATTTATAAACAGATATCTGTTTATTACTATGGGCGTAAACTTCTTCTGTCTTTGATGTCTAGTAGAAGGACGTTACGCTCCATTTTATTGTTAATAGATTCTATTAACTATCGGTACTGCTTATGGTATATCATTGACTTAGCAGTTGTGCTTAAGATTTCGGCTCATGAAGTAAGAGTTCTTCTACTTCTTGGGCTTACATTAATAGTGTCGCTATTATAGATTTTTGAAGGCTGCTCATTGCGCTCAGCCATCCACATTCATGAATTTTATCTCAGAAATATCGAGTCCATTTCTGGAGGCCTCTATTGTTAGGTCTATTATCTACTGCTCAGAATGTCATTCACTTAACAGTTGCTACTATAGCTAGGTAGGCTGTCTGTTTCGGCAGTGTCTCCGTTCGGCTGCCCTCTTCGCTCTGAGCTATTTGACCCAGGGCAAGAAAAAGGGGGGGGGGGGGGGAGGGTGTTCCCTTGGGTCACCTGTTTTACTATGAAAACAAGGGGATACCTCCTCCGGAGTTAGTAATTCTGAGCTGTTATTGGGATGGTTGTTTAGTGAGAAGTTTAGGTTTTTAAAATTCATTCAAGTCTTAGTTTTTAAAGTATAGCTTTTGAATATTGCATATGTCAACGGACATGATTATGCAATCCTCAGACACTTTTAGGAGTATAAGAGTCTCTATTCTCTAGACTTACTTTATTTATTGGCTTACTTTAAAAATTATTAGTATAAGGATTATATTGGATATTAATAGAGTACATGGATGTATGAAGCTCAATTTTGGAAGGTGTTGTATCTTTCTAATTTATCATAAATAAGAAAGATACATGTAAGGCCTATTACTTCTTTTTCCCTACAGGGGATGACTCTATTTTATTTTATTGAGCGTATTCCATTTTGCTCTATGTCCTTGGCCCTCCAGCCTTTTTACTATTCAGCTATGTCTGGGTCATTGGTACAGTATAAAAATGTTAAAAAATTTATAGTAATTTATATATTTTTTATACTTACCAATGACCCAGACGGGGATGGCCCTCCCAGGAGTTGGGAACTCTTGCCTCCCCGCTGAGTACATAGCGCTTACCAGGCACTGGTTATTAGAATGATTAATGGCGCCAATTTCGGAACGTCCTTGACACTGCGCATGCGCAGTGGGGGCAAAGTGTGGAGGGCCTTTCAGGACATGTTTTCTTTGATTTTAGATGCAAATTTTGGGGATTGGGGGGCAAAATTTGTGTTTGGCCCTATATTTTAAGAGTTAGCACCAGCTATGTCTGGGTCATTGGTAAGTATAAAAAATATATAAATTACTATAAATTTTTTAACTTTTCATCAAATCTAGTCATGGCTGCTATGAAGCAGTCATGACCAGATTTGCTGAAAAATATTTTGAAAAGACTCAGCAGGTTATGACCTAATTGAAATATATTTTATGTGAATAATTGACTGAAATCATGTAATTTATTTTTCAAAACAGAATTGATAAAAAATCTTTGCACAAATTTCTTTTTCATTTTTTTCTAAAACAAAGAAAGAAAAATGTAGCCTGCTACTTTATGAGAGCAAGCAGTAAAATTCACTTCTAAATCTTTGCTCTTGGACCTATTGCTTTGAAGTCAGTGCCATAACAACTGAGCTACTGTAATCCCTTAATTGCAACAGAATAAATTTACCTAATTGGTATTTATTGAGATGTTGTAAACAGAACATGTTTGGGGTGTAAATTCATTATCATGGCAATGTGGCTTTCAACACTTGACAGTAAAGTCTTGATTATGGGCTCTCAGTACAGTACAGTTGCTGTGGATTGGTTGTAATCCATGCATGGGCAATGATGACCACGCAAGCATTTACTAGATATTAAATTTCATCAGTAAAATTTTAATTAATGAATGCATCCTGGTGCTTCATCAATTAATTTATTAATGATTATTCCTGTAAATAGTGTTTGGAATCTTCTAATAATATTGCATCCGTGGAAATATTGCCCACCCGTGGAAAACGACCAGTCCATAGCGGCTGTTTTGTACTTGTTTCCTAAACTATATCATTTTCTCTTATCCATCTGCTATTCATCTTGCCAAAGTATTGTTTTTAACAGTCAGTTAAACATGAGCACATTTCATTGTGAAATACCAGTGTGAGTATTATGAAACTTGCTTAAGCAAGATTTTACCTATTGGTTCAAAATTGGGGGTGAGGGTGAAAAAAATAATAAATTGCACGGTGATGTTTGTAAATATCACAGGGTATTATGTTAGATAAAGAGCTAGAAAATTAAAGTTTTCTTCATTTTTTTTTTAGTGACAGTGAAGGTCAGGGTAACTGTACGCTGTGTCCAGCTGGTTATTACTGCATAAAGAACTCTACTCACTATTCTCAACAAGTGTGTCCATCAGGATATTATTGTATGGAAGGAACAACAGATCCAGTGCAGTATCCATGTCCAAGAGGCACCTACAACCCAGCCAATGGTAGTGAATCATTTACAGATTGTTTAAACTGTATACCAGGAAAATACTGTGAAGGTGTGTAACATGTTTATGCCAGTATTAATTTGAAATTCTAAATTTCTTTACCTAACATGAATAATGGACAACACTTTTGGCTGCAAAACACAGCTGATAACCACTCATTGGTTTGATGTATATGAGATATAAATTGAGTGGTGCTGATCAAGGCCATTTCATGCTGAGAATTTCATCCTCTACCCAATATCAGGATATCAAAATTTTATTATTTTAATTATTGCTTTTTTTCAGATTTTTCAACAGTTTTCAACAAAACCATTTCATGCGGCCCCTCATTGGAATGAACTAATTCCAAAACTATATTCCATATCATGTTATCATGTGCCCCCCCCCCCCCCCCCTTGTTGGAATGAGCTCATTCCAATGAGGGGTCATATGATATGAGTTTATTTAAATTTTTGGATGTTTATTTTTCCCCTGCCCAATTTGTAAATTACACAGGCAGATGCTGGTGATTTCTTATGAAATGGATTAACCTTTGTCTTCATACAAAATCAGCATCTTCCAGTGTACAAATATATGCATGAAAAATGTTGATGTCTTGAATGTTTATAGCATTCTGATAGCCATTTAAAATCATACGCCAATTGCGATATGTTTGATATGTGTTCCATATTATTGAAATTAGTATACACCAATTGTTAGGTCACTATTAGTTTATGCAGAATATCTTATATTATTTTGCTAGAGAATTGAAGTGCCTGTTTTTTACCCCTTTTCTGTCTTTGCTTTTAATTCTGATAGCCATTTAAAATCATACGCCAATTGCGATAGGTTTGATATTTGTTCCATATTATTGAAATTAGAAAACAACAAGTGTTGGGTCACTATTAGTATATGCAGAATATCTTATATTATTTTGCTAAAGAATTCAAGTGCCTGTTTTTTACCCCTTTTCTGTTTTTGCTTTTAATTCAAAATTGGTTAGTTCATTTCTATTTGCATTTTACATCCTCTGTATTATATATCACCAATTATGAGCAGGGATTATTTTAGTCAGATTTATAGTGTGTGTTTTTTACAGAAAACAGTAAAACTGACCCCAAAATATCGCTGAATTGAACAGTGAATTTTAGGGTTTGAATATGACTTCAAAGTATTTATTTATTAATTTATTTATTGAGGTTTAACGACACTTTCAACAGCCAGGGTCACCTTGTGTCGGACAGTTTTATGGGTGGAGGAAGCTGGAGTACCTGGAGAGAACCACTGAGCAACGGCAAGCAACTGAAGACTCCCCAACATACTGACTCCACACGAGCAGGGTTAGCATTGGTTGAAGGCAAGTGCACCATTGACATGCAGTATGCCTTAGGATGCAATGATGGAGGGGGGGGGGGGAGTAGGTGAGTGGGGGGGTGGGGTGGTGAAGCGTCTTGCCCAAGGACACACAACATGGTTGTCGCAGGTGGGAATCAAACTGAGAACCTCTCGGCTTGCAGCCTGCATCTCTATGTACTGAGCCACTGTGCCACCCTCCCCTCCCCCTTCAATGTATTTGATGAATGTTCCAATATTTGTTTCTTCTTTGTGTGGGAAGGTGTTATTGAAATTTCAGATTTGGTTTTGGTATCTGTATTTTGAGAATGATTTATCTCGGCATTGGTACAGTATTTGGAGTCAACAATATACTTGTACACACACCAATACTGATTGGTATTTTTGGTGTACTGCCCATCTGTAGGTCACCGTTGTTGTTAAAATGTTGGAAATAACACAGACACTCCCCATCGGTCATTTGATGTCACAAAAATGCAGTGCAGCTTTTTTGTAACATTAAATAAAATAGAAATACATAGTACATGGCCTCTTGCCAGAAATGTTGCGTAATGTTCTGTTGTTTGTCTTTTTATTTTTTAACTAATGTCGGGAATATTTTTATAACCAAACTTTTTGGTACATTGATACTCTCACCTTATGGTGAATCAGTTTTTACTAATATCGAACAGTATTGATGGTATATCATCCATCTTTTATGTATAAGTATATATAAATATGTTAAATGTGAATAGTAAGATCATAAGTTAATTGAGAGTTGACATACATCACTAAAATGGTATCCTTATTCATGTCTGAGTATATATGTGTTAAGTGCAAACATGAATGGTAAGACAACAATTTAACCCATTTTCTAACAAATCAGTTGCATCCACCTGCATAATATACAAATTGAGCAGTTGAAAACAAATAGCATTTTTTCAAAAAATTTCAACAAAACCATATCATGTGATCCCTCTGTGCAATGCACAGAGTTAGTCCCTCTTTTCTTTCTGGTTATAAATAAGACCATCTCTATTATGCAATTAACCCTGTACATTGCACAGCCTTAGTGAGCATATATTTTAATGTAGTGTGTGATATGGCAGTTACCATTTTTTATAACCAGAAAGTGTGACTCATCCTGTGCATTGGACAGGGCTAGTCACACTTTTTGATTGTAAACAAATTTCATTATCAACTGAGTAATTAACCCTGTGCACTGTACAGCATTAGTGCAGTTTTTTACCCAAGTAATGGTCAAAACCAGGAAACAATATCCTCAAAAAGCATTTAAACTCAGCTTATGACCCCTCATTGGAATGGATTGTGGAAAGTGTTTTTTCAAGTGAATTAAAAAATGAAAACATTTTCCATTTTAAATTAATAGCTTGTTTAACTTTATTTTTTTTTTTTTTAATTACATTTGATTGTTTATCCGAGCAGATTGTGGAAAGGTTTTTAGCTCACCGAAGGAGCTCAACTTATCACTTGCCATCCATTGTGAACTTTACATTATTGACTTCTCCTCACAAACTACTTCACCAAATTGAACCAAATTTTGTGCGCATGTTCCTTATCATATGTCAATTCAAGTTTGTACAAATAAACTTGCCGCGCCCACAGGGGGCACCAGAAGGGTCATAACTCTGATAGCACCTATCAATTTTTTCAAAAATTAAAAAAAATCTTCTTCAGATCCACCAGTCAGAATCTTTTCATATTTGTTTTACAACATTTCTAGGGGGGTCAGATTCAAGTTTGTTCAAATCGAGTCCCTAGGTTAAGATTTGGGCTCTCCATTGGAGCCCAAAGTTTAACTTGGTGCAATTTGAGGAAATTTCTTTAAAAATCATCTTCTTCAGATCCACCTGTCAAAATGCTTTCATATTTGGTATACAACATCTCTAGGTGGGAGGGGGGGGGGGGGGGGTCGGGGGAGCAGATTCAAGTTTGTTCAAATCGGGTCCCTGAGTTAGTATTTGGGCTCTCTATTAGAGCCCAAAGTTTAACTTGGTGCAATTTGAGGAAATTTCTTTAAAAATCTTCTTCTTCAGATCAGCCTCTTAGAATTTTTTCATGTTTGGTATACAACATCTATTGGGGGGCAGATTGAAGTTTGTTCAAATTGAGTTGCTGGGTTAATATTTAGGCTTCCTATGGGAGCCCAAATTTTAACTTTGTGCAATGCATGGAATATTCTTTAAAAATCTTCTTTAGATTCACCAGTCAAAATTCTCTCGTACTTGGTGTACATCATCTCTAGGGGGGCCAGATTCAAGTTTGTTCATATCAGGTTTCTCGGTTAATATTTGGGTTCCTTATGGGAGCCTGAATTTTAACTTAATGCAATATGAGAAAATTTCTTTAAAAATCTCCTTCAGATCCACCAGTCAGAATGCTTTCATATTTGGTAGAAAACATCTCTAGGGGGGGTCATATTCAAGTTTGTTCAAATCGAGTCGCTGAGTTTATATTTTGGCCCCCTATGGGAGCCCAAATTTTAACTTTGTGCAATGCGTGGAATATTCTTTAAAAGTCTTTTTCTTTAGATTCACTAGTCAGAATTCTCTAATATTTGTTATACAACATCTCTAGGGGGGTCAGATTCAAGTTTGTTCAAATCGAGTCCCTGGGTTAAGATTTGGGCTCTCTATTGGAGCCCAAAGTTTAACTTAGTGCAATTTGAGGGAATTTCTTTTAAACTCTTCTTCTTCAGATCCACCAATCAGAATCCCTTTCATATTTGGTATACAACATCTCTAGGTGGGTCAGATTCAAGTTTGTTCAAATCCGGACCATGGGTTTTTATTTTGGCCACCTATTTGAGCCCAAAGTTCAACTTAGTGCAATGTGAGGTGATTTCTTTAAAAACCTTCTTCATATCTACCAGTCAGAATTCTTTCCTCTTTGGCATATGACATCTCAAGGGGGATCAGATTCAAGTTTGTTCAATTTGAGGGCTTGGCTTAATATTTGGGCTCTATGGGCAGGGGTGGGGTGGGGTGGGGGGCATGTTATGTTCAGGTTTGTTCAAATCCATTCCTTAGTGTTTTTCCATAAAATTTGCCTTTCATGACTCCATTCCTTTGTAGTGTCGATGAACCATATCTAACTGAATGTGATCCCAAATACTTATTTGAACCACTTTGGCCGGTGAGCAATTAAGGCCCCTTGGGGCCTCTTGTTTTTTTAAATGAATTCCAGAAATGAAAACTTATTCTATTTTCAATTAATAGCTTGTTTAACATAAAGAATCTTCTTCTTTTTAATTGCAGTTGATGGTTTATCCAAGCCTAGTGGTAACTGTACAGAGGGATGGTATTGCTCTGGAGGGTCGTACATGTCACAGCCACTGACATATGATAATGCCACCAATCTTCCTGACTGTACCTGTCCTCTATCTAATTATACAGGTGGAAAATGCTGGCCAGGAACCTATTGTCCAGTTGGTTCAAGTTATCCAGTGACTTGTGATCACGGGAAATATTGTGGAACTTATGAACTTGCAACCCCACAGGGTCCTTGTGATGCTGGCTATTTCTGCAGTGGAGGAGCTACAAGGCCCGACCCACCTGATGAAATATGTCCTTTAGGATATTATTGTGAAGAAGGATCAGGGACACCAACACCTTGTCCAGCAGGAACTTTTTCCAACACAAATGGTAACACAAACTTAACAAATTGTTATCCTTGCACACCTGGTTATTACTGTTCAGGAGTGGCTAATACTAACTACACTGGTCCATGTCAAACTGGTTACTACTGTCCAGCAGGTCAGCAGACAGAGATGCCAGCTGAATTTAACTGTACGATAGGACATTATTGTCCTGAGGGCACAGATGATCCAATTCCATGTAGATCTGGCATGTACCAAGATGAAGAAGGAAGCAGTACTTGTAAGCCATGTCCAGCAGGGAGGTACGTTTTGTATGGAGGATCTTTAACCCTTGTCCTAAAAAATCATCTGCATCGGCCAGGGTAATTTGCAAACTGAGCTGTTGGAAAGAAATTTTTTTGGGACAGAGATATAAAGGCTATTTCCTTTAAGGCTTCAGGTTGCATTTTTAACTGTTAGAGAGCTGGATGCCCATATTTTGGCTTTATTCAGAAGCACAAGTACTGCAGCTTGAGCCTTTACCCAACGTAATGGCCAGAACCAGCCAGCACTATTCACAAAAATCACCATTCAATTTTGAGCTATGTTTTTAATGTCGAAAATTTAAAAAAAAATAGTTACTCAAGAATTTTGTTTGCAAGTGTTGACTGCCTTTTGTATCAGGTAAAGGGTTAAAGCCAATATATTTTTTTGACTGTTTGGATTTCCTGTGTTACAATTTAAGGGAGAATGCTTGTATGCTCTCTCCCATAAATTGTAACTCGGCAAAGGCATGTGAACGAAGTTTGACAACAAAAATAATTTAGCACTCTTCCAGTCAATAAAAATGTGTTAATATTTGGACATAGTATTGTCTCCAATAGCACAAATATCTGGAAGCATCCTATTAAAAGTTTTTATGGAAACATCAGTTCAAAACTCACAAATTGCTATTACTGAAAGTTTGTCAAACAAATGATCATTGGTCAGGGTTCAAGTTTCATGGAAAAGTATGACTGAATACAACTGAAGATGCTTTCAGAAAAGTATATATATTTTACAGCTTTTAAAGTAGAAATTTAATGTTTTCAAAAAGGGAAAGGCCCTGTGTTCACTACTGTCTACAGTGCCATTAAATGGCGATAAGGACCTATTGGTAAAACCCATTAAAAAAAAACATTAATCCTCCAATAATATTTGATGATTTAATAGTACAAAATAGCAACAAATTTATTGACCATATTAAAAAGCCATTAAACTTCATACAGATATTTTAATGTGCCCATTACATTGAGGATTATACTTAATAGCCATTAATTTGATGACCACTAAGACCATTTTACCTTCCATATCTCAAAGGCCTTTAATTGGTATGTTTATTTGTAAGGAAAAAACACCCCTTTAAATCGTCAACTATTAACTGGTATCTTTGCCTTATTACAATTTTTGGGAGAGTGCCACTAGGCACTCTCCCATAAATTGTAACAAGGCAAATCCTAACAGATAAAATAACATCACTTCAAAGATAATATAAAGTACATCCACAGAATATGAAGCCTTTAAATTGTGGTACCGGCTCTTCAGAATGAAGCCCAAATATGGGCTTCCAGCACTCTACCAGTTAAAAGGCCCATTAAAAAAAAATGAGGATTTAATGGTCATTTACTAAATCTGTCAAGAAAAGTGTTCTCATTAATGGACCATTAAATCTCAAAGAGCATACTTTAATGTCCATTAATGTATCAGTTAGTGTATAGCTAATGGGTAATTCTAATTATCATAACATGCCTAAATAAAAGTCTTCAAAAAGGTCATTAAACCTAGAGTGAAGGTGACTTCTAGAAGGTTATTAGAACTTCTATCAGTTCAATAGTGATGAGAAGCACAGCTGTTATATTACATTTTAGGGAATAGATGGTCATTACTAGTACGGTTTTCTTATATTGTTGGTGCCATTCTCTTACCCAAGGAAGTGATGAATTTTAGTTTTATTCTACATTAGCATTGTGTGGTTTACAGCTTTTGTGAGATAGTTTTGTTGATTTTTTTAAAAAATAAAACGCAACTGAAGCCATTGAGGTCAGAACCCTGAAAAAGACAGATTCAACAAATGAGCCAGTTTTCACTTCTCTATGGGTCACATTTTCACTCTACAGATGCAGAATTCCCCATGGGAAACCTCTAGGTGTGAAGCAGTGCTTGTTTACTGTGGTAAAATAGGACCCAGTCTTCAATGCTTGGGGTGGAAGTCCTCTAAAATGGGCAACATGGGTATAAACCACTGTCTGAACTTGTCTCCATGTTGTCAAAATGATTAGCCATTGTGCAGAAATATGTGACCCTACACACCAATAAAAAAATAAATAACAGATGCAATATAAAACCAGTAAAGCAGTGAATACTGCCATGTTGCTCACATTTGCATGTCAGTGACTTGAATTACTCACTTGCACTTTTGTGTTTGTCGCAAATATGCATGGATATGTATAAATTGAACTTGGGAGGGAGATACATCTGGTGTACTGGTGAAAAACATTACAGTATTTTGCAATAAACACATCAGATCTAGCATTAAAGAATCACCATTCTGCGATACATCTTAGTATTTGTTTAGTGATGTTTCCTTTTAAAAAAGAGGCCTCCCAGATGTTTTTTTTGCACAGTATGAGGAATTTGTTCCTCAAAAGTTGATGTCTACCCCCCACCTCCATTTTGCTGTATAAAAAATAGTTGCTTATGGTAACATTGTACGGGGAGTAATATTTTTATACTGTACCAATGACCCAGACATAGCAGACATAGCTGGTGCTAACTCTTAAAAATCTAGGGCCAAACACAAATTTTGCCCCCCAATCCCCAAAATTTGCATCTAAAACCAAAAGAAATCATGTCCTGAAGGACCTCCATACTTTGCCCTTACTGCGCATGTGCAGTGTCAAGGACGTTCCGAAATTGGCGCCAATTATCATTCTCTGTTTGGCCCTTCATCAGTCAACATCTCACTGATCTTTGTGCTTGTAAATCTCAGTTTAAAGGATGCCAGACATGTAATTATTGGAGAAATGGTGATTCTAAGGAGGATATAGAAGGAGGAGAGGAAAAAGGAGTGACAAAAAATAATCAGGGCTGTACTTAAAATTTTTTATGAAATTATGTTAAGTTGCCTATTTTCGAGGCATGGGCCTGTTGTTGTCATTCTTGCTATAAAGTTGCACTGCTTATTCAGTGTTTCCTCTCCCCTGGTCTTCTAAGTCCCCCCTTGCTATTCTCCCATGCTTTTGGCATATTTTTGAGAAAGATCATTTCTAAATTCTCTTGGGAGAATTAGCTTGGTTACAGAATGAATTCTGTTATTTTCCCCATGTTTACGTTTTCACCCATGGGTGTATAACGTTGTGTTCTGCATCTACCATCTGATGTTCTGCAGATTCTCCCCTGGGAGTCTCTGTTTTGCATCAGATAGTGTGTAATTTTGATGACTGATTTCGGGCCAGTATTGCCAGTGCCTGGAGTCATGTTTTCTGGTGTTTTTACACTGTTTGTTTACATTGGCAACAGTCTCTTTTGAGGGGGGCTGTTTGCCTTTGGAGTAGTTTATCTCACTATAAGATACATTATTATTATCCGTAAGTGTTGCATTAATTATTTAATATAATTTTAAAATTTTTGACCACACTTAGCCTTGGGATCCATTGGGGCTCAACGTTACTTTTCAGAAACTTGGGCTTCGCTGAAAAAATATTTTTCAAAAATTATTTTGATTTTCAATTGTTTTTTCAATATTGATGGATCATGTTATTATGTATCTTTGTGTTTAGGGGTTTGTGCGAGTACTAGGACTTGTTGTTTACTTTTCATAATGAAAGGATATTGTTCAAATTGTAATAGGAAGAAATCTTCCTCTGACTTTCATGATCATTGTATTAATTGTAGTCAGTGTACTCGCACTAATCCCTGTTCAATATGTCAATATTGGGATGTCAAACATTGGAAACGTGTGTCACGATATGTTGTTAGTGGAGAAAGGGCTATGCTGGCTCTTTCTCCGCAGGGTCACTCTACTCTATCAGTTTCTATTTCAGAGGAACAAGAACAGGGTGATGTTTCCATGTTATCTTCCACAAGTGCGCTTCCGTCATCACAAATGAATACAGAGCTAGTGGCAAAAGAGCTCATGGACATAGACAAATGTCGTCCGCTAGCTCGCCCGGTGTAGCGTCCATTCACCGAATGGTTCGGCAGCCGGGTTCGTCCGATGCGGTCCAGGAGGAAATGTTGGGTGATGCGAGCACTATAAACATTCAACGTGCACACCCAGTGATGGCGGATAGTAGGAGAGATCGGAGGAAGCCTTCGAGTCCGGTTCCTAGCTCGTCCAGGTCCAGCCGGGCCGCGAGCGAGAGAGGCCCCTCTCTCGTACAACAACATCTGGGACCAGATGTTGTGGTACAAAATGTGTCGCAAGCGGAGCACACATCCGTCGCTCGGGACGCTCCGTTGTATAGGCAGTCCGCTGAGACTGCTCAGGCTTCTTCCTCTCATCAGCGCACATGTCTGCACCTTGGCTACGTGACCGCCGATATTCTTCCAGCTTCGCCGATCAGGGATTCTTCGGCGACCAGGTCATGCCATCCGGTAGCCAGCGACACGAGGCCGGTTGACTCCGGACGTTCGCATAGGAAGAGTATGCGGGAGTCACTAGATGCGGAGCTGCCCTTGGCAAAGCAGCGAAAGACTGCGCCTCCGCAGGCCTCGATGTCGGACGTGCTTGTTCAAATAGCACAACTTATCGCAGCATCCCAGCAACCGACAGAAACGGTGTCGGATCGGGAATTATCCGACGGCGCTGGGTCGGTACGCTCCGCCGAAGCATCGGGTGCGGACGACCGGGAGCATCATGAGGTCCGACCGGATGGTGAAAGGGATACGGATGACTTGGAGCTATCCCTTTCGGAACAACATAAAGCTGCCGTGGACTTCATCCGGCACTTTCTTCCTCAGGTTGTTCCATCGGGCCAGACTGCTGCGGTACCGGACAAGAGAATTATAGCGTCATTGGACACTGATTTCTTTGAGCGGTTCAGGGACATCGCTCCCGAGTTTCCGTCTCAGTCCAATAATGTCACAAGAACATTTGAATTATTGAACGACGCTATATTCAAACTTGCTTCCAAAACAGGAAAAGCGGGTTTCTTGTCCGCCAATGCTCTTAACCTGCCTTTCATTAATGCAAGGAATAAATTCGATACGGCAGGACAGGGTATCTCGAGAGTTCCTCTGCGTATGGACGGAAGACTTAGAATTATCATTACCATCGTCTACGTCTATTCCAACCGCGGTGTTGGAGACGACTATTTCGTCTAACACAGCCAGTTTAGATGCTTTATCTTACGCAGACCACCTTGCTAAGGCGTTATCACTGCGTCTTCAAGGGAAAGAATTCCAGGATATACAATCCTCTTTAAGACTTCTTTCAAGGGCAGTAGCTTATTTCACGTGTAACTCCGCCCTTTCAGTGGCAAACCTGGAGTTGGTTAGACGTGACGCAGCCCTAGCTACATCCACACTCGTGGATAGTAAGGTGAAGAACTCTCTCAGAGTCGCTTCGGTCTCCGGAGAACTTCTCTTCGACGGCAAGCTTTCTGCAATTTACGATAAAATTACTAAGAAAGCTTCGGATTCTCTGCCGTTTAAATCTGCTTCTAAGAAGTCGGACACGGCAGATAGGAGTAAGACAGGCACTTCTGGGTCTAATGCGCCCAAGAGAGGTTCCTATAGAGGTTCCGGTGCGTCCTCTTGGTCTTATTCAAGAGACCGTCAAGGCAGCGACTCACGTGCGGGACGTCCTTCGGGCCGGGACAACCGGTCGGACGCCCCAAGGTCGACGGGACGAGGTGCGGGTCGCGGAGGACGTGGTTTCTCCTCCCGCAGGCCTCGCAGGTCCAGGAGGTGATGGCTTCAACCTCTATCGCGTGCCGGTTGGCGGAAGGTTGTCGAGTTTTCCACAAGAGTGGGCGTCGATTACGGGCGACCCTTGGGTGAGAGGGGTGATTTCGGAAGGTCTATAAAGATATCCTTCAAGCGAAAGCCTCCATTAACTCGAAGTCCAAAATGGACTCAACTTCCGTCAAATCCACAGAAAAGAGACGCTCTGTTATCAGAGGTGCAGTCTCTTTTAAGGAAGAACGCGGTAGAGGTCGTAGAAAACCAGGAGACACCGGGATTCTACAGCCATCTGTTTCTGGTTCCGAAACCAGACGGCTCGTTCCGTCCAGTCATAGATCTGAGCTGGATAAACAAGCTGATCATCGCTCCGAAGTTTTATATGGAGACGATTCGATCGGTCAGAGCGAATATTCGGGTGAACGATTATGCAACAAGCATAGATCTCAAAGATGCGTACTTTCTCATCATGGTACATCCGACATTCAGAAAGTATCTATGCTTTGCAGTCCTAGGAGTGGTGTATCAATTCCGGGCGATGTGCTTCGGATTGAACCTGGCACCCTGGGCTTTCACTCGGGTAATGAACTCGGTAATGATGTATTTCCGAGCTCATTCGTCTACGGTAACGTCGGCCTACCTGGACGACATTCTTCAGAGGTACGGCAATGAGTTAATGCTTCAGAACGATGTGCAGAATCTGCTTCTATTGCTCCGACGTCTTGGTTTTATAATAAACGAGGAGAAGTCGGATCTGGTGCCGTCCAAGTCACACATCTGGGAATGAGCTTCGAGACGCACAACAGTAGTGGTGTATATACGGAATCAGGGAGGCACTCATTCAGTTCCGTTGTTCAATCTAACGGAAAGAATCCTTCTGTTTGCTCTAGAACATCAAGTTCTACTTTCGGTCTGTCATATACCGGGTCGTCTGAACATACTAGCAGACTTCCTTTCACGAAAGGGTCGCTTGTTGCCGTCGGAGTGGACTCTCAACAAACAAGTATTCAATCAGATTTGCTACCAATGGGAACGGCCAATGATAGACTTATTTGCGACACATCTCAACAATCAGTTGCAGACGTATGTGTCTCCGTGTCCGGATCCAAGAGCATTTGCAGTAGACGCTCTGTCGATCCCTTGGGACGGAATGATAGGATATGCGTATCCTCCAGCGCCGTTAATTCAGCAAGTATTGCTAAAGATAAAACAATCTCAATGCAAGATTCTGTTGGTAGCATCTCTGTCTCCACAGAGACCGTGGATAAATCTACTCAGGTGTCTGTTGTGGGACCTACCGCGAAAGCTTCCTCCACAGGAGGATCTTCTTTTGCAGGGGAAACCGCGTCAACTTCATCACAACCCGCAAGGTCTCAACCTTCACATTTTTCCGTTGTGCGGTCCTTCTTGCATGGCAAGCACTTCACAGGACGAGCAGTGGGCGCGATTTCTAACTGTAGGAGGACCTCCTCTTCGCTAAACTATGCGGCTAAGTGGAAGGTTTTTCGTCGTTGGTGAAGGGATCATTCTGTTGATATTTTTGATCCCTCCATACCAGAAATTGCAAACTTTTTAGTATACTTGTTTGACGAAATCAAACTGCAGCCTGTTACTATTAAGGGTTATAGGTCTATGGTTATCTGATACCTATGCACATCATGATAGTTTACAAATTGGATCTAATGTCTCTTTATCTAAGTTAGTTAGAAACTTCTCGATAAATAGACCCAGAACTCTTAGGTTAATTCCTAAGTGGAATTTAGCTTGGGTTTTTCTTAAACTGAAGGAAAAGCCATTTGAACCTCTTGGGACAGTAGATTTCAAATTCTTGTCTTATAAGACAGCTTTTCTCTTAGCTTTTTCTTCTGCTAGAAGAGACAGTGAGCTTCATGCACTGTCGGTGGATGATTCTCACTATCGTAGTGTCGGGAACACTATCACCTTCACTACTAATGTGGGATTTTTAGCTAAGAATCAGGCTCCTAATAAATATCCAGAACCTATTGTTATTAAGGCCCTTACGTCTTCAGACGGGCATAGGCCTTTACTCTGTCCTGTTAGAGCATTACGTATCTATAAACAGAGATCTCAGTATATCAGAAAGGGACGAAAACGTTTCTTTCTGTCTCTGATGCCTAATAGAAAGGACATTTCGGTCCATTCTATTGCTAGATGGATTCAATTAACTATCCGTACTGCTTATGAAAATTTATCTTCTTCTCAGCAGTCTGTGCTTAAGATTTCGGCTCATGAAGTAAGAGCTCTTTCTACATCTTGGGCTTACTCTAATAGCATTGCTATTACAGATTTAATGAAGGCTGCTTATTGGTCTCAGCCATCCACATTCACGAATTTTTATCTCAGAAATATTGAGTCCATTTCTGGAGACCTGCATTGTTTAGGTCCATTATCTGTTGCTCAGAATGTCTTCCTCTAAACAGTTGCAACTATAGTTATGCAGGCTTTCTGTTCCGGCAGAGACTCCGTCCTGCTGCCCTCTTCGCTCTGGGCTATTTGACCCAGGGCAAGGGGAAGGGGGGTGGTGGAGGGTGTTCCCTTAGGTCACCTGCTTTATAGTGAAAAGCAAGGGAATGCCTCCTCCGAAGTCAGTATTTCTGAGTCGTTTCCGGGATGGTTTTAAAGTGTAATATTAATGTTAAAAATTCATTCATGTCATATTTTTAAAGTGTAGCTCGGTGTGAAGCATTTGTATATGTCAAGTGTCAAATGGGCGTTAATATACAATCCTCGGACACTTTTATAGAATATAAAGAGTCTCAATTCTCTGGACTAACTTTATTTATTGGCTTACTTTAAAAATAATTAGTATAAAGGGTTATACTGGATGTTAATAGAGAACATGAATGTTATTGTGCTCAATTATGAAGGGTATTGTATCTTTCTAATTTAACATAAAATAAGAAAGATACATGTAAAGCCTAATACTCCTTTTCTCCTTGAGTGGTTGACTCTATATTATATAGTTGAGCTTATTGGATTTTCCTCTATGTCCTAGGCCCTCCAGCCTTTTTACTATTCAGCTATGTCTGGGTCATTGGTACAGTATAAAAATGTTAAAAAATTTATAGTAATTTATATATTTTTTATACTTACCAATGACCCAGACGGGGATGGCCCTCCCAGGAGTTGGGAACTCATACCTCCCCGCTGAGTACATAGTGCTGACCAGGCACTGCTTGTAAGAATGATAATTGGCGCCAATTTCGGAACGTCCTTGACACTGCGCATGCGCAGTAAGGGCAAAGTATGGAGGTCCTTCAGGACATGATTTCTTTTGGTTTTAGATGCAAATTTTGGGGATTGGGGGGCAAAATTTGTGTTTGGCCCTAGATTTTTAAGAGTTAGCACCAGCTATGTCTGCTATGTCTGGGTCATTGGTAAGTATAAAAAATATATAAATTACTATAAATTTTTTAACTTTTTTTTAATCCTTTACATAACATAGTAGCCAAAAGCGACCAAGAAATTGAATAGAATGAGCCTACCATAGCGTAAAATATGTCGTAAGTTTCTAAATAAAACCATACAAATATGGATATCATTAGAACCAGCTCGCAGAGCTGGTTCTAATGATATCCATACTTGTATGGTTTTATTAAAAAAATATGAAAAGTATGAATTTTAATTTGATTTTAAAAATACTTATATGAAAAGTATGAATTTTAATTTGATTTTAAAAATACTTTGAAATAATTATTTCACCCAAAGATACAATTCTTTTCACAATCTATATTATAAGATCATAAATCAGACTTTTTTCCAAATTTATTCCAAATCACCATAAATTTAATTTAATTTTAATTTTAATTTTTATTTTAATCAGCATTTCATCTGTAAGTAATTTTTTGTAAATTTCCATGTTAAAACAAGCACGCTTCTTCCATTATTAAAATGATTGCAGTTATTCCTGCTCATTTCTGAGCACACACAATTCATAATTTGCAATTTATTCTCATATAATACCATTTTCTTTAAAGTATAGGTGTTTCTTCTCAACCTACTAACAATTGTTTACAATTGGCTGTAACGTAAGTGCAAGCCCTTCTTCAGAACTAACTCGAGCTAAGAAACTTTTCCAAATGAGTTGGAAAAGTGGAAGAGTGCAAAAGCATGAAAAAAGATCGAAAAGAGGTCGAGTGAGACCGGTGCTCGACATTACAGGTACTCTCTCTGCACACCTCTTGCATTTACCGAGAGCATGTGCAACAACTGTGATGTCAATTCCTTTTATTTCTGCCATTGTGCATGGTCGGAAATTTTGTGACTCGTGCTGCTCAAATTGTTTTTCCTTCATGAACAACTTGATTATTTGACTGCCATTATTGTTATTTGTGCAAGTGGACTGTATCCTTTTCTCAAGCTTAAAATTGATTCATTATATTATATTTATGCTCATTTTCGCTTGTATTCTCTTACATTATCTTGCTTTTTCCGTGCGTGAAAACACGACCCGCATTGTTCTGTTTTCCGTCGGTGGGAAGCTTGATTTTTTGGATATTCTTGAGGTTTTTTTTCCAATAGAAATTCTTTGGACAATGCTTAAAACTATTCCTTGTCCTTGTTTGCAGGTGAAACATGTAGACAATGCTCTCGCTACTTGTGTCACTTGCAACAATTGCTTTCAGGCCCATCTCTATGGTGTTTGTGGGGTTTGGTCCTCTAAGTTCTTGGCTTCCGTGAACAAGGTTCTTTCCAGGGCTAGAACCCCCTCGTTCCCGGGCCAAAGGTAGCCATGCCTCTTCGGATATTTCTGAGAGTTCATGTGGTGACTCGGTCACACAGGATGTCGGGTCAGCCTATTTCGGTAGCAAGTTCTTCTGCAACTGTTGATGGTGCTGGTGCTGGATGCCTGAAGTAGAGACTGCGGTCTCTCTTCCTTTGGTTTTGGATGTCACCCTTAAGGCAGCTGTTTTTGTTGAGAGTTTTTCCGAGGTCAGCTCTGTCACTCTCTCTGATTTGCCACCTGCATCATCAACAGTTGCTGGGGA
Organism: Pictodentalium vernedei; assembly: GCA_031216915.1. Taxonomy (NCBI): domain Eukaryota; kingdom Metazoa; phylum Mollusca; class Scaphopoda; order Dentaliida; family Dentaliidae; genus Pictodentalium; species Pictodentalium vernedei. Next base: position 380,805,523 of record CM062293.1, read on the forward strand.
AGTTGTTCCTGCTGATCCTATCTTGCATGATAGTGATTCTGCCATCTCTTCCAGGGATGGTATATAGTCTTGGGGGTCCGAGGCTGTATCTGGTGGTGTATCTCTGGACTCTCAGCATTTCTTGGCTTCTCAGCGAAGCTGTTCGGGTTTGCTGGCTGCCCCGTCTCATCTTGCTAGGTTTGCTCCTGGTCGGTTGGGCTGTTTGGTCGCTTCGGCAGCGAACTCTCATCCCTCGAGCAAATCGTTTGTTGTTCCGCCTTCCCCTGCTAGTGAGCCGACTAGTGAGCTGGGACATTGGCATCCAGGGCCTGCTGTTCGGGCCTTCTGTTAGCTGTCACTCTTGGGATCTTCCTCTGGTGATTTCTCACTGTGTTCCAAGTCTGGCTGTCGATCAATGCTTGTCGTCGGTCTCAGAGGATGGGCAGTTGGGGCCTTCTGTCGTGCAGAGGCTAATGGCAGGTTCCTGTCATTCTTGGGACAATCCTTTGGTGTCTTCTCATCATGTCCCAGGTCCAGGTACCGATTGACATACACCGTTGGGCCCTCTAGAGGATTTGCAGGCAAGGCCTTCTGTTTTGCAGAGGTCAGGGAATGCCCCTGGGCATCACTCCTGGGACTGTCCTCCGGTGTCTTTTCACCATCTCCCTACTCTGTCTGCTGATCGACGTTTGTCGTCGGTCCTTTCTGAGGATTTGGGTTCTTCTAGAATGGTCTATTGGGAAGACACTCCATCGGGTGCGGTTGCTACGACGGATTCTCAGGGTGAGCTGAGGCAGGCCGTTCTGGCGCTCTCCTGGTTGCTTTCTAGCAACCCTCAAGTTGGCTTCCCTGTGCCTCCTGAGGCACACCCTCCCTTGGTCGGTCGCAGAGATTCCTCGCCTGGCCCTTTTGATGCTGTTCAGTATTCACAGGAGGTTTCCGCTGGTCAGCCCGAGTTGGGCTACGTCTCTTCTGCCACAGAGGATGACAATTTTCTTGAAGGCAATGCCCCCCCCCCCCCCCCCCCCCCTTTCGTCAGTCTTGGGGCAGGCTTAAATTTTATCTTTGGCTTATTGCCAGACATTCAGCCTCCTGACCAGACATTTGTGACCGCCTGGCCGCAGTCCTCATTGGAGCGCCGCAACCCTGTTGAGCCTTCTAACTCTGGGGTTTTGCACCCTCTGCAATCAGCTCAGGTTGTTCAGTCCTTCCAGGGCCTGGTCACAAAAATGCGTTCCAAGGCCCTGAAGAGTTCTTTCTTTTCATGATCTGATGATTTTCTGCCTCCATCACGTTTTTGTGTCCACGAATCCATCCGTCCACCAGTCTTCCAAGGGATGACTAATGTGGATGAAGATTCTTCTTCCCTCGGGTTGACTAAGCCTAAATCGGCAGTTCTCCCGATGTTGTTGAATCTATGGTGGGCCTGTCCCGAGAGATGCTGGGCATGTTATCTCTTGCGGACCACGGCATCGCTGCCCTGGCTGCATATTTTCCACCAAAAGAGTTTGATGATGCTCAGGTGCCTTTGCGTGTTTTTGTCACAGGCTCTTATGAACCTGACACACGCTCATGCCTGTAACATGGCTAATTTGGAACTTGCATGCCGGGATGCAGTGTTGGATAATTCTCCATCCCTTTCTTCTGAACAGCGTGCTGTTCTGAGGTTTGCTTCTTTGGTTGGACCTCAGCTGTTCCATCGTTCCGTGGAAGCTGTCCATGGTGAGGTTCTTCGTCATTCAAAGGACCAACTTTTGTTACGGCAGCTGGACCAACCTGCTGCTGCAGGTCATGGTCGTTCCAGTCCCGCCAAGCACCCCACTTCATTGGCCACGCCTTCTGCTCCATCCACTCCTTTTGCTCAGAAGAAGCGCCTATGCGGCCAAGCTCACTGGCAGCCTAAGGAAGGAAAGTCTCAGGACTCTGTTGCTTCCCGGGGGGGTGGTTTCTCTCCTCGGGGGCCTCATCGAGGCCGCAAATGAAGGTCCTCACCTCAATTTGCCTCCAGTCGGGGGAAGGCTGTTGCTGTTTTTCGACTGTTGGAGAAAGATAACGTCGGACCCTTGGGTCCTCGACATCATCCAGTCTGGTCTGCAACTGTCGTTCCGTCACCCCTGTTTATCTTGGGTGCCCCTCCCGACTCAGGTCCTTTCTGATCCTCAGCGTCGGTACCTTCTGGTGTAGGAGATCAACAGTCTCCTCTCCAAAGGGGCACTCGAGGTGCTCAGGAACACCCTTTCACTGGAATTTTAATCGAGAATTTTCTTGGTGCTGAAGAAAAAACGGCCAGTTTCGTCCTGTCATCGATCTGAGTATCCTGAATGAGTCCATCATAGCACCTTGTTTCAGCATGGCGACTTTCAGGTCGGTTCGACATTCGATTCATCAGGGTGATTTTGCAGCCAGTATCGACCTGAAGGATGCCTGTTTCCATGTACGCATTCATCTGGTGTCACGGAAATATCTTTGGTTCTCGTTTCGGGATCGTGTCTTTCAATTCAAAGCTCTCCCGTTCGGTTTGAACCTGGCTCCTTGGTCCTTCACCCGACTGATGTCACATGTGCTCGCTTTTCACCGTACTCAGTCGGCTGTGACTGTCAGCCTACCTGGACGACATTCTCCAACGGCACCACAATGCTGCAGTTCTGGAGTCCAATTTCCGATGGTTGCTTGGCCTACTGGCATCGCTGGGTTTCAGGGTCTCCTTCCTTCTCAGCAATTTTGTCATTTGGGAATGGATTTCGACACTCTTCACAATGTGGTGTCAGTTCCCAACACTCGGGCGATGATCCTTTCCGCCTTGACTTGGAACCTACTCTGATCCTCCTCGGTCTCGGCCAGGACTTTCCTTTGGATGCTGGGCCTTTGCGGTTCGGTGACAGATCTCATTCCGCTGGGTCGCTTGTTTGTCCGACCTCTCCAACACTTCCTGTTGGATCATTTCCATCCGAATTTGGATCCTCTGGACCTGGAACTTCTATTCCTCGGTCCCTGCTTTGTCACCTCCACCCTTGGGCCGAAGTTCCCTGGTTGACTCAGGTTGTCCAGTTGGATCTTCCTTCGGCCAATCGCATCCTTACTGCGGATTCCAGCGTGGGCCGTGGTGTGACACTGGATCCTCTCAGTCTGTCTACTCATGGCGAGTGGGACAGCGAGCAGAGTGGCCTTCATATCAACCAGAAGGAGCTCCTTGCTCTTCTGTTAAGTTTTCAGCAATGGATCTCTCACCTGTTGGACCACACAGTCCTTCTTCTTTCGGACAACTCGACAGTGGTGGCCTACACACGGAATCAAAGTGGAACACATTCGATTCCCATGTATCAGCTTTCTCGGGATCTTCTGCTGCTGGCGTGGGATGTAAACGCTCAAGTGGCCATTTGGCACATTCTCGGACATCTCAATGTCCTAGCAGACTCCCTGTCCCGATGCAACAGTGTCCTTCCCATCGAATGGATGCTGCATCGGTCGGTGTTTCAGACGATTTGCGTGCAGTGGGGGCGTCCTCTTGTCGATCTTTTTGCCACTCGCTGGAATCATCAGGTAGAGACCTTTGTCTTCCATTGTCCAGATCCACTAGCATTTGTGGCAGACGCTCTGTCTCTGGACTGGACAGGTTGGATCAGCTAGGCCTTCCCTCCTGCACTGATTCTTCCTCAAGTGTTGGCAAAGATTCACGCTTGCAGTTGCAGGATCATTCTGATTGCACCTCTCTCTCTACAGAGGGTGTGGATCAATCTGCTGCGGCCTCTGTTGGCAGATCGGCTGATTCGTCTGCCTGTACATCGCGATCTTCTTTCCCAGGGTCATACCAGGAAGTACCACAACAACCTGGCGAGCCTGTCTCTTCATGCCTGTCTTTTATCAGGTCCTGTCTCCGACGTAGAGGTTTTTCAAGACTAACAGTGGAGTGCATTTTTGCATCGCGGCGACATTCCACTGGCATGAGTTATGCTGCTAAGTGGAAGGTTTGCTGCCTCTAGTGTACAGCTCAAAATGTGGATTACCGTAATCCGTCAATCACTCAAATTGCGGATTTTCTGGTATATCTTTTTGACTCCAAGGGCCTCCAGCCTGTTACTATTAAGGGCTATATGCTGTCAGATACTTTCTCTTATGTGGGAAAGTGGTGCATCAGTCATAATCTCTTTCTCTCCAAACTGATTCGGCACTTTTCTCTGAAGAGTCCTCAAGTTTTGCGTCTTACACCCAAGTGGAACTTGGAATGGATGTTGCATTGTTTGGAGGGAGCACCATTCAAGCCTTTATCTGAGACCGATATGCATATTCTTACCTATAAGACTGCTTTCTTTCTAGCGTTTGCTTTTGACAGGTCAGTGAGCTTCATGCGCTTTCTGTTGATTCTGATTTCTTCAGAAATGAGGCTGACAGTGCAACCTTCACTACTGATTGCTCTTTTCTGGCCAAGAATCAATTTCCTGATTCAGTACCTCCTCCCATCTGCATTCGGGTTCTCCCTGCTGTCGATGGCCGGAAGCCTCTTCTTTGATCTATTCGTGCGATCAAGACTTATATTAATCGCACACAGTTCATTCGGAGGGGTCGGAAGAGATTCTTTCTGTCTCTCATTCCTGTGAGGCAGACTTTCTCTTCCCATTCTATTTCCAGATGGATCTGTCTTGCAATCAAGCTGGCTTATTCCAGTTTGTCTGCTTCAGATCTTGTTTCGAACCGGTTTAATGCTCATGAGGTTCGTGCCATTTCTACATCCTGGGCGTTCGGCATTCTGTTTTGCTCAGGGATGTTATGAATGTGGCTTACTGGAGGAATGCTTCTACTTTCTCCTCCTTTTATCTCTGCCACCTACAGCAGCAATCTGAGGACCTTTTTTCTTTAGTCCCTCTCATTGCTGCTCAGGCTGTTGTGCACCCTCGTTAAATTGTTTTTCTCAAGGTTGTGCTTCGCTCAGCCTTGTTCTTTTTAGGTGCCTTCTCTCTATCTTCATTACAGGTTTCGCTATTATTCTCTGCCCTCCTTGCATTTCTTTCTGCTGCGCTTGTTGGTATTGGTTATGTGATTCCCCTCCTCCTATTGTTTATTCAGCCAATTGTAAACAAAAGTGAGTAGGTCCTCCTTGGGGATATCTTTGATATCGTTGCCTCCCCGCTAAATCACAAACTTCTTGTTGGTGGAAATACGGAATTGATGTCACGGTTGTTGCGCATGCGCTCGGTAAATGCAAGAGGTGTGCAGAGCGAGCGTCGGTCTCGCTCGACCCCTGTTCGATCTTTTTTCGTGCTTTTGCACTCTTCCAATTTTCCAACTTGTTTGGAAAAGTTTCTTGGCTTGAGTTAGTTCCAAAGTAGGGCTTGCAGTTACTTTACAGCCAATTGTAAACAATTGTGGTAGGTATGTTAAGAAACAAAATTTAATAAAAAATTTTAATATCTTTTATACAGGCTACGATAACTTACAAAAACTAGCCTGTGTCCAAAAGTCAAATATTTGTATTTTCTTGGAAATGTATTTTCTTTGTTTTCTTCAACACTTCAAATTGGCCCTCACTGATTTTATGTTGCTGAACAGGCACTGACATAATGCAATGACATAATGCACAAGTCTGACCTCTGAGGCTATGTGTGCTTAACTGACTTTCTGTTCAATAAAAATGTGTTCAGAATGTTTTGTTATGAAATTCCAAGAAATCAAACATGATGATCTGGGATAGGGACTGTATATAGATACATATTCATATCATGACTCTTGCAACAAGGTACAAGAGGTTTTTTCCATCCCTAAATTGAATAAAATTCAGTAAATTACACACTGAACCCTCAAGGCATGCTGTATACAAAAGATCAATCTTTGTTTTGAAAGATTTTTAAAAATAATTGTTTTGGTACTCTTAATTGGGGCATCCATGTTGGCACCGTTTAATAAATTGTAACAAAGCAATTTTAAATAAGTCTTATTTCCAAATGAAACAAAATACTGCATTTTCATTGGCTGAGAGGTACAGTGTAACTTGCAATCCACAGTGGCTTTTTTTTTACACCGTGTTTAACCATGGTGTAAAAACAAGAATATACAAGAGCAAGCTACATGGCTAAAAAAGTACCCATTTTTAATTATTAATTCATACATTCTGCTCGGTTATGTTAGAATAAAAGAAAATATTACAGATATGGATGTCATTGGAACTGGCTTTGAGCCAGTTCCAATGACATCCATACTTGTCGGGTTTTATTTAAGAAACTTGCAAAGTACAAATTTTCTGTCAGTTTTTGCCCACAATGTAGGTTAAAGTATTAAGTACATCAAAATTCTTGGAAATAAATCCATTACCTTCTGTTTTCCAGGGTATATGGGAATTTACACTGGTTTGGGAACTCATAACTCTTCAGTTTCGCCTCAGGGTGTATGAGTTCCCAAACCAGTGTAAATTCCCATACACCCTGGAAAACACAAGGACAACTAATATTATTTGCTACTGAGCAAACGATAAGCTAATACATATAGTGTAAAGTCACTATAGTGGCTTTCAACACTTTTTAATAGAACCATGATTGTGGCTACTAGCTCCCAACCTGTTGACAGGTTGAGGGCTACATTGTTTTGGTGGTCTGAATTTATTCATCAAAATTTGTTTTATTACAAATTATTGAAGAGTGCCCATGTTTGCTCTTCAATAATTTGTGATAAAACAAATTTATGTAAACAAAATATTATTTGTGTTTGACTGAATATGAAAAATAAGCAAGGAAAATGTTAGCTGTTCCTCTGGTACCCTAATTTTTTTGAAAGCCCTGATTGTGTCTTCTAGCTCTCAACAGATTAACAATTGGGGATTGAACAATTTTCCATATTTACACTGCACCACAATCTGTTAGAATATTGGTGGCCTGTTAGTATATTGGTGGTAAAGTGATTTCTAGTGATGTCTTAGATGCCTCTATAGGCAGCCAAGACTTCACAAGAAACAACTGCCATGGTAAGTCTATTCTAGTGTGGAAGGCTTTTATGTGACCATTTGTTGAAGCACCTGTTCATAGGCCACTAAGTTTGTCAAAATCAGAAATAGAAGATCAAGACTTAATTTATAAGGTGAATCATTTGACTTTTTCAGCCTTTAACCTTATTACTGCTTATTGAGTTAAAACATGATGTATTGTTAGCGTAATTTTACACAGGTATTGTGATCCCGTGGAGACAGCTGTTGGATTGGGCATTCCAAGCCATGGAGTGGTCACGCCTGTTGATTGTCCAACTGGTTATTATTGTCCTGCAAATACTGAAACCAAGCATCAATATCCCTGTCCGTCTGGAACATTTAGCAACACAACTAATTTGGAGAGGGACACAGAGTGCTTACAATGTACAGCTGGTCATTACTGTCAGACTGAAGGTATTGTGTTTTAGCAATTTAAAATTTATGATGTTTTTGTTGCTTTGTTGAAAATTTATGTTAGTTCAATTTCAGGACCAAATTTAATCTCAATGCTTCACCTTTTTTTAAGCCAAAAAGTGAAAATTGTTTAGTTATACAAGAATTTGGCAGGATGGTATGAGGAAGTTTTGAGTTGTGGTTGTGTAAGTCAAAAGTGTCAACTGCTTTATTGCCAAGGTCAATCTTACCGAGGTTCAAAACACAGGTACTTTATAAACCAAGAGGTTCTTCTCATAAAAAGCTTATAAGCTGTTATGTGACCCTATTGAGGTGGACTGAGAAAGCCTTTCCAACTCACTGCTCGTGCTTATATTTATCTGTGACTGACTAAGGAGATGTAAGATCTTCAGCTGTGGTTTTGAAATAATGTGTGAAATGTTTAGGCTTTTGATCAAAATATATTGTCATCTGCAAAGGGTGAAATTAACTATTTTGATTCCTGAACAAAGTTTATATCAGTCATTAAAACTCCCTATTAGCCCAAGAACATTAGGTTTCACTAGGGAAAAAAATCGGAGAAAGCTGATTTTTTCAGGGAATGTCGAGTACATGTCACTGAACGATTAGACAAAAGTCCCCTAAAATCCCAGTTGAGCTTTTTTTTCTACAGCCTTTTTTCGAAAACGCGTTTGAAAAAAATAAAAAAAAATTGCACGAACTTTGTAACCTCGAATTGATCCAACTGTATTTTTTGTTTACGCGTATTTCGAGCTACATAATGTCTAATATACATTTACCTAGAGGAAAATGTGCATTCTGTGACAATTTCTGCGAAAAATTATTGAAAATTCACAAAAAAGTATCGGATTTACGCAAAAAATGACGATTTTCCTAACGGATTTGCCCAAAGGGTCGTAGTACAGAACGGGATGTTAGTTGGACAGTCGATAAAAAATCCACCACCATTTGAAGACTTTTATCATTGCTTACAAAATAGACATTATGGAAGACCCCCTCTGCTTCTGGCCGAGTTCCCCTTTTGGCATAAAATTCGTCAGCATGAGAACTCAACTATTTTCGGGCTTGGGACCGAACAGACACGTCTGTGTCTGGCAGCATTAGATCAATAAATAATATTTACAGAATGTACAAAAATCAATAAATAATATTTACAGAATATACAAATCAATCAACATGGATTAAGTTACATTGACTATTATCAACGCTATATACAGAAATGACATGACCTATATACATATTATTCATCGAACTCAGAAATTTCCGACAGGACAGTGTTTCTGTGGTTGTTACAAGAATCCGAACTGCAATTACACAAACCTGAGCAAGAGAGTCCTGCCTTCTTACACCCACACCTTTTTGTACAAGCACTCTTGCAACCACAACTGATCAGATTCAGTAGGTTATCGGGGGCACATGGCTTTGTGGCTGCAGTCGGTACAAGAAGTCCATTGTCTAGCGACCACCCCCAATCCGTCGGAGGAAGCGAAGTGCCCATCCATTGTTGGACCTGGAGATAACATCTGTAGACATGTTGTTGTGCAGCATCGCTGCTTGGTGGGAGTGAGGCTAGGTCGATGGGTTTATTCAGTTTAGATTTTACTACATAACGCTTGTAAGTGACATAGCTATATTGGTCGAGAGAGGAAACAGTTTTACTCCCGTATAAGATCAGGAGAAGTTGTTCCCCGGCAGCGGCTACTGCACTTGGTGTACTGTCATCCGCCAAAATTGTGTTGACATACTGTTGTGAGTCGCTAGTAACATCGGAGACAATTGAACTGAATACTTTCTTCTTACCAACTCGAAAGAGTGCAGAAGTAGTGTCACAACCACTTATAGAATGTGCTACAAGGAGGTTGCTTCTATGGTCACCCATTTTGGTTGCTATTTCGCTAACTGAAACTAGGAAGTTTGGGGTAATGGAATACATCATGTGAATATTACATCCCGGTTGAACTCGAGAGGTAAGAATGACTAACAAGTCATTGTCTGTTCTCACAACGACAACATTGTTGTCATCTTGAGCGATGTCAAGTGCAGTTTCGGCTATCAGTACATCAGCATCAGCCTCGGCCTGCTTGGACTGAATATTGATAGCAGATAGCTCCTGCATTAGAAGATCGATCAGTTGGGTTTTGTTCTTGGCATTTGCAAGGAAATCGGATTGGGGTGTGGTGGCTGGTAACTCGGGTGAGATATTGATATCAATGGAATACCTGTCTTTGGATCTACGGGCTTGTTCCATGCCCTTTGTCGACATTGTACAAGCATAACCATCAAAAACAACCACGACGTTCACCCCAAAATGTCTCACTAGATAATTGGAATATGATGTACATATGTCCTTATATGACGAGTGTTTAGGCCATACAACTGCCCTCAATAAAAATCCACCATCTACAACAAACAGAGAATGTTCTGGGATTTTAGTTTGCTCATTGTTTTGAGGATCTTACCGAGCGTGCTTTTCTGTGTCTTCCTCATTCCAGCAGAATCAAACAATGCTGGTGGTTTCGGGGCGAGTTCATATTTGAGATACTCTTCCATCTCTGCTTGTGACTGAATAACACATGTGATGCGGTTGAACAGAATTGTGGGGTCAATCACTACCTTACTTCCACAGACTTTGATGCTATTTGCCATCGATGCGAAAGACTTGCCAGTGTCAACACGTCGTAGTTTGATGCTGTTGAACGTTTTGCTTACAACATTCGATACGCAACATTCACCAATTTTGCGAACTTGGTCACAGTTCACAGTTTCGTTGGCCACAAGCCTGGTCGCTATAGAGACTAATTGTAGTGGATCTCTATTCTGAAAGGGGGAATGCACTCTGAGCCAGTTCAATAATTTGGTGATATCATTGGCATCAGTCAATTGTGAACTTTGACGGAGATCCCGATGTTGTTCGCCATGACCAGTGTGAACATGAACAAAATTTTCGAGAGCATTACATATCGGAAGGCAAAGAGGTAGTCCATGTACCCATTTCGCAACAGTGCTATCGGTTATTCCCCTGCCATGTGTGAGACCACCAGGGAGCTTGAACATTCTCATTAAACACTGCTCTATGGTCTGATCAGAATATATCCCGTCCCAGAATTTATCTGAGCGCCTTATGGTAAAGTAACCTTTCTCAGTGAACAACTTCAAATCATCCTGTTGCATTATTTCTGTTAGCTCATTCATCTGCTGCAAATAGAGATGAGAACTTTTTGCGTATGCAAAATGACCACCTGCGTGAAATACTGGAATCATATTGCGAACACAATATGTGTGGAGTTCCCAGTCGCCTGTGTGCTCTGCTCTCAAGAACAACTGGAGAAGACCTATTTGCTCGTAGTATTGTACCCAAAGCTTTCCTGTGCGTCCTACGGATGCATTCTGGAGCAGTTCGTGTAATTTTGACAGTAGATGGTTGACACTTTCTTGATTGACAGCGTCAGCTGTTGTACAGTCACCTCTGGCAAGTCCACAGAATATTTCATTGACTTCTGTGAAGTCTATGTTATCTAGTGTTCGGCTTTCTTCAAACACAAGTTTTGTAATGGCAATTTGTGTTAGCAAATGGGCACGAACTGCTCTTGAATATGCATGACCACTGATCAAATGATGGATTGACCCACCAGCATAAACAGTCCCCCAAAGTTCATCCAAGACGCTACCAGCCATGATCGAACCAATTGCCCCTAAATATGACATAATCATATGGAAGCCGCCGAGTCTAACGAAAACTTTTGTCAACTTATCTGACGAAGACGTGCACACATTACATGCCAATGCATCTTGAGTGTAGGCGAACACCACATTATGTGATTTAATCAAACATGGAAATTGAAACAATGATGCTATAATATGGTATTTGAATGAGAAAAGTCGATGCCGTTTGAATTTGAGTTTAGGGGGTATGGTTAATATTTCACACGTTTCACCACTTCATTATGGAATAAATGACTATTGTTATATATCATTATAAAGCCACTGTATTTCTGCAATTTTTGATATATAATTTAACTCCCAAAGTAGTCGTAGATTTGATTTAATGGACGTTGTGTACCGTTGTGTGTATGAAAACAATAAATTTTTTTTCGGAATTTTGTACATTTTCGTGAATATTTCACCATTGAGTGTGAGGATTGGTACAAAGTTGGCATTTTCTGTTGGGGATATGTATTCTCAATATAATTCAGCACGATATTTATGATTCTCACCCTACTAAGGCGAATAAGAATGAGAAATATGGAGCTGGGTCGAATTTTTTTTTTCATCAAAAAAACGCTATAACTAAAAAAAGCTCAACTCGGATTCGCGGGGACTTTTCACACTTTATCCGCAATGTGTGTCCCAGAAACATATAAAAAAATCAGCTTTCTCTGATTTTTTTCCTTACTTTCTCATTTTTATGTCTAATGTGCCTGGACTATATGGGAACTCCAGAAACTGAAGTAGTACTTATTCGCTGTGTTAAACAAGTTCTGTCTTAGTGGTATAATACTGGTAGACCCAGTAACCAACACTTGTGATGAAAGTTCTTTAAGGTAGGCAGCAATGATTGGTAAAAATTGTCTTTATAAAGATGTTGCAATCAGCGTTTAGCTATAGTTGTTGATATCAAACCCCAGTAAACAGAAACATTCATCAGAACAAACTTGTTTCATTGAAATGATTTGAAGCCTTATTTGAAATGAAAGTGAAATTTTAAAATTATTTTTTGGGATGGTGTTACCATATCTTTTGGGTTTGTTTATAACAACACTTTTTTATCATAGGTTTGACTGGTCCTACTGGCCAGTGTGATGCTGGCTATGTCTGTGTGAGTGGAGCCAACACTTCTCAACCTACAGATGGTGTTACTGGTTATGAATGTCTGTCGGGTTACTACTGCCCTATTGGTTCAGAACAAGGCATCAAATGTCCACAAGGAACTTATGGACCTGGACTTGGATACTTTAATGTAACAGAATGTAAACCATGCACTCCTGGAATGTACTGTGACATCCAAGGTAATGTTATATGTCATAGTTGGAACATCTCTGATGACTTCTGATCCAGCCTGGAAATAAGCAATCTGTCATTTGCAGAATGAGGTCCACAGAGGGTGAATTTGCTGATGCTAGCGCATACAGAGGGCTAGAATCCCCCGATTTATCCTCTGTGTACCTCTTTCTGTTTTGGCCCAATACCCTAATTCAGATTGAGATTTACAGATTCACAGAGGGTAAATTTAGTAATGCTACCCTGCTGTGCATTACAAAATTTCCCCTCTGGGGACCTCATTCTGCAGATGACAATCAGCTTATTTTCATGCTTGCATGTGACTGGTTAACTGATAAAGTGTTGATTTGAAGTGTGAATTGTGATTCTAAAATTTGTGGTTTCTGTATTTCTATGGCTGTGTCTTGCAAAACTCAATTTAAAGTCTTTCCAACCTATGAGATATGATTTGAAAATCATTGTGCTTTAAGTCCCCAGACAGCCACAAACTGCCCCTTTTATTCAGCATTGAAAAAGTTGTCACAAGAGGATTCTTTCCTAAAATTTCTGCTGGTAGGCTGCATTTAAATCTTTGTTGACTGCCTGTACAGACACCCAACACATATGTAAAAGCACTGTTAAGTCATTTGAACCAAGGACATGTATATAAAGTAATTATTACAGGAGAATTAATCTGAGAATATAAGGGTTAACTTGGTGAGGTGCTAAATTGTTTTTTTATCATCACCATTTGTTGACATGCATTTGCCATGTTACTATATATGCCTGTGTGCACTCTCCTATAAATTGTAAGAAGGCAAATCCATACCAACTTAATAATCATCACAACATGAAACAAACAAGTCGAATGAGTAAAATATCTCAACAAGACGAAAAGTCTTTTTTTTCACAAATTATAGGGGAAATTAATAAAATAAAATAAAAATGTGTTTTTTTATGCTGTTTGGGATATTTAGGGTGATGTTTACCTTTTTGAGAAGTTGCTGAGCAGTTTTTATATTTTTACACTGTAAACCAATGGTCCAGACTAGCTGGTGCTTAACTCAAAGTTACTAAGGGCCAAACACAAATTTTGACCCCCCCACCCCCCCAATTCCCAAAATTTGCTTGCAAAACCGAAAATTAAAAGTCGTATCTGGCTCTCCATGCATTTACTCTCCCCGCATGCGCAGACGTCAGGAAATGTCCGGAATTGGCACAAACATCATTCTTTGTTTGGCCCTAAAGTCATCACCAATGAAATGACATCTGTGTTTAAAATCTCCTTTTTTGAGGATGCCAGACACAAATCAATGCAAGAATTGATGGATACAAGGCTGTCATTGGATGAAGGAAGTGTTCAGCGGTAGTTTTGGACGTTCAGGGCTGTAACTTTATATTTATAAAATTATTTTGTGTTTCCCAATTTCGGGACATATGACTGACGTCATCATTTATGAATATGATTCTTCCATTGTTTATTAAGTATTTCTTCCCTATCCTTCCATGAACCCTTCCTGTTAAACTCTTAAGCTTTTTTGCTATTTTTTATGGAATTTATTATTAAATTTCTTGGGAGTTTAACATTTATTACAGAATATTATTCTTTTTCTTCCCCAGGGTTACGTCCTCACCCTAGGGGTGTTAGGCAGTTTAGTCTTGCATCTTCTATCCGATGTATCGATTTTTCTTCGTATAAAGATCTAGCTTTGCATCTGATAGCATTTCAATTGGTTTCAAATTTTGGGCCGTTTTGTGTGCCTGATGTCTTGTTTACATTGATGTTGTTTACATTGTCAGCGTCCTCATAAATGGGTGGTTTTCATATGCCCATTTTGAAAAACAACGGAAGCATTATGTTACTGCGTCTGTCAGTCTGTTTGTCCTTTCATCCATCCATCCATCCGTCCGTCCGTCCATCCATCCATCCATCCATCCACCCCCCCCCCCCCCCCCCATCCATCCGTAAACAATTTTTGTGTCACCTACTCCTCCAAAAGTTTACATGCTACATTGTTCAAACTTTGCACACATATTGATCAGTAATTGCCGTTGTGCATTTGACAAGTGCAGGTAACTCCATTTTGTATTTCCAAATTTATGCCCCCTTTTAGTACTTAAAACATTATAGTAATGTGTTGCCTACTCCTTCAACATTTTACACGCAAAATTGTTCAAACTTTGCACACATGGTGAACACCAATTGCTATTGTGTTTGTGACAAGAGCAGGTACCTCCATTTTGTATTTCCAGAGTTATGCTCCTTCTTGTACTTGAACATTACAGTATTGTGTCGCCTTCTCCTTCACCATTTTACATGCTACATTGTTCAAACATTGCACACATGTTGATCGCCAATTGCCGTTGTGCATGTGAATAGAGCAGGTAACTCTGTTTTGTATTTCCAGAGTTATGCCCCCTTTTAGTACTTAAAACATTACAGTTTTGTGTTGCCTATTCCTTCAACATTTTACATGCTATATTGTTCACACTTTGCACACATGGTGACCTCCAAAAGTTTACATGCTACATTGTTCAAACTTTGCACATATGTTGATCACCAATTACCGTTGTCAGGGAGGTTGGGAGGAGCGTTCACTCCCGATACTCTCTATTGTTATCAGAACTTATCTGGCCCTCTAGCGGTTGGCATCAGAATAGCTCCAAAATAACACTGAGGCTATGGGGAAAATTCGACTTTTTCATAGAAAACAGACGTTTTTACAAAGATTCGGTACAAAAAATAAAAATCACACCCAGTATGCGATAAATCGCACAGAATGTAAGTACTGAAGTCGAAATTACCTTTTTTAGTTCGTATTTTTAAACTAATAAACATGGATGAAAATGATACATATTCCCTAAATTCATGTATATTTCTCGTACTTTACCACACTGAGCACGAAAGTTTTATTTCCTAAGTCGGTCTTTTTTTTTTTTACCGTCAAACGCATTCAAACATCTAATATACAGCTGCAAGTATGCTGTAGAAAAAAGGATTTCTCTTGCTGTACGCTGTTTGGCCATACGCTATATGGCTCATTCGCTCTCTCTCAGACACAAACACATTTGTTAGTACGTTACACATCGCATTCAGAATAAACACACGCCTGAGCCCGAATAAGCAAGTCTTCCCGTTTTATTGGAAGATACACCAATAAAATAAAAATGGACAGACCCTAGTAGTAAAACAAATAATGTTATTTGTAAAATATACATTTTCTTGTTAACTTTGAAACAATTAATTAAAACGGGAAACGGATATTTTTGCCAGCCAAATCGTCCGCTTGCATTTTTACCCAAATCGTCCGCCAGTGTTTGAAATCGCAAAACATGTGATGGAAAATAACTCTAATAATATTTATGCCGTATGAAATACTGGTTAGCATGGCATTTTTTAAATGTCCAACATAGCACATTTTTCAAAACACATTTCTTGGCATAAATTCTTATGTATTTGCACTAATTTTATACTTTGCCAATTATAAAAATTTCTCTTAATTTTTTTTATAATTTTGCAATTACTTATGGTTAAGCAAGGTTGTGCGTTTCATTGAATACTGGCAAAATTATAAGATTTTTTATCAAATTTAATCAATATTCTATAAGTTTTGGTGCGTTTCTTAATATAATTAATTCTGTAATCTATTTGCTAATAATTATTCATTGTTATGTGCCTGTGGTGCCGTACAATGAATTATTGCAAAATTAAAGGATTTTAGTGGAACATAATATATCACAAGTTTTGATTCGTTTCTTAATACAATTATTTCTTATAAATTTTAATTCTTGTAATATATTTGCTAATATTTTTGCAATTATTCATTGTTAAGTGCCAGTGGCACCTTTCAATGAATAATTGCAAAATTATCAGAGTTTTTTTGTTTAAACAATATTTATTGAAAAATTGAAAAATGGCTTATAAATTTTAATTCTTGTAAAATATTTAATAATAATTTGTTTATATATATTGATTTCACAAACTATTAGCTGCTCATCCCATGTTGTTATGCAAGTCAGACACTAATTTTGTCTAAACTTTTGTACTTTCATACTTTGGAAATAAATACTGTTTAAACTAAACCTTATGCCCCCTAAATGGAACAAGATTTACATGCTTTTTTGCAATGAGAGATGAGAGAGAGGTCATAAGCTGTGGTACCTCCCCCCCCCCCCCCCCCCCCATACTGAAATTGATACATGAGGATGTCATTCAGCCTTAATTTCAAACCAGTAAAAATTACATGAATTTAAATCAGAAATGTTGAGAGACACTTCTCAGAGCTTTGTGTTCCTACCACTGTTTCATGTGCCGTTACCGGAATGTTTTATTCTTGTAACTTACATGACATTTGATTGGAAAATAATAAATAAATTGTAACACAAATTATTATCTTACTAAATATAAATTGCAAATGCTAAAATAAACATTTTAATCTACTGTTAAAACATTTTTTTTTAAAGATACATGACTTTGATAATTGTCCTGTTGTGTTTAGATTTTTTTTTTACTTGTTTTAGGTTTTTATAGGTCAAAATTTTGGAATTTGACATTTCCATGTATGCAGATAATGACAAAGAGCTGAATGATATATTTGATGACTTGTCTTCCCGTATATCAACATAATAATATATCTGCAGAGCTATTAATTTTGTCTTCATCTCTCCACCAGTAACCCTTCTTGTGTCGTTTTGACATTTGTACCTGAGAAATGAAGAGTGTTTGCAGATTTTCTGGTAGAAACAGAGTCTTGCTTCAAAATATGATCAATGTTATTTTTTCCAAATTTACCTTTAAAAGTTTTCAGTCACTTTTTTAACCCTACTGATATTTACTCTTTGATATTGTATAAGAGCTCTCATCTGTTTCCTTCTTGGAGTCTATTGTTACCTTCAGTACATTGTGTTTTGAGCTGGAGACCTTCCGTCTGTCTCTTTGATAATTTTCTTTTTCAGTCAAGAGTTTAGTAGATGGATTGGGAACATAAAACAGAATTGGGACTGCATTCCCAACCAGTTTTTTTTTTCAATCATTAGGATTCATGAACAGAACATTATGTTCTCAAAATGTTCTGAGCAGATTCTGTAATTTTTCAGATGGACTTCCAATCAAATTTGTTAATTTACAATTTTGCACCTGTAATATTGGGAAGAGATCACATGCTACTGTATGTAGCACTCTGTATTATTCTATTATGGTTATTGAACTTCACTGATAACTTTATACATTTATTATGGTTGTGAAATAGCCTTACCTACAGAAAATAACAACTGATAAATAACTTATTAGGGCTGAATTGCTGTCATAAGTTTTCAAGAGGGAACCAAATTACAGGGGAAGAAACTGAAAATGCTGTTTTCACAAAGCATCTAGAACTTTGAGTCTGGTAGTTACTCAATGATTTTCCATGGCTCTCTGCTACTGGTAGTGGTACACCAGTTTCTTCCAGATGTAAAACTGCCCGACACAATATGACTCTGGATGTGGAAAGTGTAATAAAACCCAAATGAATAATTAGATAAATAAATGGGATAATTTGTGATATTTAATTATATACTTCATATATTAGATGCTGCCTTGGAGTAGGAGTGGGAGCAGACATTTTCACTCCCTCCTTTTTAAATACTAAAAATATACCTCCAATGGGAGGCCAAATTGTACACGAAAATTATTGGGCCGAAACGTGCAAGGGAGAAAAACAATGGAGTCTGAAATTCACACATTCATAGTAGACCACAAACAATGCAACAAACATATACGTACATATACACCACACATGTCGTGTTATTTTCGAGTTGTACTGCAAATAATTTGAACTTGAAGGTCAAACGAACCATTTCATTCAAGATTTTCACTCTTCTCTCTAGCCTGCTCCAGTCGGCATTTTTATGCATAAAACTTGATAGTCTGGCAAACACGGTGCACTATTGTATTAAATTGGGCCTGTAATTATTCTGTCAACTAACTTATAATTATCTTTCGGAATGCAATAAAATGACACCCCCACCCACAGTATTTTTTAAGTATTATCGCAGTTGTTAGCAGCGCATTTGCAAGACAACATTTTGCTTCAAACTGATGCCAACCGCCAGGGGGACAGAAACTGGGCTAATATCAGGTTTTGACTGAAGTAGATTCTCCGGTTGATTCTATACTCCGTACCATTGTGCATGTGACAAGAGCAGGTAACTCTGTTTTGTATTTTCAGAGTTGGGCCCCCTTTTAATACTTGAAACATTACAGTATTGTCGCCTACTCCAACATTTTACATGCTACATTGTTCAAACTTTGCACACATGTTGATTCGTAATTGCCGTTTTGCATGTGACAAGAGCAGGTAACTCTGTTTTGTATTTCCAGAGTTATGCCCCCTTTTAGTTCTTAAAACATTGCAGTATTGTGTCGCCTCCACCTTCAACATTTTACATGCAATATTGTTTAAACTTTGCACACATGGCGATCACTAGTTGCCGTTGTGCATGTGACAAGAGCAGGTAACTCCATTTTGTGTTTCCAGAGTTATGCCCCCTTTTAGTACTTAAAACAATACAGTATTGTGTCGCCTACTCGCCTACATTTTAGATGCTATATTGTTCAAACTTTGCACACATGGTGATCATCACGGGCGTATGTTGCCCCGCTAGGCTGTGCTCTTGTTTATTTTCTATTACTGTAGTATGCTATAGGATACATGGATTATTATTCCGGTAGTGTAGCTCAAAAAATTTTGGATTTTGTCCACACTTAGGCTCTATCGGGATGCCCTTGGGCTCTTAATGTTCCCTTTGGGAACTTGGGCATTTTTCAAAATTTTTTGTTTACAAAAAATATTTTGAATTTAATTATGATTGCTATTATTCATGTATCTCAGTTATATATATATATATATATATATATATACTGTTGTGCAGGTTGGAGGACTGATATTGACTTTAGTTGATACACTCCTGCGGACTCTTGTCATTCTTTTGTTGCACTGGGATGACTGATGTTGGAGTCGGGTGTCGTGGTACGTTGTTGGCGGTGAGATTCTGAGGATCAGAGCCTCTCACCACATTTTAATTCATTCTGTCAGTTTCTATTTCAGAGGAACATGAACATGGTAATGATATTCTGACACCTATCCAAGTGTGCTACCGTCGTTGTGCTCCAGGAAGCATATAGAGCTAGCTGCAGTGCTCATTATTGCAAGAGTTAGGGCCTTTTGTTAAAGGTTTTAATATCTTGCAAGCAGCTAGCTTGACCAGTGAAACGGTACTCCGTCTGTGGGTGCTGTGACGCCGGGTAAGTCCATGGGTAGAGCTAGCATTAAAATATAAGTAGCTCACCCAACGACAACGGAAATAGGGAGGAAGTCAGCAAGTTCTTGTACACGGCGAGGTCTGATAGACTGCTAGCGGGAGAGACTCACCTCTCTTATCTAGCAACGTCTGGGGTCAGATGTTGTTTTGAGAAACTTTCACAAGCCGGAGCATATGTCCTCCCTCCACTCGGGACGCTCTGTTTAGTCAGCAGCTGGGGTCGGCTTCAGTCAAGGCTTCCTCCACTACGTTTCACAAGGCCGAAATGAAGTTTTCTGGTTGGAAATTTGCACGAGATGGAGCGTATGGTCCACCCGCTGCTCCGTCTAGTCTACAGCCATGGTCGCCTTCAGTCATGGCTACCTCTGCTATGTTATTTAAGCACAAACACGACTGCATCCTAGCTACCCAACTTCGGATATCCAGCCTGTTGCACAAAGAAGGAGCCACTCTTCGCCCGTGAACTCGGACTATCCGGTAGCAAGGGAGATGGGGCCTTGATCATCAGGACATTCAGAGAAAGGATGCGTTTCTGACACACTGTCCCAGGAGCAGCATGCGGCTGAGGAATGGAAGACCGCTGCTCCTCCGGCCTTGATGACAGACTTGCTGTCGCAGATTACACAGCGGATAGCAGCATCACAGCAAGTGCAGATGCAGCCTCCCTCAGACTCAGAATCTGAGCTATCAGACGGTGCTGGGTCGGTTCAGTCGTCTGTTCACGCAGATGCAATGGACCAAGATTCACAACTGATTCTCTTGTTACCCTTCCCTTTCGGAACAGTACATAGTTGCGATGGCTTTCATCAATCAATACTACCCGGATTTTGTTCCACCAAATCGGAATGCTGTGACAACAAGATAGAAACCGCTGGCATTGTTAGGCGCAGACTTTATTCGGACAAAGTCTTTCTTTTCGGTTTCTTATCTTCCTCTTCCGTATACATACCGTTTTTTGGATCACGTTCATTTAAAAATGGTCGGGGAAGATGTTCAGAGAGTTCTTCTGCATTTGGATGAGCAGGCTGGGGATCTAGAGGTATCCTTACCTGTATCATTCTCTATTCGCTCAGACACAATTGAGATGGTAATTTCTTCAAATAGAGCAAATTTTACAAGAACTATGGCACAACGTCTCAAGGGAAAGGAATTTGAGGACGTTCGTACCTCTCTTAGAGTTCTTTCCAGGGCAATTACGTATATACCATGTATAACTCCGTCCTAACAGTGGCTAATCTGGAGTTAATCAGACGTGATGCTGCCGGACATTTTATTTTCGACTACTAGCTTTCGTTAGTCTATGTACAGGCTACTAAGAAAGCGTCTAGTGCTCTGCTTTTGATGTTGGCGTATCAACGACCCACTTAAGCAGACAAGAGTAAAGGAGGGTGTTCCAGACAAAAATCCTCTGAAGGTAACTTCTCACGAGGGTTCAAGAAACCCTCCTATAATTAGTCTGGACGTTGTCAGAAAAGTGACTCGGGAAAGGGGCATAGATCTAATCGGGACTATAGGTCAGGTGCCCCTAACCCGACTAGACGAGGTTTTTCATGAGGAGAATGTGGTTCCTCCTCCTGTAAGCCTCACAGGTCATACAGGTGATGGTTTGGACCTCTATTGCTGGCCAGTTGGCAGAAGGTTACCAAGCTCCGCAAAAAAATGGATAATAATCACGGAAGATCAGTGGGTGAGAAGTGTAGTCTCGGACGGCTTACGGCTATCATTCCGAGCAAAAACCCCACTAACAAGTTGTCCGCGTTGGACAAATCTTCCATCAAATTCTTACATAAGAGAGTTTCTCCTACCGGAGACATAAGCTCTCTTATCAAAGGAAGCAATATAGGTCGTCGAGAAACAGGATTCTCAAGTTTTTTACAGTCACCTGTTCCTCGTACCGAAGCCAGATGGCTCGTTCCGACTGGTAATAGACTTGAGCTGGATAACAGGCTTATTATGGCTCCAAAAATTTATTTTTGGAGAACATTCGGTCATTAAAAGCGAGTGTTCGAGTGATCGACTATGTTGCAAGCATAGATCCAAGGATGCGTATTTTCATGTCCTGGTACATCCGGCATTCTAAAAGTACCTGCGGTTCGCTGTACAAGGGAAGGTGTATCAGTTCAGAGTAATATGCTTTGGTCTGAATCTGGCCCCCTGGGCGTTCACTCGAATAATGAACTCGGTAATGTCATACTTATGAGCTCATTCATCTGCGGTAATGTTGACTTACTTGGATGACCTTCTACAGGGATACGGCAACAGAATTACTCTTCAGAACGATGTTCAGAGTCTGCTTCTATTACTCTGACATCTCGGTTTTATCGTAAACGAGAAAAAGTTGGATCTAGCTCCGTACAAGTCGTCTATTCACTTGGGAATGAGCTTGAGACAATCTGGTTTGTCTGCCATTACCCAGAGTGAAATTAGTCAGTTGTTATGCTCGCTTTTGTCTACACTCAGATGCATTAATAGTGAGGGAATTTATGCAACTGTTGGAGCTGTGAGGAGCGGCTGTGGATCTCATTCTGATGGGCCACCTGTGCGCACGTCCCCTCCAGATATTCTTAACTCAGAACTGGAGTGTGAAGATACTTTCGCTTGAACCAGTATTGTTTTAAGTGAAACAAGGATTCTGATTTGGGCAGATACTCAGTGGTTAACTCAGGGAGTTCCGCTGCAGCTGCTGGATCCGGCTTTCACGATTATGACGGATGCAAGTCAGATGGGTTGGGACTCGACCCTAAGTCCCACAATCTTGAAGAGATGATGTTAATATGGGTAGCGCTACAACATTGGATTCACATAATAACGGATGTCCATGTTCAAATTTGGCCAGACAACTCGATAGTAGTGGCATACATCGCAGGGACCAGCCTAGGTGGGAATTTTAGGGCGACTTAAGATCTCCCTCCAGAAAAAATAGGGAGACTGCCGAGCCAAGTAGGGAGACTTCATAGGCAAGTGCCGCCCCTTCATATTTTCATCTTGTGGTCCTCCATTAAAGTCCGATTAATCCAGGTCCAGTTGTCTATGATGCATCTATGCCAGGTTAAAAAATCACAAAGTAATTATTGACTGAAAATTCCCCACAGCTACCATCTCTTTCATGACCCTGCCCCTCTTCTTCATGCCAATCCCCCCAGCACCCTCCTGTGCTTGCCTTTCACCAAAGTCTACTAAGTTAATAATTTCCCAAGTCTGAAAGTGTGAACAGGACCAGATGTAAGAAGGTTGCTTGGAAGGTACTTTGTTAGTTAATAAACAAAATACATGCTGGGGTTGAGTATTTTGTAAAATAAATGTCATTACGCATCATTTTTATGGCATTCCGGTGTCATTCTGCGTCATTTCATGTCATTCCGGTGTTTAGGGGGACCCCTTTTTCAAGATCCTTCACATGCACACTTGTGCCCTGTACAAAGCTTTTCTTGATATCACTAAAGCTTTTTTTTTCATGTGTTTCAATTCCATTCATGTTTTTCTGGGAATAGACGGCCCAACAGTTAACAGTCATCAGCAAAACAAAATAAAAGTACAGTATTAGAAAATACGTGTGTTGTGTATACATTTTCGGCATCCTAAGCGAGGTAACCTACTTTCAAACTGGGTTATTTTGTTGAGTCACGAAAGTCCCCTATTTTCGTTTCGACACTTGAAGCTCTGACTGAAACGGGACAAAATAGAAATAAAAAATTCGCCAAAAGTGGCATTGCCAATTGATCGCCGTGTGCTTTCAAATAAATGATTACTTATTTGATGAATGAAAATGCCCATTTATCACACTCAAGCACATTCAATTTTTGAAAATAATAATTTTTATGTAAACCTCGGACCACTCAGTTCAGCCTTATCTCATTTTGGCCAATTTTTAGAGGGTGACTTGTAATTGCCCCGGCGACTTGGAGCTTAGATGAGCAACATAATCACCCTAGTCACCCTTACGACTGGTCCCTGGTACATCGGGAATCAGGGTGGCACCCATTCAATTCTGTTATGCCAACTAAGGGAGAAGTTTTTCCTATACATCATGAATCATCATGTTCATCTTTCTATCCATCCTTCCCGGGTCATCTGAACGTACTAGCAGACTCGCTCTCTCAGAAAGGTCGCCTGTTGCATTTGGAGTGGACGCTCAACAAGCGAATATTCAGGCAGATTTGCTACCAGTGGAATTGTCCCGTGATAGAACTGTTTTCGACGCACCGGAACAGTCAGTTACCATTGTTTGTGTCACCATGCCCAAACCATTGAGCGAATGCAGTAGATGCTCTGCTGATCTCATGGGGATGAATAATAATGTGTATCCTCCAATTCAGCTGATTCAGTAGATTATGTTTAAGATCAAACAGTCTCATTGTGAATCCTACCAGTAGCACCTCTGTCGTCACAGAAACCTTGGATCAGTCTTCTCAAGTGTCTGTTTTGGGACATTCCCCCGAAAGCTTCCTCCACGAGAAGACCTTTATCAGGGGAAGTTTTTGTTCTTCATGTCCTTCTCTGCCCATAGTGGCATAATGGAGTCGGTTAGACGTGAGGGAACCATTGCGGTTCCTATATTATTTTATGACTAACACAAGAACGATTAGGTAATGCGGATGAGGAGGGTTCGTTATGACTTCAAATCCCCCCCCCCACCCCCCACTCCCAACCAATGTGTTTAGAGGTGATTACCGGTCTTAAAGATGCAGTTTTCTTCCCACAAGCATCGTATGAGTTTAAATACATACATGCATTTCATGACTTCTCGATTGGTGGTTGGGTCGTGTTCTATGGTGACCTCATGGGCACATCCACTTTTAGTTGGTTCATTTCCTGTGATTGTTCATCTATATGTCATAAATGAGTGCATAATTCATCATAAATAAATTGCTAGTCTTTGGGTACCTCAGAGGCTGCATAGCCAGTTAACTGGTATTCAGATAACTACATGTGGGATTTCAATGCTCTCGCACATAATAATGATTATTAGGCAGATGCTTTATTGTATGTTATGGACCTTAGAAATTATGAATTATTTCGGGGCGGTCCGTGTTGAGCCTGTTAATCATAATTACTTCCATTTCTAGATCCAGGTTTCTATTAATGTCAGTACTCAATCCAATACTACTTGTTTACACTCTCGTATATTCACATGTTTATAGTGTCATAGATATCGGATAGTACACATCGGGGAGTGTTGTTA
This sequence comes from Pictodentalium vernedei, assembly GCA_031216915.1. Taxonomy (NCBI): domain Eukaryota; kingdom Metazoa; phylum Mollusca; class Scaphopoda; order Dentaliida; family Dentaliidae; genus Pictodentalium; species Pictodentalium vernedei. The sequence continues at coordinate 380,830,326 of CM062293.1, forward strand.
CTGGAATTTATTATTGTACGTCTGAATGGGGTCGCCTGTGGATTACCTCGGAAAAGTGTTTACTTTCTAGATATCATTCATTGTGGTTCTATTGGACATGTGTATGTTATATATTATATCTCCGGTTTTTTACCTATTTGTATATGCCGAATCCGGTGTACGTTATATAGCGGACGAATTATTACCGGATCGTCGCTATAGCTTTAACTTCTGAAGTGACATTAAGCACCATTTATTAATAATAATTAATACCTGAGTGCCTGTTCGACGAATATTTATATTGTTTTTTCGTACTGCTTTTACTGATTCCAGAGGTTTCCCCCCTTTCTTTTTGAAGATTTCTCCAAAAGAAAAGGGGTGGGGGTGATTTTTTACCTCTCCTTCGGCTTGATATGTATGTAACTATGAGAGAAGCTGTTTTGTCTGTAATTATATCCTACATGAAGCTGAAGTTTTATTGTATTTGGCGTATGTTTGTGGGGGATATTCTCTCATTCTCAAATATGCCATTCTTATTTTTGAGGCTTAGTCCGTGATAGCCTTAAGAATTGGGAACTTGTTACATCCAATTAGTATAGTCTTCATACTAAGTTTACGGAATTACTTGAACTGGGCTCCTTTTTAGTCCCTTACCAGCATCGCCGGAGGGGACTATAGGTTTGCACTCTGTCCATCTGTCAGTCTGTCACTGTCAGTCATACTTTAGTTTTCCAGAGTTTTTTTTAGAAACGCTTCAACGGAATGCTTTCATTTTGGTAAACTACTATAGAATGATGACTTACAGATCAAGTTTGAGTTTTATGCTGATTGCATTATTCTTTTGTGAGATATGGCCCATTGAAATATGGAAAAGCACCAAAATATCAGTTTTCCAAAGTTTTTTTGGAAACGCTTCAACGGAATATCATTTTTGGTAAACTACTTTTGAACGATGATTTACAGATCAAGTTTGAGTTTCATGCTGATTGCATTATTCTTTTGTGAGATATGGCCCATTGAAATATGGAAAAGCACCAAAATATCAGTTTTCCGGAGTTTTTTTGGAAACGCTTCAACAGAATGATTTTATTTTTGGTAACCTACTATAGAACGATGACTTACAGATGAAGTTTGAGTTTCATGCTGATTGCCTTATTCTTGTGTGAGTTATGGCCCTTGGAAATATGGAAAAGCGCCAAAATATCAGTTTTCTGGAGTTTTTTGGAAAGGCTTCAACAGAATGACTTTATTTTTGGTAACCTACTATGGAACGATGACTTACAGATTATGTTTAAGTTTCATGCTGATTGCATTATTCTTGTGTGAGTTATGGCCCTTGGAAATATGGAAAAGTGCCAAAATATCAGTATTTTTATACTGTACCAATGACCCAGACATAGCTGGTGCTAACTCTTAAAAAACTAGGGCCAAACACAAATTTTGCCCCCTAATCCCCAAAATTTGCATCTAAAACCAAAAGAAATCATGTCCTGAAGGACCTCCATACTTTGCCCTTACTGCGCATGCGCAGTGTCAAGGACGTTCCGAAATTGGCGCCAATTATCATTCTCTGTTTGGCCCTTCATCAGTCAACATCTCACTGATCTTTGTGCTTGTAAATCTCAGTTTAAAGGATGCCAGACACGTAATTATTGGAGAAATGGTGATTCTAAGGAGGATATAGAAGGAGGAGAGGAAAAAGGAGTGACAAGAAATGATCAGGGCTGTACTTAAAATTTTTTATGAAATTATGTTAAGTTGCCTATTTTCGAGGCATGGGCCTGTTGTTGTCATTCTTGCTATAAAGTTGCACTGCTTATTCAGTGTTTCCTCTCCCCTGGTCTTCTAAGTCCCCCCTTGCTATTCTTCCATGCTTTTGGCATATTTTTGAGAAAGATCATTTCAAAATTCTCTTGGGAGAATTAGCTTGGTTACAGAATGAATTCTGTTATTTTCCTCATATTTACGTTTTCACCCATGGGTGTATAAACGTTGTGTTCTGCATCTACCATCTGATGTTCTGCAGATTCTCCCCTGGGAGTATCTGTTTTGCATCAGATAGTGTGTAATTTTGATGACTGATTTCGGGCCAGTATTGTCAGTGCCTGGAGTCATGTTTTCTGGTGTTTTTACACTGTTTGTTTACATTGGCAACAGTCTCTTTTGAGGGGGGATGTTTGCCTTTGGAGTAGTTTATCTCACTATAAGATACATTATTATTATCCGTAAGTGTTGCATTAATTATTTAATATAATTTTAAAATTTTTGACCACACTTAGCCTTGGGATCCATTGGGGCTCAACGTTACTTTTCAGAAACTTGGGCTTCGCTGAAAAAATATTTTTCAAAAATTATTTTGATTTTCAATTGTTTTTTCTATATTAATGGATCATGTTATTATGTATCTTTGTGTTTAAGGGTTTGTGCGAGTACTAGGACTTGTTGTTGACTTTTCACAAGGAAAGGTTATTGTTCAAATTGTAATAGGAAGAAATCTTCCTCTGACTTTCATGATCATTGTATTAATTGTAGTCAGTGTACTCGCACTAATCCTTGTTCAATATGTCAATATTGGGATGACAAACATTGGAAACGTGTGTCACAATATGTTGTTAGTGGAGAAAGGGCTATGCCGGCTCTTTCTCCACAGGGTCACTCTACTCTATCAGTTTCTATTTCAGAGGAACAAGAACAGGGTGATGTTTCCATGTTATCTTCCGCAAGTGCGCTTCCGTCATCACAAATGAATACAGAGCTAGTGGCAAAAATGCTCATGGAGATAAGACAAATGTCGTCTGCTAGCTCGCCCGGCGTAGCGTCCATTCACCGAATGGTTCGGCAGCCGGGTTCGTCCGATGCAGTCCAAGAGGAAATGTTGGGTGATGCGAGCACTATAAACATTCAACGTGCACACCCAGTGATGGCGGATAGTAGGAGAGATCGGAGGAAGCCTTCGAGTCCGGTTCCTAGCTCGTCCAGGTCCAGCCGGGCCGCGAGCGAGAGAGGCCCCTCTCTCGTACAACAACATCTGGGACCAGATGTTGTGGTACAAAATGTGTCGCAAGCGGAGCACACGTCCATCGCTCGGGACGCTCCGTTGTATAGGCAGTCCACTGAGACTGCTCAGGCTTCTTCCTCTCACCAGCGCACACGACCGCACCTTGGCTACGTGACCGCCAATATTTTACCAGCTTCGCCGATCAGGGATTCTTCGGCGACCAGGTCACGCCATCCGGTAGCCAGGGACACGAGGCCGGTTGACTCCGGACGTTCGCATAGGAAGAGTATGCGGGAGTCACCAGATGCGGAGCTGCCCTCGGCGAAGCAGCGAAAGACTGCGCCTCCGCAGGCCTCGATGTCGGACGTGCTTGTTCAAATAGCACAACTTATCGCAGCATCCCAGCAACCGACAGAAACGGTGTCAGATCGGGAATTATCCGACGGCGCTGGGTCGGTACGCTCCGCCGAAGCATCGGGTGCGGACGACCGGGAGCATCATGAGGTCCGACCGGATGGTGAAAGGGATACGGATGACTTGGAGCTATCCCTTTCGGAACAACATAAAGCTGCCGTGGACTTCATCCGGCACTTTCTTCTTCAAGTTGTTCCGTCGGGCCAGACTGCTGCGGTACTGGACAAGAGAATTATAGCGTCATTGGACACTGATTTCTTTGAGTGGTTCAGGGACATCGCTCCCGAGTTTCCGTCTCAGTCCAATAATGTCACAAGAACATTTGAATTATTGAACGACGCTATATTCAAACTTGCTTCCAAAACAGGAAAAGTGGGTTTCTTGTCTGCCAATACTCTTAACCTGCCTTTCATTAATGCAAGGAATAATTCGATACGGCAGGACAGGGTATTCCGAGAGTTCCTCTGCGTATGGACGACGAGGCGGAAGACTTAGAATTATCATTACCATCGTCTGCGTCTATTCCAACCGCGGTGTTGGAGACGACTATTTCGTCTAACAGAGCCAGTTTAGATGCTTTATCTTACGCAGACCACCTTACTAAGGCGTTATCACTGCGTCTTCAAGGGAAAGAATTCCAGGATATACAATCCTCTTTAAGACTTCTTTCAAGGGCAGTAGCTTATTCCACGTGTAACTCCGCCCTTTCAGTGGCAAACCTGGAGTTGGTTAAACGTGACGCAGCCCTAGCTACATCCACACTCGTGGATAGTAAGGTGAAGAACTCTCTCAGAGTCGCTTCGGTCTCCGGAGAACTTCTCTTCGACGGCAAGCTTTCTGCAATTTACGATAAAATTACTAAGAAAGCTTCGGATTCTCTGCTGTTTAAATCTGCTTCTAAGAAGTCGGATACGGCAGATAAGAGTAAGACAGGCACTTCTGGGTCTAATGCGCCCAAGAGAGGTTCCTATAGAGGTTCTGGTGCGTCCTCTTGGTCTTATTCAAGAGACCGTCAAAGCAGCGACTCACATGCGGGACGTCCTTCGGGCCGGGACAATCGGTCGGACGCCCCGAGGTCGACGGGACGAGGTGCGGGTCGCGGAGGACGTGGTTTCTCCTATCGCAGGTCCAGGAGGTGGTGGCTTCAACCTCTATCGCATGCCGGTTGGCGGAAGGTTGTCAAGTTTTTCACAAGAGTGGGCATCGATTATGGACGACCCTTGGTTAGAGGGGTGATTTCGGAAGGTCTAAAGATATCCTTCAAACGAAAGCCTCCATTAACTCGAAGTCCAAAATGGACTCAACTTCCGTCAAATCCGCAGAAAAGAGACGCTCTGTTATCAGAGGTGCAGTCTCTTTTAAGGAAGAACGCGGTAGAGGTCGTAGAAAACCAGGAGACACCGGGATTCTACAGCCATCTGTTTCTGGTTCCGAAACCAGACGGCTCGTTCCGTCCAGTCATAGATTTGAGCTGGATAAACAAGCTGATCGTCGCTCCGAAGTTTTATATGGAGACGATTCGATCGGTCAGAGCGAGCATTCGGGTGAACGATTATGCAACAAGCATAGATCTCAAAGATGCGTACTTTCACGTCATGGTACATCCGACATTCAGAAAGTATCTACGCTTCGCAGTCCTAGGGGTGGTGTATCAATTCCGGGCGATGTGCTTCAGATTGAATCTAGCACCCTGGGCTTTCACTCGGGTAATGAACTCGGTAATGATGTATTTCCGAGCTCATTCGTCTGCGGTAACGTCGGCCTACCTGGACGACATTCTTCAGAGGTACGGCAACGAGTTAATGCTTCAGAACGATGTGCAGAATCTTCTTCTATTGCTCCGACGTCTCGGTTTTATAATGAACGAGGAGAAGTCGGATCTGGTGCCGTCCAAGTCATTCACACATCTGGGAATGAGCTTCGAGACACACAACAATCTCGTTCGTCTGCCGTTAACCAGAGCGAAATTGGTCAGTTGTTACGCTCGCTATTGTCTGCACGCAGACAAAGTCACAGCGAGGGAGTTCATGAGACTGATAGGTCTGTGCAGAGCCACTGCGGATCTCATTCCGATGGGGCGGTTACGCACGTGTCCTCTCCAAATTTTCTTGACTCAGAATTGGAGTGTGAAAATTAATTTGCTCGACATAGACGTTCTCTTGTCAGATCAAGTGAAATGAGAGATTCAGACTTGGGCAAACATTCAGTGGTTAACTCAGGGAGTTCTGCTGCAGTTGCCGGATCAGAGTTTTACCATTATGACAGATGCCAGTCAAACAGGTTGGGGTGCATCATTGATCCCAACGGATTTGAGATGCCAGGGTCTTTGGGATCCGCAATTCCTGGGCAAGCACATAAACATCAAGGAAATGATGTCAATTTGGCTTGCGTTACGTCATTGGATGGACATTATTCACAATGCTCATGTCCAAATCCTATCCGACAATACGACAGTAGTGGCGTATATACGGAATCAGGGAGGCACTCATTCAATTCCGTTGTTCAATCTAACGGAAAGAATCCTTCTGTTTGCTCTAGAACATCAAGTTCTACTTTTGGTCCGTCATATATCGGGTCGTCTGAACGTACTAGCAGACTCCCTTTCACGAAAGGGTCGCTTGTTGCCGTCGGAGTGGACTCTCAGCAAACAAGTATTCAATCAGATTTGCTACCAATGGGAACGGCCAATGATAGACTTATTTGCGACACATCTCAACAATCAGTTGCAGACGTATGTGTCTCCGTGTCCGGATCCAAGAGCATTTGCAGTAGACGCTCTGTCGATCCCTTGGGACGGAATGATAGGATATGCGTATCCTCCAGTGCCATTAATTCAGCAAGTATTGCTAAAGATAAAACAATCTCAATGCAAGATTCTGTTGGTAGCATCTCTATCTCCACAGAGACCGTGGATAAATCTACTCAGGTGTCTGTTGTGGGACCTACCGCGAAAGCTTTCTCCACGGGAGGATCTTCTTTCGCAGGGGAAACCCCGTCAACTCCATCACAACCCGCAAGGTCCCGCAAGGTCTCAACCTTCATGTTTTTCCGTTGTGCGGTCCTTCTTGCATGGCAAGCACTTTACAGGCCGAGCAGTGGACGCGATTTCTAACTGTAGGAGGACCTCCTCTTCGCTAAACTATGCTGCTAAGTGGAAGGTTTTTCGTCGTTGGTGTAGGGATCATTCTGTTGATGTTTTTGATCCCTCCATACCAGACATTGCAAACTTTCTAGTATACTTGTTTGACGAAATCAAACTGCAGCCTGTTACTATTAAGGGTTATAGGTCTATGTTATCTGATACCTATGCACATCATGATAGTTTACAAATTGGATCTAATGTCTCTTTATCTAAGTTAGTTAGAAACTTCTTGATAAATAGACCCAGAACTCTTAGGTTGATTCCTAAGTGGAATTTAGCTTGGGTTCTTCTTAAACTGAAGAAAAAGTCATTTGAACCTCTTGAGACCGTAGATTTCAAATTCTTGTCTTATAAGACAGCTTTTCTCTTAGCTTTCTCTTCTGCTAGAAGAGTCAGTGAGCTTCATGCACTGTCGGTGGATGATTCTCACTATCGTAGTGTCGGGAACACTATCACCTTCACTACTAATGTGGGATTTTTAGCTAAGAATCAGGCTCCTAATAAATATCTGGAACCTATTGTTATTAAGGCTCTTCCGTCTTCAGACGGGCGTAGGCCTTTACTCTGTCCTGTTAGAGCGTTACGTATCTATAAACAGAGATCTCAGTTTATCAGAAAGGGACGGAAACGTTTCTTTCTGTCTCTAATGCCTAATAGAAAGGACATTTCGGTCCATTCTATTGCTAGATGGATTCAATTAACTATCCGTACTGCTTATGAAAATTTATCTTCTTCTCAGCAGTCTGTGCTTAAGATTTCGGCTCATGAAGTAAGAGCTCTTTCTACATCTTGGGCTTACGCTAATAGTATTGCTATTACAGATTTAATGAAGGCTGCTTATTGGTCTCAGCCATCCACATTCACGAATTTTTATCTCAGAAATATTGAGTCCATTTCTGGAGGCCTGCATTGTTTAGGTCCGTTATCTGTTGCTCAGAATGTCGTCCACTAAACAGTTGCAACTATAGTTATGCAGGCTTTCTGTTCCGGCAGTGACTCCGTCCGGCTGCCCTCTTCGCTCTGGGCTATTTGACCCAGGGCAAGGGGAAGGGGGGGGGGAGGGTGTTCCCTTAGGTCACCTGCTTTATAGTGAAAAGCAAGGGAATGCCTCCTCCGAAGTCAGTAATTCTGAGTCGTTTCCGGGATGGTTTTAAAGTGTAATATTAATGTTAAAAATTCATTCATGTCTTATTTTTAAAGTGTAGCTCGGTGTGAAGCATTTGTATATGTCAAGTGTCAAACGGGCATTAATATACAATCCTCGGACACTTTTAAAGAATATAAAGAGTCTCAATTCTCTGGACTAACTTTATTTTTTGGCTTACTTTAAAAATAATTAGTATAAGGGTTATACTGGATGTTAATAGAGAACATGAATGTTATTGTGCTCAATTATGAAGGGTATTGTATCTTTCTAATTTAACATAAAATAAGAAAGATACATGTAAAGCCTAATACTCCTTTTCTCCTTGAGGGGTTGACTCTATATTGTATAGTTGAGCTTATTGGATTTTCCTCTATGTCCTAGGCCCTCCAGCCTTTTTACTATTCAGCTATATCTGGGTCATTGGTACAGTATAAAAATGTTAAAAAATTTATAGTAATTTATATATTTTTTATACTTACCAATGACCCAGACGGGGATGGCCCTCCCAGGAGTTGGGAACTCATACCTCCCCGCTGAGTACATAGCGCTGACCAGGCACTGCCAGTAAGAATGTAATTGGCACCAATTTCGGGACGTCCTTGACACTGCGCATGCGCAGTAAGGGCAAAGTATGGAGGTCCTTCAGGACATGATTTCTTTTGGTTTTAGATGCAAATTTTGGGGATTGGAGGGCAAAATTTGTGTTTGGCCCTAGTTTTTTAAGAGTTAGCACCAGCTATGTCTGGGTCATTGGTAAGTATAAAAAATATATAAATTACCATAAATTTTTTAACTTTCCGGACTTTTTTTGGAAACGCTTCAACGGAATGATTTCTTTTTTGGTAACCTACTATAGAACGATGACTTACAGATCAAGTTTGATTTACACTCTGTCCATCCATCCATCAGTCTGTCAGTCATACTTTAGTTTTCCGGACTTTTTTTTTTAAATGTTTCAACTGAATTATTTAATTCTTGGTAACCTACTATAGAACGATGACTTACAGATCAAGTTTGAGTTTCATGCTGATTGCATTATTCTTGTGTGAGTTATGGCCCTTGGAAATATGGAAAAGCGCCAAAATATAAGTTTTCCGGACTTTTTTGGAAACACTTCAACGGAATTCATGCTGATCACATCTAGGTTATAACATTTGTATAATTATTAATGCTCATTAGTCCGGTAGGGGACATTGTATTGCTTCAGCGATACGTGCGCTCTTGTTTTGATACGTCTTCTCTATTACTGTATAAAGAGACATACATGTAATTCCTAATAATTTTAATTTCTTTTCACCTTGGATTACAGGATTGGAACTATGTTGATCTACTAATTCTGAAGTCCTAGGCTCTCTGCCTTTTTACGATTCAGCTAGCCTGGGCCATTGGTTTACAGTGTAAAAATATTATTAATTCAAATTTGTATATTTTTATGCTTACCAATGGCCCAGACAGAGATGGCTCTCCCATGAGTGGGCACTCCTACCTCCCCGCTGAATTATTATGTAGTACTCTCTTCTACAAAGAATGATGTTGGTGCCAATTCCAGTCACTTCTTGGCATCTGCGCATGCATGGAGAGTAAATGTATGGAGGGCCAGATATGACTTTTATTTTTTGGTTTTGCAAGCAAATTTTATGGATTGGAGGACGGGAGTTCAAAATTTGTGTTTGGCCCTTAATAACTTTGAATTAAGCATCAGCTAGTTTGGACCATTGGTAAGTATAAAAATATACAAATTACTTGAAATTTATAAATTTTTATACTGTACCAATGACCCAGACTTAGCTGGTGCTAACTCTTAAATATCTAGGGCCAAACACAAATTTTGCCCCCCAATCCCCCAAATTTGCATCAAAAAACCGAAAATTACATGTCCTTTATGGTCCTCCATACTTTTACTCCACTACGCATGCGCAGTGTCAAGGAGGTCTCGAAATTGGCGCCAATTATCATTCTTTGTTTGGCCCTAAAATCAGTAACATGTCACTGATATTTGTGCTTGTAAATCTCAGTTTAAATGATGCCAGACACATAATTATAAAAGAAATGGTGGATCTAAGGATGAAATAAAGGATGAGAGGAAGAAAGAGTGGCAGAATGTGTTCAGGGCTGTAACTTATAATTTTTTTACGAAATTATTTCAAGGTTCCCTAATTTAGGGGCATGAGCCTTATGTTGTCATTCTGGCTATGAACTTACCATTGTTTGTTCAGTGTTTCCTCTCTCCCTTTCCTTAATAACCCCTTGCTATTCTCCCATGCTTTTGGCATAATTTGGGAATTTTTTCTTACTAAAATTTCTTGGGAGTTTTGGCTTGGTAACAGAATGATTATTCTGTTTTTCCCCATGTTTACGTCCTCACCCTTGGGTGTTTAGGCGTTGTTTTCTGCATCTACCATCTGATGTACTGCAGTTTCTTCTCTGGAAGCCTCTGTTTTACATTGGATAGTGTTTTAATTGGTTACTGATTTTGGCCATGGTTGCAGTGCCTGGAGTCATGTTTCCGGTTTCTGTACACTTTTGCTTATGTTGACAACGGTTACTTCTGATGGTGATTACTTGTCTTCTGTTTAGTTCTGATCATAGCCAGATACATTAATATTGTCCGGAAGTGTTGCATTAATTTTTTAAAAATGTTTTAAAATATTTTGTCCACACTTAGGCTTTTTGGGATCCATTTGGGCTCATTGTTCCCATTGGGAACTTGGGCTTTTCTGAAAATTTTTCAAAAATTTTTTTTTTTTTAATTATTTTTTCGAAATGTTACAACGGATTATATTATATTATGTATCTTTGTTTCAAGGGTTAGTGCGAGTACTATGACTGTTTATATTTTTTTATGATGAAAAAATATTGTTCAAATTGTAATGCGAGGAAATCTTCCTCTGATTCTCATGTTCATTGTGTTTCTTGTAGTCAGTGTACTCGCACTAATTCTTGCTCAATGTGTGCTAATTGGAATGACAACGTTGGAGACGTGCCTCACGGCATATTGTTAGCGGTGAGGGATCCATGCCGGTCCTCTCTCCGCAAGGTCACTCTAGTTTATCAGTCTCTTTTTCAGAAGTACAAGAACAGGGTGATGTTTCCATGATGTCTTCAACAAGTGTGTCTCCGTCGTTGCAGTATTAGGGCTAGTGGCTAAGTGCTCATGGAAATACGACAATTGTCGAAGAGGTCCCTACTAGGATCGAAGGCGTTGATCGTCCGCTAGTCCACCCGGTGTAGCGACCATTCATCGAATGGCTCGGCAGCCGGGTTCGTCCGTTACAGTCCAGGGAAGCACTTTGGGTGATGCGAGCACTATAAACATTGAATGTGCACACCCAGCAATGATGGATCCGAGGATAGTACGGAGGAAGCCTGTCAGTCCGGTAGCTAGCTCATCCAGGTCTATCCGGACCATGAGCGAGAGAGGCCCCTTCTCTCTTACAACAACATCTGCACCGCGATGTTGTATGTTCGTTCATTAGTCGGAGCATATGTCGTCTACTCCTGCTCGGAATGCTCCATCGCATAGACAGTCCGACGCGGCTGTTCTATTGGCTTCCTCATCCTCATGTCAGCACACACGACCGCACCTTGGCTATGTGACCACTGCTTTCCAGGGGACGTTCGCATATTATATAAATGCAGGAATGAAAGTCCCTGGAGCTCCAGCTTCGCCGACCAGGGAATCCACGTCGACCAGGTCACGCCATCCGCTAGCCAAGGACTTAAGGCCTTTCCAGTTGGGACGTTCGCATATTATATAAATGCAGGAATGAACGTCCAAGGAGCTTCCAGCAGCTAAATATCGAAGACCGCAGCTCCACAGGCCTCCGTTACGGACGTGCTATCGCAGATAGCACAAATTATCGCAGTATCCCAACAACCGACAGAAACTCTGTCGGATCAGGAATTATCCGAGGAAGCTGGGTCGGTACGTTCCACTGCAAGATCATGCACGGACGACCGAGAATTACAAGTGGTCTGACAGGATGGCGAAAGGGATACAGAGGAGTTGGAATTTTCCCTTTCGGAACAACATAAAATTGCTGTAGAGTTCATCCGGCATTATCTTCCTGACGTTGTTCCTCCGCACCAAAATGCTGCGTTGCTAGATAAGAGACTGATAGCGCCACTGGACACAGAATTCTTTAATCAGTTTAGGGACATCATCCCTGAGTTTCCGACACAGTCCAGAGATGTCACTCGGACATTTGAACTATTGAATGACGCTATATATAAACTTGCTACCAAAACGGGCAGGTCCGGTTTCTTATCGGCAAATGCTCTACATCTGCCTTTCATCAATTCAAGGAATTAATTCGAAACGGCAGGACAGGGCATTCCGAGAGTTCCTCTGCGTCTAGACGACCAGGCCGAAGACCTAGAATTGTCTATTCCATTGTCTATGTCAATTCTAACCATGACGTTGGAAATGACAATATCGTCTAACAGGGCTAGCTTAGACGCATTATCATACACAGATCACCTTACCAGAGCGTTATCATTACGTCTTGAAGGAAAAGAATTCCAGGATGTACAAACCTCCTTAAGAGTTCTTTCGAGGGCCATAGCATTCTCCACGTATAACTCCGCCCTTTCAGTGGCAAATCTGGAGTTGGTTAGACGTGACCCGGCCCTGGCTACATCCACGCGTGTGGATAGTAAGGTTAAAAACTCTCTCAGAGTCGCTCCCGTCTCCGGAGAGCTTCTCTTCGATGGCAAGCTTTCCGCAATCTAGGATCAGATTACTAAGAAAGCTTCAGACTCTCTGCCATTCAAATCCGCTTCCAAAAAGTCGGATTCAGTGGAGAAGAGTAGGACAGGCACTTCTGAGGCGAATATGTCCAAGCGAAATTCCTATAGAGGTTCCTATGCGTCTTCTAGGTCTTACTCCAGAGACCATCAAGGTAGCGACTCAGGTAGGGGCCATAATACTGGCAGAGACAACCGGTCAGACACCCCTAGGTTGACGGGGCGAGGTGCAGGCCGTGGAGGACGTGGTTTCTCCCTCCGCAAGCCTTGCAGGTCCAGAAGGTGATGGTATAAACCTCTATCATGTTCCAGTGGGCGGAAGACTGTCAAGTTTCTCAATCAATTGGGAGTTGATTACGGACGACCCTTGTGTTCGAGGGGTGATTTCGGAAGGGCTAACACTGTCCTTCAAAGGAAAACCTCCGTTAACTCAAAGTCCAAGATGGACGCTGCTTCCGTCAAATCTGCAGAAGAGAGATTCGCTTCTATCAGAAGTCCAGTCTATTCTGGAGAAGAACGCGACAGAGGTCGAAGAAAACCAGGAATCTCCAGGTTTCTACAGCCATCTTTTTCTGGTTCCGAAACCAGATGGCTCGCTCCGTCCAGTCATAGATCTGAGCTGGATAAACAAGCTGATCGTGGCTCCAAAATTCTATATGGAACCATCCAATCGGTCAGAGCGAGCATTCGAGTGAACAACTATGCTACGAGCATAGATCTCAAGGATGCGTACTTTCACGTCATGGTACATCCGGCATTCTGAAAGTATCTTCGCTTCGCCGTCCTAGGAATCGTGTATCAGTTCCGAGCAATGTGCTTCGGTCTGAATCTAGCGCCCTGGGCTTTCACTCGAATAATGAACTCGGTAATGACTCATTTCCGAGTTCATTCATCTGTGGTAACGTTGGCCTACCTGGACAACATTCTTCAGAGGTACGGCAATGAGTTAACGCTTCAGAACGATGTGCAGAATCTGCTTCTATTGCTCCGATGTCTCGGTTTCATAGTAAATGAGGAGAAGTCGGATCTGGTGCCATCCAAGTCATTCACCCACCTGGCAATGAGCTTTGAGACGCACAACAATCTCGTTCATCTGCTGTTAACCAGAGCAAAATTAATCAGTTGTTACGCTTGCTATTGTCTTCACTCAGACAGGGTTACAGCGAGAGAATTCATGAGACTGATAGGTCTGTGTGGAGCTGCCGCGGATCTCATTCCAATGGGGTGGCTACACACTCGTTCTCTCCAAATCTTTCTGACTCAGAATTGGAGGGTGAAGATTCATTCACTCGATACAGACATCCTCTTGTCAAATCAAGTGAAACAAGAGATTCAGACTTAAGCAGATATTCAGTGGTTAACTCAGAGAGTTTCACTGCAATTGCCGGATCTGAGTTTTACGATTATGATGGATGCCAGTCAAACAGGTTGTGGCGCAACATTAAGCCCAACAGATTCGAAGTGCCAGGGTCTTTGGGATCCGCAGTTCCTAAACAAGCACATAAACATCAAAGAAATGATGTCAATTTGGCTTACGCTACGTCATTGGATGAACGTTATTCAGAATGCACACATGCAAATTCTGTCCGACAATACAACGGTAATATCGTATATTCAGAACCAGGGAGGCACTCATTCCATTCTGTTATTCAATGGAAAGAATCCTTCTGTTTGTACTAGAACATCAAGTTCTCCTATCGGTCCGTCATATTCTGGGTCGTCTGAACATATTAGCAGACTCCCTTTCACGGAGGGGTCGCGTGTTGCCGTCAGAATGGACTCTCAACAAACGAGTATTCAATCAGATTTGCTACCAATGGTAGCGGGCAATTGTAGACTTATTTGCGACTCATTTCAACAATCAGTTGCAGACGTATGTGTCACCATGTCCGGATCCTCAAGCGTTTGCAGTAGACGCTCTATCGATCCCGTGGGACGGAATAATAGGATATGCGTATCCTCCAGCACCGTTGATTCAGCAGATATTGCTCAATATAAAACAATCTCAATGCAAAATTCTGTTGGTAGCATCTCTGTCTCCACAGAGACCGTGGATAAATCTACTCAGGTGTCTGTTGTGGGACATGCCGCGGAAGCTTCCTCCACAGGAGGATCTTCTTTCGCAGGGGAAATCGCGCAGACTGCATCACAACCCGCAAGGTCTCAACCTTCACATATTTCCGTTGTGCGGTCCTTCTTGCAGGGCAAGCATTTTACAGGACGAGCAGTGGACGCGATTTCTAACTGTAGGAGGACCTCCTCTTCGCTAAACTATGCTGCTAAGTGGAAGGTCTTTTGTCAGTGGTGTAGGGATCATTCTGTAGATATTTATGATCCCTCCATTCCAGACATTGCAAATTTTCTAGTCTACTTGTTTGATGAGATCAAACTGCAGCCTGTTACCATTAAGTGTTATAGGTCTATGCTATCTGATACCTATGCACACCATGATAGTTTACTGATTGGATCTAATGTCTCTTTATCTAAGTTAGTAAGAAACTTTTCGATAAATAGACCTAGAACCCTTAGATTAATTTCTAATTGGAATTTAGCTTGGGTTCTTAAGCTAAAAGAAGAGCCACTTGAGCCTCTTGACACGGTGGACTTCAAATTCTTATCTTATAAGACAGCTTTTCTCTTAGCCTTCTCTTCAGCTAGAAGAGTTAGTGATCTTCATGCACTGTCTGTGGACGATTCTCACTATCATATTGTGGGAATACTATTCCCTTCACTACTAATTTTGGATTTTTGGCTAGGAATCAGGCTCCTAATAAGTATCCGGAACTTATTGTTATTAAGGCTTTTCCGCCTTCAGACGGGCATAGGCCTTTACTCTGTCCTGTTAGAGCTTTACGTATTTATAAACGTAGATCCGAGTTTATCAGAAAGGACTGTAAATGTTTCTTTCTGTCTCTGATGCCTAATAGAAGGGACATTTTGGTCCCTTCTATTGCTAGGTGGATTCAGTTAACTATCTGTACTGCTTATGATAAATTATCTTCAACTCAGCAGTCTGTGCTTAAGATTTCTGCTCATGAAGTAAGAGCTCTATTTACATCTTGGGCTTACGCTAATAGTGTTGCTATTACAGATCTAATGAAGGCTGCATATTGGTCTCAGCCTTCCACTTTCACAAATTTTTATCTTAGAAATATTGAGTCCATTTCTGGAGATTTGCATTGTTTAGGTCCGTTATCTGTTGCTCAGAATGTCGTCCACTAAACAGTTGAAACTATAGTTATGCAGGCTTTCTGTTCCGGCGGTGACTCTGTCCTCCTGCCCTCTTCGCTCTGGGGTATTTGATTCAGGACAAGGGGAAGGGGAGGAGGGGGGAAGGTGTTTCCTTCGGTCACCTGCTTTATAGTGAAAAGCAGGGGAATACCTCCGCTTGAGTCAGTAATTCTGAGTCAGTGCCTGAATGGTTTTAAAGTGTAAAGCTAATGTTAACTCATCCATGTAATATTTTTAAAGTGTAGCTCGGCTTGAAGCATTTGTATATGTCACGTGTCATATGGGCGTTAATATACAATCCTCGAACACTTTTAATGAGTATAAAGAATCTCATTTCTCTGGACTTCCTTTATTTATTGGCTTTCTTTTAAAAATAATTAGTATAATGGGTTATACTGGATGTTAATAGAGATCATTGATGTTATTGTGCTCAATTACAGAATGGTGTTGTATCTTTTTTTTTTTTGATGCAAATAAGAAAGATACATGTAAAGCCTATTTCTCCTTTTCTCCTTGAGGGGATAATTCTGTTATATGTAGTTGAGCCTATTGGATTTTCCTTTATGTCCTAGGCACTCCAGCTTTTTTTTCTATTCAGCTAAGTGTGGGTCATTGGTACTGTATAAAAATGTTAAAAAATTTATTGTAATTTATATATTTTTTATACTTACCAATGGACCCAGACGGGGATGGCCCTCCCATGAGTTGGGAACTCATACCTCCCCGCTGAGTACATAACGCTTACCAGGCACTGGTTGTAAGAATGATAATTGGCGCCAATTTTGAGACCTCCTTGACACTGCGCCTTAGCAGTGGAGTAAAAGTATGGAGGATCATATAGGACATGTAATTTTCGGTTTTTGATGCAAATTTGGGGGATTGGGGGCAAAATTTGTGTTTGGCCCTAGATATTTAAGAGTTAGCACCAGCTAAGTCTGGATCATTGGTAAGTATAAAAAATATATAAATTACTATAAATTTTTTAACTTTTCTATTTTTCATATCTTGAACGCCCACAATCACTGTTTAGTTCACAAAATGCAGTACAAACTCAGTTATCTATTTTTGTGAAGACTCACTTGTGACACTAAAGGAGAAGTTTACAAAAAAAAAGATATTGCCAACAAAGGTGATAAAACATGTACAAAATAGAGTTTTATACCAATTCTCATACAGGCCCAAAAGTTAAAATCATTCTGGTAAAATATGCCTTCTTGTATATTCCTTGTCATAATTTCCATCCGCACATAATTTACACTTGATAAAATTAAGAGGATAATTCACAGTTCAATATCGAACCTTCCGGTGCCCTATTGTTGAACTGAAAATTTTCCTCACAATTTAGAAAAGCATAAATAACTTGCAAATGGAAAAAAACGTTTAACTGGCAGAGTGCTAAATTATTTTTGACCATCAAATCTTGTACACATGTCTTTGCCTTGTTACAATTTATGGGAGAGTGCCTATGGATACTCTCCCATAAATTGTAACAAGTCAAAAATTTACAGACTAAATAATATCACATCAAAGATAATACAAAGCACATACACTGAATATGAGCCTTCAAGCTGTGGTACCTGCACTTCAGAATAAAGCCCTAATATGGGCTCCCAGCACTCTACCAGTTAAAAATTATTATAATATTTGATATTTGGCACAAGATGTAAACTCCTTTATCATAAATCAAATATTTCAAATACATGGATTATTTTCTTGGAAAATTAATTGCCCTTCTGTTATACATATTTTTCCCCAAACCTCAAAATAAATGGGTTATATAGTCATTTTAATTAAATTTGTCTTATTGGGATGACCACTTTCAATGTTTGTCTTTTGGAGATTCATTTTGTTGTGAATAAACCATATTACCTTGTTACTAAGTAAGCAGTGGAAAAAAAATGTGGATATAAAAATTGTAACAAAATAATTGTACAACATCCAGCTGAAATGAGGCCATTCTTGGTGGTAGCCTCTCATCTTTGAATAAAATTAATAATGTTAATCATGTTACAAATCACCTTTGGAAAATAATTTACTGGTAGTACACTATAAGTTAACCCTTTACACAGAACACATAATATCAGAAGTTATTATTTTAAAGATTTTTTCGAATTTTTCAACAAATTTCATAAAAACCAGATCATATGATCCCTCATTGGAACAAGCTGAACGAGCACATTACATTGATGGGTCTCATGATATGCTTTTATTGAAATTTTTTTTTCTCAAATGCTTACTTTGCAAACTCTATGGTCAATGCAGCAGATTCCTTATGTAAACTTTGGTTGACTGGAAGACACTTCAATGGCTTTACACTGTAAGCATTACTTTGTTAGCTGAGTAAGTAGTAAAAAAAGTGTTGATATAAAATTGTAACAAAACAATTATTTATGATCAAATTCTTGCTAAAATGAGTCTACCCTTGCTGTTAGTCTATCATTTTTTAATAAAAATAATCATGTGACAAACCACCTTTGGAAAATAATTTAGTACACTATCAGTTAATCATTTACCCAATACACAGGATATAAAAAATTAACCTTTCACTTATTGGTTCTTTTATTATTTTTCAACTGATGTCAACAAAACCACATGATGTGACCCCTCACCCCCCCCCCCCCCCCCCTTCCCCTCATCGGAACGAACTGGATGAGTATGCTCCAAAGAGAGGTCACATGACACAGTTTTATAGAAATTTGTTAAAAATGTTTGTTTTTTCAAACTGCTTAATTTATAAACTTCATGGATGGAAGTGCTAGATACGTTGGATAAAAGGTTTATGGCAAAATAAAGAGATCGAGAACAAGTGCTGTCTACTTTGAAAACCCTCTGCTCCTCCTACAATTAAACAAAATACAAAGTTGTAAAGAATTATTGCAACAAGCATTTGGAAACTGTTCTCAGTTGTTTTGGGATTGTTGAAGCATC
The DNA here is from genome assembly GCA_031216915.1 of Pictodentalium vernedei. Classification (NCBI taxonomy): domain Eukaryota; kingdom Metazoa; phylum Mollusca; class Scaphopoda; order Dentaliida; family Dentaliidae; genus Pictodentalium; species Pictodentalium vernedei. Next base: position 380,848,911 of record CM062293.1, read on the forward strand.
CCAAAATACCGTAGCATACAAGGATGATACCTCATCAGATATTTGAAAAATTATTTTGCCATCACAATCAATCTGTGACCATTTTTTAGCAGTTAAACGTCTAAAATGATATTGTGAAATTTAATGTTAAAAAAAGTTGTAAACAGTATGATATTGTAATCTGATGATGTTCAGGTGAGTATAACCAAAGAATGTGACATAGACAGTCAAACATATTCTTTTGTGTCATTTTCTATTTATAAGGGCTAACTACACCTGCTGGAAATTGTAGTGCTGGGCACTATTGTAGTATAGGTGCAATAATACAGAACCCAGTAAGTGAGAGTTATGGTGATTTCTGCACTCCTGGACATTACTGCCCTGTTGGTACCTCAGCTCCAGTAGCATGTCCACCTGGTACATACTTACTGGACAATGGAAAGACAAGTATATATGATTGCTTAGACTGTCCTGGTGGAACATACTGTGCTACGACAGGCCTCACAAATTATACAGGTATGTTTATAGCAGCATTTTTTATGTTTATCTGTGATTAACCCTCCATCTGTATCCAAAATAATTTTAAAGTTCTTTTTCAATTTTCAAAATCTAGATTTGAAACTCACGTTAGAAAGTACTCATAAGCTGGAATTTTAAAAGACTGATATGTATAATAGGAATTTAAATTTTTGTTTTTATTATTATTATTGAATATCAGAACAGTGCTGGGCAATATTATATTTTCCAATAAGACTAAAATCCTGGCCCTCTGATTGGATGAGAGCTCCCATACTTTTTTTCTATATTTATGTCTCCAGTAGCATATGTTACCATTTGATGTTGCCATACAAAATATTTGAAATGAGGGTGCCTGTTTCGCAATTATTTCATCAGTGGCATGACTTGCAAACCACTTTGTGTTTCTAGAATTTTCATGTGCAGCAGCGATGTTCCGAATGAAAATTTGTTTAAATTACAAATCTGTTTACAATTTGAACTCAGATTGAGTGATTTAGATCTTTATCTGATTTATTAATTATTTGTCCAGCGAAGTTGTGGGGCATAGTGAAGTTTATTTACTAAACTTGTTATCATTGACAGTTGCCTTGTTCATTTCATGATGCGCTTCACAGTGTGGGTTTTGGGCTATGGTTAGAGTCTTATTGAAACATATACGTTATTGAGGTGCATTGAAGGTAATATGGTCTGAGGTTTATGGCTCATAGTGTGTGTTCAACCTCGACACTTTACATCTCGGTGAAATATGAACTCCAAGCTGCAAACCCCAGACCATGTTACTGCCAATTCATCACAGTAACTTATACTATTTAAAATGTAGGATGTCTGTGTGACCAATGTCTGAGTGAGTTACTGCCAAAGTCAAGATGTTCATTGTAACTCTTAGTCATATAGTACAGAAATTATGTGCCTGAATTGTTTGGGAGACATGGATGAATATGATACAAAAACACATGGATGATGAGACATACTGATGAACAGTCGCTCAGTCCCATGGAGCTAGATACTAAGATGCCTATCTGCAGTTACAGTGTCAGGTGATAATGAAACTAAATCTTCAACTAATGATGGCTTTGGAAACCAGATATTTGAAAGATCTGCTGCAAAATGAATTCTGTGTAATTACTAAGAACAGATAAATTTTAAACATTGTGCTCATGAAAATGTGCAAATGTTCAACTGTAACCTCAAAACTTCATCACTGCTGAACAACAACTCATAATACTGACTTCAACCAGAATCACATTCATTATTGGTCATATTGGTCATTCACATTCAGATTTTAGTTAGATTGAGGAAGGAATATAACTGTACCAGTGTCTTGTGTGTATATTGCAAAAGTTTAACTCATCACACATGAAAAGTTATTGTGATGAATTGACAGTAACATGGTCTGAGGTTTGCGGCTCAGAATTTTTGTTCAACTGAGGTGCTGAGGGTCAATGTTGAACACAACGTATATGTTCCAATAAAACCTTACCAATTACCAATTGCCTTGATGCTCCATGGCTCAGTTGGGCATATGCTCTAAGCTACAAGCCTCAGACCATTTTATCAGTTCATCACAATAACATATATGTTCCAATAAAACCCCACCCATTGCCCCAAAACCACATTGCAAAATGAACAAGGCAACTTTTGATGAGAACAAATTTAGTAAATAAACCTCTCAAGTATCCCTCGACTTTATTGGACAAATAATCAATAAATTGGATAAAGGTTGAGGTCACTCCATCTTAGTTCAAATAATAAACTGATATGTAATTTAACCCTTTAAGACTTGAATTATCCTGACGTTCAATGTCACTGGGAATTCAGTTTCTTCAACGTTTTTCAAAATGTGACGTCAAACGTCGGAATGTTCAAATAACAAGATTTTTCACGTTAGTGCTTAACTGGTTGAGGGCTAGATTATTTCTGGTGGTCTGAATTTGTTATTCAAAACTTGTTTTATTACAAATCATTGGAGAGTGCCTACAGGCACTCCAATAATTTGTAATAAAACAAATTTATATAAACAAAATATTATTTGTCTTTGACGGAATATGAAATTTAAGCAAGGAAAGTGTTCGCATTTGGTCGAGTATCCTCTTTTTTGAAAGCCCTGATAGTGTCTTCTAGCACTAAACCAGTTAAGAAGTCCTGACTGCAGGATTATATTAGTATTTTAAGCTGCGATAACATTTGGCTGAACGGTTGTCACTGAGCACTATTCGAGAGAAAATAGGAACTGAGGTTAAAACTTTAAACAGATTGAATAATAATAATAAAACAAATAACTACGAAGTTGCAACACGCTGTTTGATTTCGTACGTCACAAGACATACAAAAGTATTAAAGGGTTAAACAACACTTCATTCAGAACATTGTCTGCAGCACATGTGCAAAATCTAGAAAAATGAAGTGGTTTGCAAATCATTTCAAATATTTTGCGTGGTGATGTCAAGCAGTAACATATGGCACTGGAGCCATAAATATAGAAAAAACTGTGCAAATTCCAATCAGAGGACGAAGATTTTAGTTTTATTTCTTCCAAGATAGAGCTAACACAGCAGCAAAAGCTGTATTTGTTCTGTATTATTCAGATTTCCTGCATGGCTTAAAATCCTGGAATAGCATGCAGTTGGACAGGAGATCATTCAAGGCCTTCAATATCCTTAAATTTTTGTTGGGGCATTGAAAAGCCTTGAAAAGTGGTGATATTTATCTCACAAGAAAACTGTAATTGAATCTGTTCATGATTCAGAGTATTTGCAATAATTGTGATTGTGCATAGTAATAAAATGTTGCATTAATATTGTGCCATTGAAGCAGCTTTAGTAAACCTGCAGAATTATGCATGCTTAACCTTTTTCAAATGAATCGGCTACACTTGCCTGTGTAATATACCAGTTCAGCAGGTGAAAAAATGTTATTTTTTAAAGAATTTCAACAAAACCATATCATATAACCCTCTCATTGGGATGAGCTCATTCCAATAAGGAGTCACAGAATATTTTTTTTTAATTTTTAAAATTAAAATAAAAATTAAAATACTAAATTTTGATATCGTCTCCATTGGGTAAAGGTGTAACCCAATCAAAAAATTTTATAAAATAACTGCCAGTTCCAAGTTCACATGCAATGAAAATGAATTTTGAAAATAATAGTTGATTGTTTTACAGTTAAAGGTTGAACGAGAAAGAATGATAATGACATACAATTATGGGCAAGCACAGGTTTTAACCCTTTACCCAACGCAGGTGGTATCAAAATGTATTATTTTAAATATCATTTTTTTAAATTCTTCAAAAAATTTCAACCAAACTATATTGTGTCACTTCATTGGAATGAGCTCGTTCCAAAAAAGTGTCACATGATATGGTTTGGTTGAAATTTTTTCAGCTGCTGAATTTGCATATTGCACGGATGTGGCCGATTCATTGGGTGAAGGGTTAAAAGGCTTGGATTCCTTCCACAAGATCAAATTTTTTAAGGATGCAAAAAGTGCCAGAAAGTTCTCCGTGTTTAATAGTCACTTTGGAACATTGTGAAATCTGTCATAACATCACATGTTAAGTCTGACAAGTGCAACAGATTTGTGCATGAACTGAATAAATATATTGGTTTCATTCACAAACCTAAGTGAGATTCCACAGCAGTCAGTTTGGTGATGTTATAGCACAGTCACCAGACAGACTGAATTTTTGTATTTAGCAAATTAGAAAATATTTATTTATTTATTTATTTATTTATTTATTTATTTATTTATTTATTTATTTATTTATTCATTTATTTATTTATTGGGTTACTGACACTTTTGACAGCCAGGTCATCTTGTGTCAGGCTGTTGTATGAGTGGAGGAAGCCAGAGTACTTGGGGAGAACCACTGAGCAGTAGCAATCAACTGTCAAAGTCCCCAGTGTACTAACTCAGCACAAGCAGGGTTAACATTGTTTGAAGGCAAATGCTATATCAATGTGCAGATGCCTTAGTACACTTATTGCCTTTATCACTCTGCATGGGCAGTCAGGATTAAGTTCTTTGCCCCAGGACACAACACCATTACTGTTGATCAGGATCGAACCATGGACAGTCCAGTGTCCTAACAACTGAGCCACCACACTCCCGTTAAAATGCTGCTGGTACTCTGATGATTTTTACCTGCGTCGCCAGCGGCAGAGCAAGTCTAGTAACTGACTCCGTCCATCAGTCCATCCGTCCATCCGAAACACTTTTTCCGTCAAGGTTTTCTTGGCTTCTATGAAAGGGAATGATTTTATATTTGGACTGCTGCTTCATAATGGTGAGTTGTATTGTGTAAGCAATTTTCAGATCTGCCGTGCAGCCACTTCCTGTTTGCCGATACTTTGAAATTTTACTGTACCCACTGAACATTGAAATTTTTCGTCAAACTTTTCTCGGCTTCTATGCAAGGGATTGATTTTATATTTCATCTGGAGCCTGATAATGATCAGTTGTATCGTGTATGCAATTTTCAGATCTGCCATGCAGCCACTTCCTGTTTGCCAGTTCAATTGCATGCAGCGACGCAGGTCCAGAGCCGGTATTGGTCTTGGCTTGTTAGAACCTTGCATTCAGTAATGTGCCATTCTCGAATATCCTTGAATTGTATAATTTGGACCCTTGAAATTTGTCAAGAAATGATACAGAATAGCCTTGAATTTCATTGATTTTGTTTTGTTGGGGAGAAGGTGAAAGATAAAAAGAAATTTTCTTTCTGAGAGGAATAGCCTTGAATTTCATTGATTTTGATTTGTAGGAGAGAAGGTGAAAGATAAAAAGAAATTTTCTTACTGAGAGGAAAAGAGAATATTTTTATACTGTACCAATGACCCAGACATAGCTGGTGCTAACTCTTAAAATATAGGGCCAAACACAAATTTTGCCCCCCAATCCCCAAAATTTGCATCTAAAACCAAAGAAAACATGTCCTGAATGGCCCTCCACACTTCACCTCTACTGCGCATGCGCAGTGTCAAGGACGTTCCGAAATTGGCGCCATTATTCATTCTTAGTTTGGCCCTTCATCAGTTAACATCTGACTGATCTTTGTGCTTGTAAATCTCAGTTTAAATGATGCCAGACACATATATATTAGTGAAATGGTGATTCTAAGGAGGATATAGAAGGAGGAGAGGAAAAATGTGTGACAGAATATTATCAGGGCTGTAACTTAAAATTTTTTAATGAAATTATGTTAAGTTACCTATTTTCGAGGCAGCAGCCATTTTGTTGTCATTCTTGTTATTTAGTTACACTGATTTTTCAGTGTTTTCCTCTCTCCCTTTCCTTTAAGTCCCCTCTTGCTATTCTCCCATGCTTTTGGCATAGTTTCTGTAATTATTATTACTAAAATTTCTTGGGAGTTTTAGCTGAATAACAGAATGAATTCTGTTCTTTTCCCCATGTTTACGTCTTCACCTATGGGTGGTTAGGCGTTGTGTTCTGCATCTACCATCTGATGTTCTGCAGTTTCTTCCCTGGAAGTCTCTGTTTTGCATCAGATAGTGTATTTTTGGTAACTGATTTCGGGCCTGGGTGCCTGGAGTCTTATTTTAGTGTTTTTACACTCATTGTTTACATTTACAACAGCCCTCTGTGTGAGGGGGGGATTTCTTGAAAATAATATCTTGATGTTAATTTAATCATAACTAGATATATTATTATTGTTCGTAAGTGTTGCATAAATTGTTTAAAATATTTTTTAATTTTTTGTCCACACTAAGGCTTGGGATCCATTGGGGCTCAACGTTACTTTTCAGAAACTTGGGCTGTTCTGAAAAAATATTTTTTCAAAAATATTTTGATTTCAATTATTTTTTATATGTTAATGGATCATATTATTATTATGTATTTTGATTGTCAGGGGTTGGTGCGAGTACCAGGACTTTGTTTTCTTTTCACATTGTAAGGATTTTGATCAATTGTAATAAGAGGAAGTCTTCCTCTGACTTTTATAATCATTCTATATGTAGTCAGTGTACTCGCATTAACTCCTGTTCTGTATCTGATGATTTCGATGACAACATGGGAAGTGTATGTCACGGTATGTTAGTGGGGAATTGGACATTCCGGTCCTTTCCCAGCAGGGTCACTCTACTTTATCAATTTCTGTTTCAGACGATCAAGATTAGGGTGATGTATCTGTGATGTCTTCCAACAGTGTGCCTCCGTCGTCACAATTAATCAAGGGCTAGCGGAAAAGTGCTCATGTAAATACGCCAATTGCCTAAGAGGACCCTAGTAGGTTCGACGGCCTTTGACGTCCGCTAGCTCGCCCGGTGTAGCGTCCATTCATCGAATGGTTCGGCAGCCGGGTTCGTCCGTTGCGGTCTAGAAGGAGTTTTGGGGTGATGCGAGCACTATAAATCAACCAAATGCACACCCAGTGACGGCGGATTAGAGGGAGAACGGAGGAACCCTTTTAGTCCGGTTCATAGCTTGTTCTGGTCCATCCGGACAGTGAGCGAGAGAGGCCCCTCTCTCGTACAACAACATCTGACCCCAGATGTTGTGGTACAAAATGTTTCGCATTCGGAGCAGACGTCCGCCGCTCGGGACGCTCCGACATATAGTCAGTCCGGAGAGACTCAATAAGGCTTCCTCATTCTCATGGTAGCGCACACGACCGCTCTTGGCTACGTGACCTCGGATATCCAGTCAGCTTCGCCAGTCAGAGAATCATCGGCGACCAGGTCACACCATCCGGTAGCCAGGGACACGAGGCCTGCAGACTCCGGACGTTCGCATAGGAAAGTGTGCGGGAGTCAACGTACACGGAGCTTCCGGCGGCAATGCATCGTAAGACCGCTACTGCACAGGCCTCGGGGACGGATGTGCTATCCTAAATAGCACAGCTTATCGCAGCATCCCAGCAACAACTGAATCTGTCGCATAATGTTTTATCCGACGATGCTGGGTCGGGACGCTCCGCGGAAGCGGGTACGGACGTCCGAAAATTTCATCCGGTCCGACGGGATACCGAAAGGGATTCGGAGGATTTCGAGCTTTCCCTTTCGGAACAACATATGCTGTTGTGTATGTCATCTGACTTGATCTTCTACAGGTTCTTTCGTCGGACCAGAATGCTGCGATGCCGGATAAGAAACTGATAGCGTCGGTGGACTTAGAAATTTTTGGTTCGGTTCAGGGACATCGTCCCTCAGTTCCGACATAGTCCAATAATGTCACACAAACTTTCGAATTATTGTACGACGCTATATATTTATTATTATATGCTTGCTATTACCAAGCATTTCTTGTTTCTTGTTCGCAAAGTTACGGAGATGTCTTTCAAAAGTGTGCCTCTGTCGTCATAGTTAATGAAGAGCTAGCGGCAATAAGTGCTCATGGAATATGTCTATCGCCTAAGAGGTCCCTTGTAGGATCGACGGAGTGACATTCGCTAGCTCACCCGGTGTAGCGTACATTCATCGAATGGTTCGGCTGCCGGGTTCGTCCGTTGCGGTCTAGGAAAGAGATTTGGGTGATGCGAGCACTATAATTACTTTAGTACTCACCCAGTGACGGCGGATTGAGGACTGATCGGAGGAAGCCTGTTAGTCCGGTTCCTGGCTTGTCCAGGTCCATCTGGGCTGTGAGCGAGAGAGGTCCCTCTCTCGTCCAACAACATAGGGGACCACATGTTGTGGTTCAGATATTTTACATTCGGAGCATATGTCCGTCGCTCGGGACGCTCCGTTATATTGACAGTCCGAGAGACTGTCGATAATGCTTCCTCATCCTCACAGCAGTGCACACGACCGCACATTGGCTACGTGACCTCGAGTAGCCGATCAGTTTCGTCATTCAGTGATTCCATGGCGAACAGGTCACGCCATCCGGTAGCCAAGGGACACGAGGCCTATACACTCCGTTCGCTCGCATATTAGTAGTATGCACGGGGTAACGATCACGGAGCTTCCAGCGGCAATGCATCGTAGGACCGCTTCTCCATAGGCCTCAGTGACGGACATGCTATCCAAGTTAGCACAGTTTTCTCTCAGCATCCCAGCAATCGACAGTTTCTTGGTCGAATCAGGAATTATCCGACGGCGCTGGGTCGGTGCGGTCCGCGGGTGCATCAGGTACGGACGACCGAATGCTTTATTGGGTCCGACAGGATGGAGAAAGGGATTCGAAAGATTTCGAGTTTTCCCTTTCGTAGCATCGGAAGCTGCCATACATATCTTCCGGCATTATCTTCCAGTGATTGTTATTTCGGACTACATTGCTGCGATGTTGGATAAGAGACTTATAGCGTCATTGGACATGGAATTTTGGATCGGTTCAGGGACATTGTCCCTGACTTACCGACACAGTCCAATAATGTCATTAGAACATGTGTATTATTTATCGACGCTATATTTTTATAAGCCTGCTACCAAGCATGATAGTTTAGTTTCTTGTCCGCAATGCTCATTTCTGCCTTTTATCATTTATACGAATAATTTTTTTTTTTTTTTGGCAGAACAGGGCATACCGAGAGTTCATATGCGTCTAGACGGCGTGGTTAAAGACTGGAAATAATCTTTTTCGCCGTCTATGTCTTTTCCAACCACAATGTTGGAAACGACAATGATGTCTAATAGACTTAACTTAGACGCTTTATCATACGTATTCCACCTTACTGAGGCATTATCATTACGTCTTCAAGAGAAAGAATTCCGGGATATGATCCTCAATGTGATTTCTTTTGAGGGCAGTAGTTTGTTCACGTATAACTCCGCCCTTCAGCGGCTGCTTGGAGTTGGTTAGACATAACGCAGCCCTAGCTACATCCACGCGCGTAGATAGTAAGGTGAAGAACTCTCTCAGAGTCGCTTCGTTCTCGGAGAAGCTTCTCTTCGACGGCAACTTTTCAGCAATCCATGAATTGCTCGATTTACACGTTCTCTTGTCTATCTAGTGTAGCAAGAGATTCAGACTGGGGCAAACATTCGGTGGTTGACTCAGAGAGTGCCACTGCAGTTGCCAGATCTGAGTTTTATAATTATGACGGTTGCCAGTCAAACAGGTTGGGATATAATATTGATCCCAATGGATTCGAAGTGCCAGGGTCTTTGGGTTCCGCAGTCTCTAAGCAAGTACTTATCTTCCACGGAATAATGTTTTTTTAGGCTTGCTTTATGTCATTGGATGAACATTATTCAGAAACGCATGTCCAAATCCTGTCCGTTAATTCGACAGTAGTGGCGTATCTCCGGAACCAGGGAGGCACTCATTCGTTTCCGTTATTCAATTTAATGGAAAGAATCCTTCTGTTTGTTATAGTACACCAAGGTCTGCTTCGGTCCATCATATTCTGGGTCGTCTGATTGTATTACCGGACTCCCGTTTACTTATGGGTCGCTTGTTGCCGTCAGAATGGACTCTCAACAAACAAGTATTCAATCAGATTTGCTATCAATGGGAGTGCCCAATGATAATTTATTTACGACACAACTTGCTAATCAATTGCAGACGTATTTGTTTGCTTGTCCGGATCTCTGAGCTTATGTTGTTAACGCTCTATTGATCTAATAGGACGGAATGATAGGATATGCGTATCCTCCTGCGCTGTTGTTTCAGCAAGTATTGCTAAGATTAACAACCACAATACATTTCTGTTGATAGCATCTCTGTCTTCACAGAGACCGTGGGTAAATTTACTCTTATGTCTACTGTGGGACTTAACGCGAAATCTTCCTCCATGAGAGAATCTTTTTTCGCTGGGTAAAATCGTGTCATCTTTATCACAACCCGCAAGGTCTCAACCTTCACGTATTCCGTTGTGTGGTCCTTATTGCATTGTAAGCATTGTACTGGACGAACTTTGGACGCGATTTCTAACTATAGGAGAACCTCTTCTTCGCTATACTATGCGGCTAAAGTGGAGGCTCTTCCGTCGTTGGTGTAGGGATCACTATGTTGATATTGTTGATTCCTCCATACTAGTCATTGCAACTTTTTAGTATACTTGTTTCACAAGATCTACTGCAGCCTGTTATTATTAAGGTTATAGGTTTATGTTACCTCATACCTATGCACTCTATGATAGTTTACAATTGAGTCTTATGTCTCTTTATCTAAGTCAGTTAGTAACTTTTCGATAAATAGACTTAGAATCATTAGATTAAATTCCTATATGGAATTTAACTTCGGTTCTTATTTAGCTAAGTAATCATTTGAGCCTCTGGAAACAGTAGTTTTCAAATTCTGACCTTTTAGACAGTAATTCTGTTGGCTTCTCTTTTACTGAAGAGTCAGTGAGTTTCATGCACTATCGGTGGATGATTTTCACTTTCGTAGTTTCGGAATCACTACTTCCTTTACTATTTAGGTTGGATTTTCGCATAAGAGTCAGGCTCCTAATTAATATCCGGAACCTATTGTTATTAAGGTCCTTCCGTCTTCGTATGGGCATAGGCCTTTACTCTGTCTGGTTAGAGTTTATGTATTTATAAACTGATATCTGTTTATTACTACGGGCGTAAGCTTCTTCTGTCTTTGATGCCTAATAGAAGGACGTTACGCTCCATTCTATTGCTAATGGATTCAATTAACTATCGATACTGCTTATGGTATATCATTCACTCAGCAGTTGTGTTTGAGATTTCGGCTTATGAAGTAAGAGTTCTTCTACATCTTGGGCTTACATTAATAGTGTCGCTATTATAGATTTTTGAAGGCTGCTCATTGCTCTCAGCCGTCCACATTCATGAATTTTTATCTCAGAAATATCGAGTCCTTTTCTGGAGGCCTCTATTGTTAGGTCTGTTATCTTCTGCTCAGAAGGTCATTCACTTTACAGTTGCTACTATAGCTAGGTAGGCTGTCTGTTTCGGCAGTGACTCCGTTCTGCTGCCCTCTTTGCTCTGGGCTATTTGACCCAGGGCAAAAAAAAGGGGGGGGGGAGGGTGTTCCCTTGGGTCACCTGTTTTACTATGAAAACAAGGGGATACCTCCTCCGGAGTTAGTAATTCTGAGCTGTTATTGGGATGGTTGTTTAGTGAGAAGTTTATGTTTTAAAAATTCATTCAGGTCTTAGTTTTTAAAGTATAGCTTTTGAATATAGCACGTGTCAACGGACATTATTATACAATCCTCAGACACTTTTAAGGAGTATAAAGAGTCTCTATTCTCTAGATTTACTTTATTTATTGGCTTACTTTAAAAATTATTAGTATAAGGATTATACTAGATATTAATAGAGTACATGGATGTATGATGCTCAATTTTGGAAGGTGTTGTATCTTTCTAATTTATCATAAATAAGAAAGATACATGTAAGGCCTAATACTTCTTTTTCCCTAGAGGGGATGACTCTATTTTATATAATTGAGCGTATTCCATCTTGCTCTATGTCCTTGGCCCTCTAGCCTTTTTACTATTCAGCTATGTCTGGGTCATTGGTACAGTATAAAAATGTTAAAAAATTTATAGTAATTTATATATTTTTTATACTTACCAATGACCCAGACGGGGATGGCCCTCCCAGGAGTTGGGAACTCTTACCTCCCCGCTGAGTACATAGCGCTTACCAGGCACTGGTTATAAGAATGAATAATGGCGCCAATTTCGAAACGTCCTTGACACTGCGCATGCGCAGTAGAGGTGAAGTGTGGAGGGCCATTCAGGACATGTTTTCTTTGGTTTTAGATGCAAATTTTGGGGATTGGGGGGCAAAATTTGTGTTTGGCCCTATATTTTAAGAGTTAGCACCAGCTATGTCTGGGTCATTGGTAAGTATAAAAAATATATAAATTACTATAAATTTTTTAACTTTTCTCATCTAGTTTATAAAAAAAAATGTTATCAGCTATAACTGCAGATACATGATGTTTTAGAGGGAATACACATGGTCTGGGTTAATCCTTTACCCAATGCACATGATATCAAAATTTCTTATTTTAATTATTTTTTCCTTAACCCTTTACCTAACATGAAAAGCAGACGACACTTGCAAACACAATTCTTGAATAACTAATTTTTTTCATTTTTTGTCTCAAAAACAGGTTATAACCCCTCTTTGAAATGAGCTCGACGAGCGTGTTCCAAAGAGGTGCCATAGCCTAGTTTTTGAGACAAAAAATGAAAAAAATAATGAAAATTCATTGCCGATTTTTGTGAATAGCACTGGCCGGTTTTGGCCGTTTTGTTAGGTAAAGGGTTAAATCTTTCACAAAAATTTCCATATCATATGACCACTCATCGGAATGAGCTCAACAAACTCATTCCAATGAGGGGTCACATGATATAGTGTTGTGAACATATTTTTTTTTAATTATTTTTTTTCAAATTTTTCAATTTGTAAATTATGTGGGCAGATGCTGCAGATTTGTTAGGTAAAGGGTTAATACTCCACTTTTCTTTAGATTTAGTAAGGGTTTATTTTGCAAAATTGGCACTGTACACTTTGTGCAGGTTTCAGAGTGACTAATTAAAGATTAGTGAATTGTCACCCAGCTATTTTTGAGCAAGGAAAGCTATGGGTATGCTACATGGACAGTAGAGTAAATTGCTACAAAAACACTCATGGAAAGCAGCTTTTACCTAATGCAGTGGCCATATACAATACAGTTGCCGTGGATTGGTCATATTCCACACATGGGCTGTGGTGTTCATGTATGCATTTACCAGGTAATAAAAATGCTCATCAACAAAATTTTAATTAATGAAGCACCGGCTTGTACCCGTTGCTTCCTTAATGAAATTTTTGATGATTATTCCTTTAATTAGAGTTTGAAATCTAGTATTATTGCATCTGTGGAAGTATTGCCGACCAAGGAAAGGGACCAGCGGCCATACTGTATATGGTCATCACCACTGTTCACAAAAATCACATTCCACTTTTATCACTGTTCTTAACTTTTCGCTCAAAGCATAGCTTATAACTCATTATTTAAACAAGTTAGTTAAGCTTGTTCTAATAACATTGTCAAAAGCTTTATACCATGATTGCTGTATGTATTCAGCATTACTCAATACAATACAGACATTGTGAAATGTTCCAGATACACCACATGTGGAATCTGGATTGCACATAAGAATGTGATTTAAGAATGCTTCTGATTGGATGTTATGTGTCTGAGTGACTGAATAAAATGCTTCAACGCAAAACGGTATCAAGCTAGTAAATTATCAGACTGCTGGGGGATATTTTTCTTTAAAAAAATATCTGCTTCATTCTCTTAATGCAACTTTAATCATGGTATAAAAACAAAATACAAGTCTGTAGAGTATGTCAGACAGGACTTTTTTTGGTTCTTGTGAAATACAGGAAAAACACCACCAAGAATTGTTGATTCCAATCTTCTGTACTCGACCCTCATTTGATTCCAATCCCTTATACTCTTCCCTCATTGTGTTCTGTCTAAATAATTTTAGGCAAACAATGAAAGTTCTTTGATAATGAAAATTTTTGTTTGTTATTTGCTGTTTATGTTGGGTAAAGGATTAACCCTTTACCCAACGGATCGCCCGCATCCGCCTGCGTAATATGCAAATTCTGCAGTTGAAAAAATATTATTTTTCAAAAAATTTCAACAAAACCATATCATGTTACCCCTCTTTGGAACGAGCTCATTGAGCTCGTTCCAGCGAGGGGTCACATGATATGGTTTTGTTGAAATTTTTTGAAAAATTTTTAAAAATGATATTTAAAATAATAAATTCCGATATCGTCTGCGTTGGGTAAAGGGTTAAACCAGACATGAATTCTCAAATCCTGGAAAAACTATGAGAAGAACATGTACTGTTTCAGCTGATGGTCTTCAGTGTTTAGACCAATGGTCCACTGGCTGAAATTCTGTTAATATTTCTTAAGCTTTTCACACAATAAAATTCATTATAAATTCATTGTGAAGTGTTACTTGTGGTCTCAGGTAAGCTGTTTCAGACAATATAATTTATTAGATTCAGATTCAGATAATTTATTCACAGTATACATAAATAATGGTTACAAATTCATATATTTCATAAGTTTAGTAAATAGTATACTGTAGGGGGTGGCATAGCCAGATTATTCTATCTTCACTGTATAGTGTTACTTGTGATTTTGGAAATGAGGATTTCTGAGAATACATTTGTAAATGGAGATGCACCCTTTTTATGAATTTTATAGGCTTGTGCTCACCTGGATATTACTGTGAAAATGCAGCAAACACCAGTACTCCAACAGATGGCACCACTGGTGATATTTGTCCAGCAGGAACTTATTGTCCAGAAGGCACTGCCAGTCCAATTCCTTGTGAAGATGGTGAGTCTCATTTTAAAACATAATACAGCAGAAACCTATTAATTGAATAGACACTTTGCCAATGAAAATTTTTCAATTAACAGGAGTATTCAATTAACAGGGATTGTACCACTTTCTTATATTCTGGAGATAAACTTAGCATTTATTCTATTATATCTTGTTTGACAGAGCTCCACAAGCTCTGTTAAACAAGATATAATAGATTAAATGCCTATATTGGATGTACTGAGGCCAAATAGGTCTATAAACAAGGGAAAACTGGGGAGAGTCAGGATAATTTCTTGACATGTTACAAGATTTTTTATTCAATTAACAGGAGTTTACTCTATAACCTATATTCAATTAACACATCTAATTTGTACTAGAGGTATGGTAAATGGTTTTGTGTTGGGAAATTATTTTCAATTAACAGGGATGTACAATTAAGAGATATCCAATTAAGTGGGCTCCACTGTATAATACGATGTTCTTGATTATATAATCATCTATTCTTTACTTGCTGTATTGTATTATCCTGTCTGTCTTTTCATACATGCAACAAGCTATTGAAAAAAAATGGGATATGCTTTCATTTTTGGAATTCACTAAAAAAAAATTTCACATTCCATTCCAATGAGGGGTCATAAGCTGAGTTTGAATGCTTTTTATGATTAGTACTGCCTGGTTTGGGCCATTACATTGGGTAAAGAGTTGCGATAGATGAGATTTACACTAAGGTTGTACTGTGTGCAGGGTTAGTTACTCAGTTAATAATGAAAATATTTATAACCAGAAAGTGTGACTAATCCTGTGCAATGCACAGGATTAGTTACACTTTCTGGTTATGAAAAAATTGGTAACTGCCATATAACACACTACATGAAAATGTACAGTTACTAAAGCTGTGTAAGGCACAGGGTTAGTCACATAATAGAGATGATCTTATTTATAACATAAAAGAAAAGGGTGACTAACTCTGCTGGAAAGCTAACATACACTGGCTGGGAGGGCGTGGTGGCTCAGTAGGTAGAGGTGCAGGCTGCAAGCTGAGAGGTCCTCTGTTCGAATCCCACCTGTGGCAACCACGTTGTGTCCTTTGGCAAGACACTTCACCCCCACTGCCCATGTGGGGTTGCGGTGACATTGTGTACTAAGGCGTACTGCATGTCAATGGTGCACTTGTCTTCAACCAATCCTAACCCTGCTTGTGTGGAGTTAGTATGTTGGGGAGCCTCACAGTTGCTCGCCATTTCTCGGTGGTTCTGTCTGGGTCCTCAGGCTTTCTTCACTCATAAAACTGTAAGACATGAGGTGAACCTGGCTGTCAAAAGTGTCATTAAACCCCTATAAATAAATTACATACACTGGCTAGGGAGTATGGTGACTCAGTGGTTACAGTAGTGATTTTCAAACCAAGAGATCGACAGTTCAATTCCTGCCAGGGGTAACTGCGTTGTGTCCTAGGGTAAGGCTCTTAATCCTGGTTGCCCACATAGGGGCACGGTGGCACTTTGTACTATTGTTACTGCACGTTGATGGTGCTCTTATTTTCAACCAATGCTAACCCTGCTTGTGTGGAGTTAGTATGTCTGTCAGTTCCTTCTCACTGTTTTGTGGTACTCTTTGGGTATCCTGGCTTTCTACATCCGTAGTACTGTAAAAATGCACAGGGTTAATTGGTTACATGTTGCACAGAGTGGATTCAAGGAACTAATGGAAATACTTTTGCTGAATTGAGAATATTTTTTTTTTAAGGGAATTCCAAAAATGAAAACACATACTATTTTCAATTAATAGCTTGTTATACACACTTCCAAAATTCTCGTGTGTGCTAGGTTTCAGATATTTATGAACCGGATTTTGATGAAGTTACTAAAACATTATGAATAACAAGTCGACGTGCATATATTCCAATTGTTTTGATCTGCAACAATTCTTACCTCGTTATCTCCCTTTCTAAGAAGATTTAATATAGATTTATATATGAGATTCTGGTGATATAAGGCCATAAAAAAAGAACCTCTGTTCGGTTTTAGCAATATTCATGACAGAAAGTGTTTTATTCTGTAAAGGTAAGTCATAATGACAGCAAGAAGGAAGGTGTCTTTCAGTCTGACAACAAACTGTCACAAAGGGGAATGGTCGATTCGCACCACGTTTGATTTGCATCAGCCCTCAGAAAGGCTGCAAAGTCAGGTTCTGTGTTGAATGGAACACAGTGTCCTGGCATTTATTAGTCCTCTACCGGCATCGGCGATAGGTTTGCACTCCATCCATCCATCAGTCTGTCCGTCTCAGTCTGTCAGTCACACTTTAGTTTTCCGGAGTTTTTTTGGAAACGCTTCAACGGAATGATTTTATTTTTGGTAAACTACTATAGAACGATGACTTACAGATCAGGTTTGAGTTTCATGCAGATTGCATTATTCTTGTGTGAGTTACGGCCCTTGGAAATATGGAAAAGCACCAAAATATCAGTTTTCCAGAGTTTTTTTGGAAACACTTCAACAGAATGATTTCATTTTTGGTAAACTACTATAGAACGATGACTTACAGATCAAGTTTGAGTTTCATGCTGATTGCATTATTCTTGTGTAAGTTATGGCCCTTGGAAATATGGAAAAGCACCAAAATATCAGTTTTCCGGAGTTTTTTTGGAAACGCTTCAACGGAATCATTTCATTTTTGGTAAACTACTATAGAACGATGACTTACAGAGCAGTGTTTGAGTTTCATGCTGATTGCCTTATTCTTCTGTGAGTTATTGCCCTTGGAAATATGGAAAAGTGCCAAAATATCAGTTTTCCGGACTTTTTCTGGACACGCTTCAACGGAATGATTTCATTTTTGGTAACCTACTATAGAACGATGACTTACAGATCATGTTTCATTTACACTCTGTCCATCCATCCGTCAGTCTCAGTCAGTCTGTCGGTCGTACTTTAGTTTTCCGGACTTTTTTTGGAAGCGCTTCAACGGAATGATTTCATTTTTGGTAACCTACTATAGAACGATGACTTACAGATCAAGTTTCATTTGTACTCTGTCCATCCATCAGTCTGTCAGTCAGTCATACTTTAGTTTTCCAGACTTTTTTGGAAATGCTTCAACCGAATGATTTCATTCTTGGTAACCTACTATAGAACGATGACTTGCAGATCAAGTTTGAGTTTCATGCTGATTGCATTATTCTTGTGTGAGTTATGGCCCTTGGAAATATGGAAAAGCGACAAAATATCAGTTTTCTGGACTTTTTTTGGAAATGCTTCAACGGAATTCATGCTGATCACATCTAGGTTATAACATTTGTATAATTATTAATGCTCATTAGTCCGTTAGGGGACATTGTATTGCTTCTGCGATACAAGCGCTCTTGTTTTTAGTAACATTTGTATTGTAAATTGCCGTCATTGGGAATTTGTGTACTGTTATTTGAAACCGTTACAAGTTTCCCAGTTAATTTAAATAAATGCATTTGAGATGCAGGATAATTGGATAACTAATAGTAACCATTGCTTGATATAAAAGTAACAGTCATAGTTGAAAATAAATCACATATAGGCAGGTATGTGCAGTCGAATTGGATAATAAAAACACGCAAACATTCGTTTTGTATTTCATTTTCAGATTTCCGAAAAATATGATTTATAGATGAACTGCCCGTTCAAATGGGTTGTGATAATTTTGAATATAATGAGGAAATATTGCGATTCACGATTTTATTAGGCAGGTTGTGAAAGGATTTTTTGTTTTTTTGGTAAAATAAATCTGTGAAAGTTGGCACTTCGACATTTGATTTGTCCCAGAGACGTTTCATCCCGAGACGTTTCACCCACGAGGTGTTTCGTCCTGTGTCATAATTTTCACGTTTCACTGAAAAAACAAACATTCAAACCCCACTTCATTTATGACCCAACACTCCTACAGTGAATAACCAATATATTTACGAAATTTTGCGTGGTCCACCAGGCGTTTGGGTGGGGGTCGAATTACCACAAACAACTTCTCGGGGGAAAAAATAAAAAGAAAAAAAAAAGACCGCCCGCCCGCATGCTTTTTGGGAAAAAATGGCCTGAGAAACAGACAATCAACTTTGTATGCCCTAACTCCTCCTACTTTACTGAGCTGATTTTTATTAAACTTCTCAAACATGACCACTAACAAGTGAACATGCGCATATTTCTAAATTTTTAATCTGCATTTACTGCAGTGGACAAATTCTGTTTTACTGATATGATGTTTCAGCTTGTAAGCATGCTTTGGGTGCAAGTCTTCTTAAGTGGGCAACTTAATTGTAAATAAATTATTAAACTTGACTTGTATTTGTTCTGCTCGATGATAAAACTGACCTTAACCCTCTGCATTCTGATGTTAAAACACAAAATTTCAAGGAGCAAAATTTTCCCATGATGCAACTAGGAATTTAACCAATTCAGACTTGAATTAGTAAATTGCTAGTTGCATTATGGGAAAGATTTTCATGTTGAAATTTAGATATTTCAGCATCAGTGTGCAGAGGGTTAACAGCCAAGAAACTGTAAAATTCCATGTTCATGTGTGATACCCCATATTACTGTACATAGTAGTGGAGTATAGTTCTGTCAAAAATATGTGCAGTGAACACACATAGTATCAAACGTTTTCCACCAGCAAACTCATCTTCATTGCTTGTACCTTTGTACTTGTGTTTAAGGTCACATTCTTATGAACAATGGCTAATCATGACCGTCACAGTTTTATGGGTGTAGGAAGCCAGAGTACCCAGAGAGAACCAATGAGCATCGACGAGTGACTGTCAGCTCATCAACATTCCAACTCTATTCAAGTTCCACTCAAGCAAGGTTACAGCAGTTGAAGACATGCACCATCGACATGCAGTACACTTTAGTATATGGCGTCATCATGCCCCCATGTAAGCAACTGAGATAAAGCGCCTTGCCTAAAGACACAGTGCGGGTTATCCTGGTCGGGGCTTTGTACTCATTACATGTTCTTAAAAATAAATACTTTTTAAAATAAACGTTTAGCCTTCAAACTGCTTGAAAATAGGTATCTGCAATTTAAAAGTAAAAAAAAGTACCTCAAAAAATTTTTTCAATCATTTAATAAATAACATTACTCAGTTTTTATGAGTAACAATTTTGAAATGTTGTTTGGATTTACAATTGATAAAAAAAATACAGAAAATTAGCTGTTAGTTTTTAGAAGCACTTGCAACAAACATTAAATGTGTTTTCTTTTATTTTGTATGGTCTATTTATTTTTCATTTGATTATTGGTAGTTATTCAATTATGAGAGTAAAGTGCAAATTGAAACACTGAATGACTAGAAAAGAAAGACTATAAATACTGGCAGGAGCTTGTTACTTAACACATTAACTATGCAGACAATATCAAAATATTTTAATACCTTTTAAAATTTTCAAAAAGTTTCAAGCAAACCATATCATGTGACCCCGTCATTGGAATGAGCACATTCCAATGAGCAGGGTGACATAAAATGTTTTCTTGAAATTTATTGGGTAAATTGTAAATTACATGGGTGGATGTGGCCTATTTGTTAGGTAAAGGGTTAATCTAGTTGAGCTCACTTTTGGGAATTTGGAAATATTAGAAGCATGGTTGAAAGACAAGCCAAATTAAAACGAAACTTGCGGATGGATCAAACTCATATAGCACAGTACCAAATTTTTATTTAAACATAATATTTTTATACTGTACCAATGACCCAGACTTAGCTGGTGCTAACTCTAAAATATTTAGGGCCAAATGCAAATTTCACCCCCCCAATCCCCAAAATTTGCATCTAAAACCGAAAATTACATGTCCTATATGGTCCTCCATACTTTTACTCCACTGCGCATGCGCAGTGTCAAGGAGGTCTTGAAATTGCCGCCAAAAGTCATTCTTTGTTTGGCCCTCAATACAGTTACACTTCACTGTTATTTGTGCTTGTAAATCTCAGTTTTAATGATGCCAGACACATAATTATGAGAGAAATGGTGGATATAGGGAGGAAATAGAAAGAGAAGAGGAAAAATTATTTCATGTTACCTATTTTCGTGGCATGACCCTGTTGTGGTCATTCTTGCTATGAATGTTCCAATGTTTAATCAGTGTTTCCTCTTTCCCTTTCCTTTATTCCCCCCTAGCTATTCTCCCATGCTTTTGGCTTATTTTTTTTAATGTTTATTACCAAAATTTCTTGGGAGTTTTGGCTTGGAAACAGAATTATTTTCTGTTTTTTCCCCATGTTTACATCCTCACCCCTGGGTGTTTAGGCATTTTGGTCTGCATCTACCATCTGATGTTCTGCAGTTTCTTCTCTGGAAGTCTCTGTTTTACATCAGATAGTGTTTAAATTGGTAACTGATTTTGGGCCATGTTTACCAGTGCCTGCAGTCATGTTTCCGGTTTGTTTACACTTTTTGTTTATGTTGACAACGGTTACTTCTTATAGTGATTACTTATCCTCTGCTTAGTTCAGTTCATAGCTAGATACATTAATATTGTCCGTAAGTGTTACATTAATATTTTGAAATGATTGTAAAATTTTTGTCCACACTTAGGCTTTTTGGGGATCCATTTGGGCTCTTTGTTCCCATTGGGAACTTAAAGCTCTTCTGAAAATTTTTTCAAAATTTTTTTTTTTTTTTAAATTATTTTCTTTTGAAATGTTATAATAGATTATAATATATTATGTATATTTGCTTCAAGGGTTAGTGCGAGTAATTTGACTGTGTATATTTTTTCATGTTGAAAAAATATTGTTCAATTATAATGAGAGGATATCTTCCTCTAATTTTCAGGTTCATTGTGTTTCTTATAGTCAATGTATTCGCACTAATTCTTGCTCTGTGTGTGTTGATTGATATGACAATGTTGGAGATGCCTGTCACAGTATTTTGTTAGCGGTGAGGGGTCCATTACGGTCCTCTCTCCGTAGGGTCACTCTATATTATCAGTTTCTTTTTCAGAATTCAGAGTGATGTTTCCGTGATGTCTTCAACAAGTGTGTCTCCGTCGTTGCAATATTAGGGCTAGCGGGAAGTCCTTAAGGTATTACGACACTTGCTAGGAGTTCACTAGTTCGATTGAAGGCATTGTCGCCTGCTAGTCTGCCCGGTGTCACGACCGTTCACCGAATGGCTCAGCACCCGGGTTCATCTGTCGTGGTCCAGGAAAGCAGATTGGGTGATGCGAGCACTATAATACATCGGATGTGCACACCCAGCAATGACAGATCCGAGGATAGTATGGAGGAAGCATGTCAGTTCGGTAGCTGGCTCGTCCAGGTCCACCTGGACTGCGAGCGAGAGAGGCCCCCTCTCTCTTGCATCAACATCTGCACTGCGATGTTGTTGTATGTTTGTTTGCTTAGTCGGAGCTTATGTCCACTCCTCCTGCTCAGGACGCTCTGTCGCATGACAGTCCGACGCGGCTGTTACATTGGCTTCCTCATCCTCATCAACACACACGACCGCACCTTGGCTATGTGACCACAGATTTCCAGGGGACGTTCGCATATTATATAAATTCAGGACTGAACGTCCCTGGTGTTCCTGCTTCGCCGACCAAGGAATACACGTCGACCGGGTCACTCCATCTGCTAGCCAAGGATACAAGATCTTTCCAGTTGGGACGTTCGCATATTATATAAATGCAGGAATGAACATCCCTGGAGCTTCCAGCGGATAATTTACGTAGGACCGCGGCTCCACAGGTCTCATAGAATAACATGAACAAGGTGTTGTTACCATGATGACTTCGTTAAGTGTGCTTCCATTGTCACAGTCAAATGAAGAGTTAGCGGCAAAGTGCTCATGTAGATGCGTCAATTGCCTGGAGTTCCCTAGTTGGATCGATGGCTTTGGCATCCGCTAGCTCGCCCGGTGTCGCGACCATTCACCAAATGGTTCAGCACCCAGGTTTGTCCGTTGCGGTCCAGGAAGGAGAGTTGGGTGATGCGAGCACTATAAAATTCAATGTGCACACCCAGTGACGACGGATACGAGGATGGTTCGGAGGAAGCCTATTAGTCCGGTTTCTAGCTCGTCCAGGTCCATCCGGGCTGCGAGCGAGAGAGGTCTCTCTCTCTCGTACTACAACATCTGGGCCCAGATGTTGTGATACAAAACGTTTCCTAAGTCAAAGTATACGTCCACCACCCGGGACGCTCCATTATATAGACAGTCCAGAGAGACTGCTCTTTCGACTTCCTCATCCTCATGACAGCACACACGACCGCACCTTGGGTACGTGACCAGTCATATTCAATCGCCGACCAGGGATTATTCGGTGACCAGGTCACGCCATCCGGTAGCCAAGGATATGAGGCCTTCATACTCCGGACGTTCGCATATAAAAAATATGCAGGAGCCAACGTCCAAGGAGCTTCCAGCGGATAAATCCTGTAAGACTGCAGCTCCACAGGCCTCTGTTACGGAGGTGCTATCTCAGATAGCACAAATTATCCCAGCATCCTTCAGTAACTCCGTCGGATCAAGAATTATCCGAGGAAGCTGGGTTAGTATGTTCCACTGCAGGTTCAGGCACGGACGACCAAGAGTTACAAGTGGTCCGACAGGATGGCAAAAGAGATACGGAGGTGTTGTATTTTCCCTTTCGGAACAACATATTTGCCGTAGAGTGCATCCGGCATTATCTTCTGATATTGTTCCTCCGGACCAAATTGCTGCGTTGCCAGATAAGAGACTGATAGCGCCACTGGACTCAGAATTCTTATCAGTTTAGGGACATAGTCCAGTAATGTCTCACAGACATTTGAACTGTTTAATGACACTATATATATGTAACTTGCTACCTAAATGGGCAGGTCAGGTCTCTTATCGGCAAATGCTGTACATCTGCCTTTCATCAATTCAAGGAATAATTTGAATCGGCAGAACAGAGCATTCCAAGAGATTCTCTGCGTCTAGATGACCAGGCCAAGACCTAGTATTGTCTATACCGTCGTCAATGTCAATTCCAACCACGATGTTGGAAACGACAATATCGTCTAGCAGGATTAGCTTAGATGCATTATCGTACGCAGATCACCTTACCAGAGCGTTATCATTATGTCTCGTAGGAAAAGAATTCCAGGATGTACATCCGCCATTTATATTTCTGTCAAGGGCCTTACGTAGAACTCCACCCTTTAGTGACAATATGGAGTTGGTTAGACGTGACACAGCCCTGGTTACATCCACACATGTGGATAGTAAGGTGAAAAACACTCTCAGAGTCGCTCCAGTCTCCAGAGAGTTTCTCTTCAACGGCAAGCTTTCTGCAATCTATTATCTTGATAACTAAGAAAGCTTCAAACTCTCTGCTATTCAAATCCGCTTCCATATAGTTGGATTCAGCGGAGAAAAGTAGGACAGGCACTTCTGGGACGAATACGTCCAAGGGAAGTTCCTATAGAGGTTCCTATGCGTCCTCTAGGTCTTACTCTAGAAACCGTCAGAGTAGCGACTCAGTTAGGGACCGTAATTCTGGCCGAGACATCCGGTCAGACGCCCCTAGGTTGACGGGGCGAGGTGCGGGCCGTGGAAGACATGGTTTCTCCTTCCGCAAGCATTGCAGGACCAGGAGGTAATGGTATTATCCTCTATCGTGTACTAGTGAACGGAAGACTGTCGAGTTTCTCAATCAGTTGGGAGTAAATTACGGACCTCCCTTGGTTTCGAGGGGTGATTTAGGTAGGACTATATTTCCTTCAAATGTAAACTCCGTTAACTCGAAGTCCAAGATGGACTCAGCTTGCGTCAAGTCCGCAGGGAAGAGGCTCGCTTCCATCAGAAGTCCAGTCTCTTCTGGATGGATCGCGATAGAGATCGTAGAAATCTAGGAATTTCCGGGTTTCTAGAACCATCCTTTCTGGTTCCAAAACCAGACGGCTCGTTGCATCCACTCATAATCTGAGCTGGACAACAAGCTGATCATGGCTCCAAGTTCCTATATGGAGTCAATCCGATCGGTCAGAGCGAGTATTCGGGTGTACGACTATGCTACATGCATAGATCTCAAGATGCGTACTTTCACGTCATGGTACATCAGGCATTCAGAAAGTATTTTTGCTTCTTTATCATAGGAATGGTGTATCAGCTCCAAGCAATGTGCTTCGGTCTGAAAATAGCCCCCTGGGCTTTCACTCGCATAACGAACTCAGTAATGACTCACTTCCGAGCTCATTCATCTGCGATAATGTCGGCCTACCTGGACGATATTCTTCAGAGGTATGGCGATGAGTTAATGCTCCAGAACGATGTGCAGAATCTGCTATATTGCTCCGTTAGCTCTGTTTCATAAGTAAACGAGGAGAAGGCGGATCTGGTATCGTCCAAGTCATTCACCCACTGGGGGATGAGCTTCGAGACGCACAACATTCTCGTTCATCTGCCGTTAACCAGAGCGAAATTAATCAGTTGTTATGCTCGCTATTGTCTTCGCTCAGACAGGGTCTCAGTGAAAGATCTCATGAGACTGATACATTTGTGCGGAACTGCCGCGATTTTATTCAGAAGGGGCGGTTACGCATTTGTCCTCTCCAAATTTCTTTTGATCCAGAATTGGAGGGTGAAGATTCTTTCGCTCAATACGGACATCTTCTTGTCAAATCAACTGAATAAGAGATTCAGACTTGGGCAGGTTTTCAGTGCTTAACTCAAGTAGTTCCACTGCAATTGCCGGATTCGAGTTTACAGTTTTGACAGATGCCAGTCAAACAGGTTGGGTCGTATCATTGAGCCCAACGGATTTGAAGTGCCAGGGTCTTTCGGATCCGTAGTTCCTAATCAAGCACATAAACATCAAGAATGATGTCATTTTGGCTTGCGCTACGTTATTGGATGAACGTTATTCAAAATGCTCACGCGCTAATTCTGTCCGACAATTCGATGGTATTAGCGTATTTTTGGAATTACGGAGACACTCATTCTATTCTGTTATTCATGTTAACGGAATGAATCCTTCTGTTTGTACTAGAACATCAAGTTCTATCGGTCCATCATGTTCTGGGTCATCTGAACGTATTAGCGGACTCCCTTCACAAGGGCCCCTTGTTGCAGCCAGAATGGACTTTCAACAAATGAGTATTCAATCAATTTGCTACCAAGGAGAGCAGCCAATGATCGACTTATTCGCGACGCATCTCAACAATCAGTTGCAGATGTATGTGTCACAATGTTTGGATCTTCGAGCGTTTGCAGTAAATGCTCCATCGCTCTCGTGAGACGGAATAATAGGATATACGTATCCAGCGCCGTTGATTCAACAGATTTTGCTCTAGTTTAATTATCTCAATGCAAAATTCTGTTGGTAGCATTTCTAGTTCCACAAGACTGTGGATTAATTTACTCTGGCATCTGTTGTGGGACATGCCGTGGAAGCTTCCTCCACATTTTGGTCCATTCTATGGTCAGATGGATTCAATTTTCTATCAGTTCTGCTTATGATAATATCTTCATTCAGCAGACTATGCTTTAGTTTTAAACTTATGAAGTAAGAGTTCTTTCTACTTCATGGACTTACGCTAGTAATGGTGCTATTACAGATCTAATGAGGGCTGCATATTGTTCTTAGCCCTCCATTTTCACGAATTTGTATCTGAGAATATTGAGTCCATTTCTGCAGATCTGCATTGTTTAGATCCGTTATTTTTTACTCAGAATGTCGTCACTAAACAGTGGCAACTATATATATGTAGGCTTTCGGTTCCAGCAGTGACTCGGTCCTGCTGCTGCACTCTTTGCTCTGGAGTATTTTATCCAGGGCAAGGGGAAGGGGGGGGGGGGGGGTTGGGTGTTCCCTTAGGTCACCTGCTTTATAGTGTAAAGCAAGGGAATACCTCCCTTGGAGCCAGTAATTCCGAGTCGGTACTGGGATGGTTTTAAAGTGTAAAGCTAATGTTTACTCATCTGTGTAATATTTTTTAAGTGTTGCTTGGTGAGAAGCATTTGTATATGTCACGTGATTAATCGGGCAATACTATACAATCCTCGGACACTTTTAAATGAGTATATTGAGTCTCATTTCTCTGGACTCCCTTATTTATTGGCCTTCCTTTAAAAAATATTAGTATAAAGGGTTATACTGGATGTTTATAGAGATCATTGATGTTACTGTGCTCAATTACAGTATGGTGTTGTGTCTTTCTTTTTTGATACAAATAAGAAAGATACATGTAAAGCCTATCTCTCCTTTCTCCTTGAGGGGATAGTTCTGTTATATGTAATTGAGTCTATTGGATTTTCCTTTATGCTCTAGGCCCTCCAACCTTTTTACTATTCAGCTAAGTCTGGGTCATTGGTACAGTATAAAAATGTTAAAAAATTTATAGTAATTTATATATTTTTTATACTTACCAATGACCCAGACGGGGATGGCCCTCCCATGAGTTGGGAACTCATACCTCCCCGCTGATTACATAACGCTTACCAGGCACTGGTTGTAAGAATGACTTTTGGCAGCAATTTCGAGACCTCCTTGACACTGCGCATGCGTAGTGGAGTAAAAGTATGGAGGACCATATAGGATATGTGATTTTCGGTTTTAAATGCAAATTTTGGGGATTGGGGGGGTGAAATTTGCGTTTGGCCCTAAATATTTTAGAGTTAGCACCAGCTAAGTCTGGGTCATTGTTAAGTATAAAAAATATATAAATTACTATAAATTTTTTAACTTTTTTCTCAAAATAGAAATAGGGCTTGACAAACAAGCATAGCCTATTTCAGAGTCTCTCCTAATACATTTCACACATTACAAAAGATACTAAATGGGTGCAAGTGCGTGTGCATTGGAGGGAAACACATGATGGTGATTTTATTACTCACATTTTATGAAACAATTAATTACATTATATCTATGCATGTTGTCTCCAAACAGAAAGAAATCCATTCTTCAGTAAATCTTGGGTGATTTTTATTTTGCGTGGCAAACAGACATTTTTGAACATCGAAATATGTACTGGTTTATTTGATTTATGACTGCTGAAGTACATTTGAGACTACTGAGATAGGCTGATCTCTCTCTCTCTCTCTCTCTCTTCTCTCTCTTTCTCTCTCTCTTCTCTGTCTCCTCTCCCCCTCTCTCTCTATCTTGAGTTTGGAATTACTCCTAGTTTACCCATTCCATTGAACTTCAGTATCTAAAATATATTATTTGAAAGCTCTGAAAAATCTGAAGGTTATCTGAATTAGACAAAGATAAATTACCAAAAAGAATACTATCTAAAGTAATGTTAAACCTGTCTATTTTGTTCTGCAATTCCTGCCTCTGTAGTGACCAAAGAGGACACTCAAACACGAAGTGTTGCTCATCCTCTTCGAAATGCCCATGGACATCTGGGGTCATCAGATATAAATCTTACGAATTTGTGAGCATTCAAATCACTACAATGCAGTCGCATTACGTAATATGACTGGAAGACAATACTTGCAAAAACAATTTCTTGTATAACAAAAATTGTATTTTCTTTGCCTCCAAAACGTTGCTTATTACCCCTCACAGAAATGAGCTCAACAAGCTTATTCCAATTCCATACACTATGATTTGGAGGACAAAATTTGAAAAAATAAAACTTGAATGGTGTTTTTGTGGCGAGTACTGGCCGGTTACATCTTACAAAAAGGCCAATAAACTTAAAAATAAATATTCATAATGTCTGTTATGTGGTTACTCAATATGGGAGGGCTGAAAATCCATATGAGAGTCAGAATCAATCCTCACAAATGATTCTTGCTAGAGGAACAATGTAAATCAATTTTGATTCTTGCAAAATGTTAATTTGCTTCTCGTCATCGATTCTGAACATTACTTTAACACTTGAGGGCCTAATTCCAACTTTAATCAAATTTAATTTTTTACAACAAAACAAGTGCCCCAACATGCAGTCTTTGGGTGAACCTGCAAGATACATTCAAAAGTGCCTTTGCAGTTGTTTCTAGGCAAATCATGGCTGTCTATGTAGGCAGACATGCCTAGAAACAACGGAAAAGACACAGGAGTATAACAAAAATGTATAAAAAATCTCCAGGCCCCTAAGTGTTTAGGCTTAGAGAATACAACTTATTCGTTGCTCCCTCATAAGATAACACTAACTTCGTAGTGGTTTCTTGTGAAGTCTTGGCTGCCAATATAGGCAGCCAAGACCTCACTAAACCCCACTGCCAATCTACGGTAACTTTCATCATTAAGAAAACCAAAAGCCTGTTTGTTGGAACAAGT
The DNA here is from genome assembly GCA_031216915.1 of Pictodentalium vernedei. NCBI lineage: Eukaryota > Metazoa > Mollusca > Scaphopoda > Dentaliida > Dentaliidae > Pictodentalium > Pictodentalium vernedei. The sequence goes on from CM062293.1 coordinate 380,877,860, forward strand.
GTTCTCCATGTACATGAAAGACAAGAAACTGACTAAATTTGGAACAAGGCCCTCAAGAATTAAACTTGAGTAATTGTGCAACCGTAAGGTTTTTTTTCTGCTATAGAATATGTACAAGAATATGCCAGTACTGTCAAATTCTAAATTTTTTTGGAACTGAGAACTGATTCACACAGCAGGATATCGCTAGAATCAAGACCTTTTCTGTTATGGAATATGTACTGGTTTCACTTACAAGGATATGCCAGTACTGTCAGATTCTAAATTATTTAGAAACTGATTCATGCAGTAGAATTTCACAAGAATCAAAACCTATTCTTGTGAATCGTCATAAATTTTTGGAGGCCTAATGGGGTTATCTGAAGAGTCTGTATCTTTCATTTTTTTCAGGAACATACATGAATCACACAATGGCTAACGAATGTGATGTGTGTCCTCCTCGGTATTATTGTGTCAACAAAGATCATCCAGATCCATGCCCCAAAGGGCGCTACTGTCCAGTAAACACTGGTTTCAACATGTCACTTTGTCCTGCTGGTACCTATAATCCTGTTGAGATGTTACAAGAGGAATCGGAATGTTTAAAGTGTGATGGAGGATATTATTGTGATACGCCTGGGCAGATTAATGTGACTTCACCATGTTCTGCCAGTTACTATTGTACCAGTGGAGTGAATACAGCCTATCCAAGCAGTAACAACACAGGAATGGGAGGTAATTATGTTGAATTGTTTAGATGTAAATTGAACACTGTAAACCATGTAATCCTTTACCTTACATAATAGCCATATCTTGCCAGTGTTTTTCACGAAAATTAGTATTCAAATTTTATTAGCTTAGCTTGACAAAGTCAAGATAAGCTATTGCCATCATGCCGGCGGAAGTCTGTGAGCCTGTCAATCTGTCAGTCTCTTCACATTTTCTTTAGCACAGACTACACCCAGTAGTTCTTGTCCGATCATCACAAAATTTCATATGCAGGTTCGAGGTCATGTATAGATGAGAATGTCCCCCGATTGGTCAACCATGAAACCATGAAACCTGAAATCTGAAAACCTTTAGCACAGTCTACAGGTTGTATTTATGAAGGGATTTCATTGTAACTTGATAGGATGACCCCGCAGAAGGTCTAGATGAGAATGTCCCCTTTTTGGTCACAATCTGTCAACTATGAGCACTGTCCACAGGTCGTATTTATAAAAGGATTATATTGAAACTTTGTAGGATGACTCTGTATAATGTCTAGATGAGTACGTCCTATTTTGGCCGTGATTAGTCAACCGTGATGGCCACACAGGCATGTGACCTAGATTTGTTTAGCACAGTCTACAGTTCATATTTATGAAGCGATTTCATTGTTACTTGGAAGGATAACTCTGTATGATGTCTAGATGAGACTATTCTATTTTGGTCACATTCGGTCAGCCATTACTGCCACCCGGTCATGTGACCTAGATTCCTTTAGACTATCTACAGCTTGCATTTATGAAGGAGTTTCATTGCAAATTTCTTGGATGACTCTGAATAATGTCCAGATGAGAACGTCCTATTTTGGTCATGATCATTCAACCGTGATGGCCGCACAGGCACGTGGACTAGATTTGTTTAGCACAGTCTACAGTTCATATTTATGAAGCAATTTAATTGTAACTTGGAACGATAACTCGGTATGATGTTTAGCACAGTCTACAGTTCCTATTTATGAAGCGATTTCATTGTGACTTAGAAGGATAACTTGGTATGATGTCTAGATGAGACTGTCCTATTTTGGTCACAGTTGGTCAGCCATTACTTGTGCCTGGTCATGTGACATACATTCCTTTAGCACTGTCTACATGTTGTTTTTATGAAGGGATTCCATTGTAACTTGGTAGGATAACTTGATATGATATCTAAATGAGACTCTCCCATTTTGGTCTTGATCGGTCAACTATGACCGCCAAACCGTCACCTGACTTTTTTTTTTAACTTGGTAGGATTACTCATTTTGGAATGATTTTACTGTAACTTGGTAACTTTGATTGACATACATTAACTGTGAGGGCCACATTAACCCAAGCCTCAATTCTTTGGTACAGTCTACACACCAAATTATTCTTATTGAAAAGCGAAATAGGGAACAGAAATTAACCTTTTCTCAATTGTCACAATTCTTGTTTATTTCATAATCCTTTCATAAAAATTGAACATTATCCTTTTTATCAAACACTACACACAGTCAAGTTAAGCCACAGTGTCATTGACATTTTCATTATTTTTTCAGTTGTTGCCTCCAAAACAAAGCTTAGGATCCTTCATTGGGATGAACTTATCAGGCTCAATCCAGTGAAATATCATAAGCTATGGTTTGGGGGCACAAAAGGAACATCTTTAGTAATTCTAGGACAATTTTAACAAATGTCATTTTTGTAAAGTATTTAAGGCTTATAAATTTCAAGGTTTTTGCAGTATTTCATTTTATCTTAGAACAAATAATGTGAATCCCCCAATACAAGTAAAAACATCTAGATAAAATACAAATCTGTATTAAGGTTAGCAACTGCATTATGTGATCATTCAATTTAGAAAGAGAATGTTTTTACCTGTAATCAATTGACATTGAATTATTACACATGTCGAAGCCACCATTTTTGATAAAAAATATTAAATGATAAATAAATCACTAGCTCAGTGAAGTAAATTAGACTAATCATTTTTTGCCTTGATATTTTTATATAGGCCGATAATGTGTTAAACTTGACAAATAAAACAAAGAAACTCGAAAAATAAACAAAGAAACTCCCAGTTGAAACACTGTCATAAACTTCAGAAGTTATAGTACAAGTGGAACAATGAAAGTGGATTATATCTGACCACTGTGCAAGAATACAACATGACGTAATGATCTTCATTCATAAAAAATCAGTTTATACATGCTGAATGTTATCAAAACAAGCGACGTTCGAAACTGTACTCAATCTTTATGCGAACAAGTCAAGAAAGGGAGGAATATTGTAAGATAAGTAGGTAATTATCACCATGCAGGTTTCTGACATTGTGTATTGAAGTCTGGACCTTACCTTTGGGTAATACACCTACTTGTTCAAATGGACTCCTTGATATAACGTCGTGTTAGAACCAGAACGTCCTATGTCCCCTATGGGACATAGGACGTTCTGGTTCTAACACGACGATAAGCCCAAAGAGACAAGGTTTTGATTTCAATAAACCATCTCGGAAAACCACATGGTAGTAATAACCGAAAAATCTCATACTTCATTCTGTATTTTAGCCTCTAAAACAGTTTGCTTCACCAGTGAGTACCCTTCCAGCATTGGTTATACATAAACATTGAACAGTCCAGGAGCTTTTGAGACTTATGTTCATCATAAGTTAAAGCATTGTCAGATCAGAGAAAGGAATTAATATAGGTTATATAACTTGCTCGCCAATTCTTGCCAAATTAATAACTGACAAACTGGTTTTTCAATTTACTGGATTTTTCAATTTACTGGATTTTTCAATTTACTGGATTTTTCAATAATTAATTTTTTACTTATAAATTATAAAATCCCTCATAAAGTCACAGCTTTTCTTTTCTTTCAGAATTTTTTGTACGAAGGAAACATTGATCAAATAGCTGTTGTTCACTGATTTTCTGCTTTTCTCCATCTTCAAACTGTTGATTAGATAAAGTGTTGTCAAACTCTAATAAATAATTAAAATAATGCTATAGAAATACTTTGTTTCACAGGCACCTCCCTCATGACCTCATGTTTTTATCTGGAAATCTCTCCACTGATTTTACTTTGCACTTATAGGATTAAAAATGTAACTACATCTTGTTTGACATTCTCACAGAGCTCTGTCGAGATAAAATTGGTTAAATTTGCAACTGTATTATGGGAAAATTTCAGTACTGAAAAAAATTGTTTTTCCATGTGATTGTGCAATGTGTTAAATTTATAATTTCAACTACTTTCAGGAATCTTTTGTGGATTTTTTCTATCAGCCTAATTTAGAATTATTTCTGTGACAGTTACAAATGATAATATGTCTCTTTAACCCTTTCAACACGATATGCATAAATTTGTGTGTGAAAAAAAATTGGTAATGGAAGAGTAGACTATATAAAGAGCAAAAAATGTGAAGCGAGCCTCGGTAATAATTTAATCCATCAGCTCGACAGAGCTGTTGGATTAAATTATAATTGAACCTCCTGACAAACCCAGATGGTTTCACCAATTTCTCCTGAAATGATACCTTCTAGGGTGCCATTTTTGAAAGGGTTAAACTAATGCTAGATCTCAGCATTTTTCTGTTTCATTGCAGGTCCTTGCCCAAGAGGTCATTATTGTCCAGAAGGTACTGTTGAGCCCATAAGTTGTGCAGCAGGAACTTACAATGATCTGACACACATGGACAGTTGCAGAAAATGTGAACCTGGATATTACTGTCTGGCTAATTCAACAACATACCTGGATACACCATGTCCTAAAGGTCAGTATATATCAGGGCCAACATCGCGGTAACCGGTTCTCGTCAGATCACCGAAGTTAAGCAACGTCGAGCGCGGTTTGTAGTTGGATGGGTGACCATTTCAGTGACAGATTCGCGCTCCCACATTGTGTCCTTGGGCAAGGCACTTATTTCTGATTGCCAACATGGGGGACGATGACGCTGTGTACTAAGGCATACTGCATGTCGAAGATGCACATGTCTTCAACCAAGCTAACCCTATCTGTGCCACGGTTCAGAGTTCAGAGTTACAATGTTGGAGAGCTGACAGCTGCTTGTCATTGCTCGGTGGTTCTCTCTGGGTACTCCGGCTTCCTCCACCCGTAAAACTGTCTCCGACATGATATGACCCTGGCTGTTAATGTGTCATTAAACCCTAAAAAAAAAAATATCAGGGCCAACAGAAATTTATAAAATGGAGGGATTGAATCTTATGTATATTACTTTGCCAGCAATGGTTGTATATAACTGTTTTAAACACTCCACTTGCAATTTAAGTCAAGTGGATGATTCCACTCAGAATGTGTGGCAAGACAAAACAAAGCAGATATCAAGATGTGTGAGAAGCTGCAGGTACACAAAGCATCATGGTTTATTGATGGAGTCTTTAATTTATTACAAGCCTGTTCTATGAAATCCCATCTACAGCAACACTAAACCATGCGGAAAATGAAAATCCATTCTGCACACATGTGCGAAATGGAAATCCTTGACAGACTATTTTTTATAAAGAAATGACATTTCACTGCAATTTTCTACAAATCTTGCATGCACCACAATTACAATTTGAATTTCTAGCGATAGCTAAAAATTGCCCCCGAGTTCCAATGTGTTCTATGTGCCACTAGGCACATAGAACAAATTTGAACCCGGGGACGAAATAGTAATACGGGTTCCCATCACAAATTTGATGGTGATAAAATGTGGTCTTTTTGTAGATAATTGTCAAATGAATTGCTTAGTATCCTTCCAATAATTGTTTTTATAGACATGAAGACATGTAATAAACACAGACTGACACACCTGTGTGAATAGGTTAATCGATATGGAACTTGTGCCATCACAAAGGATAAAACTTGAGGCCTGCAGCCTCTCATTTTTTTCCCGCACTGGCACTCATGCCATATCGATTAACCAATTCACACACGCATGTCGTTCTGTGTATTTACTTTTAACTCTTCGCCCACAGCAGGCAGATTTTCATGCCAAGAACAACAATGACCTGTTAACAAGTAGAATTATACTTACTGGCTCTTCTCAATAAATAATACGCTAATCACTAGTAGAACTCTGAACAATGATTTCTTCTTGTCTAACTTTAAAAAACTTGACCTATAGCTTGATGAAGTTGGTGCATTGATGGGTGGGTGGGTGGGTGGGTGGGTGGGTGGGAGGATGGGTGGGCAGATGGGTGGGCATCACCTTTCTTGTCAGTGTGATAACTTCAATAAATATCAATGGATCTGGTCAATATTTGATGTGTGAGTCTTACTTAGCAATGTCTTGAACAAGTTTCAAAACCAGTGCTAAGCAGAGTTATGGGCCTTGGTTAGGTAATATTTTTATACTGTACCAATGACCCAGACATAGCTGGTGCTAACTCTTAAAATCTAGGGCCAAACACAAATTTTGCCCCCCAATCCCCAAAATTTGCATCTAAAACCAAAAGAAATCATGTCCTGAAGGACCTCCATACTTTGCCCCTACTGCGCATGCGCAGTGTCAAGGACGTTCCGAAATTGGCGCCAATCACCATTCTTTGTTTGGCCCTTCATCAGTCAACATCTCACTGATCTTTGTGCTTGTAAATCTCAGTTTAAAGGATGCCAGACACATAATTATTGGAGAAATGGTGATTCAAAGGAGGATATAGAAGGAGGAGAGGAAAAAGGAGTGACAGAAAATAATCAGGGCTGCAACTTAAAATTTTTTAATGAAATTATGTTAAGTTGCCTATTTTCGAGGCATGGGCCTGTTGTTGTCATTCTTGCTATAAGTTGCACTGCTTATTCAGTGTTTCCTCTCCCCTGGTCTTCTAAGTCCCCCCTTGCTATTCTCCCATGCTTTTGGCATATTTTTGAGAAAGATCTTTTCTAAATTCTCTTGGGAGAATTAGCTTGGTTACAGAATGAATTCTGTTATTTTCCCCATGTTTACGTTTTCACCCATGGGTGTTTAAACGTTGTGTTCTGCATCTACCATCTGATGTTCTGCAGATTCTCCTCTGGGAGTCTCTGTTTTGCATCAGATAGTGTGTAATTTTGATGACTGATTTCGGGCCAGTATTGTCAGTGCCTGGAGTCATGTTTTCTGGTGTTTTTACACTGTTTGTTTGCCTTTGGAGTAGTTTATCTCACTATAAGATACATTATTATTATCCATAAGTGTTGCATTAATTATTTAATATAATTTTAAAATTTTTGACCACACTTAGCCTTGGGATCCATTGGGGCTCAATGTTACTTTTCAGAAACTTGGGCTTCGCTGAAAAAATATTTTTCAAAAATTATTTTGATTTTCAATTATTTTTTCAATATTAATGGATCATGTTATTATGTATCTTTGTGTTTAGGGGTTTGTGCGAGTACTTGGACTTGTTGTTGACTTTTCACAATGAAAGGATATTGTTCAAATTGTAATAGGAAGAAATCTTCCTCTGACTTTCATGATCATTGTATTAATTGTAGTCAGTGTACTCGCACTAACTCCTGTTCAATATGTCAATATTGGGATGACAAACATTGGAAACGTGTGTCACGGTATGTTGTTAGTGTATAGAGGGCTATGCCGGGCCCTTTCTCCACAGGGTCACTCTACTCTATCAGTTTCTATTTCAGAGGAACAAGAACAGGGTGATGTTTCCATGTTATCTTCCGCAAGTGCGCTTCCGTCGTCACAATTGAATGCAGAGCTAGCGGCAAAAGTGCTCATGGAGATACGACAGTTGCCTAAGAGGTCCCTAGTAGGATCGACGGCGCTGTCATCCGCTAGCTCGCCCGGTGTAGCATCCATTCACCGAATGGTTCGGCAGCCGGGTTCGTCCGATGCGGTCCAGGAGGAAATGTTGGGTGATGCGAGCACTATAAACATTCAAGGTGCACACCCAGTGACGACGGATAGTAGGAGAGATCGGAGGAATCCTTATAGTCCGGTTCCTAGCTCGTCCAGGTCCAGCCGGGCCGCGAGCGAGAGAGGCCCCTCTCTCGTACAACAACATCTGGGACCAGATGTTGTGGTACAAAATGTGTCGTTAGCGGAGCACACGTCCGTCGCTCAGGACGCTCCATTGTATAGGCAGTCCGCTGAGACTGCTCAGGCTTCTCCTTCCTCTCACCAGCGCACACAACCGCACCTTGGCTACGTGACCGCCGACATTCTACCAGCTTCGCCGATCAGGGATTCTTCGGTGACCAGGTCACGCCATCCGGTAGCCAGGGACACGGGGCCGGTTGACTCCGGACGTTCGCATAGGAAGAGTATGCGGGAGTCACTAGATGCGGAACTGCCCTCGGCGAAGCAGCGAAAGACTGCGCCTCCGCAGGCCTCGATGTCAGACGTGCTTGCTCAAATAGCACAACTTATCGCAGCATCCCAGCAACCGACAGAAACGGTGTCGGATCGGGAATTATCCGACGGCGCTGGGTCGGTACGCTCCGCTGAAGCATCGGGTGCGGACGACCGGGAGCATCATGAGGTCCGACCGGATGGTGAAAGGGATACAGATGACTTGGAGCTATCCCTTTCGGAACAACATAAAGCTGCCGTGGACTTCATCCGGCACTTTCTTCCTCAGGTTGTTCCATCGGGCCAGACTGCTGCGGTACCAGACAAGAGAATTATAGCGTCATTGGACACTGATTTCTTCGAGCGGTTCAGGGACATCGCTCCTGAGTTTCCGTCTCAGTCCAATAATGTCACAAGGACATTTGAATTATTGAACGACGCTGTATTCAAGCTTGCTTCCAAAACAGGAAAAGCGGGTTTCTTGTCCGCCAATGCTCTTAACCTGCCTTTCATTAATGCAAGGAATAAATTCGATACGGCAGGACAGGTTATCCCGAGAGTTCCTCTGCGTATGGACGACGAGGCGGAAGACTTAGAATTATCATTACCGTCGTCTACGTCTATCCCAACCGCGGTGTTGGATACGACTATTTCGTCTAACAGAGCCAGTTTAGACGCTTTATCCTACGCAGACCACCTTACAAAGGCGTTATCACTGCGTCTTCAAGGGAAAGAATTCCAGGATATTCAATCCTCTTTAAGACTTCTTTCTAGGGCGGTTGCTTATTCCATGTATAACTCCGCCCTTTCAGTGGCAAGCCTGGAGTTGGTTAGACGTGACGCAGCCCTAGCTACATCCACACTCGTGGATAGTAAGGAGAAGAACTCTCTCAGAGTCGCATCGGTCTCCAGAGAACTTCTCTTCGACGGCAAGCTTTCTGCAATTTACAATAAAATTACTAAGAAAGCTTCGGATTCTCTGCTGTTTAAATCCGCTTCTAAGAAGTCGGACACGGCAGATAAGAGTAAGACGGGCACTTCTGGGTCTAATGCGCCCAAGAGAGGTTCCTATAGAGGTTCCGGTGCGTCCTCTTGGTCTTATTCAAGAGACCGTCAGGGCAGCGACTCACGTGCAGGACGTCCTTCGGGCCGGGACAATCGGTTGGACGCCCCGAGGTCAACGGGACGAGGTGCGGGTGGTGGAGGACGTGGTTTCTCCTCCCGCAGGCCTCGCAGGTCCAGGAGGTGATGGCTTCAACCTCTATCGCGTTCCGGTTGGCGGAAGGTTGTCGAGTTTTTCAGAAGAGTGGGCGTCGATTACGGATGACCCTTGGGTGAGAGGGGTGATTTCGGAAGGTCTAAGAATATCCTTCAAACGAAAGCCTCCATTAACTCGAAGTCCAAAATGGACTCAACTTCCGTCAAATCCGCAGAAAAGAGACGCTCTGTTATCAGAGGTGCAGTCTCTTTTAATGAAGAACGCGGTAGAGGTCGTAGAAAACCAGGAAACACCGGGATTCTACAGCCATCTATTTCTGGTTCCGAAACCAGACGGCTCGTTCCGTCCAGTCATAGATTTGAGCTGGATAAACAAGCTGATCGTCGCTCCGAAGTTTTATATGGAGACGATTCGATCGGTCAGAGCGAGTATTCGGGTGAACGATTATGCTACAAGCATAGATCTCAAAGATGCATACTTTCACGTCATGGTACATCCGACATTCAGAAAGTATCTACGCTTCACAGTCCTAGGAGTGGTGTATCAATTCCGGGCGATGTGCTTCGGATTGAACCTAGCACCCTGGGCTTTCACTCGGGTAATGAACTCGGTAATGATCTACTTCCAAGCTCATTCGTCTGCGGTAACGTCGGCCTACCTGGACGACATTCTTCAGAGGTACGGCAACGAGTTAACGCTTCAGAACGATGTTCAGAATCTACTTCTATTGCTCCGACGTCTCGGTTTTATAATAAGTAAACGAGGAGAAGTCGGATCTGGTGCCGTCCAAGTCATTCACTCATCTGGGAATGAGCTTCGAGACGCACAACAATCTCGTTCGTCTGCCGTTAACCAGAGCGAAATTAGTCAGTTGTTATGCTCGCTATTGTCTGCACGCAGACAAAGTCACAGCGAGAGAATTTATGAGACTGATAGGTCTGTGCGGAGCCGCTGCGGATCTCATTCCGATGGGGTGGTTACGCACGCGTCCTCTCCAAATTTTCTTGACTCAGAATTGGAGTGTGAAAATTCATTCGCTCGACATAGACGTTCTATTGTCAGATCAAGTGAAACGAGAGATTCAGACTTGGGCAAACATTCAGTGGTTAACTCAGGGAGTTCCACTGCAGTTGCCGGATCCGAGTTTTACGATTATGACAGATGCCAGTCAAACAGGTTGGGGTGCATCATTGATCCCAACGGATTCGAGATGCCAGGGTCTTTGGGATCCGCAATTCCTAGGCAAGCACATAAACATCAAGGAAATGATGTCAATTTGGCTTGCGTTACGTCATTGGATGGACATTATTCACAATGCTCATGTCCAAATCCTGTCCGACAATATGACAGTAGTGGCGTATATACGGAACCAGGGAGGCACTCATTCAGTTCCGTTATTCAATCTAACGGAAAGAATCCTTCTGTTTGCTCTAGAACATCAAGTTCTACTTTCGGTCCGTCATATACCGGGTCGTCTGAATGTACTAGCAGACTCCCTTTCACGAAAGGGTCGCTTGTTGCCGTCGAGTGGACTCTCAACAAACAAGTATTCAATCAGATTTGCTACCAATGGGAACGGCCAATGATAGACTTATCTGCGACACATCTCAACAATCAGTTGCAGACGTATGTGTCTCCGTGTCCGGATCCAAGAGCATTTGCAGTAGACGCTCTGTCGATCCCTTGGGATGGAATGATAGGATATGCGTATCCTCCAACGCCGTTGATTCAGCAAGTATTGCTAAAAATAAAACAATCTCAATGCAAGATTCTGTTGGTAGCATCTCTGTCTCCACAGAGACCGTGGATAAATCTACTCAGGTGTCTGTTGTGGGACCTACCGCGAAAGCTTCCTCCACGGGCGGATCTTCTTTCGCAGGGGAAACCGCGTCAATTTCATCACAACCCGCAAGGTCTCAACCTTCACGTTTTTCCGTTGTGCGGTCCTTCTTGCATGGCAAGCACTTTACAGGACGAGCAGTGGACGCGATTTCTAACTGTAGGAGGACCTCCTCTTCGCTAAACTATGTGGCTAAGTGGAAGGTTTTTCGTCGTTGGTGTAGGGATCATTCTGTTGATATTTTCGATCCCTCCATACCAGACATTGCAAACTTTCTAGTATACTTGCTTGACGAAATCAAACTGCAGCCTGTTACTATTAAGGGTTATAGGTCTATGTTATCTGATACCTATGCACATCATGATAGTTTACAAATTGGATCTAATGTCTCTTTATCTAAGTTAGTTCGAAACTTCTCTATAAATAGACCCAGAACTCTTAGGTTAATTCCTTGGGTTCTTCTTAAACTGAAGGAAAAGCCATTTGAACCTCTTGGGACAGTAGATTTCAAATTCTTGTCTTATAAGACAGCTTTTCTCTTAGCTTTCTCTTCTGCTAGAAGAGTCAGTGAGCTTCATGCACTGTCGGTGGATGATTCTCACTATCGTAGTGTCGGGAACACTATCACCTTCACTACTAATGTGGGATTTTTAGCTAAGAATCAGGCTCCTAATAAATATCCGGAACCTATTGTTATTAGGGCCCTTCCATCTTCAGACGGGCGTAGGCCTTTACTCTGTCCTGTTAGAGCGTTACGTATTTATAAACAGAGATCTCAGTTTATCAGAAAGGGACGAAAACGTTTCTTTCTGTCTCTGATGCCTAATAGAAAGGACATTTCGGTCCATTCTATTGCTAGATGGATTCAATTAACTATCCGTACTGCTTATGAAAATTTATCTTCTTCTCAGCAGTCTGTGCTTAAGATTTCTGCTCATGAAGTAAGAGCTCTTTCTACATCTTGGGCTTACGCAAATAGTATTGCTATTACAGATTTAATGAAGTCTGCTTATTGGTCTCAGCCATCCACATTCACGAATTTTTATCTCAGAAATATTGAGTCCATTTCTGGAGACCTGCATTGTTTAGGTCCGTTATCTGTTGCTCAGAATGTCGTCCACTAAACAGTTGCAACTATAGTTATGCAGGCTTTCTGTTCCGGCAGTGACTCCGTCCGGCTGCCCTCTTCGCTCTGGGCTATTTGTCCCAGGGCAAGGGGATGGGGGGGGGGGGGGGAGGGTGTTCCCTTAGGTCACCTGCTTTATAGTGAAAAGCAAGGGAATTCCTCCTCCGAAGTCAGTATTTCTGAGTCGTTTCCGGGATGGTTTTAAAGTGTAATATTAATATTAAAAATTCATTCATGTCATGTTTTTAAAGTGTAGCTCGGTGTGAAGCATTTGTATATGTCAAGTGTCAAACGGGCGTTAATATACAATCCTCGGACACTTTTAAAGAATATAAAGAGTCTCAATTCTCTGGACTAACTTTATTTATTGGCTTACTTTAAAAATAATTAGTATAAAGGGTTATACTGGATGTTAATAGGGAACATGAATGTTATTGTGCTCAATTATGAAGGGTATTGTATCTTTCTAATTTATCATAAATAAGAAAGATACATGTAAAGCCTAATACCCCTTTTCTCCTTGAGGGGTTGACTCTATATTATATAGTTGAGCTTATTGGATTTCCCTCTATGTCCTAGGCCCTCCAGCCTTTTTACTATTCAGCTATGTCTGGGTCATTGGTACAGTATAAAAATGTTAAAAAATTTATAGTAATTTATATATTTTTTATACTTACCAATGACCCAGACGGGGATGGCCCTCCCAGGAGTTGGGAACTCATACCTCCCTGCTGAGTACATAGCGCTGACCAGGCACTGCTTGCAAGAATGGTGATTGGCGCCAATTTCGGAACGTCCTTGACACTGCGCATGCGCAGTAGGGGCAAAGTATGGTGGTCCTTCAGGAGATGATTTCTTTTGGTTTTAGATGCAAATTTTGGGGATTGGGGGGCAAAATTTGTGTTTGGCCCTAGATTTTAAGAGTTAGCACCAGCTATGTCTGGGTCATTGGTAAGTATAAAAAATATATAAATTACTATAAATTTTTTAACTTTTTACCTATTTTTAGCTTGTTAGCACTATAACTTGAACAAATAACAATGGATTTCATGAATATTTGGTATATGAGACTTTTTTAAGAAGGTCTTGAATGCATTAAAAAATTTGTGCAGTTTGGGCATACCTACAGAGTTATGGTCCATAATTAGTTAATTTGTGGCTGTTTTCAGCTTGTTAGTGCAATAACTTGGACACATATTAATGAATTTGGTCAATATTTGATATGTGAAACTTTCTTAACAATGTCTTGAATGTGTTCGAAAACTCATATGGTTCTGCCATACTGAGTAGAGTTATGGACCTTAATTGGTTAATTTTTGCGTGTTCTCAGCTCATTAGCATTATAACGAACAAATAACAATGAATTTTATTTTCTTATAATGGCAAGCCTTATAGTATGAAAAACTCGACCTGCATATCAGCAATGAGAAATACTTGTTTCATCAAATCAAGTTATGGCTACCTCATAGCAGCCATCACTTGATTTTGTGATGAATTCCATAAAGTTCCTGTCCACCACTGGTGTACTGTTTAACTTTTGACCATCCAAAACCAAATTAGAAGTATACTCTGTTATATCATGTTGGGCAGAGTGTAGAGAAATGCATCAGAAAAAAACATTTTGTGTTAGATTTCAGAAAACATTGAGGCTAAGTAGGGCTTTGGATGAGTAAAACAGTTTGTCTTAATGTTCCGAGTCCATACAGGTTCCTGAAAGTGCTTAAAAAACCTTGAATTTTAACACTGAAATTCCCGCCCCTTGAAAGCACTTGAAAATAAGACTTTCTTTGTAGAAATTGTAGAAAATTCTTGAAAAATGTACTTTATCTACCATATCTTTGACTGAAACAGTCTAGCTCCTTTAACCCTTTACCCAACGCAGACGATTTCAAAATTTATTATTTTAAATATAATTATTTAAATTTTTTCAACAAATTTCAACAAAACCATATCATGTGACCCCTCTTTGGAATGAGCTCGTTCCAAAGAGGGGTCACATGATATGGTTTTGTTGAAATTTTTTGAAAAATAATATTTTTTCAGCTGCTGAATTTGCATATTACACGGGCGGATGCGGTCGATTCGTTGGGTAAAGGGTTAACTGTGTTATAACGGGCCTAATACTAATTTTTTTCTATTTTTCGCCAAACACCCTAAAATTAAGCAAGAATACATTGAAATTGAGTCCAGTGATGAACACCAAATATATGCTCTGCAATTGTGCAGACGACTGGGAAGATTTGCCTTAAAGTAAACTGTAGTTAACTAGCCTAGCAAGGTCAAAGTCATAGACAGAGGCCAACACATGGAATGAGCATGCCTTTTCGTGTTATGGCCATATCTTTTTAGTGAAGGTAGATATCATAATGGAATTTATACAACATATACAAGTTCCTACAATAGGTGGTGTGTCCAGTACAGAACTCAGTGACCTGCCAAGGTCAAGGTCACAGATAGATATCAGTACCATTGAATCAGCATGCACATCAACGTTTTCTTCTTCAGGCCATAATTTGTTAATATATCTGTATTTAATGTATCACAATGAACCTTGCACAAGATATGTACCACCACTAGGTGGTGTGTCAAGTACAAACTTCAAGCCCAATCCACCAGGGTTAATGTAACAGATAGAGGTCAGCACATGGAATCTACATGCACATCCAAACATTCAGGGCCTCTTGCTTAATGAAATATAAAAGGCATATGATGCTCTGCTAGCCGGTGTTCTTGTTTAAAATTCAGTGTGTTTTTCAATCTGTTTGAATTAGGGTTTAATATATTCTTTGGTTTTCTAGGAACCGGGAATGGGAATGAAATTACTCTCAGAACCGGGAACCGGAAAATATCCCGGGTAATATCAAACAAATTTACGAGGGTAACATGACGCATTTATTTTAATGATAATGAGCATATTTGATTGGCAATCTCCCATTTCCAAACGGAAAAGTTCTTTTCCTAAGATAAGTATGAAAACCCAAACCCGCTTCAATCTCGTCTTTATTTTCAGAATCACTCGCATTATCACCTCTACCTTCTCCAACATCAACACCCTCTTCACTGCCGTCACCAGTCTCCTCTGCTTCAAGCAGAGGAGACTGGTGACGGCTGTGAAGAGGATGTTGATGTTGGAGGAGGTAGTGAATAGTGATGGGGGAGCGGTGGCTCAGTTGGTAGAGGTGCAGGCTGCAAGCCGAGAGGTCCTCGGTTCAAATCCCACCTGCGGCAACCGTGTTGTGTCCTTGGGCAAGACACTTCACCCCGATTGCCTTCATGGGGGCACGATGACGCTGTGTACTGAGGCGTACTGCACGTCGATGGTGCGCATGTCTTCAACCAATCTAACCCTGCCTGTGCTGCGGTGCAGAGTTACAATGTTGGAGAGCTGACAGCTGCTCGTCGTTGCTCGGTGGTTCTCTCCGGGTACTCCGGCTTCCTCCACCCGTAAAACTGTCACGGTCACGATTAGCCATTGTGCATAAGTATGTGACCTTAAACACCAATAAATAAATAAATATAGTGAATAGTGATACTAATGATTCTGAAAACGAAGACGAGTTTGAACTTTGAAGCGGGTGAAGAAAATCTTGCTGTTGAAAGAGAGGGGTTGGGGGTTGAGAGTTACAGTGATTTGTTGAAAATGGTTCGTCAGGAATTGGGGCAGTAAAAATTTCAGACGTGGAAGGATGGACGAAATCCTACAAAGTTTCAATTCAGAAAACTTCAATTCAATACACAAACATTGCCACGCTTCATTCCCGGCTCCGTGCTGTAGTTTTCCCGGGTATCGGGGCCGGCTTTCGGAATCGGGAACCCGTGGATTCCCGTTTCAGGAATTAAACCCTAGTTTGAATAAATATTTTGCATATTTGTTTACACCGGAAACAGTAACCCATGGTCACAGGTTTTTAGATACCCTAGACTTAAGGTCCTTTACATTTGTATCTTCAAAATTTTGTTAAAGCTGCCTTTCTTTAAATAATGTTACAGGGTTTGGTAGCCTCTTAGCCAGATACTATTCTTAAGATTGAAATCTGAAACTGGTGTTTTCATCTCCAACATCAAACTTAGTTCAGGTATACCAGGATTGGTAATCAATGCCTATAGTGTGAGTCATCTAAAGTGGGAAAGACAATAATAAGTGATTAAACTTGTATTTATATTATTGTTGTGGTCACAATATAGCCACAGTGTTCAAAGTAACCTAAAATCACAATAAACAATAATTGAAATATAAAATAGAACCTGTCTTGAGAGACCGCCCTTTGGGCCACACAAAGACAGGTGGTCTCTCATAACAGGTTTCGGGCTTTCTCAAGTCGGTGAATAACCACCCACAAATTTCAGAAATGGAGAAGAATGGATTTTTGTAATTACTTTGTAGTTGTTCTTTTTTATGAAGTTTTTGTAACAAATTGAAATGGACTGTTATAAAAATTATAAAAATAAATTAGTGTTGAAAATCTTCATTGAAGATTTTCAACAAAAATTTATTTTTATAATCCTATCTGTCACATTTCAGGTATGTATGAAATTGTTTATTCAGCAATAATCCTAATCTTTTCACAGGGGTCTTATAAAAACATCTCAGTCTTTAATGAGTTATGTAACTGAATAGCAATTGAAACCCAATTAAGAGCTTTTAATACTTTTAATTATTTTAGTATAACCACAATGGATTTTCCAATTCCAGAACAGGTAAAAAGTTTTTGTCATGGTTTCAGTCTTCAAAGGGGTGGTCTCTCAAGACAGGTCCATTATGGCATAAAAATACAAGTTGGTACCAAGTCACAGTGGTCTCTCAAGACAGGTGGTCTCTCAAGACAGGTGGTCTCCCATAGCAGGTCCATTATAGAGTAAAACTAATCGGTGCCTGGCAGATGTGGTCTCTCAGACAGGTGGTCTCTCAAGACAGTGGTCTCTCAAGACAGGTTTTACTGTAATTATAAATATATATTGTCACCATTATATTTATGTACAAAATGTTGTATCAGAGTCAGTTTATTGCTTCTAAGACCATATCTCGATGTGTCAATGAATTGATGTAACAAGTTAAAAGATTCTGTACTGAATGTTTAATTGTGAAATTGGATGTAGAATATTTAACCATAAATATTAAATGTAATTATTTTCAGGTTCATACTGTATTGCTGGTACAAAATATCCCACAGAATATGAGTGTCCTGCTGGAACATATAATAACAGGACACATGGTGATGATATGTTTGATTGTTTACCTTGTACAGGTAATATTATTAATCTGTAAAAATAAAATAAAAGTAAAAATTTGTTTCCTCTTTTCATCAAAACATCTCTCATCAAAGTGACAGCAGTCGAAACACTAAATGATGGCTTGTGATAATGTATTTTTCCATTTAATATTGCTTTTTATCATGTGACATAAATACTATTAAATAACACCTTTCATTGATTTGATTGATCGTTTTTGAAGCATAACTCCCTGATTGTTTATTATTAATTTTGTTCAGAAAGAGATATAGGTTGTTTGCAATGCACTGTAAACATCACATCATCATAGTAAACAATTTGGTGGCCAGATTTTTAGCACTTGAAGCTCTAATTCCTACTTGGATCACTTTTTACTGGGCAAAAAATGGTACCCGCACATGCTGTCTTTTGGCAAATTTGTAAGTTACATTTCAAGTACCTTGGCAGTGGTTTCAAGGTAAGCCTGGCCGTCTATCTAGGCAGCCAGACCTGCCCAGAAACAACTGTTCACTCAGAAGATGTAGACTATCAAACTACAGTAAACATATATAAAATTATTCAGAACTTTGAGGGTTAAATAGCAGTTGAATTTGAAACTACTTTGTTTCGAGGGTTTGGATAAAACAATCACATGTTGTGAATCAACTCAGTGGTGTCCACCATGGGCACCCTGGGAAGTGATGCAGTGCTTGTTTACTGTAATAAGCAAGCTCTGTTTAACTGATAAAATAGGACCCAATCACTAATGCATGGGGTGGAAAGTCCTCCAAAATGGGGCAACATGGGTATAAATGATTAACTAAACTTGACTTTATCTCCATGTTGTGGTCACATTTGGCCACTGTGCAGAAATATATGTGACCTTAAACACCAATAAATAAATAACCCAGTGGTGTTAACTAGGAAGTTGTAATTCTTTCCACTTAAACCTTCACTAACACGATAAATCTACTTTTTCCACGAAATGGTTACCATATGATATACAGAATAGGGTATTCATGTTTCTCTCAAATGATATTTTGAAATTTTCTATTTTGTGTTTCCAAAGGCACTGCAAAATTTAAAATTCTAATACTCATTTAAAAAATATCAAATGGGAGAAACACTCATTATGTATCCTTTATATACAACTTGAATTGCTCCTTTTTCCAAAATTTTCATAACAGCTTTTTGTTTTTTCATAATTTATTGTCAAATAGTGACATAGAGCATGGGTTTAACCTCGGAACGCCGTCCCTCTAATGTTTATACAAGGGGATGCTCAACAGTTGATTAAAAGTCAGTATGTTTGTTTATTTGTTTGTTTGTTTGTTGAGGTGTTTGATACTTTTTTCTTTGATTTAATGAAAGCATAATTTCTGATTACATATCAGCGTATATTATATAAATCCCTCACTGATTCTAAATTCCAACTAGTTTACAATGGCAAATGCTCAATTTGATGTTAGATTTATTCCCAATAGACGTGGAGGTCAAAATTTAGTATATGAATGATATAAATTTTGTATAAAACACAAGAAAAATTCTCGAATCCACTGGAGATGTAGCCAACAAAATTGTCCAGCTACAATAAACACAGCAGATGGTCTCATCGCAAGTTATCGCAACATACACAACCTCCCAGCAGATAGAACAAATATTGCTGTCCAGACAGTCTTGCAAAATATGAAGGAACGAGTTAAATGCTGGATGAAACCATGTTAATTTTCTCAACTACGGACAATCTTTATCATTTATCTGCTGCTGATACATATTTCTGTGATGGAACTTTTGACAAATCTCCAGAACTGTTCTACCAACTATATTCAGTGCATGCATTTGTGACTGATAAAATGTGTCCTTTGGTGTATGGACTTCTGCGTGACAAAAAGCAGGCAACATATAGACGCTTCTTTAGTGCAATAAAGGAGAAGGCAGCAGAATTGAATATTCCCCTAGTGCCGTCAAAAGTAGTGACCAACTTTGAAGTAGCGGCCCAGAATGGCTCTTCAGAAATTTTCGACTGTGAAATTAAAGAATGTTCATTCCATTTTCATCGGGCTGTGTGGCACAATGCGCAAAAGTGTGGTTTGCAGCAGGCTTTTCAAAATGATGAACAAGTTAATCTTCTTGTTCGGCGGGCATGTGTTTTGCCTTTTGTGCGCCTGTGTGACATCGAAGACGTTTGGCTGAATGCTTTGGAGGAGTCAGATCAAGAGAATCCTAACGAAGCTAAATTTTGTGATTATGTTACTGAACAGTGGTTGGAGAGTGGTGGGAGAACTATGTGGAACCACTTCGAGACAGATGGTGCATGTACTACAAACCATCTTGAGGGGTGGCATGGAAAACTGAAAAGATTGGGTGCTAGCCATCCCAATATATACAAATTTATAGACATGATAAAAAATGAGCAAGCATTTGTGGAGGCAACAATCATTCAACTCGCATCAGGAGGTTGGCTTGCACCAAAGAGAAAGAAATACCGTAGAGTGGAAAATATCATTTCAATGGAAAAAGGTAAACTTTTACAGGGACTAAAAACCCCCATTGAATATGCAGACAGTGTATCGAAAATGGTTGGACTTTAAAGGGTTTATTCATGTGTTGTGAATATGCAGACAGTGTATCGAAAATGGTTGGACTTTAAAGGGTTTATTCATGTGTTGTATAATAAATGGTGACCGTACGTTTTGGCCCAGACATTTGAGCCACGGACGTTTCGGCCTAGGACGTTTTGGCCACGGACGTTTCGGCCAATTGGAGATATTTCTCACAATATATGAGATTTTTCTATTATTATTTTTAATTTTTTTTACTTTATTTTTTTATTTATTTATTTTTTTTTTCTTTTGAATGTTCATTTTTTTTATTTAAAACATGAAAAGATTTTTCATAGGGATAGTTATAATCATTAACTATTATGTTTTTATAGTAATATTCCTTCAACCTACCTGTCAGCTTACTACATTTTATGTGTGTTTCCATAACTATTTAGCTTCAGCTTTTGATTATTAGCAGAATATTTCATTTAGGCTTCCTCTTTTGTCAGGGAGTGTTTTTACAGCAATTGGACTGGAGTTTTTGAGATCAATGAATTTTTAGGTCTCCTTGTGTTTTTGTAGTTAGAGCAATTGACAAGAAATTGTCCTTTTCTTTATACCTGCCTTATGTGGCTTCAAAGAGGGTTTGTTTTTTTATATAAATACTCCATGTTAGTCCTAACATGGAAATCATTACAACAAAAAGGGGTGGGAAAAAACTATGTGTTGAGGGACATATGTACACTTTGAAGTCAAGATCAGACAAGTATAAATCTGTAACATGGCGCTGTGTGAAACGTGACCCCCCTATCAACTGTACAGCTATCTTGAAAACAGATGACAATTATGAATGTCCAGTTTTGACGAAGGAGCATTCTCATTTATCTGACGAAATAGAAGTAGATATTTCTAAATGCAGACAGAACATGAAAGAGATGGCTAGTAAAACAAATGATAAGCCCAACCAGATTTTCACGACAATGCTTTCAACAGTATCTGAAGAAGTGAAAGCCTGTCTTCCAAATGCAGATGTAAATAAACATGTGCTGCGGAGAGCCCGAGCTCTTCATCGACCCAAAGATCCACAAACTCTACAGGAACTTGAAATAACTGGTGAGTGGAGCATGACTACAGGTTGCTAAATTTCTACGTGGTGTAAGTTACAATCTGCGTGGTGGTCAACCGAATATGTAATCTTGAATACAATGAAATGTGACATAATGAACTAAGAAAAATATATTTTTCTCTTATTATAAATGTAGCATAACAAACTGAGAGAACCTGATTTTTGATTGGTCAAATTCAACTAATTTTTTCCTGATTATCAAAAGCTATGAATTCTGTCGGTAAATAGAGTGTCAAGTAGTAACGAAGAAGACAGATCTTCTTTCCAGATTATACCTTATGCCCCTCACTTGAATGAGCTCCTTGAGCTTGTTTAAGTGTTGGTTAAAAGGTATCATTTGGATAGAAGACTCCCCAGACATCAACAACCATGAATTCTGTCCGTAAATAGAGTGTCAAGTAGTAACGAAGAAGACGGATCTTCTTTCCAGATTATACCTTATGCCCCTCACTTGAATGAGCTCCTTGAGCTTGTTTAAGTGTTGGTTAAAAGGTATCATTTGGATAGAAGACTCCCCAGGCATCAACAACCATGAATTCTGTCTGTAAATAGAGTGTCAATTAGTAACGAAGAAGACGGATCTTCTTTCCAGATTATACCTTATGCCCCTCACTTGAATGAGCTCCTTGAGCTTGTTTAAGTGTTGGTTAAAAGGTATCATTTGGATAGAAGACACCCCAGGCATCAACAGCCATGAATTCTGTCTGTAAATGTCAAATAACGAAGAAATGGATAGAAGATTCACCCATCAGTAAAAAATATAACTTGTTTTCTTCAAATACAATAAAAAATAATACATGTAGTGGACATAAGTGAATATTCTCCAAAATTGTGCTTACTTGTGCGATGTATTATAATTGTTTCATTACTTGTTTTTGTTATATTTTTATGATAACGTTCAATAAATATAAAAAATGGAAATGGTTTTTCTTCATTCCTAAATCACTTCCCCCTCTCCAACTCTTCCAGAGAAAACAAGAAAAAAAAATGTCAAAAAGTACCCTCAAATATATTTTGGCCGAAACGTTCACCCTGTCCAATATTTCTGGCCGAAACGTCCGTGGCCGAAACGTCCGGGCTGAAACGTCCGTGGCCGAAACGTCCTACATTCATAATAAATGTATTATGTTTATAAATTATTATTATTACTGAGACTAAAATATATGTGTCTTCATCACACTAATTATCTCGTTATCAGTTTAGAAACAGACTATTAATTAATCCCTATTGTTCTCCTACTACCTCGTCCGATGTATGAGAACAACAGGAGACGGCGTTCCGAGGTGATCCCAAAGCATGGACATGTCTTGATAACATTTCTGAAAAAGAATCAAGTTAATAGGTGTGTATAGGGCCTGTCCTACCTCAGAGGAGAGGTCTCTTAAGGTTGTATTTATAGTTTCAAGTATTTGATGACAGTGACAGAATTTCAGACTCCAGGAGATATTTTTTTTATTTTGCTGCTTTCCCCTTCACTTGAATGATTACTCTTATCCATCCAATAATGTAGGTAGAAAAAGCTCAATAATTAAACTTTATATTTATAGTACAGTATTTTTCCCATTTTAAACAGGGTTATTTTTCATTGAAATGTATAAAAGTCTGTCTTGAAATATCATAGCACTCACTCCCCCAAAACATATGGTTTGGGCCCATAAGTTACACATCCCATTTGTCACACAATCCAAATGTGTGATTAGTCACACAGTTTTGAAGTTAATAAAAGAGTGTTAACAACCTGTTACCCCTCGACAGATAATGATGTGTTATTACATGAGAAGCAATCAATTGAAGTTTGCTTTACTATAATCATCAATTAGTTTTATTTTTTTTTTTAAGTATTTCAAAACTCATACCTTGTTCACTCTGTACAAACACTATCACCTGAATGGCTTTTTGATTTGATTTGATTACTTCAGGCCGCTAGTACAATTTATATGGATGGAACTTTTTCAGCATGTCCATCTCTTTGGAACCAGCTGTATATATTACATGTTAGAAAGGGATCTACAACATTCCCTCTAGTATATGCACTACTTCCAGATCGACAAGCCAACACCTATATAGATTATTTAGATGTTTAAAGGCTGCCGTTGAAGATAAACTAAACTGTCAACTCCAACCTTCAATGGTGCAGACTGACTTTGAGATAGCTGCAATACAAGCCACACAGAGAAAGAGAGATTTTCCACACGCTGAAGTGAAGGGGTGCTTTTTTCATTACACTCAAGCCATCTGGAGAAAAATTCAAGAAACATAAGATTGGGTAAGGCGAGCAGCAGCTCTTCCCCTTTTACCCATTGAAAAAGTACAAGATGCATGTTTGGAAGTCATGGATTTGACACCTGAAGGCCACAATACAGCCCAGTTCAACGATTACATGGTAACAACATGGGTGGATGATGATGCCAGATTCCCTATTCCATTGTGGAATCATTTTACAACAGCTGGTCCACGGACAAACAATAATTTAGAAGGCTTTCACCACAGAATAAACAGGTCTATACCTCATCATCATCCCAATATCTAAAGATTTGTTGAAACAATAAAGAAAATATAGAAGTAGCTGAAAGAGCAAAAATTTTACAATTGCAAATGGGTGCAGCCCCTCCTCAAAGGAAACGCGTGTATAAAGAGATGGACAACAGATTGATAAGACTGAAAGAACAGCTGTTGAAGCATGAGAAAAATGATATGGACTTTCTCGATTGTGTCGGCCATTTGTTGAAACTAGGCTAATATGTAAAATAAAATATGTATCGAAATATTTCATTCCATTAGACTGTAGCTATTTATTTCATTATATTTTGTCGCTATTTATTTATCTGTTTTGGGTTTTTTTTTTTCATTTTATAATTAAATTAATTTTATTGATTAATCCATTCTGTCAGGTTAATTTGTTATATATTATCTCTCTTTATTTATCTGCTTTGTCAATCACTATTTATTATCTTGTGTATTTAAAAGATTCCGTTTCATTATTATTTTCATTTATTTTATTTTTCATTGTGTGTTTTCTCTATTTATTTATCTGCTTTTTGTTTATCATTGTGTAATATTATTATGTGTAGTCCAAATATTGTATCAGGTTAATTTGTTGTATTGTGTATTTGAAAAATTTCATTTCGTTATTATTTTCTTCATTTATTTATCTGCCATGTTGCATATTTATTAGCAATAAACATCAAAACCCATTTAATTTGCTTTTTTTTTTAAATCTCCTGATGATGGAAATGGTCACTGAATGAAATTAATTCAGAACAGACCATTAACACCAATAATAGGTGTGCAAGGGTGGTGTTTATATAGTCATTTAGACTGTGTGACAAATGGGATGTGTAACTTATGGGATGGTACCAAACATATAACCCTTTGTTCCCCTCAAATCACAATTTGAAGTTTTGTTTATTTTTCTGTTTATTTTTGAAATCTCAGTTTATGATCCCACACCGACAATTTTGCTGGAAGCCACTATCAGGGATTTAAAATAAAATGCAGAGAGCAGTGCAAAAGCCAACATTTTCTTCACTTGTGTTTCATATTCATACAAATGCAAATAATATTTTGTTAATATAAAATTTGTTCTATTACAAATTATTGGAGAATGCCTGCTTGCACTTTCCAATAATTTGTAATGAAACAAATTTTGATGAACAAATTCAGACCATCAAAAATAATCTAGCCCTCAACCAGTTAAGTGGTGATGAGCTACATTGTTTTATTAAGGGGTGATGAGCTACAGAACTGTCATTACAATTACAAAAGTCGGCAAAAATTCCTACTGGATCTGGTCAGAATTATCTGTTTGCTTCTTGGACACCACACTGCCAAATATCACCTGTCAAAGAAAAATAGGAAGCAGAAGAAACAATGTGATATCACCACATCTCAGATGTGATTTTCATTTGTTGTTTTTGATTCAGTCTTGATTTTACCATTTTTTTTATGAAAATCTTGATCCACTAGTGTTTACCCTTCACCCAACACACACAATACCAAAATTTATTAATTTAATTATTGTTTTTTTTTTTTTAAATTAAAAAAAAAATCAACAAAACCATATCATCTGACCCATCATTGGAATGAGCCCATTCCAATGACGGGTTACCCATTCCAATGACGGGTCGCATGATATGGTTTTATTGAAATTTACGAAAAAAAAAAATTTCAACTGCTTAATTTGTAAATTACACGGGTGTGTGCAGCCAATTTGCTAGGTAAATCACATTCTGATTAAGAAAGAGCTTTTGGCAATCACAGTACTGTATGCCTTTGAAAGATAAAAGAACTTTCATCCTTCAGGTAAAAAACATTTTTATCCTGTCATCATCTGTCATTCTGTCATCAGCTGAGTTAGGAAAATATTTATTTATTTATCTGGGTTGAGTTTAATGACATTTTCAAAAGCCAGGGTCATATTGCATCACACAGTGTTATGGATGGAGGAAGCCAGAGTATCTGGAGAGATATATCAAGCTGCAGCATGTAACTTACTAACTCCACATAAGGAGTATAAATTTTTTTTTAAGGCATACAGTACAGTCACTGTGGACTGGTCAAAATCCATGTGTGGGCAGTGATGTCCATGCATGCATTTACCAGATAATAAAAATCATCAGGAAAATTTTAATTAATGAAGCACTGGGTTATACCCGGCGCTTCATTAATTAAATTTTTGATGATTATTCCTATAATTAGTGTTTGGAATCTAATACTATTGTGTCCATGGAAATATTGCGAACCCGTGGAAAGTGACGAGTCCACGGCAATCGTTCCGTACACCTTAGCACACTGCACCACCATGCTCTCACTTAGGAAAAAGTTAAATTGATATTTCTTATGCATACTGAGATGATACAGTCTCAATCATCGACTATTTATATTTTAGCTGGAAAGTATTGTGAAGGTGATGGATTGGCAGTGCCAACAGGTGACTGTGCTCCAGGTTGGTATTGTTCTGGTGGAGCATTTGTTGAAAAACCATCCGAGAATAATACAGAATCAGACTACAGTATTAACAGCACCTGTCCCATTTATTTACTCAATTCTACAGGAGGAATTTGTGAACCAGGTAATATATTGTGTTATAAAGCTCAAAAGGTATATTTTGAGGATATTTCTTTTTTCTCTGGCATAAATAAGTTTTGTTTGTAGTTTTTGGTGAGGAAACAAACTTTTGTTTTATGAGCCTGATTTGCAGATCAGAAGTTATTTTGTGATCAGATAACAAATTAGGATTTTTTTATGAAGTTCTTAAGGTAAAATTGAATTATCTGAACCCATACGACTTCTGACATTTACACAAACAACATCCTTTTTATTTCAGGAATTATCTGAATCCATTAGACTTCTGACATTTACACAAACAACATCCTTTTTATTTCAGGTTATTTTTGCTCAGAAGGTAGCGATAGACCAATTCCTTGCCCATTAGGTAAATACTGTGCCGATTATGATCTCGATATGCCATCAGGAGATTGCTATGCTGGGTATTTTTGTAGTGGAGCTGCCAGTATACCTAATCCTGCTTCCTGTTCCAAGGGTCACTACTGTCCAGCTGGAACACAAGCAGAAGAACCATGTTCTCCTGGAACTTTTGCAGGTAATTCTATAACACACTTATTTCATGCAGTACAGTTGCCATGGACAGTGATGTCCACATATTTATTTACCAGGTAATAAAAATCATCATCAAAATTTTAATTAATGAAGCACCGGGTACAACCCGGTGCTTCATTAATTAAATTTTTGATGATTATTCCTATAATTAGTGTTTGGAATCGAATAATATTGCATCTGTGGAAATATTGCCTACTCATGGAAAGTGACCAGTCCGTTGTGAATCATTGTTATAATTGTTTCTCTTTTGTTTCTTTACTTTACCATTATTTTCTCATTTATTCTGACAGGCATTTTGAAATTTGTATATCTTTAAATTCTTTGAATGTCACCATTGTTTATTGCACATAAAAGGTGTCATGATGGTGGTATCTGGTTGAATAAGCATTGAAATAAATTAAGCATTTTAGCTTTCGGCACCTTGTTAAATTACAAAAATGTCCAGAAGGAATTTACTCATAATGCAACAAGGAATTTAACCAATTCATTCTTGATTGACAGAGCTACATGAGCTATTTCAGACATGATTGAAATGGTTAACTCTCTGTTATCTGATTTTGAAATATTAAAATTCTAAACTTCAAAATTTTCCAAAAATACACCTAAGAATTTAATGCATCAATGGAAATAGAGAACTTATAGCTCCATCCCCCAAAATAAAAAAAGACAGTGAAAGCAGTAAGTAGTGCATAAATAGAATTAACAGCTGTTTGGTGATTTTCAGCAAGACAAAGAATTTCAGTAGGAGTTTTAAACATATTCACAAGTACGAAAACCACAATAAAATTTGGAAAGTGAGTATTCTGAACTGGATCATGTTTTTTTGGTATAATAAAAAATTTATTACTGAGCTTGAAGGAGAATATCCAGGGTCATGGTGGGATGTGCCCCCCACCAAACCCCCTCCCCAACCAACCTCTCCCAATCCCCTTCAAAATCTTCAGCAGTTGGAAATTCTTAGATTGGAAAATTCTTATTGGAGGGATGGGGGTGCAAATGCTTTTCTCAAAAGTGGGATGCTCTGCAGCCAGAAATGAAAATTTCATTTTTATAGCGTCTTCATACTATTTTTATGTTGTTGATCAATTGCATAATGTTAACTCCTTGTATGCTCCTGGCGGATATTCCTTCCCAGGAGAGAAAATCTCTTGACACTAGAATAAGTATAATTTGGACAATCAATCAGTGATTTTATAGTTGAATTTTCATGAATTTTTCATAAAATCTGGATTTTATCAAAAATGATTTTAGAAATACACAGCAGGTTAAGTGTTTAGGTATTTTATCACATAATAAGTGCTGAAGTATTGGAATAAAGCCTAATAGCTAAATTTAGGCTTTATACCTATGCTGCAGCAGGGTTTCCACTAGGGTAAAAATGTTGGGGTGGTAATTTGGAGAGGCTGGGGCAACCAAGAGTCATCGTGGTAGGAAAATTTTAAATTTCGAGGTCTCAAAATCCCATTTTGCTGCATTTCAGGGATATTTTGAGTTTTTTCCACACCACTATTTATGTAGTTTTCACATTCCGTGAGCCGATGATTGTAGAAGAATAAGGACCAATGAGGAGAAATTCAGGTGAAAAATCATTCATACAGATTACAATACTTACTGACAATACAGGTCCTTGGTAGCATGAACGATCCAGTTCAACAACGATTTTGTGTACGGGGGTGTCAACAACCGTTGTATGTCACAACAGTTTACTCGGAAGTGATCATGCAGAAATCAAAAAGCATGCAGTTGTGACATCAGTCACTGATTAACTTGAAGTTTGCTGATGCTGTCATTCACTGTTGCACGACCTGAACATGGTCTTTGCAAACTTGGAGAGTGTCATTGATTGATCTCTGACTGACATTTGTGTATAATTTTACAATGCGTATTCTGCTCTTGTTTGGCGTAACCCATGATTATTATCGCCGAATGTGTTGTGTTGGTAGCATTGAAAGTTTTATTTCTCATTTCTCCCGATGTCAAACTTCTTTTAGCCATTTATATCAACTATGGAATGTGCTGTTAGGGGAATTTAGGGCAAGGGGAATGCTGTCATTCAGGGGATCCCAGGTCACCCCAGCTGAAACTGTGACTACAAGTAAGAAGCATTTTGGTACTACTTAATCTCTGTGACCCATGACCTTTGATATTCACGATGGGAAAAATTGATAACTCTGTTCCACTTGCCTGACCTACACTACAATAATACTGCTGATTTAGGCTACATGCATACCAACTTGGTGTATTTTCTGAAACCAATTCATAACATTAAGGAAACACCATCACGAATGTATTGCCAGGGAGAAAATAATCATAGAAATGCTGTATTTGTATATAAATTTTTTCATATTAAGAAGATCATGCAATTTCTGTCACCCTCAATCCTATTGTCAATTTATATTGCCACCAGAACCATCCCATTGATACAAGGTGATGACTTGGGTTGATGGAGGTTGGAATTCACAAGCTTTCTGTGATCACCAGAGGCTCGTATGTTTAATTCTTAATTGTAAACTTTATATTTTGCTACACAATACATTTATTCTGTATTTAGTGGAAATCATTTAAAAGAATGTACATTTTGAAATATCCTTTTGACTACTGTATTACAGATTTTGTTGGAGGAGTAAATGTGACAGATTGTATCACATGCACACCAGGCAGTTATTGTCAGGAGTATGGATTGGCAACACCCAATGGACTGTGTGATGCAGGTTATTATTGTCCTGGCGGACAAGACAATGCCCGTCCTAGTATATATGCCTGCAGTCCTGGTCACTTCTGTCCATTGGGTAGCTGGAATGAGACTGGCTGTCCATCAGGAACCTACCAGCCACATTGGAAACAATATGACTGTGATGTTTGCCCTGCAGGATCCTATTGTAAAGCATTTGGCAAGTATAGTTGATACGACTTGTTTTTAGTAGATTAGGCTGCAATTCTGTTATGTTTTTTATGTATAGCCTTAAATGCTGATGTGATATTAAGCACCAATAAATAAATAAATAAATAAATAAATAAATAATTTAGTTTATGTAGTATCATCTAAGTCTTTTATATTTTAATTCAAATTTAATGCACAAGTATTTCCATAAAACAGTCATTGATCATTCACTCAATGGTGACACATCACAATTTGAACTGGATTGAATGAGATCCCTAGGTTTGATTATGAGTAAAAATAACACATTTTTGTCATCTGATTATACAGATATTAAAATTATATCTGATACATTGGAACCATGTTAACCCTTAGAGCCTCAGATTAATTTTATGTCAATAAATTCTGTATAGAAATTTACAAAGCTGCAGATGATTTAACAGTCTTTCTTCATTATTGTTGGCTGCCTGTACAGGCAGCTAACAATAATGTAAAAACACTGCCAAGGCAAATGCATCCAACCATGAAGGTCTCAAGGTAGAATACACATGGCACAATTTTTCAGAGCCATATAAAAGGGGAAGTTTGTGGCTGTATGGGGACTTACCGGTAATTGAATTGCCATTTTGCCAGTGAAAAATACACAATTAACAAGAATACAGTTAACAGAAATTTGATTGTTTTCTTGATTTCTAGTGATGAACTGACCATTTATTCTATTATTGTGTTGGATGCACTCTGTCAGATAGGTCTACAAACAAGTGGAATTCAGTGGTTGTCTGGATAATTCTTTGATAGATTGCAGGATTGTATTATTCAATTAACAGAAGTCTGCTCTATAATCTGGGTGTGGTAAACTGGTCAAATTGGTACTGAAGGTATTATAAATGGTTTGGCATTTGAAAGTTACATGCAATTATCAGGGTTATTCAATTAAGTTGAATCAAATTTCAGTTAAGTTGGGGTCACTGTACTGCCTTCTAAATACTGACAAATTCTGGTTAGATAATCAACTGAAGGGCAGTTCAAGGACTTCATTTCTTCCCATCAATGTTTTTATCTGCAGTTCCTTCAGCAAGGTTCACTCTGTTGAGTGTTAATTTACCTAATTAAACTAAAAAATTTGATTTGGCCACCTTATTTGGCAATGAAAATTTTCGATTGACTAAACTTTTGGCACTAAACTGATCCTTGAAAATGTGAGGTGTATCTACTGCAATAGTGAGTGGAATGGTTAAAAGAGACAAAAGAGTTATTCTATCACTTGCCATAAAATGAAGCTGACAATTAACCCATTGTCCAATGCACAAGATATCAAAATTGTTATTTTTTTTTAAATTAAAAAAAAACATTTCAATCAAATCATATGAGATCCCTCATTGAAACGAGCTCAACGAGCAGATTCCAATGAGTGTTCACATGAAATGGTTTTGTTGAAATTTTTTGAAAACTTTTTTTTTTTCAACTGCTCAATTTGTAAATTACATGGGGGGATGCGGCCAATTTCTAAATAATAGGTTAAGGTAGAGACAATAACCAATTTTCACAAAACAATCCTCATAATTGTATCAATATAGTTGGCCTGGTTGGCTACCCAACCTTAGAGACATGACTGATCAGTGCTATTTGCAAAAATCACCATTCAAATTTAATTAATTTTGAAAACATTGGTTATACCCCTTTATTGGACTGAGCTGATTGAGCTTGTTCCACTTGAGCTCTGTTTTTTAGGGAGAAAAATAAAAAAATTTAATTATTCAAGAAATATTTTTTCAAGTCTTATCTTCTATTCATGTTAGGTAAAGAGTTAAGCCATTTCAAGCATCTGTTTAGCCACAACAGTATCCAGACTGACTAGATATTTGGCTCCAAACTGTTTCTGGTCGGAGTGAACACAGTCCTGTAGATGAAAGTGCGTGACCAATAAAATAATAACATGCAGAACAGCAGTCACAAAAGCTGACAGATAATTTTGACTCCATTGGAACAGAGTTGTGATCCAGCACACTTGTAACTAGGATTCTATAACAGGGGCTGGCCTAGTCAGTTGGGAGGGGGGTGGGGGGGGGGGACAAACATGATATTTGGAATTGGAAGGCCATTGTGGAAGAGATAATGCCTGGAGGTTATTGGCTAGGAGAAAAATTTGCAAAGTTCGGTGCTCTAAGAGTGAATCTGAGGCATTTCTAATGCATGTTGCCCTGTAATGGAGACCATTTTAAGGCTCAGTGTTAATGAATGCTGCATTGAACCAATATTGGGGTGGGGAGGAGCAAACATTTTAGGGGGGCACTTTTAAGGCTCTATGGATACCATTTTAGGGCTCTGTGTTACCTGAATGTTGCATTGGTCCAAAATTTGGTGGGAGTGAGGGCAAAAAAATTAAGGGGGCAATTTAGGGCTCTATGGAGACCATTTTAGGGCTCTTTGTTATGTGAAAGTTGCATTGGGGCAATATTTTATTTCGGGGAGGGGTTGTGGGCAATGAAAATTCTATGCCACTGAAATCCAGTCAAAATTCTCTGTCTGTCACAGTATAGAATCTCACCTGTTGAAAAAGAAATTCAAGAACATCAAATCTAAGATGTTGTTTTTTCATACTTTTTTATGCAGTCTTTGTTTTACACTATTTTAATTAAAAGTTACAATCTTGGGAAAGTGTGTTGCGATCGGATCGGGATCTGAAAACAAAAAAGACAGCTTTTGTGATCTCAGTACTGTATGTGTCCAAGTTACCAAATTAATAATTGAGCGATTGTTTTATTGTTACAGGAGATTATGAAGTACTTGATGCAGAGAATATGACTCTTAGTGGGAACTATTCAGGTCGATATAGAAGCTATCGGGGTGTATCCATACCATCTGTATGTCCTGAAGGATCATACTGCCCTGAAGGAACCAAGGATGCCACTGAATATCTGTGTCCAGCAGGAACTTACAGCAACAAGACTGGTCTCTCAAACTACACACAGTGTACAGCTTGTGATCCTGGTTCATATTGCAGTGGAGAAGGTGAGAGTTCTAATCCTTCTATTATTTGTTCATCTCTGTTCGTCAGCATTTGTTCAGGTCACTGAAAGTGTTTGAATTTTAACTGTTTACCTCATACAAATTCTACCTGAAAAAAAATGATTGAACAACTAAAAACTATAATTTTTTTCCTCGGAGACATAGCTTATTTCCTCAGAATGTGGAATGGGCTTCATGAGAGTAATCCAGTGAGGTATTATGAACGATGTTTTTTGAGGAAAACATTAAAAATAATAATAGAGTTTTAATGGCGATGTTTGTTATGTCCATTATGCGAGGTAAGGGGTTAAAATTGAAATTCTAGAACCTTGAATTCATTGAAGAATGTGTTTGTGTGTTTTTTTTCGCAGAGAGCTTTCCAACTGGAATAATGCATACACTGGCACTGATCCTTGGAATGCATTCCCAGAGAGCTTCCAAACTGGAATAATGCAGGCACTTGACATTGGTCCTTGAAATGCTCACCCAAAGAGGCGAATAATACAGACGCTTGACACTGATCCTCGGAATGCTCACCCAGAGCTGCCTAAGGATCAGTGCAAGGTATAGGTAATTTTGGTTTGGAATATACATGTATGAACAGTTTTAACTGAGAGATTATTAAAATAATTTTAGGCAGAGCTCCTGGAAAGTGCTTGAAACTTCATGAAAAAGGCTGTGAAAGGCATGTTTTTTTTTTCTCCAAGCACTGTTCGAACCCTGATTGTGAATGTTTGTCATCCATTGTTTGTTGGGCTTCAGTACTCTTTCACCAGCCAGGATCATACGTTGAACAGCTTAATGGGGGAAGGAAGCCAGCATACCCTGTGAGAAGCAGCAAGCAGAGGTGCATGTAATTGTCAGATTCTCTAACGTTGATTCTGCAAATGCAGGTTTAGCATTGTTTGAAGCAATGTGTACCATGGACGTGCAGTATGGTTTAACACACTTTACTTCCTCTTGGACAGTCCAGATTAAGTATCTTGCCCAAAAACGTAGTGCAGATGATGCAGGTCAAGAATGATCCGACAATCTTTGGATTTCAAGTCTGGTGTTCTAACCAGTGAGCCACCACACCCCTACCCCCCATCCCCACTCCAGTCATTCATAGTGAACATCATACTCAAAATTTGTTCACCATATCTGATGGGCTAATCATAACAACCTATTAATTGAGCATAGAAATTTTTTTTCATTTTTGGAATTCACCGAAAAAAACCTCTCCACAATCCATTCCAATGAGAGATCATAAACTGAGTTTAAATGGCTTTTTGGGAATATTACTGGCTGGTTTTGACCATTACATTGGAAAAAGAATTGTTATAGATGAGAGGCCTTAATTTGTCAATATTTTTCCCACTGTACCCTATTGCCCAGACATAGCTGGTGCTAACTCAAAATATCGAGGGCCAAACACAAATTTTGCCCCCCAATCCCCAAAATTTGCATGCAAAACCAAAAATTAGAAGTCCTATCTAGCCCTCCATACATTTACTCTCCACGCATGCGCAGACACCAGGAAGTAACCGGAATTGGTGCCAACCTCATTCTTTGTTTGGCCCTCTGTAAGATAACAACAAACTGATTTCTGTGTATTTAAATCTCAGTTTATAATGATGCCAAACACAAATCAATGGTTAATTTGGTGGATCCAAGGACACAACTGGATGAAGGAAGGAAAAAACGGTGGTTTGAATTTTCAGGGCTGTAATTTTATAATATTATTAAAAATTAGTTCATGTTCCCCAATTTCAGGACATGGGCCTGATGTCATCATTGTTGATAATGATTTTTCCACTGTTTGTTAAGTATTCCTTCCCTGCCCTCCCTTGATCCCCCCCAGTTAAATTCCCAAGCTCTTTGGCTTGTTTTATTGAAAGTTTTGGGAGTTGAACGTGTTACACAGAATGTTTATTCTGTATAGATAGATAGATAGATATTTTATTTAACGGCATATTTTTAAGTACATGTAGTTGCATTTCTTACAATGTGTAATACATATACAGAAGTAATAATCTATACCGTTGGGAGGTGACATAGCCAGATTGGCTGTCTTCCTGTCATTCCCGTAGTACATCCCATAAAACACTGACTACATGATCTGCGTCTTAGGCGTTGGTAGAAATGATCTGAGGACAGTTATGTGTAAATTTTTAACACTCCAGACCTGGTGACCTTCCACATTACTGTATAGATGGACGAGATTTCCAGATTCATTAATGAAATTTAACCCCTTCGGATTAAATTGGAATCCAATCCGAAGGTGCAGGGACAGATATCCACACAAGCCACATACATTAATGTAGCCTATGCGGATGCCTATCACTACCCCTGCGGTTCAAATTACAATCGTGTTATAATTACCAGACCCGACTGGGAGGAGGTTGATTTTAGAAAAATATGATACGGTTCGAGTACCCAACATCAATCAAAAACGTAGTATGAACCATATTATACATACTACGTCCCAGGTTTTTCGACAGTTCAAGGCAGTTAGATTGCCGATTTGCAAACCCTACTGTGGAGTGCAACAGTCAGGGCAATATGGGTTGTCACATCGATAGCTATCTTGATATGAGGACAAAAGTTTTGTTGTTAATTTATTTTTAAATTCTTTCCTATTTTCTATATTTCGTAATCCAGGTTCCAATTCATTCCAAATTTTGGGAAGGGCATATGCAGGCAGCCTGTCTAATGCTTTTGTTCGGGTTTTCTCAATACGTACTAGACCTGTTTGTCTTGTATTCATGTTTTCTCGGGCAGTGGGAAAGGTACAATAGTGTTCGAAAGAATCCGGTAGATTTCCATTTTTCCAGTCAAACATAAATAGGCAGGCATGTAGTTTGTACAAATCAGTGACTTTCAGTATCTTATCTTCTACAAATAATGGGTCTGTATGAGAATTAAACCTTTTATTATTTAATATTCTAAGTGAGCGTTTCTGTATTTTCAGTAGTTTATTGATTCCTCTCGAATTTCCCCATATCTGAATACCATACACCAAATGACAGTGGACCAAGGAATAATAAAGCATCTTCATGACATGCTGTGGTAATAGTTTTTTTGCCTTGTTCAGAGTATAATTTGCCCATCCAATCTTAGAACATATTTTTGATATATGTGTTTGATAAGATAAGTGTTCATCAATATGTATACCTAAAAAGTTCAAGGATTTCTCTTCTTCATTTAAACCCATCCTTTTTAGGTTTTTACCATTCATAAGGATATCAGGATGTCTGCAACTATTAGCTTTGTGGTTTGGGTTAATAATAATGTATTTGGTTTTATTGGCGTTCAGGGCGAGTTGATTTGCAGAACACCACTCATATATTTTATTGAGTTCATGATTAAAATGGTCAGCTATGGAACTGGATTTGGGGGCTGAGTCCAGAGCAGTTGTGTCATCCGCAAATGACAAGAGGTTGAGAAATGTAGAACGACTGATATCATTTATGTATAATAAGAATAAGGTCGGCCCAAGAACTGAGCCCTGAGGAACTCCACACGTCAGTTCTATCAGTTCAGACCTTTCTTCACCATGTTGTACATATTGCACTCTATTCGAAAGGTAGCTTTTAAACCAACAATTACTAATGCCTCTAAATCCATATTTTTCCATTTTGGTTATCAAGATGTTGTGGTTTATCGTATCGAATGCCTTGGATAGGTCAAGGAATGTCGCTAATGTATTGTTTTTACTTTGCTTGTTATTTTCCGAACCTACAGATTTCAGTAATTGCATTACTAAATGTATGGTAGAATGATTTTTCCGAAATCCATATTGATGTTTATATAAGATATCAAATGTTTCAAGATATTTCATGATTCTATTGCCCATGAGCTTTTCTAATACTTTAGACAAAACTGGTAAGATACTTATCGGCCGATAATTATTAAATACATGCTCATCTCCAGTTTTAAAAATCGGAATAACTCTCGCTATCTTCATCCTATCAGGGACTATACCGTACATAAAAGACAAGTTAATAATGTGAACTAAAGGAAGAGCTATTGTGTTAATTGAGTGTTTGATGAGGTTTGAAGTAATGCCATCACTATCCTCAGTATTTTTGGATCTAAGTGAATTGATAACGGCAACTACCTCGTATTCAGTTGTTGGAGTTATGTAGAAACTGTTTGGTTGATTATTATCCATGAAGTCCAGGAAGCTTTTTTGAGGTTTATTTATTTGTTCGCTAGTGCGTTTTCCTATGTTTGCAAAAAAGTTATTGAATTCCTGGGCTATTTCATTTGGGTTGTTTATTTCTTTATTATTTTCTGTTACGAAAAATTGTGGCAAAGCAGTACAATGGTTGGTTTTAAGTAGAGCATCGTTAATAATTTGCCACGTTCTGCGTAAATTGCCCTTGTTTTCTGATAATATGTTTGAATAGTACATTGCTTTACTTTGTTTTTTAATCTTGTATATCCCCAGGGTTACGTGCTCACCCTTAGGGTGTTTAGACATTTTGGTCATGCATGCATCATACATCCAATGTATTGTGTTTTCTTCTGATGAAGATCTTGCTAGTTCGGATTGGATAGTTAAAAAATCTGTTACTGACTTCAGGCCATGTTGCCTGGGGTCTCGTTTCCAGTTTTCATTCTGACGTTGTTTAAATTAACAACGCTCTTTTTATATACCGTGTTTCCTATTTATTATATAGTAGGTCTGTTGTAAGATACATTAAATAGTCCGGTAGTGTGGCAATTAATGTTTGTCCACACTTGGGCTCTATTGGGATACATTTGGGCTCTTCGTTTCCTTTGTGAACTTGGGCTCTTGTCAAAAATTTCGAAAAAATGTTTGGTGTAAACTATATTTCGATTTATATTTTGAATGTTTTTTGTTAGGTATCTTTTTATATTTAATGTGGAGTTGGTGGGAGTACGTTCGACTTAGTTTGCTTCATTATGAAAGCATATTGCTTAATAAACAAGGCGAGGAAGTATTTACTCTGTTTTACATGTTGGTTGCCTTGCTTGTAGTCAATGTACTCCCACTAATTCTTGCTCGACATGTGTCACATGGGATGTCAAACATTGGAGACGGGTGTCACAGTACGTTGTTAGCGAGGGGCCACTGCCAGTCCTCTCGCAGTGAGAGGCCACCGCCGGTCCTCCCGCCCAAAAGTCGCTCTAGTTTTTTAGTTTCTATTTACAGAGGAACAAGAACATGGTGATGTTTACGTGACGCCATCAGAAAGTGTGCTTCCATCCTTGCATTTACATAGTTAGAGCTAACGGCTAAAGTGCTCATTAATATTAGACAGAGCAATAAAACACAGGGTGGTTTCAGATCCCTGTCGCCAGCTAGCTCAACTGGTGAAGCGGTTACACTGTCCGAGGGTAGCGTGATGCCGGGTGTGTCCGTTGCGGTCGAGGAGAGTAGAAAGGGTGGAGTGAGGGCTATAAAATAATAACAGGCTCACCCTGCGATGACGGAGAGGAAGAAGCCGGCAAGTTCAGCAGGAAGCTCGTCGAGGTCTGAAGGACCGCGAGTGAGAGAGCCCCCTCTCTCTTTCATAACAACATCTGGAGCCAGATGTTGTGATTTGGAACTTGCGTCAGATGGAGAATACGTCCACGCCTCCTGACCGGGACACTCCTTTCAGTTCACAGCCAGGGTCAGCTATAGTTACGGCTTCTTCTTCAGTGTCTACCAAGCACACACAACCGCACCTTGGCTATGTGACTTCTGATATCCAGCCTGCATCGCCGATAAGGTCCACTCTTCTTCAAAGAAGTCACACCATACTGTAGCCAAGGAGACAGGGCCTCATTCATCGGGACGTCCACAGAAAAGAGCCATCTCCAACACACTGTCCCAGGAGCAGCCAGCAGCAAAGCAACAGAAGATCGCTGCTCATCAGGCCTCCGTAACGGACTTGCTGTCGCAAACTGCACAGCTCATTGCAGCATCCCAGCAAGTGCAGAAGCAGCCAACGGCAGTCTCAGAACCTGAGCTGTCGGATGGTGCTGTGTCGGTCCAGTCATATGAGCGTTCAGATGCCTATGATGGGAGTATAATCTGATTCAGTCGGATGATGAATGGAATTTGGAGAAGAATTTCCCTTCCCTTTCGGAGCAACACAGGGTGGCGATGGATCTAATGCATCAATACTTCCCTGAGTTTATTCCTGAGAATCAGAATGCTGCGACCGCTCGAAAGTAACACTATTCAGTAGCTAAGAGACGAGGCCTTCTATATCGGGCAGTCCAGAGAAAAGAGCCGTCTCGGACACACTGTCCCAGGAGCAGCCGGCGGCCAGAATAGATCACTGCTCATCAGGCCTCCGTGACGGATTTGCTGTCGCAGATTGAACAGCTCATCACAGCATCTCAGCAAGTGCAGCAGCAGCCGACTGCAGTCTCAGAACCTGAGCTGTCAGATGGTCCTGCGTCGTTCCAGTCATCTGCGCTTTCAGATGCCACTGACCGTGACTTTCAACTGATTCAGATGAATGAGGAAAGGGATATGGAGGGGGATTACCCTTCCCTTTCGGAACAACACATGGTTGTGATGGATCTAATCCATCAACACTACCCTGAATTTGTTCCAGTGAATCAGAATGCTGCGACTACTTGCCAGAAACTGCTAGCGTTGTTGGACGCTGACTTCATCCAGAAAAAGAGGAGGAAATGTCTTTTCCGGTTAAGTATAGACAGGTGTTGCAGGCCTTTGGCCTTTTAGACGACGCCATATTCAACTTTCCAGTGGAAAGAAGTAAGGCGGTTTCTTGTCATCTTCCGTAATTTTACCGATTAACGGAAAATGGGGAAGATGTATTGAGAGTTCCTCTGCATTTGAATGAGCAGGCTAAGGACCTAGTTATGGCCTTACCTTCATCATTGACTATTCGCTCGAACACAATTGAGATGGCATTCCTTCATTCAAAGCGAATTTAGACTCACTGTCTTATGCAGATCACCTTTAAGAACTGTGATGCAACGTCTCTACGGAAAGGAATTTGAGGACGTTTGTACCTCATTTAGAGTCCTTTCCAGGGCTATTATATTTATCACGTATAACTCTGTCTTAACAATTGCTAATTTGGAGTTAATCAGACATGACGGAGCCCTTGCATCGTCATCCTTAATAGATGGCAAGGTGAAAAACTCTCTTCGGGTCGCTCCGGTTTCCGGACACAAAGTTTTTGATGATAAGCCTTCATTGGTTTATGACCAAGCTACAAAGAAAGCATCAATACTCTGCTCCTTAAGTCAGCGACTAATCGACCCGCAATAGCAGAAAGGAGTAAGGGAGGACGTCCTAGACAGAAAGTCGTCCAAAAAGGACTCCTTGCGAGGGTATAGTTAACCCTCCTATAATTACTCTAGGGATCGTCATACAGCAACTCGGATAGGGGGCTTAGGTCCTCTCGAGACTACCGGTCAGATGCCCCTAAGCCGTTGGCTCGAGGCGCTTCGCGAATGAGATGTAGTTTCTCCTTCAGTAGGCCTCACAGGTACTACACGTAAGGGTTAGGACCTCTATTGCTTAGCAGTTGGATTCGCTTCAAACTGGATGACTATTAAGGAAGACCAGTAGGCGAGAAGTGTGGTCTCGGACGGCCTACCACTATCTTTCTGAGAGAACCACAACTAACTTAATGTATGATGGACAATGCTTTCGTCAAATCCTTGCATAAGAGTCTCTCCATTGGAGGTAAAGGTTCTCTTGACAATGAAAGTAATAGAGGTCATCGAGGATCAAGATTCTCTAGGATTCTATAGTCACCTGTTACTCGTACCGAAGCCATAGAGCTTGTTCCGACCGATAATAGACTGGAGCTGGATAACAAGTTTATCAAAGCTCTAAAAGTTTATTTATGGTTATCATTTAGTCAGTGAAAGTGAGCATTCGAGTGATCGACTATGCTACAAGGATCCATTTTTTCGTGTCCTGGTATATCCGGCATTCAGAAAGTACCTACGGTTTGTCATCCAGGGGGTAGTATTTCAGTTCCGAGTGATATGCTTCAGTCTGAATCTAGCGCCCTGGGCTGTCACTCGAATAATAAACTCGGTAATGTCTCACAACAATCGGGTTCGTCTGCCATTATCCAGAAAGAAATTAGTCAGTTATGCTCGCTTTTGTCTACTATCAGATGCATTAACAGTGAGAAGTTTTATGCGACTGATGGGGTTGTGTTGAGCGGCTATGCATCTTGTTTCGATGGGTCGCTTACGCACACGTCCCCTCCAGTTATTCTTTACCCAGAACTGGAGTGTAAAAATGCATTCGTTCAGGACCAGTATTGTTTTAACATATCTAGTAAACAAAAGGTCAATATTGGGGCAGATATTCAGTGGTTAACTCAAGAGTTCCGCTGCAACTGCCAGATCCGGCTTTCACGATTATGACGGGTATGAGTCAGTAGTTTGGGGCATGACCCTGAGTCCGACAGACTCGATATGCAGGGGTCTTGGGATCCTCGGTTCTTGGAGAAACACATAAACATCAAAGAATGATGTCAATATTGTTAGCGCTACATCAATGCGGACACGCTTGTTCAAAATATGATAACTAACGGAGAAGAATTTTCATGTTCATCTCTCTATCTGTCATATACCGGGTCGCCTGAACGTATTAGCAGACTTGCTCTTCGGAAAGGTCGCCTGTTTCATTTGTTTTGGACGCTCAACATGCGAGTATTTGGACAGTTTTGCTACCAGTGGGATCACCCCATGATAGTTCAGTTTGCGATTCACTGGTACAATTAGTTACCGTCATTTGTGTCGCCATGCCCAGATCATTGAGCGCATGCAGTAGACGCTCTGTAGAATCCATGAGGATGAATGATAGGATACACGTATCCTCCAATTCATTGAGTCAATAGATTATGTTTAAGATTAAACAGTCTCGTTGTGAATCCTACTAGTAGCACCTCTGTTGTCACAGAAACCGTGGATCAGTATTCTCAAGTGTCTGTTATGGGACGTTCCCCAGAAGCTTCCTCCATGAAAGTGTCTTCTTTCAGGGGAAGTTTTATTCATCACATCCTTCTCCACCCATACTGGAATAATGGAGTCGGTTAGATGTGAGGGAACCATCGCGGTTCCTATATTTTTTATACCCCCGCTTCGAAGAAGTGGGGGCTATATAGGAATCGCCCTGTACGTCCGTCCGTCCGTCCGTACGTCCATCCGTACGTCCGTCCGTACGTCTTTCCGGACATGAAATTCTTGTGTGCGCAACTCCTCCTACATTTATCAATCAATTTGGACAAAACTTTTCAGACATCATCACTACTAAGTGAACATGCGCATATTCCAAGATTTTTGATCTGCGACAATTTTAAACAGGTTATCTCCCTTTGACTTAGATTTATTGTGTCTTTCCATCCGAACAAATTCTTGTGTGCGCAACTCCTCCTACATTAATGAACCGATTTTGATGAAACCTTTCAAACATCATCTCTACTGAGTGAACATGTGCATATTCCAAACTTTTTAATCTGCGACAATTTTAACCAGGTTATCTCTCTTGAACTTTGATTTAATATGGGTTTCTACATGAAATTCTTGTGTGTGCAACTCCTCCTACATTTATCAATCAATTTGGACAAAACTTTTCAGACATCATCACTACTAAGTGAACATGCGCATATTCCAAGATTTTTGATCTGCGACAATTTTAACTAGGTTATCTCCCTTTGACTTAGATTTATTATGTCTTTCCGTTCGAACAAATTCTTGTGTGCGCAACTCCTCCTACATTAATGAACCAATTTTGATGAAACCTTTCAAACATCATCTCTACTAAGTGAACATGTGCATATTCCAAACTTTTTGATCTGCGACAATTTTAACCAGGTTATCTCTCTTGAACTTTGATTCCTTTGACTTAGATTTATTGTGTCTTTCCATCCGAACAAATTCTTGTGTGCGCAACTCCTCCTACATTAATGAACCGATTTTGATGAAACCTTTCAAACATCATCTCTACTGAGTGAACATGTGCATATTCCAAACTTTTTAATCTGCGACAATTTTAACCAGGTTATCTCTCTTGAACTTTGATTTAATATGGGTTTCTACATGAAATTCTTGTGTGTGCAACTCCTCCTACATTTATCAATCAATTTGGACAAAACTTTTCAGACATCATCACTACTAAGTGAACATGCGCATATTCCAAGATTTTTGTTCTGCGACAATTTTAACTAGGTTATCTCCCTTTGACTTAGATTTATTATGTCTTTCTGTTCGAACAAATTCTTGTGTGCGCAACTCCTCCTACATTAATGAACCGATTTTGATGAAACCTTTCAAACATCATCTCTACTAAGTGAACATGTGCATATTCCAAACTTTTTGATCTGCGACAATTTTAACCAGGTTATCTCTCTTGAACTTTGATTTAATATGGGTTTCTGCATGAAATTCTTGTGTGCGCAACTCCTCCTACATTTATCAATCAATTTGGACGAAAGTTTACAGACATCATCACTACTAAGTGAACATGCGCATATTCCAAAAATTTTGAGCTGTGGCAATTTTAACTAGGTTATCTCCCTTTAACTTAGATTTATTATGGGTTTCTACATGAAATTCTTGTGCGTGCAACTCCTCCTACATTTATCAATCAATTTGGACAAAACTTTTCAGACATCATCACTACTAAGTGAACATGCGCATATTCCAAGATTTTTGTTCTGCGACAATTTTAACCAGGTTATCTCCCTTTGACTTAGATTTATTATGTCTTTCCGTTCGAACAAATTCTTGTGTGCACAACTCCTCCTACATTAATGAACCGATTTTGATGAAACCTTTCAAACATCATCTCTACTAAGTGAACATGTGCATATTCCAAACTTTTTGATCTGCGACAATTTTAACCAGGTTATCTCTCTTGAACTTTGATTTAATATGGGTTTCTGCATGAAATTCTTGTGTGCGCAACTCCTCCTACATTTATCAATCAATTTGGACGAAAGTTTACAGACATCATCACTACTAAGTGAACATGCGCATATTCCAAAATTTTTGAGCTGTGGCTATTTTAACTAGGTTATCTCCCTTTAACTTAGATTTATTATGGGTTTCTACATGAAATTCTTGTGCGTGCAGCTCCTCCTACATTTATCAATCAATTTTGACGAAACCTTTCAAACATTATCACAACTAAGTGAACATACGCATATTCCCAAATTTTTGATCTGCGACAATTTTAACCAGGTTATCTCCCTTTAACTTGGATTTATTATGGGTTTTCAAATGGGATTCTTGTGTGTGCAACTCCTCCTACATTAATGAACCGATTTTGAATACATGTTGCACATTGTAAATGTGTTTTTCCAAATGTAAACCATATATGTGTGGGCTCTTTAAGTATTCAGTGCTGTTCTTTGGAAGGCCACATGAAAATACAAATTTCAACAACAAAAAAATGATCTTTATGTATACATTTCCTTATGGCCTTTGCCTACATGATCAGAAGTGCATTCCTCTAAAAACCCAAAGCGGGGGTATTAATCACCTTCAGTGATAGTTCTAGTTGTTAACTGACACAGGAACGATTAAATAATGTGAGTGAGGAGTTTTTGATGTGACTTTGAATTCCCCCCCCCCCCCCCCCCCCCACACACACACACACACACACACTGCCTATGTGTTTAGAGGCAATTATTGGGCAAGATGTAGTTTTCTTCCCGCAAGCCTCATATAAT
The DNA here is from genome assembly GCA_031216915.1 of Pictodentalium vernedei. Lineage (NCBI taxonomy): Eukaryota > Metazoa > Mollusca > Scaphopoda > Dentaliida > Dentaliidae > Pictodentalium > Pictodentalium vernedei. The sequence goes on from CM062293.1 coordinate 380,922,107, forward strand.
TTAATACATACATACTATGCATTTGGGTCATCTTCTATGGCGACCTCATGGACACATCTGCTTTTTAGTTGGATTAGTTTCTGTGATTATTGTTGATTTGTTATATATGAGCATATATTTAAAAATCATCACAATTAAATTGCTACTCTTGAGTACCTAGCAGGCTGCATAACCATTTAACTGGTATTCAGATGATTACATTGCTAAATAAAAATGCTCTCGCACATTATTTTATTAGGCTTACGCTTTATTGTATTTTGTGGACCTTGAAATCATAATCTATTTCGGGGGTAGTCCGTGTTGGAACCTGTTAATCATATCTACTTTCATTTCTAGATCCGGGTTTCTAATATGTCAGTACTCAAATCACACGTGTTTACGATCGTAGATATCTTATACTACACATTGGAGATTGTTGTTACTGGAATTTATTGTACAAAAAGCTGCCTGTGGATTACCTAGGAAGTGTGTTTTCTCTTCAGGGATCGTTCAGTGTGGCTCGATTGGATATGTGTATGTTATATTTTTTATATATCACCGGTTTTCGACGTATCTGTGTATGCCGTCTGCGGTGTATGTTATATAGCGGGCAATATTAATTACCAGGATCGGCACTATAGTCTTAACGTCTGAAGGAGCATTAAGCACCATTCATTAATCATGAATTGATACCTGAGTGCCTGTTCGACGATTATTTATATTGTTTTTTGGTACCGCTCCTATTGATTCCAGAGCTCTCCCCTCTTTCTTTTGAAAACTTCTTCAAAAGAAAAGGGAGGGGTGATTTTTAAAACTTCTTCAAAAGAAAAGGGAGGGGTGATTTTTATCTCTTCTCTGGCTTAAAAAGTATGCATCTTTGAAGGAAGCTGTTTTATCCGTATTTATATCCTGCAAACAGCTGAAGTGTTATTGTAAGGCATATGTTTGTGGGAGATTTTCACGCATTCTCAATTATGCCATCCTAATTTTTGGGGCTTAGTCCGGACTAGCCTTAAAAATTAAGAACAGGTCACATCCTATGTAGCATTGTCTTCATGCTTGAAATAAGGAATTACTTAAATTGGGTTCCTTATTTAGAATATGTCTCCTCTATTTCTGTATAGAGAGACATACATGTAATTCCTAATTATTCTAAGTTCCTTTCATCATGAATTGCAGGATTGGAATCATTTTTGAAGTCCTAGGCCCTCAACCTTTTTATGATTCAGCTATGTCTGGGCCATAGGGTACAGTGGGAAAAATATTATAAATTCATAGTAATTTACATATTTTCCATACTTACCTATGGGCCAGACGGGGATGGCCCTCCCATGAGTGGGCACTCATACCTCCCCGCTGAATTATGTAATACTCTCTTTTACAAAAAATGAGGTTGGCGCCAATTCCGGTTACTTCCTGGCGTCTGCGAATGCGCGGAGAGTAAATGTATGGAGGGCCAGATAGGACTTCTAATTTTCGGTTTTGCATGCAAATTTTGGGGATTGGGAGGCAAAATTTGTGTTTGGTCCTCGATATTTTGGAGTTAGCACCATCTATGTCTGGGCCATAGGTAAGTATGGAAAATATGTAAATTACTATGAATTTATAATTTTTACGAATTTTGAGCTCATCAGCGCAGTACCTTGAACAGACATTCTCTGATTTGAATAATATTTGCCATACAGGTCTTTTGTAAAAATATCTCAAGCGAGTTCGAAAACTGGCCTGATCTGATTTCTCATTACAGAGTTATGTGCCTTTATTAGTTAATTTTTACGAATTCTGAACTTTTTAGCATTGCAACTTGAACAAAGGTTCCAGATTTGACAACCTGGATATGATTGATAACCGGGTTATGGACATGCAACACTCTCTGATTGCCAGTACAACTCTATGCTTGCATCTCCAATGTGCTCTCTTGTCAATTAATAGCTTGTTAGTTAGTGAATACATTCTTGTATTCCTTAGACTAATGATAATTGGTTGGTATGAACAGAGTATTGAGTCCTCTTGAGTGGACAACCCTGAATATAAAATTGGTTTTAACTTGACTTTTTAGCATATTTTTATACTAATAACCAATGGCCCAGACTAGCTGGTGCAAACTCAATATTATCAAGGGCCAAACACAAATTTTGAGCCCCCAAATTCCCAAAATTTGCATACAAAACTGAAAATTAAAAGTCCTATATGGCCCTCCATACTTTTACCATCTGTGCATGCACAGTGGTCAGGAATTGGTGCGAACATCATTCTTTGTTTGGCACTAAAGTCAATAACAATGATCTGAAATCTGTGCTTTAATATCTCCTTTTTTGAGGATGCCAGACACAATTCAATGCAAGAATTAGTGGATCCAAGGCTGTTAATGGATGATGGAAGTGAACAATGGTGGTTTCATACATTCAAGGCTGTAACTTTATAATAATTAAAAAAATTATTTCATGTTTCCCATTTTTAGCTCACCTACATCTGTAAGATGTGGTGAGCTATTGTGATAACCTCGGGCGTCAGCGTCGGCGTCCGGCGTGTCCAATATTGTAAGATTTAATGTTAAGGTGAATTTCTCAAGCATCAGTTGGCTCAGGCCTTTGATATTGCATATGTAGGTTGTAGGGGACTATTAGAACAGTATTTAACCCTGAAACTACGACTTTTTTTTCAAATTTCAACTAAAATTTTCTGCCAAAAGTTGTTGTAAGAATTTGCGTTTAGGTGTTGTAAGAATTTGTGTTAAAGTCAGCTTTTGTGCAGATTGTGCTGGTTTAACTTCTCATTACTGTTGATTTTCATATTTCAATAACAACTGTAGGTATTAACCCTACTGTATGCAGAAATTTAACGAAAATTTTCTTTTTTTTCACTCAAAATTTTCATGTTTTTCTCGGACTTAGTAAATTTTAAGTTGTAAAACTTTGTAAACTTTGTGTTTAGGAGAGTTGTGTTTCTATGTGTCTTTCCAAGCGATTAATATTCTACACTTGGGTTACTGAACTCCATTGCAGTAATATTTAACCCTCATTACATGCATATTTGAGGAATTTGAGGCTGATTTTCTGCCAAAACTTGTTGTAAGAATTAGCGTTTAGGTGTTGTAAGAATTTGCGTTAAAGTCAGCTTTTGTGCAGATTGTGGTGCCTTCACCTCTCATTACTGTTTATTTTCTCATTTCAATAACAACTGTAAGTATTAACCCTACTGTATGCAGAAATTTAACTGATTTCTTTTCTTTTTTTTCAGTCACAATGTTCATGTTTTTGTCTGACTTACTCAATTTTAAGTTCTAAAAGTTTGTGTTAAGGTGAGGTGTTAAGGTGAGTTCTGTTTCTATGTGTCTTTCCAGGCAATTGATATTGTACGCATGGGTTACTGAACTACATTGCGGTAACATTGCGCCCTTATTACATGCATATTTGAGGAATTTGACGGGGATTTTTGGGACTTATATTCACTTTCTTTAAAAAAAATTTTTTTTAACTTTTTTTTTTTATTATTTAATACTTTTTCATACTTGTTACTAGTAACATTAAGGCTTATTTTAGTTGTTGATGTGATGTATTTTTGTTGGGACTTATAATCACTTTCTTGAACGAATGTTTTTCTGCAACTCCTCTTTAACCAATGAATGTACTTCAATTAAAATTTCAGTGATTTATGAAAGCCTTTCCTAATTCTTATTTATGATTTAATATCTGGCCTCACGATTCATATTCTTAATCATAAACATTTCTAAAAGATGTATCCAATGATTCTATGTTGAATTGATATATAATAAATGCAGAAATATAGACTTTCCAAAGCCATCACATAAACCACATTAATCATTTGATGCCTAGTTAATGATTTATATTAACTAAATAATAGGCATGTTACATTGGAACGACATTATCAAGCGCGAATGTAGGTGAGCGTTGGGATGTAACATCCCTCTTGTTGGGACATACGCCTGTCATTATCATTCTTGCTAATGATTAATCCACTGTTCGTTAAGTATTCCTTCCCTATCCTTCCATGAACCCCTCCTGTTGAACTCCTAAGCTTTTTGGCTATTTTTTATTGAAATTTTTTATTAAATTTCTTGGGAGTTTAACGTGTATTACAGAATATTTATGGTTATGTCCTCACCCTAGGTGTGTTAGGTTGTTTTAGTCTTGCATCTTCTATCCGATGTATCATTTTTTCTTCGTTTGAAGATCTAGCTTTGCATCTGGTAGCATTTAAATTAGTTACTGACTTTGGGCCTTTTTGTGTGCCTGATGTCTTGTTTCGGGTATTTTCCTTGACATTGTTTACATTGGCAACGTCCTCTAATATATGTAGTATTTTATATTATATTACTGTAGGATTACTGTAGGATACATGGATTATTATTCTGGTAGTGTAGCTCATAATATGTGGATTTTGTCCACACTTAGACTCTATCGGGATGCCCCTGGGCTCATAATATTCCCCTTGGGAACTTAGTCATTTTTTCCAAATTTTTTTTTGAAATTTTTGAATTTAATTTTGATTGCGATTATTCATGTATCTTTATCATATATTTTGTTGTGGAGTTTGTAGGAGTGCTATCGACTTTGTCTTTTGATAGTAATTATGAAAACTTACTGCTCTAAATGCAAGGTGAGGAAGTCTTCCTGTTGTCGATGCACTCCTGAGGATTCTTGTCCTACCTGTGTACATTGGCATGACAGACGTTGGAAACGGGTGTCGTGATAGGTTGTTAATGGTGAGGTTCCAATGCCGGAACTCTCACCATAAAATAATTCAAGTTTTTCAGTTTCTATTTCAGAGGAACATGAACATGGTGATGGTATTGTGACACCCATTCAAACTGTGCTACCAACGTCGTGCTGTGTTGAGCAAATATAGCTAGCTGCAAGGTGCTCATGAAAATAGGCAAGGGCAAGGGTTAAGGCCGTGAAGTCGGACCATCCGGTAGCTAGCGATCCGAGGCTTTGTTCAGTGGGACATTCAGAGAAGAGATCTATCTCCGGATCTTAGTCCCAGGAGTAGCAAGCAGCAAAAAAAACAGAAGACCTCAACTCCTCAAGCCTCGGTAACAGACTTGTTGTCGCAGATTGTGTGGCTGATCGCAGTATCCCAGCAAGTGCAAGAGCAGCCTCCCACATACTCCGCTGGGAGCTGTCGGACAGTGCTGGGTCGGTCCAGTCATCTGCACATGCAGATGTCACAGCTGAATCAGTCGGATGGTGAAAGGGACAAGGAAGAGGATTACCCTTCCCTTTCAGAACAGCATATGGTAACAATGTATTTTATTCATCAATACAATACTTTGTTCCACCTGATTAGCAAGCTGTGGCTACTAGAGAGAAACCGCTGTCATCTCTGAAGCAGATTTCGTGTGGAGGAAAGAGGATGTTTCCTTCCAAAAACAGTCTTGACAGGTGTCGGAGGCCTTCGGCCATGTTAACGACTCCATATTCAACCTCTCTAGTGCTAAGTGGAAGGCGGTTTCTTATCGACATCTTCAATTAAAATACCATTCCTTGGACCACGTTCATTTAAAACGGTTGGAGAAGATTCCAGAGAGCTCCTCTGCATTTAGATGAGCAGGCCGGGGATGAAAATATGTCCCTACCTGCATCATTCATTATCATTCATTATATTCATTATATGCTTGGAAGTGATGGAATGTGCTATTTCATCCAATAGAGCGAATCTGGACTTGATATCCTATGCAGATAATCTCACCAGAGCTATGGCACAACCTTTTAATGGGAAGGAATTTGAGGATGTTTGTTCCTCGCTTAAAGTTTTTTTCCAGGGCAGTCATGTATGCCACGTACTACTCGGTGGCAAATTGGGAGTTGATCAGACGTGATGCTCCCCTTGCGTCATCATCACTTATAGCTGACAAGGTGAAAAGCTCTCTCCGAGTTGCTCCAGTCTCCGGATATACTCTATTTGACGATGAGCTTTCATTAGTCTATGAACAGACTACAAGAAAGCTTCCAGTACACAGCTACTGAAGTCTGCGCCTCAACAATACGCTTCAGCAGACTGGGGTAAACGAGGCCATTCCGCTTAAGTCAGCTAAGGGAACTCCTCGCGAGGGTACAATAAACCCTCTTACTCTTACTCGGGAAAGGGGCGCAGGTCTGATCCAGACTACAGGTCAGATGCCCCTAAGCCGACAGGTCGAGGTTCTTTGTGGGGAGGACGCAGTTTCTCCTTCCATAAGCCTCGTTAGTCATACATGATGAATAAGACCTCTATTGCTTACCAATTGACTGAAGGTTATCATCTTTGCGAGAAACTGGATTTATGTCACGGAAGATCAGTGGGTTAAAGTGTTGTCTCTGAAGGCCTACAGCTAAGATTCCGAACAACCCCCCCCCCCCCCCCCCCCTCCCAATTACAAGATGTTTGTATTGGACAAATCTTCTGGCAGATCCTTTCAAAAGGGAGTCGCATACAGGCTCTCTTATTGAAGGAAGCAATAGGGGTCATCGAGAACAGACTTCTGTTGCTTTCCACTTAATGGAAGGTTACCTCACAAAAGATGAAAACTGCAGAAGATCAGTGGATGAGAATGTAGTCTCCGCAGGCCTGTGGCCATCAGTCCGAAGAAAGCTCCACTTACAACATGTACGTGTTGGACAATCTTCTGGTGAATTTTTCCAAAAGAGTCTCTCCTTGCAGAGGTATAGGCTCTCCTGTTGAAGAAAAGCAATAGAGGTCGTCGAAATATTCTCCAGGTTTTTTCAAATCACCTGTTTTTCATCCTGAAGTCGCTAGTTACACCAACATATCTGTCTTCACGGAGAGGAAGACTTCGAGCTACATGAGCTAGGCTCTGACTGCTTCTTTTGGGAATAAAACCAATAAAGGTACAGTGCTTTTGAGTTTGTTTTCCTAGGTGTCATAGACTTGAGTCTAATTGTTTACACCATAGTATCCTAGCTAGAATCATGAGCAAGATTGTTTCAGTAATTATGTATTGACATAACTGAATTTATTATCTCTTGGGACTGCTGTCTCCTTGGGAATTTAAGGCTGTTAAATAGCAGCTCTTCATTCCCTACCTTGAGCGACGATAGTTGTAAGTCTCCGTTCAGTGAGCCTTCAAGGTCGCAACTTACACCAATACATCTGTCTTCACGGAGATGAAGACTTATAAGCTATGGCTTGCATTATAAGTCTCCTTAGTGTGCTTCTTTGGCTGCTGTTATCAACCTTTTATTGTTTTCACATATAGGAAGACCTTTAGCTGGTTCAGTTAGGTTGAGTTCGTTGTCCTATCGGGCATGATACCATATGTTAGAGGAGGTTATTCTCTTCATGCCGGTATGGTTTGGTGTTAGTTATATGAAGCGATAAGCTCTATTAATGACGCCATATTTACCTAGTGTGATTATGTCAATACAGTGTATTTGTTCATCATGTCCCCCGTCCTTAGTGGCATTATGGAGTCAGTCAGACGTAGGGAGCCCTGCGGTTCCTATTCTATTTGATGACTAACACATGTTCGATATGCCTCCCCCCCTCCTGTCAATATGTTAAGAGGTGATTACAGGATAGGTTGTATGCATTTAGTATATACATGCCTTTCATGGCTTCTCGATTGGCAGCTGGGTCATGTTCTAACAGCGACCTCATGGGCACATTCATTTTTTAGTTGGTTTGTTTCCTGTGGTTGTTTGTTTTTAAGTCATATGATTCTTTATCAATAAATGCTAGCCTTCGTGTACCTGTATGGTTGACATGTCGGTTATCTGGGTGACGTTCTCCAATGTGGCAATTAGTCCACTCTGAAAAGTTTCGCTCAGAGCGGTCTGGCCTTTCTTACGACGTATGAGTTTATTACTCAGTTATCTGCATATTAACATTGTATTATTCATTCAGTTTCCTGGTTACACTTGTATCACTCAGTCATACCGTGGCTACAGGCTGTATTCAGATGAGTACATGCAGGATTTCATTGCTCGCATGCATAATATGTGTATTATTAGGCAGATGCATTATTAACAGATTATATAAATTCTTGCTCTGCTTATAGACCTCATGAGAATTTTGGGGCTATTTGGATCAGTTATGGAACTGCCAATAGGCTGTCTATGCATACATTCTCATTTTTTGGCATCATTATTCTGAGTAACATATTCTCCGAACAGTCATTGGTTGTTACGGACCTAGAAAACAATTAATTATTTTGGGGACGGTCTGTGACGGGTCTGTTAATCATAGCTCATTCAATGTTCTAATCCAGGTTTCTTTGAGATTCAGTACACATTCTCGTGTATTTGCACGTGTCAATAGGAGTGTTATTATTGGAATTAATTGTACACCTGAATGTGGTTGCCTATTGGTTGCCTTAAAAGTTTGTTTTCTCTTCTGATACTTTCCATAGAGATTCTTTTGGACAAGTGTATATCACCGGTTTTTGACCTATCTAAGTGTTCTGTCTCTGGTTAGAAGCGTGCGCTATTAATTACCAGGAACGCCACAATATCTTGGCGTCTGAAGTGGCGTTAAACACCAATAATTAATAATAATTAATATTTGGGTGCCTGTTGAATGAATATATATTGTTTAATTGGTACCACTTTTCACTGATTCCAGAGGGCACCCCTCTTTTTTGAAGAATATTTCTTCAGAAAAAAAGGGGGGAGGGTTGTAAAATCTCCCCCGGCTTGATAAGTGTGTAACTATGAGTGAAGCTGTTTTGTCTGTAGATTATATCTGATCCTACGTACAGCTTGTTTATTATTTATATATGCGTATGTTTGTGGGGGTTAGTCTCTCATTTTCAAATACGCCATCCTAATTTATGGGGCTTAGTTTGGACTAGCTTTAAAAATTGGGGGCTTGTTACACCCAATTAGCATAATCATTCATGCTAAGAATATGGAATTCCTTGGATATGGCTCTTTATTTATGATATGTATTCTCTATTGTTGTATAGAGAGACATATATGTAATTCCTTTTAAATTTAATTTCCTTTCCCCTTGGAATAAAGGATTAGGTGCTATATTTGGTCTGCTAATTCTTAAGTCCTAGGCCCTCCGTCTTTTTACAATTCATCTAGTCAGGGCCATTGGTTATTAGTATAAAAATATGATAAATTTAAAGTAATTTATATATTTTTTATACTTACCAATGGCTCAGAAGGGGATGGCCCTCCCATGAGTGGGCACTCATACCTCCCCGCTGAGTTATTATTAGTACGCTCATCTACAAAGAATGTTGTTTGTGCCAATTCCGGTCTCTTCCTGACCACTGCCCATGTGCAGATAGTAAAAGTATGGAGGGCCAGATAGGACTTTTAATTTTTGGTTTTGTATGCAGATTTGGGGCATTGGGGGAGGGGGTTCAAAATTTGTGTTTAGCCCTTGATAATATCAAGTTTGCAACAGCTAGGCTGGGCCATTGGTAAGTATAAAAATATTTAAATTACTTTAAATTTATCATTTTTGCTTGTTGGAAATATGTGAACAACTTTGAATGAAGATTGTGTTTTTATTTGTTTTCCTTTTGGGATATTGGGAGATTTTCTGAGAGGCTTGTGCAACATCCCCCAAAAGAATTTTCTTCAGATAGCCTTGAAGCTTATGCTTTGTTCAGAAATGTCATCACTTTGCTGTTAGTTGCAATTTGATGGAGCAATTTGCCACTCCTGGATCATATGGGGAAAGCTAGCAATCTAGTTGTTTGGTTAACAAGAAATCCAGTTTCTTTTATGGCCGTGTCATTAGTCCTTACTGTTGTATAGTTCCACTACCTGTTATTCACTTTACAGTTGTGAAAACATTTTATATCATACTATTTATATCTCAATATTTTTCATCTCACCATTTATGTTTTTTGGCAGCTCGATCAATAAAACCTATTTCGTTTTAGGTAATACTGCTCCCACCAACGTGTGCTCACCTGGAAGTTTCTGTACTCTAGCAGCTGAAAATGGAGCTCCAATAGATGGGATTACTGGAAATGTTTGCCCTAAAGGCCGATACTGTGAAGCGGGAAGTATAACTGGGCAAGGTTGTCCATCTGGTACATTCAGCAACAAGACTGGTCTAACTAACAGTAGTGAATGTGATATGTGTACACCAGGGTATTACTGTGCTCATTCAGGATTAACCTCAGAGTCGGGACTATGTGCGGCAGGTGGGTGAAAGTTCTGTTGACTAAATCAGTTTTTGTAAGAGCTAAAATTTTATCGTTGTGTTTTTATCATGTTTAAATCTTAACCTGCTGAGTATTTTCAAATATTTTTCAGCAAATCTAGTCACGGCTGATGTTAAGCAGCCATGACTAGATTTGATGAAAAATTCATCAGAATTTATCTCAAGAAATCATTGGCAAAGAAATCTATTCAGTCTGCAGGGAGGAAATTTGATTAAATGTACCCAAATTATACTAATTTTAGTAGCAAGAGAAATCCTGTCCTGGGCAGGAATATCCACCAGCAGCCGCAAGAAGTTAACTAAACACAAATCTGTTTGGACAAAAATTACTTTTCTTACAAACTGTCTGAGAAGATAAACAGACAAGTTTCAGTTAATTGTAATAAAAATATTTTTTGAATTGATTTAATATAAAATTAACGAGTTGAATACTAGAAGCTTATATTCCAGAATTTGGAAAAGTACAGGTGCCTCAGAAGTCTCCTCATTTTGTGTATGGACAACAGATTCTGTTAAAAAACAACTCATCATATGGCTACCACAAAAATCCCTTCAATGCTGCAGTTGTTTGCTGATAAAGTCTTGCCTGCCAGAAAGCGAGAGTCTCAGCCTTTCCAAATTGGTACCATGCCTGTCTAGAACAAGCCCTGCGTGATGTCACTAATGTCACTAGTATTCAGAGATTTTCAAAGATTTACAAATTCAAATGCCATGGTTCTGAACACTTGTTTACATTTTAGATGTCATATTCAGGTTTTAAAGATCTGTTGTTGTGTTTGATCTGGTCGATCTGGTCTTGTCAACTCGGTAGAATCCGATCTCCCAGATTAACCCTTTAACTAACAAATCAGGGGCATTAGCTTGCATAATATACAAATTTATCAGTTGAAAAATAAATAAAAACAGTTTCTACAAAACCATATCATGGACCCCTCATTGATGAGCTCATTCCAATGAGGAGTCATATGATATTGTTTTGCTGAAATGTTTTGAAATATTTTTGTTCACCTTGACAAAGTCAAGCTGAGCTAATCCCAACGCTCTCCGTTTGTCAATATGATGTTTTGGTCTTCTCCTCCAAGACCACTGGGCCAATTCAAGTAAAAGTTTGTGTGAATGAAGGATCCGAATGGGTATTGCAGTTTTGTTCAACTCAGCATGCCCAGCCCCATAAGGAGGGGGTGGGGGATAATGCACCAAAATATTTTTAAAATCTTCTTCTGGTGAACCAGTGGGTACAATGACTTGATATTTGCTATGAAGCTTCCTTTTGAGGTGTAGAATCAAGTTTGTTCAAACGAAGTTCATGAAGCAATATTTGAGTTTGTTATGGGAGGGATAAGATTTTTAGCCCCGCCCAAAATTTCTATTTTCTAAACCAATGGTGCGATTTGAACCAAATTTGGTATGTGGTATTATTGGGTGATAAGTACTTGACTCATGCAACTCCAGGAGCTAAACATAGAAATATTTTCAAATGCCCATATTTCCCAAACCACACAAAACAGAGAGCTGTTATTTGGTATGAAGCATCCTTAGGACCAGTAGAAATGAATAGTAAAAATAAATTGCCATCGGTTATGTAAGGGTGTTATATAGAGGGCATCGAAAAAAATGCTGAGACAGCATATTTGCAAAAATTTTAAAAAATCTTTTCTAAAGAACCAATGGTCAGAATCTTTTGATATTCAGAATACAGCATTCATGGGGGGGGCGGGGGGGGGGGGGGGGGGGTATACATCATTGTTATGACGGCCAGAGTCAAGATTGTTCAAACAAAGTCCCTACGTTAATATTTGGCCCTTCTATGGAAGCCGAAATTTTGATTTAGTTCAATATGGGGTATAATTTTTAAAAATCTTCTTCAGATCCACCAGTCAGTCAGAATGCTTACATATTTGGTATACAACATCTCTAGGGAGGTCAGATTCAACTTTGTTCAAGTATTTATAAGGCCTTGTTTGAGGCTTGATAGCAGTTGAAGGGTTCATTTTCATGAAAGAAGTGACTGATTTTCTTTTCAATTTTGTTGACCCTCAGTGGACTGGGCAACTGTCCTGAATTTCCACAAGACTACAACCTGTACATGCCAATTGTTTAGTAGTGATTTCTAGTGAACGGTCAAGATCTGACTAGAAATCACTACCTAGGTGTTTTTATCTACTGTCAGCAGGAACTCCTAAAAATGGCATGGTCAGGGCACATGCTCCGAGATTGCAAAAGCCTGAAATAGGTCTGTAAACACTAAGGTGCATTTACAAGTCACAAAATTTCTGTGGATATGATTTGGGATAGTAAAAGAATGCCACTGTTGAGCTCATTGACAGTGTCATTTATAGCATTGTGGTAGAATGATATTACAACAACTTATTCTGTTTTTTTCTGATGTGAATTCCCCTTTGGTACTACAGTGGAGCCCACTTAATTGGATCTCTCTTAACTGAATAACCCTGTTAATTGAATATAATTTCCACACACAAAACCATTTACCATACCTCCAGTACAAATTTGACCTGTTAATTGAATATAGGTTATAGAGTAAACTCCTGTTAATTGAATAAATAATCTTGCAACCTGTCGAGAAATTACCCAGACACTCCCCAGTTTTCCTTTGTTTATAGACCTATTTGGCCTCAGAACATCCAATACAGTCATTTAATCTATTATATCTTGTTTGACAGAGCTCATGGAGCTCTGTCAAACAAGATATAATAGAATAAATGTCAAGTTTATCTCTAGAATACAGGAAAGTGTCACAGTCCCTGTTAATTGAATACCCCTGTTAATTGAATAATTTTCATTGGCAGCGTGGCTATTCAATTAACAGGGTTACACTGTATAAGTAAATCTTGGTCAAGTCAGATACCGAACAGCGAGCCGATACCAAGGTATACCCCTCATAAAATGCTGATACCGATACCAAACTAAAAATTCCAATACAGCCCATCTCCGGAGTATTGGACTTGAGATCGAAAGTTTGAAAGTTTCAGGCCTGAAAATAAGAAGTCTGATATTTGCAGAATGAGGTCTCCAGTGGGTGAATTTGATGATGCTATCCCATACAGTAGGCCAATTTATCCTCTGGTACCTCTTTCTGTTTTGTTTTGAGACCCTGATTCAGATTGAGATTCACAGAGGATGAATTTAGTGATGCTACCCTGTACCCTCATTTTGCAGATGACAGTCTGCTTATTTCCTGGCTTGGATAGTTTGTTCTTGACCTGTGTCATCTGCATTGTGTCCTGGGTCAAGACACTTCATCCCAAATTGCCTATTGAAGAGCTAGTGGCACTGTGTACCAAGGTGTAAAGCACAATAACAGTAATCTTGCATTCAGCAGAACTTACTGTGTGTGTCCCTGGTCAAAAGTTGTAGATTCTAACAGTTAATCACCACTTGTTAGGTCTCTCCAGGTACTTAGGCTTTCTCCACCCAGAAAACTGTTCACCATGATATGGCCCTTGCAGTTGAAAGTGTTGTTGAACCTCAATAAACACACAAACATTAAAAAAAACAGTTGGCCATGTTAATGTTCGAGGAGCACCCATCACCTCTGCTGATTTTCTACTTTTTGATTTCTTTATTTGTTTGTCTCCATGTGTACACCACAATTAACCCTTTACTCAATACTGACGATATCCAAATTTATGATTTTGAATATTATTTTTTAAAATTGTTTAAAAAAAATCTCAACAAAACCATATTATGTTACACCTTTTTGGAACAGGTTCAACAAGCTCATTCCAAAGAGAGGTCACATGATATGTTTTTTTGTTCAAATTTTTTTAGCTCAACTTTGGCGAAGCCAAATTTGGGGTATTGTCATGGCCCGTTGTCCGTCTGTCACGCCGTACACACGGCTCGGGCTAGAGACTGTATTTATGAACCGATCTTTACGAAACTTCTTGGGTACCTTTGTTATCACCGTGAGACGAGAACGAGTGTTTTGGGGTCTGGTCCGAAATCCAAGACGGCCGCTGGCAGCCATTTTGTACAAAATTAGGTGCAATCAGATTTTTGTGCAGAACTTCCATATAAAAGCGTTCATTTGAATAATTTTTTGTGTGAATGTTTAGTACCATGTGATACATCACATATAATACTGTTTTTTTCACGTGCATAAATTATGCCAATTAGACTAACTTTAATCTATTTCATGATACTTTCAGCACTGTAACAGCAAATGCCAATACGGCTCGGGCTAGAGGCTGTATTTATGAACCGATCTTTATGAAACTTCTTGGTTACCTTTGTTATCACCGTGGGACGAGAACGAGTGGTTTTGGGTGCGGTCCAAAATTCAAGATGGCTGCCAACGGCCATTTTGTACCAAAATTAGTGCAATCAGTTTTTTGTACAGAACTTCTGTATGAAAGCTCTGATTTGAATAAATTTTTGTATAAATGTTTAATAACATGGAATACATCACATATAATACGTGTTTTTTTCTCGTGCAGAAATTATGCAAATTAGATGAACTTTGATTTATTCAGTACTACTTATACACTGTAAGTGCACACGTCAATACAACTAGGGCTGGAGGCTGTATTTATGAACCGATCTTCATGAAACTTCTTGGGTACCTTTATTATCACCTTGGGATGAGAACGAGTGTTTTTGGGTGCGGTCCAAAATTCAAGATGGCTGCCAGCGGCCATTTTGTACCAAAATTAGTGCAATCAGTTTTTTGTACAGAACTTCTGTATGAAAGTTTTGATTTGAATAAATTTCTGTATGAATGTTTAGTAACATGGAATACATCACATATAATACAGGTTTTTTTCTCGCACAGAAATTATGCAAATTAGATGAACTTTTATTTGTTCAGTCCTACTTGTGCTCAGTAAGTGCACATGTCAATACGGATCAGGCTAGAGTCTGTATTTATGAACTGATCTTCATGAAACTTCTTGGGGTACCTTTGTTATCACCTTGTGAAAGGAACGCATGTTTTGGGGAGCCTTTGTTATCACTGCTATAAGAACAAATATTTTTGGGTTCAGTCAGACCCACTCTGGGACTAAGATTTCTTTTCTAGTTTAACATCTAACTGTCATCCCACTTTTACAATACTTTACCTATATATTTGTTACAGGCTACGGTCAGCATTTATGTACAGACTGTTACAATACTTTATATGTACCTTTGTTATCAGGTCATTACCTAGATGTTTGTCATTGCTGTGTCACATATTATACATGTACATGTCTTAAACAAGTTGAGCGTTAAGTGTCACTGACACTTTCCTTTAAAGTAATTTTTGGTCTGCTGGTGAATTTTGGTAAAGGGTTAAATTATTTTCTTTAAGTTTTGTTTTTTGTGTTGCCAAATGTTTATTTGATTTATTTTACTTATTTAGGTCACTTTTGTTCCCTTGGATCATCTGAATTTGCACCAGTTGTTAAATCATATGGAGATGAATGTCCAGCAGGATACTATTGCCCTCTTGGTACTGCTGTTCCATTAGCATGTCCACCTGGTACATTCTTAGATCAGTCTGGTATGGGAGATATCACTGATTGTATACCATGTAGTCCAGGTAAGTTTCAGTTTTTACATCTAGCAAATATAGATGATAGTATATCACTTGGTTCCAATGCAGACTTCAGTAAAAGTCTATTAATTGAAAATAGAATATATACTAAAAAAAAAGCTGAGTTTAAATGCTTCTTGAGAATGTTACTGGGTGATTTTGGCCATTATGTTGGGTAAAGAGTTGATCTAGATGAGATTTACGCTAAGGCTGTACAGTGCATAGAGTTAATTGGATTAAATAAATATGCCCAAGTTATACCTATTTCAATGACAAGAGAAATTCTGTCCTGGGTGGGAATATCCACCAGAAGCATGCAAGGATGGGGTGAGGTGGCTCGGTTGGTAGAGGTGCAGGCTGCATGCTGTGAGGTCCTCAGTTAGAATCCCACCTACGACAACCGCATTGTGTCCTTGGGTGAGGCACTTCACCCCCATTGCCATGTGGGGGCGCGGTGGCATTGTGTACTAAGGAATACTGCATGTAAATAGTGTACTTGCCTTCAACCAATGCTAACCATGCTTGTATGGAGTTAGTATGTTGGGGAGCCTGACAGCTGCTCACTTGTTCTCTCTGGGTATTCCGGCTTCCTCCACCCGTAAAACTGTCCGACACGAAGTGACCCTGGCTGTCAAAAGTGTCATTAAACTCCAAAAAATAAATAAATAAATAAATAAATAAATAAATAAATAAATAGCATTAAGGGGTTAAGCTAACATACACTGTCTAATCATAGGCATTTTATGGGATTAGTTGACAGGCTGCCCTGTCACACACTACTTGAAAATTCACACTGAGGCTGTAAAAATGTGCAGAGTTAGTTGGTTACATTTTACATAGGATGCAGAACTGTTGAAAATATTTATACTGGTTTGGTGAAATTCCAGAAATGAAAACATTCTCTTTTCAGTTAATAGCTTATTGGTAAGTGAATATATTCTTGTATACATTAGTAGACTAGTGATACTTGGTTGGTATTAACAGAACCTTGGAGCCAATCCTTTTTATTGAGTCCTCTTGAGTGCACAACCTGAATATAAATAGAGAATAATCATTTGACAGGACTGGTTACCTGAAATAATTCATGAGAGGTGAGGGATGTTGTACAAACACGAGTGCGCGAATGCGCACAAATGTTTTACAATATAGTCCCTCATCTCGAATGAATTATTTCACGTAACCAGTGCAGTCAAGCGATTATTCTGTTTATTACTTTTCATTATTAATGATAATTATATTATTTAAACCTTTACCTTACGTAACGGCCATAAACGGCCAGCGCTATTCTCAAAACTCGCCATTTAATTTTCATTATTTTTTGTCTCTAAAACATAGGTTATGACCCCCTCATTGGAACGAGCTCATTAGGCTCGTTCCAGTGCACAGTCATAACCTATGTTTTTGAACAAAAAATAAAACTAATAGTTATTCAAGAATTTTTTTGGCAAGTGTCGTCTGCTTTTCATGTTAGGTAAAGGGTTAAAAAAAAGCAAAAAAAACCCCAATGAAGCCCCCATTAAACCCACAGCAAATCATCTTTGTTTGCGCGCACGGATACATGACACAATTGTTAATTGCTTAATTCACTTGTGAAGTTATCGTTTATAATCAAACCCAGAAATCCCAGTAAATCACACTTTGGAAAGTAATAAAATTGGTTAATGCTTTACCGAAGGTACATGATATCAGAATTTGTTATTTTCAATTTAAATTTTCAAAGTTTTCAAAAATTTCAACAAGACCATATGATGTGACCCCTCATTGGAATGCGCTTAATGGGCTTGTTCCAATGAGGGGTCACCTGATCTGTTTGTTGAAATTTTGCAAAAAAATAAAATTCTCAACTGCTCAATTTGTAAATTACACAGGTTGATGGGCTGAGTTAGTAGTTAAAGGGTTTACTCATTATCATTCACCCAATGGTGTACAGTCACTCTTATCTTGATTTGTTTGTCGAACAGACTGCTACGAATGCAAGAAGGAAATTTTCAGTTAATGGACCAGCTTAGACTCTTAGGTCCCCTGGTTCTTACTGAAATAACATGTGAGTATGTAGAAGGGTGCCCACTTATTGGGGAATAAGTACTAAATCACTCCATGTGTACTTGTATTGTCAATTGTGCATTTAGAAAATTGCCACATGTTTTGTAAAAGGGATTAACCTTCAAGTTCTCAGATTAATTTTGTGTTAATAACTATCATATATACAAGTACACAGCCGCAAATGACTTAACAGTGTTTCTACATTATTGTTGGCTGCCTATAAAAATGATATTAACCCTCAACTTCCCAGATTAAGCTTGTGTTAATAACTACCATATATTTAAGTACACAGCCGCAGATGACTTAACAGCATTTCTACATCATTGTTGGCTATCTGTGCAGGTAACCAGCAATGATGTAAAAATGCTGTCAAAATAAATGCAGCCTAGCAGTGGATTTCTCAAGAAAGAATAAACTTGGGAAAGAGTTTTCAGAGCTATATAAAAGAGGCTGTTTGTGGCTGTATGGGATCTTAAGGGTTATACCTCATCCAGTAAAAAAATCTATCCATTGTTTACAAGTTCACTGCAGTTGTCTCAAAATGAATCACTTGAAAGAACTGTTGACAGTGCTCAACTTACCATTGCAGTGGTTTCTGGACACTTAGATGCCTCTGTAGACAGTTAACTGGTTGTGTACTAGAAACCACTATCATGGCTCTATTGAAAAGTGCTGATCACCACTTTAGTGGCTTTACATTGTATTCATTAGATTGTTTGCTCAGCAGCAGAAACACAAAAATATTCATACAAAATTGATGTTACATTTTTTGGGGGAGTGCCAACAGGCACTCACCAATAAATTGTAACAAAACAATTGTTTATAAATAAAATTTTGTTAACCCTTTACCCAACAAATTGGCCATATCCGTCCGCATAATATGCAAATTCAGCAGTTGAAAAAATATTATTTTTCTAAAAATTTCAACAAAACCATATTATGTGACCCCTCGGAATGAGCTCATCGAGCTTGTTCCAACGAGGGGTCACATATGGTTTTGTTGTAATTTTTTGAAAACTTTCAAAAAATGATATTTAAAATAATAAATTTTGATATCGTCTGCGTTGGGTAAAGGGTTAAACCATGCTCTCTTCGCATGGATGTTGAATCCTTGAAGATTAATACTCATGTTACAAACCACCTTTGAATAAAAAAATTTATCACTCAACCAGTTAAGACTTGACTCGACATCATAGTCATAGAATTATGGGCAGTAGTGTTTTAGAAATTCTAAAAAATTATCAAACCATCAAGGGTAAAAGATACAGACAGTTTTATGTAATATTTTTCACATGGAGCGTGAAAGATGTTGATTTAGTATTGATTCTAGGTGTGTATTCGCTGTCCATGAATGCAGTGAAAGCATGGCTAGAAACCTTTACTGAATTGTGAATCGGCTTTAAATTGCATTGTTCTATGTGATTACATGTTGAAGAATCTACTCTGTGGTTATAATAATTACTAAAATGGCAGTTACGCCATAAGGGATTATTCACTTGTTGAGTGATAGAAGCAGCTATCAGGGCTTTAAAAAAAATGAGGCTATGAGAGCAAAAGCCAGCGTTTTCCTTGCTCATGTTTCATATTCAGTGAAACTCAAAAAGTATTTTGTTATATAAATTTGTTTTATTGAAAATTATTAGAGAGTGCACTCCAGTAATTTGTAATAAAACAAATTTTGATGAACAAATTCAGACCACCAAAAATAATATAGCCCTCAACCAGTTAAGACAGAACATTACGAAGGTTGAGTACTGGGGCAGCAGGAATCAGCAACATGTGTTGGAGATTTTTTCAAGTGTTTCCTAAGGGCTGAAGTCTCAATTGAAATACAGCAAAAACTCCTGTACTCTACCTGAGTTGTGTACTCTGTACTTAAATCATGATTAACCCTTTACCCAACACACAAGATACCAAAATTTATTAATTTAATTTTTTTTCTTCTTTAATTTAAGAAGAAATTTCAATGAAAGGTGCTTTCGAAACATGATCTGATCACAAAAAGACCTCTTCAGTTATCACAGTACCCTATATGTTAAAGTATAATATATTTTTGTACTGTACCAATGACCCAGACTTAGCTGGTGCTAACTCCTTAAAATCAAGGGCCAAACACAAATTTTGCCCCCCAATCCCCCAAATTTGCATCAAAAACCGAAATTGCATTGTCCTATGTGGTCCTCCATACCTTTTATCCAGTGCGCATGCACAGTGTCAAGGAGGTCTCGAAATTGGCGCCAATTGTCATTCTTTGTTTGGCGCTAAATTCAGTAACACCTCACTGATATTTGTGCTGTAAATCTCAGTTTAAATGATGCCAGACACATAATTATGGATGAAATGGTGGATCAAAGGAGGAAAAAGAAGGATGAGAGGATCAAACAGTGGCAGAATATGATCTGGGCTGTAACTTATAATTTTTTTTACGAAATTATTTCATGTTGCCTATATTTTTATACTGTACCAATGACCCAGACTTGGCTGGTGCTAACTCTAACAAAACCAGGGCCAAACACAAATTTTGCCCCCCAATCCCCAAAATTTGCATCCAAAACCAAAAGAAATCATGTCCTATAGGACCTCCATACTACGCCCCCACTGCGCATGCGCGGTGTCAAGGACGTCCCGAAATTGGCGCCAATTATCATTCTCTGTTTGGCCCTTCATCAGTCAACATCTCACTGATCTTTGTGCTTGTAAATCTCAGTTTAAAGGATGCCAGACACGTAATTTTTGGAGAAATGGTGTTTCTAAGGAGGATATAGAAGGAGGAGAGGAAAAAGAAGTGACAAAAAATAATCAGGGCTGTACTTAAAATTTTTTATGAAATTATGTTAAGTTGCCTATTTTCGAGGCATGGGCCTCTTGTTGTTATTCTTGCTAAAATGTTGCACTGCTTATTCAGTGTTTCCTCTCCCCTAGCCTTCTAAGTCCCCCCTTGCAATTCTCCCATGCTTTTGGCATATTTTTGAGAAAGTTCATTTCTAAAATTTTCTTGGGAGAGTTGCTTGGATACAGAATGTTTTCTGTTATTTTCCCCATAGTTACGTTTTCACCCATGGGTGTATAAACGTTGTGTTCTGCATCTTCCATCTGATGTTCTGCAGATTCTCCCCTGGGAGTCTCTGTCTTGCATCAGATAGAGTGTAATTTTGATGACTGATTTCGGGCCAATTTTTTCAGTGCCTGGAGTCATGTTTTCTGGTGTTTTACACTGTTTGTTTACATTGGCAACAGCCTTTTTTGAGGGGGGCTGTTTGCCTTTCGTGTAGTTTATCTCACTATAAGATACATTTATATTATCCGTAAGTGTCTCATTAATTATTTAATATAAATTTAAAATTTTTGACCACACTTTGCCATCGGATCCATCGGGGCTCAACGTTACTTTTCAGAAACTTGGGCTTCGCTGAAAAAATATTTTTTCAAAATTATTTTGATTTGCAATTGTTTTTTCATTTATTAATGGATCATGTTATTATGTATCTTTGTGTCAGGGGTTTGTGCGAGTAACTAGGACTTGTTGTTGACTTTTCACAATGAAAGGATATTGTTCAAATTGTAATGGGAAGAAATCTTCCTCTGACTTTCATGATCATTGTATTAATTGTAGTCAGTGTTCTCGCACTAATCCCTGTTCTGTATGTCAATATTGGGATGACAAACATTGGAAACGTGTGTCACGGTATGTTGTTACTGGAGAAAGGGCTATGCCGGCTCTTTCTCCGCAAGGTCACTCTACTCTCTCAGTTTCTATTTCAGAGGAAAAAGAACAGGGTGATGTTTCCATGTTATTTTCTGCAAGTGTGCTTCCGTCGTCACAAATGAATTCAGAGCTAGCGGAAAAAGTGCTCATGGAGATTAGACAAATGTCGTCCGCTAGCTCGCCCGGTGTAGCGTCCATTCACCGAATGGTTCGGCAGCCGGGTTCGTCCGATGCGGTCCAGGAGGAAATGTTGGGTGATGCGAGCACTATAAACATTCAATGTGCACACCCAGTGACGGCGGATAGTAAGCGAGATCGGAGGAAGCCTTTGAGTCCAGTTCCTAGCTCGTCCAGGTCCAGCCGGGTCGCGAGCGAGAGAGGTTCCTCTCTCGTACAACAACATCTGGGACCAGATGTTGTGGTACAAAATGTGTCGCGAGCGGAGCATACGTCCGTCGCTCGGGACGCTCCGTTGTATAGGCAGTCCGCGGAGACTGCTAAGGCTTCTTCTTCTCGTCAGCACACACGACCGCACCTTGGCTGCGTGACCGCCGATCTCTTACCAGCTTCGCCGATCAAGGATTCTTCGGCGACCAGGTCACACCATCCGGCAGCCAGGGACACGAGGCCGATGGACTCCGGACGTTCGCATAGAAAAAGTATGCGGGAGCCATCTGATGCGGAGCTGCCCTCGGCGAAGCAGCGAAAGACTGCGCCTCCGCAGGTCTCGACGCCGGACATTCTTGTGCAGATAGCACAGCTTATCGCAGCATCCCAGCAGCCGACAGAAACGGTGTCGGATCGAGAATTATCCGACGGCACTGGGTCGGTACGCTCCGCCGAAGCATCGGGGGCGGACGACCGGGAGCATCATGAGGTCCGACCGGATGGTGAAAGGGATACGGATGATTTGGAGCTATCCCTTTCGGAACAACATAAAGCTGCCGTGGACTTCATCCGGCACTTTCTCCCTCAAGTTGTTCCGTCGGGCCAGACTGCTGCGGTTCCGGACAAGAGGATTATAGCGTCATTGGACTCTGAATTTTTTGAGCGGTTCAGGGATATCACTCCCGAGTTTCCGTCGCAGTCCAATAATGTTGCAAGAACATTTGAATTATTGAACGACGCTATATTTAAACTTGCTTCCAAGACGGCGAAAGCAGGTTTCTTGTCCGCCAATACTCTCAACCTGCCTTTCATTAATGCAAGGAATAAATTCGACATGGCAGGACAGGGTATTCCAAGAGTTCCTCTGCGTATGGACGACGAGGCGGAAGACTTAGAGCTATCATTACCGTCGTCGGCTTCTATTCCAACCGCGGTGTTGGAAACAGCTATTTCGTCTAACAGAGCCAATTTAGATGCCTTATCTTACGCAGATCACCTTACTAAGGCGTTATCACTGTGCCTTCAAGGGAAAGAATGTCAGGATATACAATCCTCTTTAAGACTTCTTTCAAGGGCAGTAGCTTATTCCACGTGTAACTCCGCCCTTTCTGTGGCAAATCTGGAGTTGGTTAGACGTGACGCAGCCCTAGCTACATCCACACTCGTGGATACTAAGGTGAAGAACTCTCTTAGAGTCGCTTTGGTCTCCGGAGAACTTCTCTTTGACGGCAAGCTTTCTGCTATTTATGATAAAATTACAAAGAAAGCTTCGGATTCTCTGTTGTTCAAATCTGCTTCTAAGAAGTCTGATACAGCAGACAAGAATAAGACAGGCACTTCTGGGTGTAATGGGCCCAAGAGAGGTTCCTATAGAGGTTCCGGTGCGTCCTCTTGGTCTTATTCGAGAGACCGTCAGGGTAGCGGCTCTCGTTCGGGACGTCCTTTGGGCCGGGACAACCGGTCGGATGCCCCGAGGTCGACGGGACGAGGTGCGGGTCGTGGAGGACGTGGTTTCTCCTACCGCAGGCCTCGCAGGTCCAGGAGGTGATGGCTTAAACCTCTATCGCGTACCGGTTGGCGGAAGGTTGTCGAGCTTTTCACAAGAATGGGCGTCAATTACGGACGACCCTTGGGTGAGAGGAGTGACTTCGGAAGGCCTAAAGATATCCTTCAAACGAAAGCCTCCATTAACTCGAAGTCCAAAGTGGACTCAACTTCCGTCAAATCCGCAGAAAAGAAACTCTCTGTTATCAGAGGTGCAGTCTCTTTTAATGAAGAACGCGGTAGAGGTCGTAGAAAACCAGGAGACTCCGGGATTCTACAGCCATCTGTTTCTGGTTCCGAAACCAGACGGCTCGTTCCGTCCAGTCATAGATTTGAGCTGGATAAACAAGCTGATCGTCGCTCCGAAATTTTATTTGGAGACGATTCGGTCGGTCAGAGCGAGTATTCGGGTGAATGATTATGCAACAAGCATAGATCTCAAAGATGCGTACTTTCACGTCATGGTACATCCGACATTCAGAAAGTATCTATGCTTCGCAGTCCTAGGAGTGGTGTATCAATTCCGGGCGATGTGCTTCGGATTGAATCTAGCACCCTGGGCTTTCACTCGGGTAATGAACTCGGTAATGATCTATTTCCGAGCTCATTCGTCTGCGGTAACGTCGGCCTACCTGGACGACATTCTTCAGAGGTACGGCAACGAGTTAACGCTTCAGAACGATGTTCAGAATCTACTTCTATTGCTCCGACGTCTCGGTTTTATAATAAGTAAACGAGGAGAAGTCGGATCTGGTGCCGTCCAAGTCATTCACTCATCTGGGAATGAGCTTCGAGACGCACAACAATCTCGTTCGTCTGCCGTTAACCAGAGCGAAATTAGTCAGTTGTTATGCTCGCTATTGTCTGCACGCAGACAAAGTCACAGCGAGAGAATTTATGAGACTGATAGGTCTGTGCGGAGCCGCTGCGGATCTCATTCCGATGGGGCGGTTACGCACGCGTCCTCTCCAAATTTTCTTGACTCAGAATTGGAGTGTGAAAATTCATTCGCTCGACGTAGACGTTCTCTTGTCAGATCAAGTGAAACAAGAGATTCAGACTTGGGCAAACATTCAGTGGTTAACTCAAGGAGTTCCGCTGCAGTTGCCGGATCCGAGTTTTACCATTATGACGGATGCCAGTC
Organism: Pictodentalium vernedei; assembly: GCA_031216915.1. Classification (NCBI taxonomy): domain Eukaryota; kingdom Metazoa; phylum Mollusca; class Scaphopoda; order Dentaliida; family Dentaliidae; genus Pictodentalium; species Pictodentalium vernedei. The sequence goes on from CM062293.1 coordinate 380,946,593, forward strand.
AAACAGGTTGGGGTGCATCATTGATCCCAACGAATTCGAGATGCCAGGGTCTTTGGGATCCGCAATTCCTGTGCAAGCACATAAACATCAAGGAAATGATGTCAATTTGGCTTGCGTTACGTCATTGGATGGACATTATTCACAATGCTCATGTCCAAATCCTATCCGACAATACGACAGTAGTGGCGTATATACGGAATCAGGGAGGCACTCATTCAGTTCCGTTGTTCAATCTAACGGAAAGAATCCTTTCTGAATGAGTGCCTGAATGAGTGCCTCCCTGATTCCGTATATACGCCACTACGACAGTAGTGGCGTATATACGGAATCAGGGAGGCACTCATTCAGTTCCGTTGTTCAATCTAACGGAAAGAATCCTTCTGTTTGCGCTAGAACATCAGGTTCTTCTTTCGGTCCGTCACATACCGGGTCGTCTGAATGTGCTAGCAGACTCCCTTTCACGAAAGGGTCGCTTGTTGCCGTCGGAGTGGACTCTCAACAAACAAGTATTCAATCAGATTTGCTACCAATGGGAACGGCCAATGATAGACTTATTTGCGACACATCTCAACAATCAGTTGCAGACGTATGTGTCTCCGTGTCCGGATCCAAGAGCATTTGCAGTAGACGCTCTGGCGATCCCTTGGGACGGAATGATAGGATATGCGTATCCTCCAGCGCCGTTAATTCAACAAGTATTGCTAAAGATAAAACAATCTCAATGCAAGATTCTGTTGGTAGCATCTCTGTCGCCACAGAGACCGTGGATAAATCTACTCAGGTGTCTGTTGTGGGACCTACCGCGAAAGCTTCCTCCATGGGAGGATCTTCTTTCGCAGGGGAAATCGCGTCAACTCCATCATAACCCGCAAGGTCTCAACCTTCACGTTTTTCCGTTGTGCGGTCCTTCTTGCATGGCAAGCACTTTACAGGACGAGCAGTGGACGCGATTTCTAACTGTAGGAGGACCACCTCTTCGCTAAACTATGCGGCTAAGTGGAAGGTTTTTCGTCGTTGGTGTAGGGATCATTCTGTAGATATTTTTGATCCCTCTATACCAGACATTGCAAACTTTCTAGTATACTTGTTTGACGAAATCAAACTGCAGCCTGTTACTATTAAGGGTTATAGGTCTATGTTATCTGATACCTATGCACATCATGATAGTTTACAAATTGGATCTAATGTCTCTTTATCTAAGTTGGTTAGAAACTTCTCGATAAATAGACCCAGAACTCTTAGATTAATTCCTAAATGGAATTTAGCTTGGGTTCTTCTTAAATTGAAGGAAAAGCCATTTGAACCTCTTGGGACAGTAGATTTCAAATTCTTATCTTATAAGACAGCTTTTCTCTTAGCTTTCTCTTCTGCTAGAAGAGTCAGTGAGCTTCATGCACTGTCGGTGGATGATTCTCACTATCGTAGTGTCGGGAACACTGTCACCTTCACTACTAATGTGGGTTTTTTAGCTAAGAATCAGGCTCCTAATAAATATCCGGAACCTATTGTTATTAAGGCTCTTCCGTCTTCAGACGGGCGTAGGCCTTTACTCTGTCCTGTTAGAGCATTACGTATCTATAAACAGAGATCTCAGTTTATCAGAAAGGGACGGAAACGTTTCTTTCTGTCTTTGATGCCTAATAGAAAGGACATTTCAGTCCATTCTATTGCTAGATGGATTCAATTAACTATCCGTACTGCTTATGAGAGTTTATCTTCTTCTCAGCAGTCTGTGCTTAAGATTTCCGCTCATGAAGTAAGAGCTCTTGCTACTTCTTGGGCTTATGCTAATAGTGTTGCTATTACAGATTTAATGAAGGCTGCTTATTGGTCTCAGCCATCCACATTCACGAATTTTTATCTCAGAAATATTGAGTCCATTTCTGGAGACCTGCATTGTTTAGGTCCGTTATCTGTTGCTCAGAATGTCGTCCACTAAACAGTTGCAACTATAGTCATGCAGGCTTTCTGTTCCGGCAGTGACTCCGTCCGGCTGCCCTCTTCGCTCTGGGCTATTTGACCCAGGGCAAGGGGAAGGGGGGGGGGCGGGTGTTCCCTTAGGTCACCTGCTTTATAGTGAAAAGCAAGGGAATGCCTCCTCCAAAGTCAGTTTTTCTGAGTCGCTTCCGGGATGGTTTTAAAGTGTAATATTAATGTTAAAATTCATTCATGTCTTATTTTTAAAGTGTAGCTCGGTGTGAAGCATTTGTATATGTCAAGTGTCAAACGGGCTTTAATATACAATACTCGGACACTTTTAAAAGATTATAAAGAGTCTCAATTCTCTGGACTACTTTATTTATTGGCTTACTTTAAAAATAATTAGTATAAGGGTTATACTGGATGTTAATAGAGAACATGAATATTATTGTGCTCAATTATTAAGGGTATTGTATCTTTCTAATTTAATATTAAATAAGAAAGATACATGTAAAGCCTAATACTCCTTTTCTCCTTAAGGGGTTACCTCTTTATTATATAGTTGAGCTTATTGGATTTTCCTCTATGTCCTAGGCCCTCCAGCCTTTTTACTATTCAGCTAAGTCTGGGTCATTGGTACAGTATAAAAATGTTAAAAAATTTATAGTAATTTATATATATTTTTATACTGTACCAATGACCCAGACATAGCTGGTGCTAACTCTTAAAATATAGGGCTAAACACAAATTTTGCCCCCCAATCCCCAAAATTTGCATCTAAAACCAAAGAAAACATGTCCTGAAAGGCCCTCCACACTTCACCTCTACTGCGCATGCGCAGTGTCAAGGACGTTCCGAAATTGGCGCCATTAATCATTCTAAGTTTGGCCCTTCATCAGTTAACATCTGACTGATCTTTGTGCTTGTAAATCTCAGTTTAAATGATGCCAGACACATAAATATTAGTGAAATGGTGATTCTAAGGAGGATCGAGAAGGAGGAGAGGAAAAATGTGTGACAGAATATTATCAGGGCTGTAACTTAAAATTTTTTAATGAAATTATGTTAAGTTACCTATTTTCGAGGTAGCAGCCATTTTCTTGTCAATCTGATTATTTAGTTACACTGATTTTTCAGTGTTTTCCTCTCTCCCTGTCCTTTAAGTCCCCCCTTGCTATTCTCCCATGCTTTTGACATAGTTTTTGTAATTATTATTACTAAATTTTCTTGGGAGTTTTAGCTGAATAACAGAATGAATTCTGTTTTTTTCCCCATGTTTACGTCTTCACCTACGGTTGGTTAGGCGTTGTGTTCTGCATCTACCATCTGATGTTCTGCAGTTTCTTCCCTGGAAGTCTCTGTTTTGCATCAGATAGTGTATTTTTGGTAACTGATTCCGGGCCTGGGTGCCTGGAGTCTTATTTTAGTGTTTTTACATTCATAGTTTACATTTACAACAGCCCTCTGTGTGAGGGGGGGATTTCTGGAAAATAATATCTTGATGTTATTTTAATCATAACTAGATACATTATTATTGTTCGTAAGTGTTGAATAAATTGTTTAAAATATTTTTAAAATTTTTGTCCACACTTAGGCTTGGGATTCATTGGGGCTCAACGTTACTTTTCAGAAACTTGGGCTGTTCTGAAAAAATATTTTTTCAAAATATTTTGATTTCAATTATTTTTTCTATATTAATGGATCATATTATTATTATGTATTTTGATTGCCAGGGGTTAGTGCGAGTACCAGGACTTGTTTTCTTTTCACATTGAAAGGATATTGATCAATTGTAATAAGAGGAAGTCTTCCTTTGACTTTTATAATCATTCTATATGGGCCGTGAGCTGCGAAAAGGGACCTTACGGGTCAAAAATTCGAAATTGAGTTAGAGCTACACCTCTACTCTCCTGAAATCGAGGATTCCAAGAAAGTTTACTTTAGGTTCATCTGACATTTATAAATGGGTCAACGCGACGTGTAAAGTGGGATATCCAAGAGCACCATAACTTGAATCGACTGTTTGACGTTTCAACGTAATACTTATACGATGCGTATGTGCAACGTTATCTCTCGTGAAAATGTGAACGATTAGCGAACAATAACAAGTTATTTCTTTTTCAAAAAAATGCAATATTTAAGAGTGAAGGAAGATAACAAACTACCATCTGAGCTTTAATTCACTGTGGATATAGTTCAATTCATGGTGTGAGAGGAGCAAACTGCAAAGAAAGCTTTGAAAAAGATTTGTTTCCTTCAGGTTTTTCATTTTTGTTTATTTCTTGTTCAATTTTTTTTTTTTTTTTTTTTTTGGGGGGGGGGGGTGGGGTCGGGGGTGATGCCTTTTGCATGTTTTCGGCTGCATCGGAAAACTGAATAAAGAAAATCCGTTAACACACGACCCTCCTCACCAATATAACAAGTAGGCTGAAAACAGACAATAATAACAACAAAAAACAAACAAACAAAAAAAGCAGAAGAAGAAACGGGACCAACAGAAATTTTACAGTGCCATCTCCAATAATGGCAACAATATGGACCAACGTACACAACGTCGCAAAGGCATCGGAGAGCACGGATGACATTTTTTTCTCGAGAGAACTAACACGTAATCTAGCCTACTATACATTCATTCGTTCGTACATTTTGCCATCCCAATCAAAAATCCTAGCTACGCCAGTGAGTATTTATCCCCCCACCCCCTCCCCCCACCCCCCCCCCAACCCCTCATCCACATGCGCATAGGCCTATTCTCAGACCACTGTAAAAATTATTAAACAAATACAGGCTGGGTTTTTGTTTGTTTTTTGCTAAATATTAATGTGTTGCCCATTAATTTTAAATTGTTATTTTCTCTTATTTTTTGACCCTTAACAAGCTTTGGATTAATTGATATTCACAAGACAAAGACATGATTTCTGAGTGTCATTTATGCAAAGCATGTATTTCGGTTTGGAATTTAAACACCAAAATGCTTACTGAATCTTTTATTCAATTTCTAAGCGCCTCTGAAGTGCAAGGATTACGTACAAAAGTTTTTTTTCTCGTCAGTTTGTGTCCAATTCCGGAACGTGTAAAGATGTTCAGTTGCTCCAAAACACAACTTAGTGTGGAATTTCTAAATGCATTTAGTTGTGGTGAAACGTAACTCTAAAATGCGTCTCGATTTTAAACATAGCATTGAAACACGTTTGTGTTTGAACATGTAGGCCCTATATAATTCGTGGAGCGGGCCATCAAACTGAACAATTTCAATTTTAAAACGTCTTAAAATCAAATGTAGATTCAGCCAAGACCTATGTGAGTTTCCTTCGAAAGTTGCCTGATTGTCATTAGTCTCAATCTTTGCCGGGAGGGGTTATCAAGCTCAGTGTGTTTGGCCGCATGTTGGGGTATGTGTGTTGATGATATCAAACTCATCAATATTAATCTCAAAACTTCTTCCCGTTGGACGCCCAGGATATAAAAATCTGCATGACCACTGATGTAGATTGTTCTCCTCCACCTGTCTCCAATGGGAAAATAGGACTTGGTAACCAACGCTGCTGGGTGCCATCCCTCAGTAAGTGGGAAACATCGGCATAAATGCCACTCGTCAGCCAGATCACTTCGTGATCTGGATGTTATGAGCGTAAGAAAAAATTGAGATTCTGCTCAAGGCTGGCCAGCCAGACCCCCCCCCCCCCCCCCACCCCACCCCCTCTCCTATATTTCTGAATCCGTCCCTTGGTAACCTGACGTCTCTGGACAGGTTTTGGGGTTTTTTTTCACTGACACCGACGCGAAAGTTAGAAAGAATGTATGAGAATGAGCAATCGCGTATCTCATCTTGGTGACAACATTTCTTCTATTAATTTCCCAGTATCAACCAATAAATTACATGTAGTGGGAAAAAAAATGGAGGCGTTATGATTTTTCAGTAAGCGTATTTGTCAAATGCTCTAAACACGAATCTGGAAGTGGATCGAGGGGTCAGAATCAACCTCTACACGCATACATGCACAGAGAGGCGCCTGTAATATTTTGTTGCCTACGTAAAACGTTGGCTGACAAACTCCATCATTTTCTTTGAAATGAAATGGCGTGAAAAGAAATCTTGAAGACTACATAATTTAGGCACATCACAAAAACTGATTTATTTATTTGAGCTTCTATTAACAAGTTATCTTGAAGTACATTGTACTGCAAGATTGTCTTCCCAATTCTAAATTTTGTTGCCATTCTGATTCAGTACTTTTCGACACCACCATTAACACGTTTTGCAGAATCACAATTCACATGTACAGTCCAAAATCGAAGTTTACGGGACCGACCGATAACTTCGACTTATCCCTGGTCTTCGGGTTATGCACTTCAGATGTATTTGGGGGATTTGGGAGCATTGAACAAAAGAACACAGAAACTTGTAGGCCTAATCTGGACAAAGGAACCACCCCCACACCTCCCAGAAAATATAGAACAGCGACCGTCTATATTTCCTGGGAGGGGTGGAGGGGGATTGCTAGTCCCTGATTTCTAGGACTGATAGCCAACTTCGAGTTATCTCATATATTCGAATCATCCGATTTCGAGTTATCGATTGCCGACTGTAGTTTTTAGTTTTTTAAGACAACTCCCATTCCCAATCACCTCTCGCTCCTGCCAGGAGAAAAGGGATCAGCGAACAAGACACGCAAAAAACCCCAAACAAGCAAACAAAGATAATACTGTGCAAAATAAGTATTGTTTTTGTTTTGTCTCTCGGTATTCCCGGGGGTGGGATGGAGGGAGGGAGGGGGGTGGATCAGTTGTAAAAAAATAAATAAAAAACGATTTGTTGGGGGAGGTGGGCGGATAAAAATTGCAAGATACATGGTCCCGGGGAGATGGGGTCCGCAGAGGCCGAAGCATTTTTTCAAATCTACTTTTTTACATTCAGTAATAGAAGACTTTTGAGCATTGTCATGCATGTCATTAGTGGTCACTTAAGAACATGACGGCTTCATTTGCCTTGAAAGATATTTTTTTAAAGGTTGTCATACATCAAAATTGAAAAAAAAAATTGACCCCCATCCCCCCCCCCCCCCCCAAAGGACATTTTTTTCTTTTTATGCTCAAATTGTTTTTCTGGCAGAACATTGCTTTTCGGACCTAGTGTATTATTTTTACAGCCTCCCCCCCCCCCCCCCCCCCACCGCTCACGTGTATTCCCTTCTGTGTTGTTGTATATGAGTGTTTGTGATATTGTGCAGCAGTGAAATTACATCATATTATTATTTCAGGCTTACATGCAGTCTACCTTTTCACCCAACCAATCATTCGAACAAGATTATTCTTTCATGTTTCATCAGAAAAACGAACTCAATTGTTACCAAGGGACTTCAGTTCATGAGGACTAGTGGGCGGTCGGCTGCAAAAAAAAAAAATAAAAAATACACGAGGCCGAAAAAGCAACATTCCTCCCCTGTACTACCTAAAAACAAAATTTGAGACATGTGTGTGTGTGTGTAGTGTGTGTGTGTGGTGTGTGTGTGCGTGTGCAAAAATCCAATTTTGACGAGAAATATGAAAACAGAAGAAGTAACTTTCAAAGCAAATAAAACCTATATCTTTTACCTATCATGTTCTTAAGTGACCACCAAAAATATAACAATGCTCAAAGGTCTTTTATCAGCGAAATAAATGTGGAAAAAGTGGATTTGAAAAAAAATGGTTCGGCTTCGGAAGGGGGGGGGGGGCGCACCCCACGGGGCCTAGTGTCTTGCAAATGTTTTTCTGACCCCATCAGGGGTTATTCCAAGGGCTAAATTTTGGACCTCATATATTTTTGTTTACAGCTGACGCCCCCCCCCCCCCCCCCCCCCCCCCTGCCTCCTATGAGGACTGGAAAAAAATTGAAGGTTTTTTTTTTTTTTAACTTTCTACTTCTTTGAAACGTAAATCCCTTCTTAAAATGAGTTTAGGAAAATGGTAGTATACATTATTGGTCCCAGCAACAATTACCAGAACCGAGAAATGTTTCTCGAACAGCTTCGAAGGAAAGTTTTGAAAGATACTTGAATTTTGTCATTTTTAAAAATTTTGTTAAATAAATATAATTGAGTTGCATCACGATCACAAAATTAATAAGGCTCCAATTGAAAGAAAGACTGGCACAATTGTGAGCTACTTAAGTTGATCAGTAGCAGGGGCGGCGCTAGAAAATCTTGCATGTTGGGGTGGGGGCAAGTAGGGGACATGATATGCTCCCCATGGGGGAGAGGGTGGGGTGGGGGTAGTTCATATCAATAATTTTTAAGGCAGGAGCAATACTTGAAGATTTATTGGAGGGTTTTATTTTTATTTTTATTTATTTGTTTATTATTATTTTTTTTTTTGGTGGGGGGGGGGGGGGGGGGGGGGGGGGGGGGTGAGGTGATTCAATTTTTCTCAAGCTCCCAGACCTCTCCTCCCAGATAAAAAACAGGCAAAAAAATTGTGCTTTCGGACTATTCTGGTGGCTTTTAAAGGTTTACACAGTTTTTGAACGTTGAAAATAATGAGGTAGGGCCTACGACCCATATTTTGAGGACAAGATTCACAAACTGTGTAGGCTAACTGCATTCGAGCTTGTAGGCTAATTCTTTACTGAATAAGTTCATCGACTGGGTGTGTATGGGAATAACAAAAGAGTCAAGGTTAGTGTGAGAAAGGGTGTGTGAATGTGTTTGTGATGAATGGGAGAAAGGGGATGGCTGCTGGAAAAATCTAGGCTATGTTTGGGGACGGGGTAAATGCCCTTCACCTCACCCCATCCATAGCATCGACACTGCATGGTCACAAGTTACTGCGCTTGACATGAGGTGTTGCGGCTTTTGAGGTTGTAAATGAATGTAGGCTGTGGACATGCTGTATCCAGGGCTGTAGAAAACAAATCACATTCAATTTCACAGTGCAACTATGCTGCTAGAAAATAGAACACCGCAAGGCTTTGTCAGTATGAATCTATGTGTACTGTAATGACTTGTAGTGACGGAGAGTAGAGCTCGAATACAGAAATCAGAACAGACAATTTTAGTAATTTTTACGCCACAGCGGAACTTCAAATAAAATCAGAAACAACAATAGTCAACATTACAACAACAACAAAATCTCGGTTTCAGAAGGTATTTACTGCATGAACATGATGAATTCATGTCAGAACAAGTGACGGAAACAAAAATGATTTTGAAACCTGAGTTCTCGGCAACTTTCTTTTCGATGTCACACAGTGATTTAAAAATAGAAACACTCGTTGATGTAAACAAATCAGCGAGTGCGAAACGTCATTTAAACAGGTCAAACCAAACAGAGTGATGAGAAAAATCATTCGTTTCACATCTGCTGACAGCCCATCGAACTATCTTTGAAAACAATGAAATCGGCGTGTTTTTGTCAATACATCTTTTGTGAGTGATAATTTTCATCAGAAAATGCTGTGTGCCTCGAAGTTTTATGACATTAATGTCATCGATTAATAGGAAACATGTAAAGTAATATGGAAACAACCAAACAATTGGATACGCCTGAAACTGGTTTGCTACACAGTCAGTAGACAACACGTCTTCTTGAAGGTCAAGAACGCGTGCTGCACTGTCACCATCGACTATTTCGTTGGCAAAGAACTGTTTAAATCATTAGAATTCAAGAGAATGTTTTGAGAGTCCGATTCTATCTCTGACATTAAACATTTATTTAGTTATGGTAACCAGTTTTAATTTATTAAATACATTAAATCAGTGCGTTCCTCGCATGGAAAAAAAAAAAAAAAAGCCACGTGTGTTTATAAAACTTATTTCATCACGCCCACAATTTTTACGTCGTTCGTTTTTGACGTCTTTCTCTGATTTCATTGGATATCCTGTAAGGTCCCTTTTCGCAGCTCACGGCCCATATGTGGTCAGTGTACTCGCATTAACTCCTGTTCTGTATCGTATGATTTCGATGACAATATGGGAAGCGTATGTCACGGTATGTTTTTGGGGAATTGGACACTCCGGTCCTTTCCCCGCAGGGTCACTCTACTTTATCAATTTCTATTTCAGACGATCAAGATTAGGGTGATGTATCTGTGATGTCTTCCAACAGTGTGCATCCGTCGTCACAATTAATGAAGGGCTAGCGGAAAAGTGCTCATGTAAATACGCCAATTGCCTAAGAGGACCCTAGTAGGTTCGACGGCCTTTGACGTCCGCTAGCTCGCCCGGTGTAGCGTCCATTCACCGAATGGTTCGGCAGCCGGGTTCGTCCGTTGCGGTCTAGAAGGAATTTTGGGGTGATGCGAGCACTATAAATCAACCAAATGCACACCCAGTGACGGCGGATCGGAGGGAGAACGGAGGAAGCCTTTTAGTCCGGTTCATAGCTCGTTCTGGTCCATCCGGACGGCGAGCGAGAGAGGCCCCTCTCTCGTACAACAACATCTGGCCCCAGATGTTGTGGTACTAAATGTTTCAAATTCGGAGCATACGTCCGTGGCTCGGGACGCTCCGACATATAGTCAGTCCGGAGTAGACTGTCAATAAGGCTTCCTCATTCTCATGCTAGCGCACACGACCGCTCTTGGCTACGTGACCACGGATATCCAGTCAGCTTCGCCAGTCAGAGAATCATCGGCGACCAGGTCACACCATCCGGTAGCCAGGGACACGAGGCCTGCAGACTCTGGACGTTCGCATAGGAAGTGTGCGGGAGTCAACGTACACGGAGCTTCCGGCGGCAATGCATCGTAAGACCGCTACTGCACAGGCCTCGGGAACGGACGTGCTTTCCTAAATAGCACAGTTTATTGCAGCATCCCAGCATCAACTGAATCTGTCGCATATTTTTTATCCGACGATGCTGGGTCGGGACGCTCCGCGGAAGCGGGTACGGATGTCTGAAAATTTCATCTGGTCCGACGGGATACCGAAAGGGATTTGGAGGATTTCGAGCTTTCCCTTTCGGAACAACATATGCTGTTGTGTATGTCATCTGACTTGGTCTTCTACAGCTTCTTTCGTCGGACCAGAATGCTGCGATGCCGGATAAGAAACTGATAGCGTCGGTGGACTTAGAAATTTTTGGTTCGGTTCAGGGACATCGTCCCTCAGTTCCGACATAGTCCAATAATGTCACACAAACTTTCGAATTATTGAACGACGCTATATATATTATTATTATATGCTTGCTATAACCAAGCATTTCTGGTTTCTTGTTCGCAAAGTTACAGAGATGTCTTTCAAAAGTGTGCCTCTGTCGTCATAGTTAATGAAGAGCTAGAGGCATTAAGTGCTCATGGAATATGTCTATCGCCTACGGAGTGACATTCGCTAGCTCACCCGGTGTAGCGTGCATTCATCGAATGGTTCGGCTGCCGGGTTCGTCCGTTGCGGTCTAGGAAGGAGATTTGGGTGATGCGAGCACTTTAATTACTTTAGTACTCACCCAGTGACGGCAGATTGAGGACAGATCGGAGGAAGCCTGTTAGTCCGGTTCCTGGCTTGTCCAGGTCCGTCCGGGCTGTGAGCGAGAGAGGTCCCTCTCTCGTCCAACAACATAGGGGACCGCATGTTGTGGTTCAGATATTTTACATTCGGAGCATATGTCTGTCGGTCGGGACGCTCTGTTATATTGACAGTCCGAGAGACTGTCCATAATGCTTCCTCATCCTCACAGCAGGGCACACGACCGCACATTGGCTACGTGACCTCGAGTATCCGATCAATTTCGTCATTCAGTGATTCCACGGCGAATAGGTCGCGCCCTCCGGTAGCCAAGGGACACGAGGCCTATACACTCCGTTCATTCGCATATTGGTAGTATGCACGGGGTAACGATCACGGAGCTTCCAGCGGCAATGCATTGTAGGACCGCTTCTCCTCAGGCCTCAGTGACGGACGTGCTATCCGAGTTAGCACAGTTGTTTCGCAGCATCCCAGCAATTGACAGTTTCTTGGTCGAATCAGGAATTATCCGACGGCGCTGGGTTGGTGCGGTCCGCGGTTGCATCAGGTACGGACGACCGAACGCTTTATAGGGTCCAACAGGATGGCGAAAGGGATTCGAAAGATTTCGAGTTTTCCCTTTCGTAGTATCGGAAGCTGCCATTCATATCTTCTGGCATTATCTTCCAGTGATTGTTATTTCGGACTACATTGCTGCGATGTTGGATAAGAGACTTATAGTGTCATTGGACTTGTTATTTTCGATCGGTTCAGGGACATTGTCCCTGACTTACCGACGCAGTCCAATAATTTCATTACAACATGTGTTTTATTTTTCGACGCTATATATGCATACAAGCCTGCTACCAAGCATGATAGTTTAGTTTCTTGTCCGCGTTGCTCATTTCTGCCGTTTTATCGTTTATACGAATAGTTTATTTTGGCAGAGCAGGGCATACCGAGAGTTCATATGCGTCTAGACGGTGTGGTTAATGACTGGAAATATTCTTTTTCGCTGTCTATGTCTTTTCCAACTTCAATGTTGGAAACGACAATGATGTCTAGTAGACTTAACTTAGACGCTTTATCATACGTAATCCACCTTACAGAGGCGTTATCATTACGTCTTCAAGAAAAGATTTACGGGATATTATTCTCAATGTAATTTCTTTTGAGGGCAGTAGTTTGTTCACGTATAACTCCGCCCTTCAATGGCTGATTGGAGTTGGTTAGACGTGACGCAGCCCTAGCTACATCCACGCGCGTGGATAGTAAGGTTAAGAACTCTCTCAGAGTCGCTTCGTTCTCGGAGAAGCTTCTCTTCGACGGCAACTTTTCAGCAATCCATGAATTGCTCGATTTACACGTTCTCTTGTCTATCTTGTGTTACAAGAGATTCAGACTGGGGCAAACATTCGGTGGTTGACTCAGAGAGTGCCACTGCAGTTGCCGGACCCGAGTGTTGCTGTTATGACTGTTGCCAGTCAAACAGATTGGGATATAATTTGATCCCAATGGATTCGAAGTGCCAGGGTCTTTGGGTTCCGCAGTCTCTTAGCAACTAATTATCTTCCACGGAATAATGTTTTTTAGGCTTGCTTTATGTCATTGCATGAACATTATTCAGAAACGCATGCCCAAATCCTGTCCGTTAATTCGACAGTAGTGGCGTATCTCCGGAACCAGGGAGGCACTCTTTCATTTCCGTTATTCAATTTAATGGAAAGAATCCGTCTGTTGGTTATAGTACACCAAGTTCTGTTTTGGTCCGTCTTATTCCGGGTCGTCTGATTGTTTTACCGGACTCCCGTTCACTTAGGGGTCGCTTGTTGCTGTCAGAATGGACTCTCAACAAACAAGTATTCAATCAGATTTGCTATCTATGGGAGCGCCCAATGATGATTTATTTACGACACAGCTTGCTAATCAATTGCAGACGTATGTGTTGGCTTGTCCGGATCTCTGAGCTAATGTTGTTAACGCTCTATTGATCTATAGGACGGAATGATAGGATACGCGTATCCTCCGGCGCTGTTGTTTCAGCAGGTATTGCTAAGATAAACAACCACAATACATTTCTGTTGATAGCATCTCTATCTTCACAGAGAACATGGGTAATTTACTCTGTTGTCTACTGTGGGACTTAACGTGAAATCTTCCTCAATGTGAGGATCTTTTTTCGCTGGGTAAATCGTGTCATCTTTATCACAACCCGCAAGGTCGCAACCTTCATGTATTCCGTTGTGTGGTCCGTATTGCATTGTAAGCATTGTACTGGACGAGCTTTGGACGCGATTTCTTACTATAGGAGATCCTCTTCTTCGCTATTCTATGCGGCTAAAGTGGAGGCTCTTCCGTCATTGGTGTAGGGATCATTATGTTCATATTGTTGATCCCTCCATACTACTCATTGCAACTTTTTAGTATACTTGTTTGACAAGATCTACTGCAGCCTGTTATTATTAAGGTTATAGGTTTATGTTACCTCATACCTATGCACTCTAGGATAGTTTACAATTGAGTCTTATGTCTCTTTATCTAAGTCAGTTAGTAACTTTTTGATAAATAGACTTAGAATCTTTAGATTAAATTCCTATATGGATTTTAACTTCAGTTCTTATTTAGCTAAGTAATCATTTGAGCCTCTGGAAACAGTAGTTTTCAAATTCTGACCTTTTAGACAGTAATTCTGTTGGTTTCTCTTTTACTGAAGAGTCAGTGAGTTTCATGCACTATCGATGGATGATTTTCACTTTCGTAGTTTCGGAATCACTACTTCCTTTACTATTTAGGTTGGATTTTTGCATAAGAGTTAGGCTCCTAATATCCGGAAACTATTGTTATTAAGGTCCTTCCGTCTTCGTACGGGCATAGGCCTTTACTCTTTCCGGTTAGAGTTTATGTATTTATAAACAGATATCTGTTTATTACTACGGGCGTAAGCTTCTTCTGTCTTTGATGCCTAGTAGAAGGACGTTACGCTCCATTCTATTGCTAATGGATTCTATTAACTATTGGTACTGCTTATGGTATATCATTGACTCAGCAGTTGTGCTTAAGATTTCGGCTCATGAAGTAAGAGTTCTTCTACATCTTGGGCTTACATTAATAGTGTCGCTATTATAGATTTTTGAAGGCTGCTCATTGCGCTCAGCCATCCACATTCATGAATTTTTATCTCAGAAATATCGAGTCCATTTCTGGAGGCCTCTATTGTTAGGTCTATTATCTACTGCTCAGAATGTCATTCACTTAACAGTTGCTACTATAGCTAGGTAGGCTGTCTGTTTCGGCAGTGACTCCGTTCTGCTGCCCTCTTCGCTCTGGGCTATTTGACCCAGGGCAAGAAAAAGGGGGGGGGGGGGAGGGTGTTCCCTTGGGTCGCCTGTTTTACTATGAAAACAAGGGGGTACCTCCTCCGGAGTTAGTAATTCTGAGCTGTTATTGGGATGGTTGTTTAGTGAGAAGTTTATGTTTTAAAAATTCATTCAAGTCTTAGTTTTTAAAGTATAGCTTTTGAATATTGCATATGTCAACGGACATGATTATGCAATCCTCAGACACTTTTAAGGAGTATAAGAGTCTCTATTCTCTAGACTTACTTTATTTATTGGCTTACTTTAAAAATTATTAGTATAAGGATTATATTGGATATTAATAGAGTACATGGATGTATGAAGCTCAATTTTGGAAGGTGTTGTATCTTTATAATTCATAAATAAGAAAGATACATGTAAGGCCTATTACTTCTTTTTCCCTACAGGGGATGACTCTATTTTTATTATTGAGCGTATTCCATCTTGCTCTATGTCCTTGGCCCTCCAGCCTTTTTACTATTCAGCTATGTCTGGGTCATTGGTACAGTATAAAAATGTTAAAAAATTTATAGTAATTTCTATATTTTTTATACTTACCAATGACCCAGACGGGGATGGCCCTCCCAGGAGTTGGGAACTCTTGCCTCCCCGCTGAGTACATAGCACTTACCAGGCACTGGTTATTAGAATGATTAATGGCACCAATTTCGGAACGTCCTTGACACTGCACATGCGCAGTAGAGGTGAAGTGTGGAGGGCCTTTCAGGACATGTTTTCTTTGGTTTTAGATGCAAATATTGGGGATTGGGGGGCAAAATTTGTGTTTGGCCCTATATTTTAAGAGTTAGCACCAGCTATGTCTGGGTCATTGGTAAGTATAAAAAATATAGAAATTACTATAAATTTTTTAACTTTTTATACTTACCAATGACCCAGACGGGGATGGCCCTCCCAGGAGTTGGGAACTCTTGCCTCCCCGCTGAGTACATAGCACTGACCAGGCACTGCCAGTAAGAATGATAATTGGCGCCAATTTCGGGACGTCCTTGACACTGCGCATGCGCAGTGGGGGCGTAGTATGGAGGTCCTATAGGACATGATTTCTTTTGGTTTTGGATGCAAATTTTGGGGATTGGGGGGCAAAATTTGTGTTTGGCCCTGGTTTTGTTAGAGTTAGCACCAGCTAAGTCTGGGTCATTGGTAAGTATAAAAAATATATAAATTACTATAAATTTTTTAACTTTCGAGGCATGGCCCTGATGTTGTTATTCTTGCTTTGAATTTACCATTGTTTGTTCAGTGTTTTCTCTCTCTCTTTCCTTTATAACCCCCTTGCTATTCTCCCATGCTTTTGGCATAATTTTTGTATTTTTTTTTACTAAAATTTCTTGGGAGGTTTGGCTTGGTAACAAAATGAATTTTCTGTTTTTCCCCATGTTTACGTCCTCACCCTTGGTTGTTTAGGCGTTGTTATCTGCATCTACCATCCGATGTACTGCAGTTTCTTCTCTGGAAGTCTCTGTTTTACATCGGATAGTGTTTAAATTGATGACTGATTTTGGGTCATGTTTACAGTGCCTGGAGTCATGTTTCCGGTTTTTGTACACTTTTGTTTATGTTGACAACGGTTACTTCTGATAGTGATTACTTGTCTTTTGTTTAGTTCTGCTCATAGCCAGATACATTAATATTGTCCATAAGTGTTACATTAATTTTTAAAAATATTTTTAAATTTTTGTCCACACTTAGGCTTTTTTGGGATCCATTTGGGCTCATTGTTCCCATTGGGAACTTGGGCTCATTGTTTCCATTGGGAACTTGGGCTCGTCTGAAAATTTTTCAAAAAATTTTGTTTTTTTTTAAATTATTTTTTCAAAATGTTATAATGGAATATATTATATTATGTATCTTTGTTTCAAGGGTTAGTGCGAGTACTATGACTGTTTATATTTTTTCATGATGAAAGAATATTGTTCCTCTGATTCTCATGTTAATTGTGTTTCTTGTAGTCTATGTACTCCCTTTAGCTTTAATTCTTGCTCAGTGTGTGCCAATTGGAATGACAAACGTTGGAGACGTGTGTCACGGTATATTGTTAGCGGTGAGGGGTCCATGCCGGTCCTCTCTCCGCAAGGTCACTCTAGTTGATCAGTCTCTTTTTCAGAGGAACAAGAACAGGGTGATGTTTCTGTGATGTCTTCAACAAGTGTGTCTCTGTCGTTGCAGTCTAACGAAGAGCTAGCGGCAAAAATGCTCATGGAGATACAACAATTGCCTAAGAGGTCTCTAGTAGGATCGACGGCGTTGTTGTCCGCTAGCTCGCCCGGTGTAGCGACCATTCATCGAATGGCTCGGCAGCCGGGTTCGTCCGTTGCGGTCCAGGGAAGCAGTTTGGGTGATGCGAGCACTATAAACACTGAACGTGCACACCCAGCGACAATGGATCTGAGGATAGTAGGTATGAAGCCTGTCAGTCCAGTAGCTAGCTCGTCCAGGTCCACCTGGACCGCGAGCGAGAGAGCCCCCTCTCTCTTACAGCAACATCTGGTCAGGGACGCTCCGTTACATAGACAGTCCGCAGCGACTAGTCTATTGGCTTCCTCATCCTCATGGCAGCACACACGACCACACCTTGGGATATGAGGCCTTTACAATCAGGACGGGAGCATAAAAGAAGTATGCGAAATTCAATGTCCCATGAGCTTCCAGCGGCTAAATCATGTAAGACCATGGCTTCACAGGCCTCCGTAACGGACTTGCTATCGCAGATAGCTCATCTTATCGCAGCATCCCAGCAGCCATCAGAAACCTTTTCCGATCAGGAATTGTCTGAGGAAGCTGGGTCGGTTCGTTCCGCTGCAGAGTCAGCAAGGGATGCCCGAGATTATCAAGTGGTCCAGCCGGATGGAGAAAAGGATTCAGAGGAGTTGGAATTTTCCCTTTCGGAGCAACATAAGGTAGCTATAGATTTCATCTGGCAATACCTTTCTGATGTTGTTCCTCCAGACCAAAATGCTGCGGTGCTGGATAAGAGATTGATAGCATCTGATAGCATCGCTGGACACAGACTTATTCGGTCGGATTAGGGACACCGTCCCTGAGTTTCCGACCCAGTCCAGAAATGTCTCACGGACATTTGATCTTTTGAATGACGCTATATTCAAACTTGCTTCCAAGACGGGCAAGTCCGGTTTCTTATCGGCCAATGCTATACAGCTGCCTTTCATCAATTCAAGGAATAAATTTGAAACGGCAGGACATAGCATTCCCGAGAGTTCCCCTGCGTCTGGACGACCAGATTGAAGACCTAGAATTGTCTTTGCCTTCATCTATGTCTATTCCAGCCATGATGTTGGATACGACAATCTCGTCTAACAGGATCAGCTTAGACGCATTATCGTACGCAGATCACCTTACCAGAGCGTTATCATTACGTCTGGAAGGAAAAGAATTCCAGGATGTTCAAACTTCCTTAAGAGTTCTTTCGAGGGTCATAGCATACTCTATGTATAACTCTGCCCTTTCAGTGGCAAATCTGGAGTTAGTTAAACGTGATGCTGCCCTGGCTGCATCCACTCGCGTGGATCGTAAGGTGAAAAACTCTCTTTGAGTCGCTCCGGTCTCCGGAGAGCTTCTCTTCGACGGCAAGCTTTCCTTGATCTATGATCAAATTACTAAGAAAGCTTCAGACTCTCTGCTGTTCAAGTCCGCTTCTAAAAAGTCGAATTCAGCGGATAAGAGTAAGACAGGCACTTCTGGGACGAGTACGTCCAGGGGAAGTTCCTATAGAGGGTCTTATAAGTCCTCTAGGTCTTACTCCAGAGACCGTCAAGGTAGCGACTCAGGTAGGGGCCGTAATACTGGTCGAGACAACCGGTCAGATTCCCCTAGGTCGATGGGGCGAGGTGTGGGTCGTGGAGGACTTGGTTTCTCCTCCCGCAAACCTCGAAGGTCCAGGAAGTGATGGTGCAAACCTCTATCGTGTTCCAGTGGGCGGAAGGTTATCGAGTTGCTTAACCAACTGGTTGTCGATTACGGACGACCCTTGGGTTCGAGAGGTGATTTCAGAAGGGCTAAAACAATCCTTCAAAAGAAAGCCTCCGTCAACTCGAAGTCCAAGATCGACTCGGCTTCCGTCAAATCCTCAGAAGAGAAGTTTGCTTCTATTAGAAGTCCAATCTCTTCTGGAGAAGAACGCGATAAAGGTCGTAGAAGACCAGGAATCTCCAGGTTTCTACAGCCATCTGTTTCTGGTTCCAAAACCAGATGGCTTGTTTCGTCCAGTCATAGATCTGAGCTGGATAAACAAGCTGATCATGGCTCCAAAATTTTATATAGAGACCATTCGATCGGTCAGAGCGAGCATTCGAGTGAATGACTGTGCTGCGAGCATAGATCTCAAGGATGCGTACTTTCACGTCATGGTACATCCGATGTTCAGAAAGTATCTCCGCTTCGCTGTCCTAGGAGTCGTTTATCAGTTCCGAGCGATGTGCTTTGGTATGAATCTAGCGCTCTGGGCTTTCACTTGAATAATGAACTCGGTAATGACTCATTTCCGAGCTCATTCGTCTGCGGTAACGTCGGCCTACCTGGACGACATTCTTCAGCAGTTCAGCAACGAGTTAATGCTTCAGAACGATGTTCAGAATCTGCTTCAACTGCTCCGACGTCTTGGTTTTATAATAAAGGAGAAGAAGTCGGATCTGGTGCCGTCCAAGTCATTCACCCACCTGGGAATGAGCTTCAAGACACACAACAATCTCGTTCGTCTGCCGTTAAATTAATCAGTTGTTACGCTCGCTTTTGTCTTCACTCCAACAGAGTCACAGCGAGAGAATTCATGCGACTGATAGGTGTGTGCGGATCCGCCGCGGATCTTATTCCGATGGGGCAGCTACATACTCGGCCACTTCAAATCTTTCTGACTCAGAATTGGAGTGTCAAGATTCATTCGCTCGATACGAACATCATCTTGTCGAATCAAGTCAAACAAGAGATTCAGACTTGGGCAGATATTCAGTGGTTAACTCAGGGAGTTCCACTGCAATCGCCGCATCCGAGTTTTACAATTATGACGGATGCCAGTCAAACAGGTTGGGGTGCAACCTTGAGCCCAACGGATTCGAAGTGCCAGGGTCTTTGGGATCTGCAGTTCCTAAACAAGCACATAAACATCAAAGAAATGATGTCAATTTGGCTTGCACTACGTCATTGGATGAACATAATTCAGAATGCACATGTGCAAATTCTGTCCGACAATTTGACGGTCGTAGCGTATATTCAGAACCAGGGAGGCACTCATTCCATTCCGTTACTCATCTTAACGGAAAGAATCCTTCTGTTTGTCCTAGGGCATCAAGTTCTTCTATCGGTCTGTCATATTCCGGGTCGTCTGAACGTTTTCGCAGACTCTCTTTCTCGGAGGGGTCGCATGTTGCCGGCAGAATGGACTCTCAACAAACGAGTATTCAATCAGATTGTTTAACTCATTCATGTAATATTTTTAAAGTGTAGCTCGGTGTGAAGCAATTGTATATGTAACGTGTCATACGGGTGTTAATATACAATCCTCGGACACTTTTAATGAGTATAAAGAGTCTCATTTCTCTGGACTTCCTTTATTTATTGGCTTTCCTTTTAAAAATATTAGTATAACGGGTTATACTGGATGTTAATAGAGATCAATGATGTTATTGTGCTCAATTACGGAAGGGTATTGTGTCTTTCTTGTTTGATACAAATAAGAAAGATACATGTAAGACCTGTTCTCCTCTTCTCCTTGAGGGGATAATTCTGTTTACATGTAATTGAGCCTATTGGATTTTCCTTTATGTCCTAGGCCCTCCAGCCTTTTTTCTATTCAGCTAAGTCTGGGTCATTGGTACAATATAAAAATGTTAAAAAAATTTATAGTAATTTATATATTTTTTATACTTACGAATGACCCAGACAGGGATGGCCCTGCCCATGAGTTGGGAACTTTTACCTCCCTGCTGATTACATAATGCTTACCAGGCACTGGTTGTAAGAATGACAATTGGCGCCAATTTCGAGACCTCCTTGACACTGCGCATGCGCAGTGGATAAAAGGTATGGAGGACCACATAGGACATTGAAATTTCGGTTTTTGATGCAAATTTGTGGGCAAAATTGTGTTTGGCCCTTGATTTTATGGAGTTAGCACCAGCTAAGTCTAGGTCATTGGTAAGTATAAAAAATATATAAATTACTATAAATTTTTTAACTTTCTGCAGTAATTTTCTGTCATGTCTGCACTATGATTTGATGGACATCATAGTCGAACTATTTAACATGGAACATAGCATCTAATCACTACAGTAGAGAGGCTGACTGTTTCAGAGCTTGAGCAGTTTTAATGGGTAGATAGAACCATTATTTTTCAAGTGTTTAGAAATATCATTTTTTATAACAGAAACTAATTTTAAATACTCATGACTAACCTTACTTCTTTAGAAGTTTTCTGTAGAGACCAGGTATGAGCTTTTAGCACTGAAACAGTTCCGTTGTTCAGTGTTTAACTCTAAAGTCCTCATACAGCCTCAAACTGCCCCTTAATATTGTTTTGATAAAGTTGCCCCTAAGTGTATTGTTCCTAGAGAACTCACCCAGCATACACCATTTATCAAGACCGTGTTTTTACATCATTGTTGGCTGCCTGAACAGGCAGCTAACAATGATGTAGACCACTGAAGGCCTTAAGAAGTGACTCTTTTGCCTGGTTTTCTGTAGAGCCCAGGTATGAGCTATTAGCACTGAAACAGTTCAGTTGTTTGAGTTTAACTCTGCCTTGTGCAAGCAGTTTTTCCTGCACCCAACAAAATACACTGTTATTATGCCCTGACCTCTGAAGGAGGATTTCTAATGAGGCCCTCCATCCTTCCGTCTGTCTGTCTGTCCATCTGTCTGTCTGTCCATCTGTCCATACGAACATTTTGCATTGTAATTTCAAAGCCATCATTCAGATTTGTATCTCCTTTGGTATGCTGATAGACCTGCGTGGGGGAACAGATATGTAGAAAGAACGGGTTTCATCCAATAATGTTTCCCAGAGTTAGGGCCCTTTTTCACTTTTTCAACTTGGAAAAGTTTTGAAAATTTTCATAACCCACAATACCTTTAAGGCTACTTCAGACATCCCCGGGGCAATGACCCATGTTTTGTGTTGCCCTTGTTTAGTAGAGGTATGTTACTGGCTCCTGAAAACTGAAATGTATCCCTATAAATAAAAGTAGTACCAGGGTTCAGACTAGCTCAAAATGTTTTGGTGCAAAGTGAGATTTTTGTTTGGTGCCAAATCAAGATCAAGATCAAGTTTCAATTCCAATCTGCTCAGTTGGTTTATCACAGAGTTATTGCCCTTGAACATAGGAATTTGACAGTTAAAACAGTTTTTCCTTAATTTTTGCAGCTTTGGATGGAAATATTGAGATGAGTTGTTTGCATGTAACTTCCTGATGGGTACTTATAGATCCAGTTTCAATTTCATATCACTCAGTTGGTTTATTACGGTCTTATTGTCCTTGAACTTTGAAATTCGATAGTTATGACTGACCTTCCACCCCTCTGGCATATTACAGATGGTGTTCTGTATTTGCTCCCTACACTCAGTTTTTCATGCAGTTACAGAGTTACTGCCTTTGAACTTGGAAATTTGATAGTTAAAACAGGTTTTCCACACATTTTTCAGTTATGGATGGAAATAATAAAATAATTTTTTTGTATGTAGCTTCCTGCTGGGTACCTCCATATCAAGTTTTAATTTCCTTCCAATTTTTTTATTTATCGAAGAGTAATTGCCATTGAATTTGGAAATTTCACGTATTAGCTGCGGTTATAGCTGCTCATCAATCATACTAAGTGCTGTTGTTGGAAAGTTGGTGGAAAACAATACAACATTATAAAAATCTCTTTTATATAATAATATAATAATGATATAAATACCATGGACTCTGGAACCCAAAACAGGTAAACAGGTATTTGGTACATCATTCCCCTCGTCCCTCAAAACAGGTGGTTTCTCTCAAGGAAGGTTTTACTGTACTGTATCCTGTTCGAATTGTAAACTGTTTCAAATGCAGAGCCCACAATGATGGCTCCCATCACTTTGCATCTAGTTTACTCATTGTTTATTTCCTCATAATGAACAAATAGCAAATAATTTAATATCTTCCAGAAGGATTATAAAAAAAGATTGAACAACATAAAAAGGATTTAGTAACAAAGAAATGTTTTCATAAGAATCAGAATAAATGTCAGGCATGAATTCTGTCGTCGTGTCCTCAGACATCGATCTTATAAAAAATGACGCACTGAAATAATAAATCACAAAACCTTTGAGACCTACCAGTAGAATATTTTGGGCATTACTTTCTGTGCTAAATGCTGTGGTGTCAAATGTTTTCAGTGCAGTTGGCACCATTTGCACCCAACATTTGTTGTGTCAATAACGATTTTGTTGTGTCATATTTGATTGAATGTTTCCTCAAATCAAGCCATGGCTGCTCTTGTCTTTATAAGATGTTCAAGAAATACACAGAATAACACACACGTGTGAATGGGGCAATTGATATGGCACGAGTGCCAGCACGGAAGGATAAAACGAGAGGCCACAGGCCTCAAGTTTTATCCTTTCACGATAGCACAAGTGCCATATCGATTAACCCATGTGCGTGTGTCGTTCTGTGTTTATTACATGACTTCACGTCTATAAAAACAATTATTAGAAGGACACTCAGCAATTCATTTGACAACTATCAACAAAAATAACACATTTTATTGCCAACAAAATTTTTGAGTGGAACCTGTGTTACTATTTCGTCCCCTGAGTTCCAATGTGTTCTATGTGCCTACTGGCACATAGAACACATTGGAACTCAGGGGACGATTTTCCACTATTGCTAGCGATTCAAATTGTAATTGCGTTGCACGATTTGTAGAAAATTGCAGTGAACTTTTGCTTCTATTTAAAAATAGTCCTTCAATGATTTCCGTTCTGCACATATGTGTGTAACAGATTTTCATTTTCCACATAGTTTAGTGTTGCTGTGGATGGGGATTACACATGAACAGGCGTGTTATAAAATACTTAGTATTTTAAGAGTTAAAGCCTGTATCTTTACACTGTAGGAATGTGTCTGAAACCTATATTTGGGCTATTTCAGATCTTTCATTTACTTCTGGCACATTGGAATTTTAATAACTTCCTTTTCTAAAAAAAAAAAATGTTCTCTTCAAATTTACTGGAGTGTGCCTGTTAGATCTGCTCAGTAGAAAAACATTTTTTTATATGAACTAAAAACAAATCACAGGACCATTGCTATGGGCATGTGAAGTTATATTTTTTACCCTGCACAATTAAAAATGATGCATATGAAATTATATAGAAAATTTGGATTTTACCTTTAACCTAACCCAAATAGAAAACTGCACTTTCAATCAAGTTTTAAACAATTTAAAATTAGCATTTTTAGCTTAACTCTTAACCCATTGATTATTTTCAAGATCTTTTTTATATGATCCCATCATGACTAGATTTGATGAAAAATTCATCCAAATTTAACTTAAGAAATCATTTGGGAAAGAATCCTTTCAATTTTATTAGGGGAAAATTTGAATAAATGTGCCAAAATTATGCTCATTTCAATGACAAGGTAAATTCTGTCCTGGGCAGGAATATCTCTGCCAGTAGCACCCAAAGAGTTAAAAAAGAACTTATGATTCCCTCACTCGAAAAAGCTTGTTTGAATTACAGGTTATGACCTATTTTTTGGAGACAAAAATTGGGAAAATATAAAATTTGAATGGTAATTTTTGGTTGGCTGGATATTGTATATATGCTAGGAGAAAAATTATATGTTTTTTCGGAATTGAACTAGCGTTGAAGTAATTCAATAAGTCAGGCCCGTGTTTCTGATATCAGTAGAATATAAAATATTATTTTCTTTTCTATGTCATATTACAGGAAAGTATTGTGAGAGTCTTGGTATGACCAATGTTACAGAACCTTGCCAGCAGGGATATTATTGTACTCGAGGGGCCAATAACAGTGCACCAAATGATGGAATTACAGGTATGAATTATTGTAAAATTGTAAAACTTGTGTGGGACCAATAACACTACACCAAATAATGAAATTACAGCCAAGGATTAGTGTGAGGCAAGCCCCTTTCGACCTTCTTTAGCTGTAGGATAAGTTTTGATAGTATGTCTAGGTGCGTCAAAGGAGAAAGGTGTTCAGGTTTAGTGGCATTTGCTCCGTTTGTGCTTCTTCTTCTTGGAAGGAGGTGGATGAGGTGGAGAAGGCTTGGCATCTGTTGTTTCCAAGTTTTTGTGTTTTAGCCATCTGTGGAAGAACGGGTCGCGGATCCTTGCTGCTTCCAAGTGTCCTGGATTGTTGATGAGGTCGTCGTAGGTTTCCTTAGTGCATTCCATCTGGGTTGATTTAAGGTATTCCAAATAATCATCCCCAGTTCCGTCAAACTTCAGCTTGAGTTCGCCAAAGCGCTCAATGGCACGTCCATCTAGGAGTTCAATATAGGCTGATAGGCGAGTATCTCCTTCATCGGTAGGTTCATGCTCGGACTCTGAAATTGAACTAGGTTTGAGGCCCGATTGGTTGAGGTTGATAGGAGAGTCAGATACAGATTGGGCGACTTCCATCTTCTCTGCCTCCACTTCCTGCTTCTCCTCTCCCTTCGACGTCTTTGGTGAGGATGTTACGGTTTGGGAGTGGTGTTACAGGTCTTGGAGGTGAGTTGACAGTGATCACCTTTTCCATCTCCTGATTCCCAGTCACAGTCCTCTTCCTTTTGAGCCACGCCTCCATTCGCCTGGAGTCCCGGCGTTTGGTTGATGGCAATTTCTTCTTCTTTCTCTGTTTCTTTATCTTTGCTTCTGTTGTTGTTTCAGTGGTGGTTGCTGAACTCAATCCCTTACCCTTCCTCTGGTGTGGACCAGTGCGAGCAGGCTCGCGAAAGGTACTACCACTCCCAGAGGTGGGTTTCATCATAAACACTGGGAGGGCCAGTAATAGATGAGGATCAATGCAAACATTGGGGTGGGGGAGCAATAACAGATGAGGATCATTGTAAACATTGGGAGGGACAATAACAGATGGGGATCATTGTCAGCATTGGGAGGGCCAATAACCGATGATACAGGGTTTCTCATCATAGTGAAATGTCTTCTATACTCAAGAGGGCATTAGGTGCTCTTGAGTGATTTTCAGTATGACAGGCCTGAAAAAGGTGACACTTGGCTATGCATTGCATTGCCACTTTCTATTGTAAATTTTAGTGCCTTAACCTCCATATTAAGTGAGGGTGTATTCTCACCTACCTGCCAGTTGGAAAACATTTGAAAAATGGATTCCTTAAAGGCACATTCTACTTGGTTCTAATTGACAGCTGTTATTTTTATTATACCCAACCAGACTATAGGCCTAACTAAATTTCCAACAGGCCTACAGATATTTTTATACTGTACCAATGACCCAGACATAGCTGGTGCTAACTCTTAAAATATAGGGCCAAACACAAATTTTGCCCCCCAATCCCCAAAATTTGCATCTAAAACTAAAGAAAACATGTCCTGAAAGGCCCTCCACACCTCGCCCCCACTGCGCATGCGCAGTGTCCAGGACGTTCCGAAATTGGCGCCATTTATCATTCTAAGTTTGGCCCTTCATCAGTTAACATCTGACTGATCTTTGTGCTTTTAAATCTCAGTTTAAATGATGCCAGACACATAAATATTAGTGAAATGGTGATTCTAAGGAGGATAGAAAAGGAGGAGAGGAAAAGAATGTGTGACAGAATATTATCAGGGCTGTAACTTAAAATTTTTTAATGAAATTATGTTAAGTTACCTATTTTCAAGGCAGCAGCCATTTTGTTGTCATTCTGATTATTTAGTTACACTGTTTTTTCAAGTGTTTTTCCTCTCTCCCTGTCCTTTAAGTTCCCCCTTGCTATTCTCCCATGCTTTTGGCATAGTTTCTGTAATTATTATTACTAAAATTTCTTGGGAGTTTTAGCTTAATAACAGAATGAATTCTGTTCTTTCCCCATGTTTACGTCTTCACCTACGGGTGGTTAGGCGTTGTGTTCTGCATCTACCATCTGATGTTCTGCAGTTTCTTCCCTGGAAGTCTCTGTTTTGCATCAGATGGTGTATTTTTGGTAACTGATTTCGGGCCTGGGTGCCTGGAGTCTTATTTTAGTGTTTTTACACTCATTGTTTACATTTACAACAGCCCTCTGTGTGAGGGGGGGATTTCTAAATAATAATATCTTTATGTTATTTTAATCATAACTAGATACATTATTATTGTTCGTAAGTGTTGAATAAATTGTTTAAAATATTTTTAAAATTTTTGTCCACACTTAGGCTTGGGATCCATTGGGGCTCAACGTTACTTTTCAGAAACTTGGGCTGTTCTGAAAAAATATTTTTTCAAAATATTTTGATTTCAATTATTTTTTCTATATTAATGGATCATATTATTATTATGTATTTGATTGCCAGGGGTTAGTGCGAGTACCAGGACTTGTTTTCTTTTCTCATTGAAAGGATATTGATCAATTGTTTTAGGAGGAAGTCTTCCTCTGACCTTATTATCATTCTATATGTGGTCAGTGTACTCGCATTAACTCCTGTTCTGTATCGTATGATTTCGATGACAATATGGGAAGCGTATGTCACGGTATGTTGTTGGGGATTTGGACACTCCGGTCCTTTCCCCGCAGGGTCACTCTACTTTATCAATTTCTATTTCAGACGATCAAGATTAGGGTGATGTATCTGTGATGTCTTCCAACAGTGTGCCTCCGTCGTCACAATTAATGAAGGGCTAGCGGAAAAGTGCTCATGTAATACGCCAATTGCCTAAGAGGACCCTAGTAGGTTCGACGGCCTTTGACGTCCGCTAGCTCGCCCGGTGTAGCGTCCATTCACCGAATGGTTCGGCAGCCGGGTTCGTCCGTTGCGGTCTAGAAGGAATTTTGGGGTGATGCGAGCACTATAAAATTAACTTAATGCACACCCAGTGACGGCGGATCGGAGGGAGAACGGAGGAAGCCTTTTAGTCCGGTTCATAGCTCGTTCCGGTCCATCCGGACGGCAAGCGAGAGAGGCCCCTCTCTCGTTCAACAACATCTGGCCCCAGATGTTGTGGTACAAATGTGTTGTTAGCGGAGCATACGTCCGTCGCTCGGGACGCTCCGTTGTATAGGCAGTCCGCTGAGACTGCTAAGGCTTCCTCTTCTCATCAGCGCACACGACCGCACCTTGGCTGCGTGACCGCCGATATATTACCAGCTTCGCCGATCAAGGATTCTTCGGCGACCAGGTCACACCATCCGGCAGCCAGGGATTCGAGACCGATGGACTCCGGACGTTCGCATAGGAAGTATGCGGGAGCCATCTGATGCGGAGCTGCCCTCGGCGAAGCACCGATAGACTGCGCCTCCGCAGGTCTCGACGCCGGACATTCTTGTGCACATAGCACAGCTTATCGCAGCATCCCAGCAGCCGACAGAAACGGTGTCGGATCGAGAATTATCCGACAGCGCTGGGTCGGTAGCCGGGGACTCGAGGCCTGCAGACTCCGGACGTTCGCATAGGAAGTGTCCGGGAGTCAACGTACACGGAGCTTCCAGCGGCAATGCATCGTAAGTCCGCTACGGCACAGGCCTCGGGAACGGACGTGCTTTCCTTAATAGCACAGTTTATCGCAGCATCCCAGCATCAACTGAATCTGTCGCATATATTTTATCCGACGATGCTGGGTCGGGACGCTCCGCGGAAGCGGGTACGGACGTCCGAAAGTTTCATCCGGTCCGACGGGATACCGAAAGGGATTCGGTGGATTCAAGCTTTCCCTTTCGGAACAACATATGCTGCGATGCCGGATAAGAAACTGATAGCGTCGGTGGACTTAGAAATTTTTGGTTCGGTTCAGGGACATCGTCCCTCAGTTCCGACATAATCCAATAATGTCACACAAACTTTCGAATTATTGAACGACGCTATATATATTATTATTTTATGCTTGCTATCCAAGCATTTCTGGTTTCTTGTTCGAAGAGTTATGGAGATGTCTTTCAAAAGTGTGCCTCTGTCGTCATAGTTAATGAAGAGTTAGCGGCAATAAGTGCTCATGGAATATGTCTATCGCTTACGGAATGACATTCGCTAGCTCACCCGGTGTAGCATACATTCATCGAATGGTTCGGCTGCCGGGTTCGTCCGTTGCGGTCTAGGAAGGAGATTTGGGTGATGCGAGCACTTTAATTACTTTAGTACTCACCCAGTGACGGCAGATTGAGGACAGATCGGAGGAAGCCAACAACATAGGGGACCGCATGTTGTGGTTCAGATATTTTACATTCGGAGCATATGTCCGTTGCTCGGGACGCTCCGTTATATTGACAGTCCGAGAGACTGTCTTTAATGCTTCCTCATCCTCACAGCAGGGCACACGACCGCACATTGGCTACGTGACCTCGAGTATCCGATCAGTTTCGGCATTCAGTGATTCCACAGCGAATAGGTCGCGCCATCCGGTAGCCAAGGGACACGAGGCCTATACACTCCGTTCGCTCGCATATTGGAAGTATGCACGGGGTAACGATCTCGGAGCTTCCTGCGGCAATGCATCGTAAGACCGCTGCTCCTCAGGCCTCGGTGACGGACGTGCTATCCGAGTTAGCACAGTTGTTTCGCAGCATCCCAGCAATTGACGGTTTCTCGGTCGAATCAGGAATTATCCGACGGCGCTGGGTCGGTGCGGTCCGCGGTTGCATCAAGCTACGGACGACCGAACGCTTTATAGGGTCCGACAGGATGGCGAAAGGGATTCGAAAGATTTCGAGTTTTCCCTTTAGTAGTATCGGAAGATGCCTTTCATATCTTCTGGCATTTCTTCCAGTGATTATTTTTCGGACTTCATTGCTGCGATCTTGGATAAGAGACTTATAGCGTCATTGGACTCGGATTTTTCGATCGGTACAGGGACTTTGTCCCTGACTTACCGACGCAGTCCAATATTGTCATTACAACATGTGTTTTATTTTTCGACGCTATATATTATATATATATATACAAGCCTGCTACTAAGCATGATAGTTTAGTTTCTTGTCCGCGTGGCTCATTTCTGCCATTTTATCTTTTTTACATATAGTTTATTTTGGCAGAGCAGGGCAAACCGAGAGTTCATATGCGTCTAGACGGTGTGATTAAAGACTGCATATATTCTTTTTCGCCGTTTATGTCTTTTCCAATTTCAATATTGGGAACGACATTATGTATAGTAGACTTAACTTAGACGCTTTATTATACGTAATCCGCCTTACTGAGGCGTTATCATTACGTCTTCAAGAAAAGATTTACGGGATATTATTCTCAATGTAATTTCTTTTGAGGGCAGTATTTTGTTCACGTATAACTCCGCCCTTCAGTGGCTGATTGGAGTGTTTAGACGTGATGCAGCCCTAGCTACATCCACGCGTGGATAGTAGGTTAAGAACTCTCTCAGAGTCGCTTCGTTCTCGGAGGAGCTTCTCTTCGACGGCAACTTTCCGGCAATCCATGAATTGCTTGGTTTATACATTCTCTTGTCTATCTACTGTTACAAGAGATTCAGACTGGGGCAAACATTCGGTGGTTGACTCAGAGAGTGCCGCCGCAGTTGCCGGACCCTAGTGTGGCTGTTATGACGGTTGCCAGTCTAACAGATTGGGATATATACTGATCCCTACGGATTCGAAGTGCCAGGGTCTTTGGGTTCCGCAGTCTTTTAGCTATCAGTTTAACTTCCGCGGAATAATGTTTTTTAGGCTTGCTTTATGTCATTGCATGAACATTATTCAGAAATGCATGCCCAAATTCCTGTCCTTTAATTCGACAGTAGTGGCGTATCTCCGGAACCAGGGAGGCACTCTTTCGTTTCCGTTATTCAATTTAATGGAAAGAATCCGTCTGTTGGTTATAGTACACCAAGTTCAGTTTTGGTCCGTCATATTCGGGGTCGTCTGATTGTTTTATCGCACTCCCGTTCTCTTACGGGTCGCTTGTTGCTGTCAGAATGGACTCTCAACAAACAAGTATTTAATCAGATTTGCTATCTATGGGAGCGCCCAATGATGTTTTATTATGACACAGCTTGCTAATCAATTGCAGACGTATGTGTTGGCTTGTCCAGATCTCTGAGCTAATACTGTTAACGCTCTATTGATCTATAGGACGCAATGATAGGATACGCGTATCCTCCGGCGCTGTTGTTTTAGCAGGTATTGCTAAGATAAACAACCACAATACATTTCTGTTGATAGCATCTCTATCTTCACAGAGATCATGAGTAATTTACTCTCTTGTCTACTGTGGATCTTCACGTGAAATCTTCCTCTATGTGAGGATCTTTTTTCACTGGGTAAATCGTGTCATCTTTATCACAACCAGCAAGGTCGCAACCTTCATGTATTCCGTTGTGTGGTCCGTATTGCATTGTAAGCACTGTACTGGACGAGCTTTGGACGCGATTTCTTACTATAGGAGATCCTCTTCTTCGCTATTCTATGCGACTAAAGTGGAGGCTCTTCCGTCGTGGTGTAGGGATCATTATGTTCATATGGTTGATCCCTCCATACTACGCATTGCTAGTTTTTAGTATACTTGTTTCACAAGATCTACTGCAGCCTGTTGTTATTTAGGTTATAGGTTTATGTTACCTCATACCTATGCACTCTACGATAGTTTACAATTGAGTCTTTTGTCTCTTTATCTAAGTCAGTTAGTAACTTTTTGATAAATAGACTTAGAATCTTTAGATTAAATTCCTATACGGATTTTAACTTCGGTTCTTATTTAGCTAAGTAATCATTTGAGCCTCTGGAAACAGTAGTTTTCAAATTCTGACCTTTTAGACAGTAATTCTGTTGGTTTCTCTTTTACTGTAGAGTCAGTGAGTTTCATGCACTATCGATGGATGATTTTCACTTTCATAGTTTCGGAATCAATACTTCCGTTACTATTTAGGTTGGATTGTTGCATAACAGTTAGGCTCCTATTATCCGGAACCTATTATTTTAAGGTCCTTCCGTCTTCGTATGGGCATAGGCCTTTACTCTTTCCGGGTACAGTTTATGTATTTATAAACAGATATCTGTTTATTACAAGGGCGTAAGCTTCTTCTGTCTTTGATGTCTAGTAGAAGGACGTTACGCTCCATTTTATTGTTAATCGATTCTATTAACTAGCGTACTGCTTATGGTATATCATTGGCTTAGCAGTTGTGCTTAAGATTTCGGCTCTTGAAGTAAGAGTTCTTCTACTTCTTGGGCTTACATTAATAGTGTTGCTATTATAGATTTTTGAAGGCTGCTCATTGCGCTCAGCCATCCATTCATGAATTTTATCTCAGAAATATCGAGTCCATTTCTGGAGGCCTCTATTGTTAGGTCTATTATCTACTGCTCAGAATGTCATTCACTTAACAGTTGCTACTATAGCTAGGTAGGCTGTCTGTTTCGGCAGTGTCTCCGTTCGGCTGCCCTCTTCGCTCTGGGCTATTTGACCCAGGGCAAGAAAAAGGGGGGGGGGGAGGGTGTTCCCTTGGGTCACCTGTTTTTACTATGAAAACAAGGGGATACCTCCTCCGGAGTTAGTAATTCTGAGCTGTTATTGGGATGGTTGTTTAGTGAGAAGTTTAAGTTTATAAAATTCATTCAAGTCTTAGTTTTTAAAGTATAGCTTTTGAATATTGCATATGTCAACGGACATGATTATGCAATTCTCACACACTTTTAGGAGTATAAGAGTCTCTATTCTCTAGACTTACTTTATTATTGGCTTACTTTAAAAATTATTAGTATAATGATTATTGGATATTAATAGAGTACATGGATGTATGAAGCTCAATTTTTGGAAGGTGTTGTATCTTTCTAATTTATCATAAATAAGAAAGATACATGTAAGGCCTATTACTTCTTTTCCCTACAGGGGATGACTCTATTTTATTTTATTGAGCGTATTCCATTTTGCTCTATGTCCTTGGCCCTCCAGCCTTTTTACTATTCAGCTATGTCTGGGTCATTGGTACAGTATAAAAATGTTAAAAAATTTATAGTAATTTATATATTTTTTATACTTACCAATGACCCAGACGGGGATGGCCCTCCCAGGAGTTGGGAACTCTTGCCTCCCCGCTGAGTACATAGCGCTTACCAGGCACTGGTTATTAGAATGATAAATGGCGCCAATTTCGGAACGTCCTGGACACTGCGCATGCGCAGTGGGGGCGAGGTGTGGAGGGCCTTTCAGGACATGTTTTCTTTAGTTTTAGATGCAAATTTTGGGGATTGGGGGGCAAAATTTGTGTTTGGCCCTATATTTTAAGAGTTAGCACCAGCTATGTCTGGGTCATTGGTAAGTATAAAAAATATATAAATTACTATAAATTTTTTAACTTTCCAACAAATCTTTTAAATAACTTTGTATGATGCCTAGAAGGTGCTCTTTCATGTATAATTGATTTTCTATATCTCCCATATGAGTGATAACTAGTTTTCCAACTTACTAATTTTTAGTTGAGCTTATAGTAAACTATCCCCCGTGGGAACTACAGGAAGTGAAGCCGTGATTGTTGTGGTAAGCAAGCTCTCTTGTTTTTGTGAAATTTTGACACAGTCACCAATGTTTCGGTAGAAGTCCTCTAAAATGGGCAACTTTGGGTATAAACGTTTGGCTGGGCTTTATCACCATATTGTGGTCATGATTAGTTCCTGATCATGGAAAAATATGTAACATTAAACAGCAATAAATAAATAAATATTAAAGTATGTTTTTGTTCTTAAAGGTGATATATGTCCTGAAGGCCATTATTGTATCGATGGATCATCTTCACCAACACCTTGTGGAAATGGAACATACATGAACCACACTGGGGCATCATCTTGTTATATCTGTCCTGAAGGGTATTACTGTGTCAACAGAGATAGAGTTGATGTATGCAGACAAGGATATTATTGTCCAGAAGGTACTGGAGCAGATCTTCAGCTTTGTCCATCTGGAACTTTCGGAAACACTACTGGCTTGATTGACGAATCCCAGTGCACACCATGCACAGGTATGAATGTACCAATTAAATCAGATGATATTAAATGAAATAGTGATTTTTTCTCTTTTTTACATTTTTAAAAAAAAACTGTCAAATCTGTCTAGTTTTTTTCATCAAACTCACCCTGCAAACTTTAGTATTTTTTTTATTATATGTCTCCAACATACATGCACCCATCATTAGAACAAGCTGTGGAGCATGGTGGCTCAGTGGTATACTGTTGGGCTTCTATGCTAGAGGTCCCGAGTTCAGTCCCCGTCTGGGACGACCCACGTTGTGTCCTTGGGCAGGAACTTTATCCTGGCTGCCTACATGATGCCATGTACTAAGGCGTACTGCATGTCGATGATGTACATGTCTTCAACCGCTGTAACCCTGCTTGAGCTGAGCTTGAACACAGAATGTTGAGGAACTGACAGTTGCTCGTTGATTCTCTCCGGGTACTCAGGCTTCCTCCTCCACGATTAGCCATTGTGCTTATGTATGTGACCTTAAACACCAATAAATAAATAAATAAATAGAACACGATGTATTTTAATATTTTCTGTGTTTATTGGTAACAGTCTTGTAGAATGTATTTAAATTTCATATCCATCCAAAAAAACATTTGATGGCAAAATGTATGTGGAGGTGGCAGTTGTTAATAAATCCCTCCCTCTCCCACCCCTCCTCTCCCTTTTCCTACAGCCCTGAAATTGTAACAAAAAAATAACCTTTTAACTGCCCACATCCTGCTAGCAGATACCCCTGTGCAGGACAGGAAATATCTTGCCACTAAAATCAATTAAATTTGAGCACTCCTAACCACATACTTTTATACTATAAACCAATGGCCCAGACTAGCTGGTGCAAACTCAAAGTTATCAAGGGCCAAACACAAATTTTGAACCCCCGAATCCCCAAAATTTGCTTGCAAAACCAAAAATTAAAAATCCTATCTGGTTCTCCATACTTTTACTCTCCACGTATGCTCAGCAGTCAAGAAGTGACCGGAATTGGTGCAAACATCAGTCTTTGTTTGGCCCTAAGTCAGCAACAATGAACTAACATATGTGCTTTAAAATCTCCTTTTTTGAGGACGCCAGACACAAATCAAAGCAAGAATTAGTGGATCTAGGACTTTTATTGGATGATGGAAGTATTCAATGGTGGTTTTAGACATACAGGGCTGTAACTTTATAATAATTATAAAATTATTTCATGTTTCCCAATTTTGGGACATACGCCTGACGTCCTCATTTTTGATATGATTATTCCACTGTTTGTTAAGTATTCCTTCCCTCTCCTTCCATGAACCCTTCCTGTTAAAC
This sequence comes from Pictodentalium vernedei, assembly GCA_031216915.1. Taxonomy (NCBI): domain Eukaryota; kingdom Metazoa; phylum Mollusca; class Scaphopoda; order Dentaliida; family Dentaliidae; genus Pictodentalium; species Pictodentalium vernedei. Next base: position 380,981,700 of record CM062293.1, read on the forward strand.
TCTTAAGCTTTTTTTTTTATTTAAATTTTTTATTAAATTTCTTGGGAGTTTAACGTGTATTACAGAATATTTATTCTGTTTTTCCCCATGGTTACGTTATCACCCTGGGAGTGTTAGGTCGTTTATTCTTGCATCTTCTATCTGATGTATCGTTTTTTCTTCATGTGAAGATCTAGCTTTGCATCTGGTAGCATTTAAATTGGTTTCTGACTTTGGGCCTTTTTGTGTGCCTGATGTCTTGTTTCTGGTTTTTTCATTGACATTGTTTACATTGATAACATCCTCATATGTAGGTAGTATTTTATATTCTATTACTGTAGAATTACTGTAGGATACATGGATTATTATTCCAGTAGTGAAGCTCAATAAATTTGGATTTTGTCCACACTAAGGCTCTATCGGGATGCCTTTGGGCTCTTAATGTTCCCTTTGGGAACTTAGGCGCTTTTTCAAAAAATATTTTGAATTTAATTTTGATTGCTATTATTCATGTATCTTAATAATATATTTTGTTGTGGAGTTTGGAGGACTGATATCGACTTTAGTCGATGCACTCCAGTGGACACTTGTCATTCTTGTGTTCACTGGGATGACTAATGTTGGAGGTGGGTGTTGCGGTACGTTGTTGGCGGTAAGGTTTTGAGACCAGGCCTCTCACCGCATTATAATTCATTTTTTCAGTTTCTATTTCAGAGGAACATGAACATGGTGATGATATTCTGACACCCATCCAAGTGTCCTACCATCTTCGCGCTCTGTTGAGCAGATAGAGCTAGCTGCAGTGCTCATGATTGCAAGAGTTAGGACCTTTTGTTAAGGGTTTTAATCTCTTGCAAGCAGCTAGCTCGACCGGTGAAGCAGTTACTCCATCCATGGGACGCGTGACACCGGGTAAGTCTGTTGCAGTCGAAGGAAGTGTAGATGTGGGTAGAGCGAGCACTTCAATATAAATAAGCTCACCCAGCGATGACGGAAATAGGGAGGAAATAGGAAGGAAGTCAGCAAGTTTCTTGTATTCGGCGAGGTCTAATAGACTACGAGCGGGAGAGGCCCCTCTCTAACCTAACAACATTTGGGGCCAAATGTTGTTATGAGAAACTTGCACAAGCCGGAGCATATGTCCGCCCACCTCTGGGGACGCTCTGTTTAGTCTGCAGCCGGGGTCGGCTTCAGTCACTGCTTCCTCTGCTACGTTTCACAAGCCAAAATGAAGTTTTCTGGTTGGAAACTTGCACGAGATGGAGTAGTCTGCAGCAGGGGTCCATTTCGTCTAGTCTGCAGCAGGGGTCCGCTTCAGTCACTGCTTCCTCCGCTACTTCAAAGCACACATGACCACAGGCTGGCTACCCAACTTCATATAACCAATCAGCTGCGCGAAGATGGAGCCTTTTTTTGCCCTTGAACTCGGACCATCCGACAGCTAGTGATGCATCGATCAATGGGATGCTCGAAGAAGAGATCTATCTCTGGATTTTCATCCCAGGAGCAGCAAGCAGTCGGGAAAAACAGAAGACCGCTGCTTCTCGAGCCTCGGGAACGGACTTGCTGTCGCAGTTGCGTAGCTATTAGCAGCATCCCAGCTAATACAAAAGTAGCCTTCCGCAGACTTCAGTGTGAGCTGTCGGACGGTGCTGTGTTTGGTCCGGTCAATTGTGCATGTAGTAGAAGCCTGAAGTTTCTCTACAGGATGCTCGGCCAGATCTGGGGTCAGATCACCGATTGGAGAACCCTCTCCATCCCTTTAACAGTCGGGCCGACTGTGTCCGTTGTGAGAAACCTTATTGAGTCGGAACACACATCGAAACGTTCCTTCCACACTGCAGCCAGGGCCAGTGGCAGTTATGGCTTCTTTTACTTACAAGGAAGTGCACGAAATAGGATTAAGCCAAGAAGTTTCTAAGTGGGATACCCTACAAGATCTGAGGACAGATTGAGAGTGCAGAGCATATTTCATCCTGTTAAGTCGGGGGCGACTGTTTTGTGTTGTAAGAAACTTCAATGAGGAGGAGCATCTACTGTTTGTTAGAGGAGGTTATTCTCTTCAAACCGGTATGGTTTGGTGTTAGTTATTATGTAAATACGGTGTATTTGTTCATCACGTCCTTCTCCACCCTTAGAGGCATTATGGAGTCGGTCAGATGTGAGGGAGTCTTGCGGTTCCTATACTGTTTGATGACTAACACAAGAACAATTCAAGTAATGAGAGGGTGGGGGAAGGGGGGGGGGGGTCAATATGATTTTGAATTCCCCCACCCCACTGCCAATGTGTTGAGAGGCGATTACCGGGCAAGACATAGTTTTTTTCCTGTAAGCCTCTTATGCATTTAAGTATAAACATGCAATTCATGATTTCACGATTGACAGCTGGGTCGTGTTCTATGGCGACCTCATGGGCACATTCACTTTTTAGTTGGTTGGTTTCCTGTGGTGTTCGTCTATATTTCATATACGATCATATGATTCATCATCAATAAATTGCTAGCCTTTGGGTACCTGGGAGACTGTCTAGTCAGTTAACTGGTATTCAGATGATTACATGCAGGATTTCAATGCTCACGCGCATATAAATGCATTATTAGGCAGACGCATTTTTGTATGTTACAGACCTTAGAAACAATGAATTATTTCGGGGGCGGCCCGTGACGAGTCTGTTAATCATAGCTCATTCCATTTCTAGATTGAGGTTTCTATTAATTTTGGTAGCCAATCGAATACAACTTGTCTTTACACTCTTGTATATTTGCACATTTCTAGGAGCATAGATATCAGATAGAACATGTCTGGAAGTGTTATTTACTGGAATTTATTGTACACCTGAATGGGGTCGCCTTTGGGTGACCTTGGGAGTGTGTTTACTCTCCAGAGATTGTGCATTGTGATTCTATTGGACATGTGTATGTTATTTATTATATCACCGGTTTTCGACCTATTTACGTATGCCGACTCTGGTATACGTTACAAGCGGGCGATATTAATTACTGGGATCACCGCTATAGTATTAGCTTCTGAATGGTGTTAAGCACCAATTTATTAATAATAATTAATACCTGGGTGCCTGTTCAACGAATATTTATATTGTTATTTGGTACCACTTTTACTGATTCCAGAGCGCTCCCCTCTTTCTTTTTGAAGAAGTTTCCTTCAAAAAGGGGTGGGGGAGGGGATTTTTTACCTCTCCTCCAGCTTGATAAGTGTGTAACTATGAGTGAAGCTGTTTTGTCTGTAGATTATATCCTGGATACAGCTTGTGTTTTATTGTATATGGCATATGTTTGTGGGGGATATTCTCTCATTCTCATATATGCCATCCTAATTTTTGGGACTTAGTCTGGACTAGCCTTAAAAATTGGGAACTCGTTACATCCAGTTAGTTTAGTCTTCATGCTAAGAATACAGAATTACTTGAATTTGGCTCCTTGTTTATGATATATCTTCTCTATTACTGTATAGAGAGACATACATGTAATTCCTTTTAAATTTAATTTCCTTTCACCTTGGATTACAGGCTTGGAACTGTGTTGGTCTACTAATTCTGAAGTCCTAGGCCCTCCGCCTTTTTATGATTCAGCTAGCCTGCGTCATTGGCTTATAGTATAAAAATATGATAAATTTAAAGTAATTTGTATATTTTTTGTACTTACCAATGGCCCAGATGGGTATAGCCCTTCCATGAGTGGGCACTCATACCTCCCTGCTGAGTTATTGTGTTGTCGCCAATTCCGGTCACTTCCTGATGGCTGCGCATGCACAGAGATTAAAAGAATGGGGGACAAGATAGAACTTGAATTTTCATTTTTGCATTATTATATGTTATGGACCTCAGAAACAATGAATTATTTCAGGGGCGATCCGTGTCGAGTCTGTTAATTATAGCTCGTTCCATTTCTAGATCCAGGTTTCTATTAATGTTGGTACCCAATAGAATACACCTTGTCTTACACTCTCATATATTCGCACATTTCTAGATTCATAGATATCGGATAGTACACATCGGGGAGTGTTATTACAGGAATTTATTGTACACCTGAATGGGGTCGCTTGTGGGTTACCTCGGAAGTGTGTGTACTCTCCAGAGATCATTCATTGTGATTCTATTGGACATGTGTATGTTATATATTATATCACCAGTTTTCGACGTATCTACGTATGCCAACTCGGGTATACGTTACAAGCGGGCGATATTAATTACCTGGATCACAGCTATAGCCTTAGCTTCTGAAGTGGCGTTAAGCACCAATTTATTAATAATAATTAATACCTGGATGCCTGTACGACGAATATTTATATTGTTATTGGTACCACTTTTACTGATTCCAGAGCGCACCCCTCTTTCTTTTTGAAGAAGATTCCTTCAAAAAGGGGGGGGTATTTTTTTTTACCTCTCCTCCGGCTTGATAAGTGTGTGACTATGAGTGAAGCTGTTTTGTCTGTAGATCATATCCTGGATACAGCTTGTGTTTTATTGTATATGGCGTATGTTTGTGGGGGATAACCTCTCATTCTCTAATACGTCATCCTAATTTTGGGGGCTTAGGATGGACTAGCCTTAAAAATTGGGAACTCGTTACATCCAGTTAGTTTAGTCTTCATGTTAAGAATACGGAATTACTTGAATTTGGCTCCGTGTTTATGATATATCTTCTCTATTACTGTATAGAGAGACATACATGTAATTCCTTTTAAATTTAATTTCCTTTCACCTTGGATTACAGGCTTGGAACTATGTTGGTCTACTAATTCTGAAGTCCTAGGCCCTCCGACTTTTTATGATTCAGCTAGCCTGCGTCATTGGCTTATAGTATAAAAATATGATAAATTTAAAGTAATTTGTATATTTTTTGTACTTACCAATGGCCCAGATGGGTACAGCCCTTCCATGAGTGGGCACTCATACCTCCCTGCTGAGTTATTGTGTTGGCGCCAATTCCGGTCACTTCCTGATGGCTGCGCATGCGCAGAGAATAAAAGTATGGGGGACCAGATAGAACTTGAATTTTCATTTTTGCAAGCAAATTTTGGGAATTGGGGGGTTCAAAATTTGTGTTTGGCCCTTCATAACTTTGAGTTTGCACCAGCTAGTCTGGGCCATTGGTAAGTATAAAAAATATATAAATTGCTTTAAATTGATCATTTTCACCTACAAATTGTATCCACTTTTTGACCGGTGATTTCTTGTGTCAAACTTCAAAGAATTTTTCTTTTTGGCTCACCAACGTTAGTTGTGTGAGCCTATGGCATAGCCCTCATGTCGGCGTCCGCTCTCAAATATTTTGAACTTTTGTGTACAGGTTTTGATTTTTTGGCTTTTCAAATTTTTTTTTAGTTTCAGCATATTGCTATAGTGATTCACTATAACATTTGACTCTTTTCCAGGGTATTTTGTCGTAATTTTAACCCTTTGAATTAAATTTTAGACTTATTTTGATGTTTGCGTGCAGGTTTTGATGTTTTTTTCTTCCTTTCTTTCAAGTGGAGATATACCTTGCAGCATATGTCCATGCTTTCTATTGTATGTAAACATGCATCTTAGGGCTATGTTTGTATTATTTAATCCTTTTCCTGCTGAATTACTTCAATTTTGGACTTTTATGTACAGCTTTTGGACTTAGGCTTACAGCTTCTTACTTTTATGTACAGGTTGTGATAAAAAAAAACAATTTCAAGTGAGGTTGACCTCACTGCATATTGCAGTGGTGGTTATTATAACATTGATATCTTTCCAGTGCATTTTTAAAAAATTTTTAACCCCTTCAATAGATTTTTAGACTTATTTTGACGTTTGCGTGCAGGTTTTCATGGGTTTTTTTTTTTTTCCTTTCTTCCAAGTGTACAGTTTCTGCATATTGCTATGGTGGTTCACTATAACATTTAACTCTTTTCCAGGGTATTTTGTCTTCATTTTAACCCTTTGAATCAAATTTTAGCCTTATTTTGATGTTTGCGTGCAGGTTTTGATGGGGTTTTTTTCCTTTCTTCCAAGTGCAGATTTACCTTGCAGCATATGTCCATGCTTTCTATTGTATGTATACATGCATCTTAGGGCTATGTTTATATTATTTAACCCTTTTCCTACTGAATTACTTCCATTTTGTTCTTTTATGTACAGCTTTTGGACTTAGGCTTACAGCTTCTTACTTTTATGTACAGGTTGTGATAAAAAAAAAACAATTTCAAGTGAGGTTGACCTCACTGCATTATAACATTGATATCTTTCCAGTGCATTTTTAAAAATTTTTTTAACCCTTTGAATTGATTTTTACACTTATTTTGCCGTTTGCGTGCAGGTTTTCATGGGTTTTTTTTTTTTTCCTTTCTTCCAAGTGTAGAGTTTCTGCATATTGCTATGGTGGTTCACTGTAACATTTAACTCTTTTCCAGGGTATTTTGTCTTAATTTTAACCCTTTGAATCAAATTTTAGACTTATTTTGATGTTTGCGTGCAGGTTTTGATGTTTTTTTTCCCTTTCTTCCAAGTGGAGATTTACCTTGCAGCATATGGCCATGCTTTCTGTTGTATGTAAACATGCATCTTAGGGCTATGTTTGTATTATTTAACCCTTTTCCTGCTGAATTACTTCAATTTTGGACTTTTATGTACAGCTTTTGGACTTAGGCTTACAGCTTCTTACTTTTATATACAGGTTGTGATAAAAAAAAAACAATTTCAATAGATTCATTGAAACAAATGTGATACTTTTTTTTTTTTTTTACTTTTATGTGCAGGTTTTGAGGTTTGTCTTTCTTTTTTTCAAAGTGAGACTTACCTTGTAGCATATTGCCATGGTTCCTATTTTATGTTAGCATGTTTCTTAGGGGTTATTATTATATTATTTAACCCTTTAGCTGCTTATTTTCTTTAATTTTGCACTTTAGTGTGCAGGTTTTGAACTTTTTTTTTTACTCCAGCCACCCCTTTACATTGGCCACCTGTTGGTGAGCCACGGGGTACTGATACCCCCTCTAGTTACAGCAGCCATGACTAGAGATTTGATGAAAAATGTAAAAAAATACTCAGCAGGTTAAAATTTGAAGCATTAAAAGTCTTGCAGATCAACTTGGCCGACAACACTGTAGAATCTCCCCAATCCAACAAAAAAAAACTATTGCATCTCTGATGATATATTTGTTTATTTTTCTTGATTTATTTTTGATTGTAAAATGTTTTACAGATGAAATCTCGAACCTCTAATGTAAATATGTCACAATGAAGTTGCATTCAGATCAAGAAAAATACCACTTATGCAGTACTGTATCCATGTTTTAACCTAACGAATCGGCCGCATCTGCCCACAGATTGAACAGTCAAAAAAAAAAATAGATTTTCCAAAAAATTTTAACAGAACCATATTATATGACCCCTCATTGGAATGAGCTCATCAAGTATGTTACAATGAGGGGTAATATCATATGGTTTTGTTGACATTTTTTGAAAAATTTGAATAAAATAATATTTAAAACAATGAATTTTGATATAACTCATCATTCAAAATTAATTTAACCTTTTTTTTTTACCTAATGTAACACCCATAATCAGTCAGTTCTATTCACAAAAAATTGTCATTCAATTTTTTTTCTCAAATTTTTTCCTTGAAGCTATAGCTTTTGACCCCCAATATCAATAAGCTTATTGAGCTCATTCCAGTGAGGGCCCATAAGCTAAGCTTTGTAGGTAAAATTTTTTTTAGTTAATCAAGAATTTGTATCTTCTAGTTATTTTAGTGAAAAACATAGTGAAACATAATGCAAGAACATGACAATTCTTATAGATTTTCAATTTTCATTTTTAGGTGGAAGTTACTGTGCCACCCCTGGGTCACCCAATGTTGATGGAGAATGTTTAGCTGGTTATTACTGTGAGATGGGTATAGACACTGCCACACCTACTGATTCATCTCCTCATAAAGGAGTAGGAGGAGAATGTCCACCTGGATCATATTGCCCAAAAGGCAGTACACAACCTTCCTACTGTTTATCAGGCTCATACACATCAGTATACAGTAAGTTGATAAAAGAGATTGGGTTTTCTGGGAAGTTTGTTCCTTGGATTATTAAAAAAAATTCTTGTTTTTCAGGAAACTTCTGAGTTATTGAAAATCTGCCTTATTACTCTTCTGTTTTTTAACGTGGAAATCTCTTCGGTGATACTATTTTCTACTTGTAGGAATAAAAACTTTACCAACTATATCTTGTTTGACAGCGCTCACTGAGCTCGGACAAACAAGATATAGCTGGTTAAATTTTTAACTGCAGAATGGGGAATTTCCATTGCTGAAAACTTTGGATTTTACACAGAAGAGTGTAAGGAGTTAAAATATTTCTCATGAGAAAATTGCCTGAGAAACAAGAAATTTTTTTATCAGGCCTAATTTGAAACTGTTTCTCCCTCTTCACCCTTTATATACAATATGTGGGGGGACAGTTTACTTAAACAAGATTAATGAAGTTGAGTTTTTACCAAGATAATTCTAATTCTGTGAAAGAGCATAAATATGCACAAGCAAACTTCTTAATGTGTATGTACTTCTGGGTTGATACAAGGGTCAGTTAGCTGAAAGTTAAAGTGTACCTTTATGCTTTTTCAAGGAATTTGGAAGGTTTGTGTGGGGGAAAACACCACTCCTCATGTGTATTTTTGTAGTGTCTGAGTCTTCCTGCACCACTTGCAATATAGTAAGAGGATTGATCGAGCAATGGCTAATTTCATATCACAATGCACAACACACAACATTTTGTTGAAGATTTCATGAAATTAAAGAAAATTTTCTTTTCAGATTGGAAGTCCATGTATTGCTCAAACTTAGAAACAATTCTACTTATTATGACATTTTCATATTTTTTGAACTGGGAGATTATTGTAACTCACTTAGAAATTTGAGTTTGAAAATAATTCAAGCAGGTTTGCTGCAAGAAATAATTAAGGTAGTGTTAAACCCTTCACCCAACACACACAGTATCCAAATTTATTATTTAAATTATTTTAAATTCTTTTTTAAAATTTTTCAAAAAATCTCGACAAAACCATATCATGTGACCTTATTTGAGCATGCACAACAAGCTCGTTCCGATAAGGAGTCATATGATATAGTTTCGTTGAAATTTTTTAAAAATAATATTTTTTCAATGGCTCAATTTGTAAATTATGCAGGCAGATTAATTTCTACGACATCAAAACTTGAGGAACAAAGACTAGTTACAGATAAGTTGTGTTATTCTCAAGTAACTTCTTTTTTTTCTGACATTCAATTTTATGAGCCTCTTAAGAATGCCAACATTTTGAAAGGGAGTAACTAAGAATTAAACAGAATTGATGGTAGCTGTATCAATCTCATGTCATATATTTTTTCCTAAAATAAAATATTTTTATACAACCAATGGCCCAGACTAGATGGTGCTAACTCAAAAATTAATCCAGGGCCAAACACAAATTTTGCCCCCCAATCCCCAAAATCTGCATGCAAAACCGAAAAATTGATGTCCTATCTGGTCCTTCATACTTTTGAGATCTGCGCATGTGCTGCATCCAGGAAGGAACCAAATTTGGCGCCAACCATCATTCTTTGTTTTGCCCTAAAGTCCACAACAATGAACTGACATCTGTGCTTTTAAATCTCATTTTTGAGGATGCCAAACACAAATCAATGGTAAAATTGGTGGATCCAAGGACATAAATGGATGATGGAAGTTAACAATGGTGGTTAGGAACATTCAGGGCTGTAACTTTATAATTTTTATCAAAATTATTTCATGTTTCCCAATTTCAGGACATGTGCCTGATGTCATCATTCTTGCTAATGATTTATCCAGTGTTTGTTAAGTGTTCCTTCCCTATCCTTCCTTGAAGCCCTCCTGCTAAACTCCCAAGTTTTTTGGCTTATTTTTATTGAAATTTTTTATTAAATTTCTTGGGAGTTTATTCTGTTCATCCCCATGGTTATGTCCTCACCCTACACCCTAGGGGTGTTGGGTCATTTGGGTCATGCATCTTCTATCCAATGTATCTTTTTTTCTTTGTCTGAAGATCTTGCTTTACATCTGATAGCTTTATAATCTGTTACTGACTTTGGGCCTTTTTATTCTGTGCCTGAGGTCTCGTTTCCGTTTTTTTCCTTGATGTTGTTTACATTGGCAACATCCTTTCATATATGTAGTATGTACTTATTATTACTGTAGGATTATTGAAAAGATACATGTTTTAATATTCCGGTAGTGTAGCAATATTTTTGGATTTTTGTCCACACTTAGGCTCTACTGGGATACCCCTTGGGCTCTTCATTTTCCTTTTGGGAACTTGGGCTTTTGTCAAAATTTTTTCGGAAGATTTTTTGAAATTTATTTTTCTATTTGTATTTTGATTATTGATTATTATGTATCTTTATCATATATTTTTTGTGGAGTTCGTGGGAGTTCGATCGCCTTTGTTTGATTAATTATGAAAGCTCATTGTTCAAAATGCAAGGCGAGGAAATCGTCCTCAGATTTACATGCTTGTTGCCTTGCCTGTAGTCGATGTACTCCCACAAATTCTTGTCCTACATGTGTTGATTGGGATGACAAACATTGGATGCGGGTGTCACGTTATGTTGTTAATGCCGGTTCTCTCGCCGCAAAGTCTTTCAAGTTTCTCAGTTTCTTTTTCAGAGGAAAAAGAACATGGTGATGGTTATGTGACACCTACCAAAAGTGTGCTACCGTTGTCGCACTCTGATGAGCAAACAGCTCTAGCTGCTAATGTGCTCCTGATTATTAGTCAAGGGATAAAGCCTCTGGGTGGTGGTTTTAATCCTTTGCCAGCAGCTAGATCGACCGGTGAAGCAGTTACTCCGTCCGTGGGACCCGTGATGCCGGGTATGTCCGTCGCGGTCGAAGGAAGTGTAGTGGGTAGAGCAAGCACCTTAAAATCTAAGCATGCTCACCCAGTGATGACGGAACCAGGGAAGAAGCCAGCAAGTGTTGTGAGAAGCTTGGCGAGGTCTGAAAGGGCCGCGAGCAGGAGAGGTCCCTCTCTATCCCAGCAACACCTGGGGCCAGATGTTGTTATTGAGAACTTGCACTGGCCGGAGCATACGTCCACACCTGCCATTCGGGACACTCCGTCTAGATTGCAGCCAGCCTCGGCTACAGTCACAGCTTCTTCCTCTTCGATTAAAAAGCACACACGACCACATCCTAGCTACCCAACTTCAGATATCCAGCCTGCTGCGTGAAGAAGGGACCCCTCTTCGCTCATGAAGTCTGACCATCCGGTAGCTAAGGAGACGAGGCCTCAATCATCGGAACATTTGGAGAAAGGATCCATCTCCGACACACCGTCCCAAGAACAGCAAGCAGCTAAGAAACAGAAGACCGATGCTCCTCAGGCCTCGATGATGGACTTGCTGTCGCAGATTGCGCATATATCCTGGTAGAAGTTTTCCATAATGGTTACAATATTTTGCGATTATTTTTTCCATTTACCTGTTTGCTCATTTAGTACAGGTAATACTTGTTGTGGCATACCTCTGAAACAATGCACAGCAAACATTGTTGTTAGCTGTCATAGTATCATATGTCAATGGATACGTCTTGTAAGAGGCTCGTGAAAAACTTCAAAACAAATTTTCTTTAAAAATTGACTTTTATGATGGTTCTTACCTGTTTGCTCGTTAATGATAATATACCTGTTATACACCTACTATGCACCACAATCAACCAATAGGGGATTTGATTAAAGGGTATGTGTTTGGGAGTGGAAAGTAAACAACAACAAAGTTAAAAATCTTTATTTTCCCTTATGTTTTCAATTTTTACCATTTTTCTTGTTAATTAGTTACCCTTTTACCTGTGTTACCTGTAATTAATACAATATACAGTAAAATAAAAAATGAAGCCTTGAAGAAAATTTAATTACCTTGAAAAATATGTATACATGTTGATGGGTTTCATCAAAAGAAAGGGTAAAAAAGTCAAGATATATGAATCATACATTATTTGTAAAACTTCTGAAAAAAAAATATACACGTTTCAACTGCACAGTGTAAGAATTGTAGCGCTCAACCAGTTAACAGAGAGGATTCTCCTATACATCATGAATCATCATGTTCATCTTTCTGTCTGTTATATACCGGGTCGTCTGAATAAACTAGCAGACTTTCTCTCTCGGAAAGGTCACCTGTTACCATCGGAATGGACTCTCAACAAGCGAATATTCAGACAGATTTGCTACCAGTGGGATCATCCCATGATAGATCTGTTGGCGACACACCTGAACAATCAGTTACTGACGTTTGTGTCGCCATGTCCAGATCGAGCGTACGCAGTAGACACTCTGTCGATCTCATGGGACGGAATGATAGGATATGCCTATCCACCAACACTGTTGATTCAGCAGATTCTGATCAAACAATCTCGTTGCAAAATTCTACTAGTAGCACGTCAGTCGTCACAGAAACCTTGGATCAATCTTCTCATGTGTCTGTTATGGGACGTTCCCCAAAAGCTTCCACCATGAGAGGACCTTCTTTATCAGGGAAGTCACGTGCACTGCATCACAACCCAGAAGGTCTCAACCTTCACATATTTCCATTGTGCGGTCCTTCCTGCATGGAAAACAGTTTACAGGATGTGCAGTGGACGCAATTTCTAACTGCAGGAGGTCCTCTACGTTGAATTACACAGCGAAGTGGAGGGTTTTCTTCTGTTGGTGTCAGGATAAGTCTATAGACCTATACGATCCATCCATACCAAATATTACCAATTTCTTGGTCTACTTGTTTGATGTTTTCAAACTGCAGCCTGTCACTATTAAGGGCTATAGGCCTATGTTATCAGACACTTACGCTCATCATGATAACTTGGCTATTGTATCAAATACTTCATTGTACAAGCTGGTTAGAAATTTCTTTATTAATAGACCTAGAACCCTCAGATTAATTCCTAAGTGGAATTTGGCTTGGGTTCTGTTGAAGCTCAAAGAAGCTCTGTTTGAGCCGTTGGATGCCGTAGAGTTCAAATTCTTGACCTCTAAAACTGCGTTTCTCTTAACCTTTGCATCTGCTAGAAGAGTCAGTGAACTTCATGCTTTATCTGTTGATGAATCTCACTACCGTAGTGTGGGTAATACCATTACCCTTACTACGGAAGTGGGGTTTTTGGCTAAGAATCAGATTCCAGATAAGTGGCCAGTGCCTATTATAATTAAGGCTCTGCCGTCATCAGATAACCATAGACCTTTGCTGTGTCCAGTCAGAGCTGTGCGCATTTATAAACGTCGATCAGATTTTATTAGAAAAGGAAGAAAACGTTTCTTTCTTTCATTGATTCCTAACAGAAAGGATATTTCTGTTCAGTTGCTAGATGGATTCAGTTAGCAATATGCGTTGCCTATGAAAATCCATCTTTGGATCAACGTTCGGTTAATAAGATATCAGCGCACGAGTTAGAGCACTGTCCACTTCTTGGGCTTATTCTAACAGTATAGCCATTACTGATCTCATGAAGGCTGTGTACTGGACACAGCCCTCTTCATTTATCAAGTTTTACCTGAGAAATTTAGAGTTCATCTCTGGTGACATTAGATCTTTGGGTCCTCTTTCTGTTGCACAGATTATCGTCCATTAATGGTTACATCTATAGGTATTTAGGCTGTCTGTTCCAGCATTGCCGCTGTTCCGCTGCTCTCTTCATTCTGAGGATATTTACCTCAGAACAAGGGGAAAGGGAGGGGGATGGTTTTTTCCCTTATGATCATCTGGCTTTATAGTTAAAAGCAAGGGAAGACCTCCTCCGGTGTCAGTAGTCCTGAGTCGGTGCTGGGATGGTTTTAATGTGTAGCTCGTTGTGAAGCAATAACTATGTCTAATTTATGTACTGTTTTTAAAGTGTAGCTCACTGAAGCATTTGTATATGTCACGTGTCAAACGGGCATTAATATACAATCCTCGAACACTTTTAAATGAGTATAAAGAGTCTCATTCTCTGGACTATCTTTATATATTGGTTTTCCTTCACCGAATTAGCATTACAGGTTATGCTGGCATTAAATGGAGAATTATATATTATGTCCTACTCAATTACATTGTTGGTGTGATGCCTTTCTCTTTTCTTGTAAAGGAGGAAGACATATATAATTCCTATCTTCTCCTATTCTCCTGTAGGAGCTATCCTTGCTGAAGTAATTGAGAGAGTGGATTTTCCTTTATGTCCTAGGCCCTCCAGCCTTTTTACGATTCAGCCAGTGTGGGCCATTGGTTGTTGTATAAAAATATTATAAATTTTAGGTAATTTGTATATTTTTTATACTTACCAATGGCCCAGATGGGTATGGCCCTCCCGTGAGTGGGCACTCATACCCCCTGCTGTTTATAGCATTTAACAGGCAATCTGTAGATAAAATGATGATTTGTGCCAATTTCAGTTCCTTCCTGGATACTGTACTTGTGCAGATCTCAAAAGTATGGAGGACCAGATAGGACATCAATTTTTTGGTTTTGCATGCAAATTTTGGGGATTGGGGGGGGGAGGGGGGGGGGGGGGCAAAATTTGTGTTTAGCCCTGGATTAATTTTTGAGTTAGCACCAGCTATTCTGGGCCATTGATAAGTATAAAAAATATACAAATTACTTAAAATTTATAATATTTTTATACTGTACCAATGACCCAGACTTAGCTGGTGCTAACTCTAACAAAACCAGGGCCAAACACAAATTTTGCCCCCCAATCCCCAAAATTTGCATCCAAAACAAAAAGAAATCATGTCCTAAAGGACCTCCATACTACGCCTCCACTGTGCATGCGCAGTGACGCAGACGTCCCGAAATTGGCGCCAATTATCATTCTCTGTTTGGCCCTTCATCAGTCAACATCTCACTGATCTTTGTGCTTGTAAATCTCAGTTTAAAGGATGCCAGACACGTAATTTTTGGAGAAATGGTGATTCTAAGGAGGATATAGAAGGAGGAGAGGAAAAAGAAGTGACAAAAAATAATCAGGGCTGTACTTAAAATTTTTTGATGAAATTATGTTAAGTTGCCTATTTTCGAGGCATGTGCCTCTTGTTGTCATTCTTGCTAAATGTTGCACTGCTTATTCAGTGTTTCCTCTCCCCTAGCCTTCTAAGTCCCCCCTTGCAATTCTCCCATGCTTTTGGCATATTTTTGAGAAAGTTCATTTCTAAAATTTCCCTGGGAGAGTTGCTTGGATACAGAATGTTTTCTGTTATTTTCCCCATAGTTACGTTTTCACCCATGGGTGTATAAACGTTGTGTTCTGCATCTTCCATCTGATGTTCTGCAGATTCTCCCCTGGGAGTCTCTGTCTTGCATCAGATAGAGTGTAATTTTGATGACTGATTTCGGGCCAGTTTTTTCAGTGCCTGGAGTCATGTTTTCTGGTATTTTACACTGTTTGTTTACATTGGCAACAGCCTTTTTTGAGGGGGGCTGTTTGCCCTTGGTGTAGTTTATCTCACTATAAGATACATTTATATTATCCGTAAGTGTCTCATTAATTATTTAATATAAATTTAAAATTTTTGACCACACTTTGCCATCGGATCCATCAGGGCTCAACGTTACTTTTCAGCAACTTGGGCTTCACTGAAAAAATATTTTTTCAAAATTATTTTGATTTGCAATTGTTTTTTCATTTATTAATGGATCATGTTATTATGTATCTTTGTGTCAGGGGTTTGTGCGAGTAACTAGGACTTGTTGTTGACTTTTCACAATGAATGGACATTGTTCAAATTGTAATGGGAAGAAATCTTCCTCTGACTTTCATGATCATTGTATTAATTGTAGTCAGTGTTCTCGCACTAATCCCTGTCCTATATGTCAATATTGGGATGAGAAACATTGGAAACGTGTGTTACGATATGTTGTTTCTGGAGAAAGGGCTATACCGGCTCTTTCTCCGCAAGGTCACTCTACTCTCTCAGTTTCTATTTCAGAGGAACAAGAACAGGGTGATGTTTCCATGTTATCTTCTACAAGTGTGCGTCCGTCGTCACAAATGAATTCAGAGCTAGCGGCAAAAGTGCTCATGGAGATTACACAAATGTCGTCCGCTAGCTCGCCCGGTGTAGCGTCCATTCACCGAATGGGTCGGCAGCCGGGTTCGTCCGATGCGGTCCAGGAGGAAATTTTGGGTGATGCGAGCACTATAAACATAATAGATGCACACCCAGTGACGGCGGATAGTAAGCGAGAACGGAGGAAGCCTTTGAGTCCGGTTCCTAGCTCGTCCAGGTCCAGCCGGGCCGCAAGCGAGAGAGGCCCCTCTCTCATACAACAACATCTGGGACCAGATGTTGTGGTACAAAATGTGTCGTAAGCGGAGCATACGTCCGTCGCTCGGGACGCTCCGTTGTATAGGCAGTCCGCGGAGACTGCTAAGGCTTCTTCTTCTCGTCAGCGCACACGACCGCACCTTGGCTGCGTGACCGCCGATATCTTACCAGCTTCGCCGATCAAGGATTCTTCGGCGACCAGGTCACACCATCCGGCAGCCAGGGATTCGAGACCGATGGACTCCGGACGTTCGCATAGAAAAAGTATGTGGGAGCCATCTGATGCGGAGCTGCCCTCGGCGAAGCAGCGAAAGACTGCGCCTCCGCAGGTCTCGACGCCGGACATTCTTGTGCAGATAGCACAGCTTATCGCAGCATCCCAGCAGCCGACAGAAACGGTGTCGGATCGAGAATTATCCGACGGCGCTGGGTCGGTACGCTCCGCCGAAGCATCGGGGGCAGACGACCGGGAACATCATGAGGTCCGACCAGATGGTGAAAGGGATACGGATGATTTGGACCTACCCCTTTCGGAACAACATAAAGCTGCCGTGGACTTCATCCGGCACTTTCTCCCTCAAGTTGTTCCGTCGGGCCAGACTGCTGCAGTTCCGGATTATAGCGTCATTGGACTCTGAATTTTTTGAGCGGTTCAGGGACATCGCTCCCGAGTTTCTGTCGCAGTCCAATAATGTTGCAAGAACATTTGAATTATTGAACAATGCTATATTTAAACTTGCTTCCAAGACGGGGAAAGCAGGTTTCTTGTCCGCTAATACTCTCAACCTGCCTTTCATTAATGCAAGGAATAAATTCGACACGGCAGGACAGGGGGTTCCGAGAGTTCCTCTGCGTATGGACGACGAGGCGGAAGACTTAGAGCTATCATTACCGTCGTCGGCTTCTATTCCAACCGCGGTGTTGGAAACAGCTATTGCGTCTAACAGAGCCAATTTAGATGCCTTATCTTATGCAGATCACCTTACTAAGGCGTTATCACTGCGCCTTCAAGGGAAAGAGTTTCAGGATATACAATCCTCTTTAAGACTTCTTTCAAGGGCAGTAGCTTATTCCATGTGTAACTCCACCCTTTCAGTGGCAAATCTGGAGTTGGTTAGACGTGACGCAGCCCTAGCTACATCCACACTCGTGGATACTAAGGTGAAGAACTCTCTTAGAGTCGCTTCGGTCTCCGGAGAACTTCTCTTTGATGGCAAGCTTTCTGCTATTTATGATAAAATTACAAAGAAAGCTTCGGATTCTCTGTTGTTCAAATCTGCTTCTAAGAAGTCGGATACAGCAGACAAGAATAAGACAGGCACTTCTGGGTCTAATGCGCCCAAGAGAGGTTCCTATAGAGGTTCCGGTGCGTCCTCTTGGTCTTATTCGAGAGACCGTCAGGGTAGCGACTCTCGTTCGGGACGTCCTTCGGGCCGGGACAACCGGTCGGACGCCCCGAGGTCGACGGGGCGAGGTGCGGGTCATGGACGACGTGGTTTCTCCTAACGCAGGCCTCGCAGGTCCAGGAGGTGATGGCTTAAACCTCTATCGCGTACCGGTTGGCGGAAGGTTGTCGAGCTTTTCACAAGAATGGGCATCGATTACGGACGACCCTTGGGTGAGAGGAGTGACTTCGGAAGGTCTAAAGATATCCTTCAAACGAAAGCCTCCATTAACTCGAAGTCCAAAGTGGACTCAACTTCCGTCAAATCCGCAGAAAAGAGACGCTCTGTTATCAGAGGTGCAGTCACTTTTAATGAAGAACGCGGTAGAGGTCGTAGAAAACCTGGAAACTCCGGGATTCTACAGCCATCTGTTTCTGGTTCCGAAACCAGACGGCTCGTTCCGTCCAGTCATAGATTTGAGCTGGATAAACAAGCTGATCGTCGCTCCGAAATTTTATATGGAGACGATTCGGTCGGTCAGAGCGAGTATTCGGGTGAACGATTATGCATCAAGCACAGATCTCAAAGATGCGTACTTTCACGTCATGGTACATCCGACATTCCGAAAGTATCTACGCTTCGCAGTCCTAGGAGTGGTGTATCAATTCCGGGCGATGTGCTTCGGATTGAATCTAGCACCCTGGGCTTTCACTCGGGTAATGAACTCGGTAATGATCTATTTCTTCAGAGGTACGGCAACGAGTTAACGCTTCAGAACGATGTTCAGAATCTACTTCTATTGCTCCGACGTCTCGATTTTATAGTAAACGAGAAGAAGTCGGATCTGGTGCCGTCCAAGTCATTCACTTATCTGGGAATGAGCTTCGAGACGCACAACAATCTCGTTCGTCTGCCGTTAACCAGAGCAAAATTAGTCAGTTGTTACGCTCGCTATTGTCTGCACGCAGACAAAGTCACAGCGAGAGAATTTATGAGACTGATAGGTCTGTGCGGAGCCGCTGCGGATCTCATTCCGATGGGGCGGTTATGCACGCGTCCTCTCCAAATTTTCTTGACTCAGAATTGGAGTGTGAAAATTCATTCGCTCGACGTAGACGTTCTCTTGTCAGATCAAGTGAAACAAGAGATTCAGACTTGGGCAAACATTCAGTGGTTAACTCAGGGAGTTCCGCTGCAGTTGCCGGATCCGAGTTTTACCATTATGACGGATGCCAGTCAAACAGGTTGGGGTGCATCATTAATCCCAACGGATTCGAGATGCCAGGGTCTTTGGGATTCGCAATTCCTGTGCAAGCACATAAACATCAAGGAAATGATGTCAATTTGGCTTGCGTTACGTCACTGGATGGACATTATTCACAATGCTCATGTCCAAATCCTATCCGACAATACGACAGTAGTGGCGTATATACGGAATCAGGGAGGCACTCATTCAGTTCCGTTGTTCAATCTAACGGAAAGAATCCTTCTGTTTGCGCTAGAACATCACGTTCTTCTTTCGGTTCGTCACATACCGGGTCGTCTGAATGTGCTAGCAGACTCCCTTTCACGAAAGGGTCGCTTGTTGCCGTCGGAGTGGACTCTCAACAAACAAGTATTCAATCAGATTTGCTACCAATGGGAACGGCCAATGATAGATTTATTTGCGACACATCTCAACAATCAGTTGCAGACGTATGTGTCTCCGTGTCCGGATCCAAGAGCATTTGCAGTAGACGCTCTGTCGATCCCCTGGGACGGAATGATAGGATATGCGTATCCTCCAGCGCCGTTAATTCAACAAGTATTGTTAAAGATAAAACAATCTCAGTGCAAGATTCTGTTGGTAGCATCTCTGTCGCCACAGAGACCGTGGATAAATCTACTCAGGTGTCTGTTGTGGGATCTACCGCGAAAGCTTCCTCCACGGGAGGATCTTCTTTCGCAGGGGAAATCGCGCCAACTCCATCACAACCCGCAAGGTCTCAACCTTCACGTTTTTCCGTTGTGCGGTCCTTCTTGCATGGCAAGCACTTTACAGGACGAGCAGTGGACGCGATTTCTAACTGTAGGAGGACCTCCTCTTCGCTAAACTATGCGGCTAAGTGGAAGGTTTTTCGTCGTTGGTGTAGGGATCATTCTGTAGATGTATTCGATCCCTCTATACCAGACATTGCAAACTTTCTAGTATACTTGTTTGACGAAATCAAACTGCAGCCTGTTACTATTAAGGGTTATAGGTCTATGTTATCTGATACCTATGCACATCATGATAGTTTACAAATTGGATCTAATGTCTCTTTATCTAAGTTAGTTAGAAACTTCTCGATAAATAGACCCAGAACTCTTAGATTAATTCCTAAATGGAATTTAGCTTGGGTTCTTCTTAAATTGAAGGAAAAGCCATTTGAACCTCTTGGGACAGTAGATTTCAAATTCTTATCTTATAAGACAGCTTTTCTCTTAGCTTTCTCTTCTGCTAGAAGAGTCAGTGAGCTTCATGCACTGTCGGTGGATGATTCTCACTATCGTAGTGTCGGGACCACTATCACCTTCACTACTAATGTGGGTTTTTTAGCTAAGAATCAGGCTCCTAATAAATATCCGGAACCTATTGTTATTAAGGCTCTTCCGTCTTCAGACGGGCGTAGGCCTTTACTCTGTCCTGTTAGAGCGTTACGTATCTATAAACAGAGATCTCAGTTTATCAGAAAGGGATGAAAACGTTTCTTTCTGTCTTTGATGCCTAATAGAAAGGACATTTCGGTCCATTCTATTGCTAGATGGATTCAATTAACTATCCGTACTGCTTATGAGAATTTATCTTCTTCTCAGCAGTCTGTGCTTAAGATTTCCGCTCATGAAGTAAGAGCTCTTGCTACTTGTTGGGCTTATGCTAATAGTGCTGCTATTACAGATTTAATGAAGGCTGCTTATTGGTCTCAGCCATCCACATTCACGAAGTTTTATCTCAGAAATATTGAGTCCATTTCTGGAGACCTGCATTGTTTAGGTCCGTTATCTGTTGCTCAGAATGTCGTCCACTAAACAGTTGCAACTATAGTTATGCAGGCTTTGTGTTCCGGCAGTGACTCCGTCCGGCTGCCCTCTTCGCTCTGGGCTATTTGACCCAGGGCAAGGGGAAGGGGGGGGGGTGTTCCCTTAGGTCACCTGCTTTATAGTGAAAAGCAAGGGAATGCCTCCTCCAAGTCAGTATTTCTGAGTCGCTTCCGGGATGGTTTTAAAGTGTAATATTAATGTTAAAATTCATTCATGTCTTATTTTTAAAGTGTAGCTCGGTGTGAAGCATTTGTATATGTCAAGTGTCAAACGGGCTTTAATATACAATACTCGGACACTTTTAAATGACTATAAAGAGTCTCAATTCTCTGGACTACTTTATTTATTGGCTTACTTTAAAAATAATTAGTATAAGGGATATACTGGATGTTAATAGAGAACATGAATATTATTGTGCTCAATTATTAAGGGTATTGTATCTTTCTAATTTAATATTAAATAAGAAAGATACATGTAAAGCCTAATACTCCTTTTCTCCTTAAGGGGTTATCTCTTTATTATATAGTTGAGCTTATTGGATTTTCCTCTATGTCCTAGGCCCTCCAGCCTGTTTACTATTCAGCTAAGTCTGGGTCATTGGTACAGTATAAAAATGTTAAAAAATTTATAGTAATTTATATATTTTTTATACTTACCAATGACCCAGACGGGGATGGCCCTCCCAGGAGTTGGGAACTCTTGCCTCCCCGCTGAGTACATAGCGCTGACCAGGCACTGCCAGTAAGAATGATAATTGGCGCCAATTTCGGGACGTCTGCATCACTGCGCATGCGCAGTGGAGGCGTAGTATGGAGGTCCTTTAGGACATGATTTCTTTTTGTTTTGGATGCAAATTTTGGGGATTGGGGGCCAAAATTTGTGTTTGGCCCTGGTTTTGTTAGAGTTAGCACCAGCTAAGTCTGGGTCATTGGTAAGTATAAAAAATATATAAATTACTATAAATTTTTTAACTTTTATACCATGATTGCAGTGCATATTCAGACACTGGGGAATGTTGTAGATACACCATGCTTTGAATCTGGATTATACATGAGAACATCATGTAAGAATGCATCTGATTAGATGTTACACATCTGAGTGACATAATGTGAATAAAATGCTTCAACACAAAACAGTGTCAAACAAGAAAGTTATCAGAGTCCACTGAAGGTGATTTTTTTTTTTTTAAATATCAGCTTCATTCACTTAATTCAAGTTTAATTGTGGTATATAGAGATTATTACCATTATGTGGATGTACAAAATATGTATCCGAGTTGAGCTCCGGGTTCTAAGGGCAGATCACGACGAGTCGAAGACGAGTC
This sequence comes from Pictodentalium vernedei, assembly GCA_031216915.1. Lineage (NCBI taxonomy): Eukaryota > Metazoa > Mollusca > Scaphopoda > Dentaliida > Dentaliidae > Pictodentalium > Pictodentalium vernedei. The sequence goes on from CM062293.1 coordinate 381,003,733, forward strand.
GTGATCTACCCTTAGAACCCGGAGCTCAACTCGGAAACATATTTTGTACATCCACATAATGGTAATAATCATTTTATCTTACAATATATTGGAGATAAGTCAAGAATGTAGACGAATATATAACGAACTATTTATTCGTACGGATGAACAAAAAGAAAAAAATGGAACTCGCGCGAAAGGAACATGCTTGTATCCGACCCCCTGATACAAACATCTGTATCAGGGGGTCGGATACACGATAGTTGCGGAGTTAATACAGACAAAATACATGTTGATTGTAAGATAAATATAGATACAGGACACAACTTGGTAAGAAAACAGGAACAAGAATCAACAATCCTTGGTGAAGCTTCTTTTCTATTTCATGTGCTCCAAAGGAGGGCATAAATACAGAAAAAAACTCCATAAATACAGAAAAAACTTCACCTCAGGCCATTGATTCCAGTTTCCATACTTCACCTTCGTTGTGTTCTGCCTTATAACTCCCCTTAGAATGTTGTCAATTTTTGGAGATGCAAGGGTGTGGGAAAGAAGGAAGTAAAAGGCACTAAAAGATGTGCTTATCATTAACATATATAAAATGGTTAAATGTGCATGAAATACAATGATTATAAAATATTCCCATAGTCAATAGATGAAAGCTAGTAGGCTTGGAGTAGACTAATTCAGTTGAACCAAGTTAATTGAATAGCCATTTTACAGTGAAAACTATTCAATTGAAGCATCCAAATAATAGTGATTTGGTCACATTCCTTCATTCTAGAGGTAAACTGAACATTTATTCTATTACATCTTGTTTGACAGAGCTCATCAAGCTCTGTCAAATAAGATCTAATAGAATAAATGCCTGCATTAGATCTAATAAGGCCAAATAGGTCTGTAAGCAAAAGGGACTTTGGTTATTTCCAGGGTAATTTCTCAACCTGTTACAGGATTTTTTTTTCAGTTAATAGTTTATACTGTAACTTATATTCAATTAACAGATCAAATTTGTACTGCAGGTATGGTTAATAGTTTTGTGTTTGGAATTTATATTCATTTTACAGTTATTCAATTAAGTAATATTCAGTTATGTGGGTTCCACTGTAGTTTGAGTGTTAATGGAAAGTATCATGTATTTATGACTGCTTGCCTTCCATTAGAAGTCAGACTCACCAGGTGGCTTGAAATACCAAGGGGAAAATAATTGTTGATCCAAGCAAATGCATATCTCATCCTACTGGCACATCAGCATTGTAAACACTAAGCAGTTTCTTAACTGTTTTATTGTCTTATCTCGCTTTTTGGATCTTTAATTTAAATAATGTTGACTTTTCAACTTCAGAATCAGATGTAAAACATAGCACAATAGGCTAGGAATTTGGCAGTAAGCTTTCAAGCTTATTTGTAACCGCTTCCTGAGAATAAACAGAATTACATCAACAAATTACATCTTGAGGGCGGTGTAGAAAATATGAGGTTTTGTCGGGAGAATTAAAGATTTCTTCTCTGGAAGTAGTGCTTACTGAACCTAACCCCACTGAGAAGGCATACCATTGTCATCGTGTTTTATCAATCCTGGCCGAGGATTCTATATCATAATTTGATGATTCTTTAAAGAATCCATCAGATGATTTTTTGTACAAATGCTGTTTGATCTTGTACTTGGTTTTTCAATGGTAAAAGACAGTACTCACAAATTTTCTGCATGGAAATGACTGAAGCAGTAGGAAACATTGTAGAAAAGTTGTGCACTGAATGCATCCGATATCAAATGTAATGAGTATAATGATAATTTATTTAATTTTCAGGAAAAGGATCATGCGATGTATGTCTTGGTGGTTATTATTGCCAATCAAATACAAGTGACCCACACAGCTTTCCCTGCCCGGAAGGTCACTTTTGTCCTTCAGGCACTAAATATTCTACTCAGCACAAGTGTCCAGAAGGAACATATAACCCACTAACAACACAGGATTCTAGTCTCGCTTGTGAAATATGCACACCTGGAAAATATTGTCAAGGAGAAGGATTGAGTGTACAAACCGGAAACTGTAGTGATGGATGGTTCTGTACAGGAGGTTCTGTCAGTTCAAAGCCTGTAGTATTAGGTGAGTACTAAATAACTAAAAATAAAATTTGTATTTAATTCAGATGAGAAAAGATAATGTCTGTCCATTTTCATTTAAGACTTTACCCAACGAATCATCTACATCTGCTCGCGTAATATGCAAATTCGGCAGCTGAAAAAATACTATTTTTCAAGAAATTTCAACTAAATCATATCATGTAACCCCTCTTTGGAATGAGCTCACTGCGCTTGTTCCATTGAGGGGTCCCATGATATGATTTTGTTGAAATTTTTTGAAAATTTTTAAAAATGATATTTAAAATAATAAATTTTGATATCATCTGCATTGGGTAAAGGGTTAAACTTTTCAACCCTGGCCCCCCAGATGGTACACACAATACTGTCTCTGGCAAAATGACTCTAATGACCTCATAGCCAATTCTTTACTAGAAATATGCCATTTCTTTACAAGAAACGTTTTTCAAGTCCAAACTAACTCTCGTTATTCTGTTTTATCACATAATCACCATCAAATAGCTCATTATGGAATACGGGAATGACGTCAGAAGTCATTGTCAGAATTATAATGTTGTGTGTTGGTTTTCGAAAGTAGAATTGAATTAGTCATCTCTTATATTTTATGAACTCTTTAGCTATTTCAAATAACAGATGACAATTACAGAAGAAAAAAACATTTTCTGAATAAATAAACATTTTCATTTTTTGCCTCCAAAACATAGCTTATAACCTTTTAGCAATGTAACAACTAAAGCTGGTTAGTGCTGTTCACAAAGTTTTTTTTCTCAGTTTATTGCCTGTAGAAGCATGGCTTATTACCCCTCAATGGAATGAGCTCATCGTGCTCATTCCATTGAGGTGCCATAAGTTATGTTTTTGAGGCAAAAGTTGAAAAGTTAATAAAATTTGTTTGGCAGTTTTTGTGAATAGCGCAGTCCAGTTTAGTTGTTATGTAAGGTAAAAGGTTAAATTATACATTGTGTGATAAAAAGAATCTCAAATTCATCACAATGTAACATGAAATGTCTGAATTTCGTTCACTAAAATTGGTCTGAGCTTTGGTAAATCTCGTGAACTCAGTGCAAAAGAAATTTCATATGAAATCGTGATCATTACAGATCATCCATGTCTGGCTCTCCAAAGATAGGGAAAAGTGTGCAGCTAAATATAATGATCCATTTCAAAGTATTAGAAAAATTTGATAATAAAGATTAACCTGTTAGGAGGGGCTACTTGCAACATTTTAAAAACCATCTCAGAGCAGGTACTTCAATGTGCAGTCATGAAGCGTTGGCTTTTATGCCACACAAAATAAATTAATTGATTCTCAGGCATTAAATCACTGAGGGAGGGTTTTATTTTTAATTTTGATTTCTTTCCTGCATATAATGAGCTTGAATTGAGAGGCTTTTCATTATCTTTTCACTCACAGAATATACAGAAAGTGCATAATTGTACAAATGAACTTATTTAATGTAACCCTCAAGGGCCTAATTCTAACTTTCAGAACTTTTTGTGGCAACAGAACAGGTGCCCTAACATGCCGTCTCTGGGAAAACTTGCAAGTTATATTTTAAGTGCCTGGACAATTGTTTCTAGGCAAATATTGGCTGCCTACATTGGCAGCCAAGACTTGCCTAGAAACAACTGCAGAACCACAGGATGTAGACTGTCTTAAGTTATGCTCTTCAGCTTTCAGCTATATACATCAATAAAAAAAATTAAAAGTTTTGAGTCTCCTGATTTTGTAGTAATATTGGAAAACACTGAATGGCAATAAAAACGTCCAATGAGGGGGATAAATTTCAGTGAGGGATCGCCTGAGCATCAAAACAGTTTTTTTTTGTTGCTTTATTCAGACAGCTTAGACTTGATTAGAAATGACTGCAATGCCATTAGACTGGAAGGTTGCAGTTTTGTAAAAATTCAACACGAATGTCCAGGCCTTTAAGTGTTAATGGATTTTAGTTTTATAAAACCAGTTATTTTATTTGTTTCACATAACATGCACAGACAAGTTATCCTTGACATTAAAATGTTTTTGTAGGTAATTTCACAGACATAAATGTGTGTTCCTGCCCAGAGTTTAACTACACAGGAGGTAAATGTCAGCCAGGAACCTACTGCCCAGGAGGTTCATCAGCACCAATTGACTGTGATGCAGGCTTTTACTGTGATGGCTTTGAATTAGCCACACCATCTGGTAAGTGTTGTGTTTTAAGCTTAAAATCTATTTTCTTTTTTTTGGGTGGGAGTGTGTAGATGTAAAAGGAAATGCAATCACTAGCTTAGTCCCTACGTACAAATTGTTTGCTTGCTTTAAACTCACTTTTTAATATCTCTAAATAAGGAAAACTGCAGGGGATTAATGTATTTATCATCATTGTGTACCATCACATATATTTTTATGAAGTTCTTGTTCCTGATAACAGTGCTTTTACCTTTGGTCTTTCAACTAGAGTATCAATAAAATTTCAACTTTGATGCACATTTCCTATAAAATGTATACACACACAATTGTCAAAATATCTGTGTTTGTTTTAGCCGTCAAAAAAAAGCTTGCTTTCCAGGTACCTCCAACATTAAAATCCCATCTCACCACCCCTTTCAGTTTTTTTAACCAGTTTTATTTTTTTGACGTTCAAAATCTACACAAACATTATGTATTTTTAATTACTTCTTTGACCCAAACTGACCATTTCCCATTCTGAGCATTGGAAAACAGCACCAAGTCTAGTTGTATGTTTTTAATTTCAGGTGTTATTTGATTTTGGAAAACTGTCCAAAATGTTGCTACATTTGTATAAGTCACATTCCCACTTCTGGCCGATTTTGCTTGTTTGTGCAATTTATTCACAGACTAGTTGGTTGTATTTGTGGGTCGATATTTTGAACATGTAATTGCAACTTGTGTGTACTTTCAGGCACAGTTGCAATCACATCCACATTGTGTACAGTTTATACACAGACATGTAAAGTACTTACTTGTAGGCTTTATATTGTGCACTAGTTAATTCCAGTTGTGAACATTTCTAGGTAAATTTGCACTCATGCTAACCAAGCCTGGGAATAAGCAGATTGTCATTAACAGAATGAGGTCCCCCAGAGGGTGAATTTGGTGATGCTTCCCTGCACAGCAGGGTAGCATTACTAAATTTATCCTCTCTGAACCTCAATCTAAATCAAGGTCACAGGTCTAAACAAAAAGAGGTACCCAGAGGATAAATTGGGAGATTCTAAATCACTGTTTGGGATAGCATCATTAAATTCACCTTCTGGAGAGCTCATTCTGAAAATGACAGATTTCTTATTTCCAGGCTCGATGTTAACCTCTCATTGAGAAGTTTCACAATAGTCCACAAGGATGAAAGTGAACATAAAACATCTAACTTTGTTTGCATGTATTATTTTGATTTCAAATTTTGTTAAATGAAATTAACTGTAATTGTACTCTCCTTGCAGGTAAATGTCAGGCAGGATTCTTTTGTCCGAGTGGTCAGAGCATTCGTAATCCATCTGAGTTTGTGTGTTTAGCTGGTCATTACTGTCCAGAAGGTTCGGCAACACCAGTACAGTGTCCAATTGGAACATTTTCAAATACAACTGGAAACTCAAATGAAACAGACTGTCAACCTTGTACTCCAGGTATATAAGTATATGTGTATTAAGTCTTAAAAGCCATTTTCAACTTTGAGAATTTTTGTTTCCTCCACACAGGTGTCCCAATCAACAGTTTTTAGAAAGTCTTCAAATCAGTAGGTAAATTATCTGCCAATGATTTATCCAGTGATGGTGGCTTCTAATCTGTGGCATTTAACTCTTAACCTACTGAGCATTTTCAAGATAATTGCTATCAAATCTAGTCATGGCTGCTGCAAAGCAGCCATGACTAGATTTGATAAAAAGTTTATCTAAATTTAACTCCAGAAATTGGGAACACAGTGGCTCAGTGATTACAGCTTTGACTTCAGACCGAAAGGTCCATGATTCGATCCCTGCCACAGGTTACTGCATTGTGTCCATGGGCAAGGCACTTAATCCTGATTGCCCCTGTGGGGTGCAGTGGCGCTGTATACTAAGACGTACTGCATGTTGATGGTGCACTCGTCTTTTACCTGCTTGTGTGGAGCCCCTACATTGGGGAGTCTGGCAGTTGCATGCCATTGCTTGGTGGTTCCCTCCTGGTACTCCGTCATCATCCACCCATAAAACTATCCGACACAAGGTGACCACCCTGGCTGTCGAAAGTGTTGTTAAACCCCAATAAATAAATAACTCCAGAAATTATTGGTGAAAACATCCATTCAATTATAAGGGAGACAATTTGATTAAATGTGCCCAAATTATACTTATATTAGTGGCAGGAGAAACACTGGGCTGGGCAGAATGCAAGGTGTTAAATGTACAAAATTCTTTCAGTCAATAAACAAATTTTGTGACAGTGGTTTCTGAGTGAATCTTATCTGCCATTATTGGTGACTAGGACTAGAAATTACTGGAAAGCTACATGCCTAACAAATTGTTCTGTAATATGTCTGTTATGGTAAATTATACAGAATGAACTTTAGCAGTAAAATTGCCTTGCAGAGTTCATTCAAGTAAGTGTTGTAAAATCTCAATAAAAAACAAACAAGACACTCCTTTTCAGTGGTGGTATTTATTTATTTATTTATTTATTTATTTATTTATTTATTTATTTATTTATTTATTTAACTTATGTCAAGATAAGCTATTGCTATTATGCATGAGTCAGTGAGTCTGTTCACATTTTCTTTGGCGCAGGGTACACCCCGTAGTTCTTGTCTAATCATCACAAAATTTCATTTGCAGGTTCGAGGTCATGTCTGGATGAGAACGTCCCATTTTGGTTGCGATTGTCTGTTCACTTTTTCTTTGGCTAAGGCTACACCCCATAGTTCTTGTCCAATCATCACAAAATTTCATATGCAGGTTCGAGGTCATGTCTGGATGAGAACGACCCCTTTTGGTTACTGTGACTGTTGCGAGAGCTTGAAACCCAAAAATCTTTAGTGCAGTCTACACATTGTCATATTCATGAAGGAATTTCATGGAACTTAGTAGGATGACTCCGTATAATGTCTAGATGAGAATGTCCCCTTTTGGTCATGATCGGTCAACTGTGACGGCTGTGAGAGCCCGAAACCAAAAAAAACACCTTTAGCACAGTCTACAGGTTATATTTATGAAGGGATTTCATTGTAATTTGGTAGGATGACTCCTTTCATAAACATTGAACATTACCTTTTTTATCAAACGCTACACATAGTCAAGTTAAGCTACAGTGTCATTGACACTTTTATTTATTTATTGGGGTTTAAGGACGCTTTCAACAGCCAAGGTCTCCTCATGTCAGACAGTTTTATGGTTGGAGGAAGCCAGAGTTCCTGGCAAGAATGAAAAAGCAATGGCAAGCAACTGTCCGACTCCCCAACTTACTAACTCCACACAAGCAGGGTTAGCATTGGTTGAAGACAAGTGCACCATTGACGTGCAGTAGGCCTCAGTACACAGCGTCACTGTGCCATGACATGAGCAATCAGGATTAAGTGTCTTGCCCAATGACACAATGCAGTTCCTCTGGAAGGGATCAAACTGTTAACATTTTGGTTTGAGGTCCCAATTCCGTAACCACTGAGCCACCGCACCCCGCTCAATGGTGGTAATGAAGTATTGGTTGGAAGACAAAAAATAATTGTTAACACTTTATCCATTGAAGTAGCAAGTATGCCTAATGCAATTCTGAAATATTATTTAAATTGTCCCTTTTTACCATCACCATAATTATTTGCTTCATTAGAAAGAGCTGGTCAAACACTTTTCTGTTCATTTAGGTGATCACAAGCTATGGTTTGAAACAAAAACTTTGATACTTTTTAGTATTTCTACTTAATTTGTTTTTAAGAGATGGAATCATCTCGGCCTTGTGTTGCCCTTCCAAGTTGCATTACAGCTGTTTTCCCATTTTTCCATTTTAGGTTATTACTGCAGTGGGCTTGGACTGATAAAAGAAACAGGTGCTTGTCAGGCAGGTTATTACTGCCCTGGTGGTCAGACAACAGGTACACCCACAGAATATCCATGCATACCTGGATCATACTGCTCTGAAGGCAGAAAGCAGCCACAGATGTGCAGCAGAGGTAAAACAAAAAAATATTTTGTAAGGTTGCATTGTATTGTATTCAGACAGAACATAACAGTGATATTTGACCAAAAACATGCACGTAACTTCACTCTTTGCACCGGAATGTTTTTCGGTTGGCCTAATATTTTCTTGAAATTATTATGTTTTTAAATAATCTTTCAGATGATCTTAATATGACCTGCAACTTGACAGATAGTTTAACCATTGAAGGTATAATTCTTCCATTGGGGAACTTGGGAAGTGAAGCAGTGCTTGTATACTGTGGTAAACAAGCTCTGGTTTATTAGTAAAACAGGATCCAATCACCAATGTTTGGGGTGCAAGACCTCTAAACTGGGTGACATGGGTATCAGTGATTGACTAAACTTGATTTTATCTCCATGATGTGGTCACAATGATTAGCCATTGCACAAAAATATGCGCTTAAAACCTTTATCTAACAACAAGGGTCACATCCGCTCGCATAATTTACAAATTGAGTGGTTGAAAAAATATTATATTTCCAAAGATTTCAACAAAACCATATCATGTGACCCCTCATTGTAATGAGCTTGATGAGCTCATTTCAATGAGGAATCACATAATATAGTTTTGTTGAAATATTTGGAAAAATTTGATAAAATGATTATTAAAATAATAAATTTTGATACCATCTGCGTTGGGTAAAGGGTTAAACACCAATAAATAAATAATTAATGAAGGCATAATTCTGACTTTGATCACTGATTACAGCAACAAACGGTTTCTTAAACAGTCGTTTGGTAAACTTGTAAATTTCATACTAAGTGCCTTGGCAGAGTTTCGAAGTAAGTCTTGGGTGCCAATTGAGGCAGCCATTACTTTCCCAGAAACATCTGTAAAGCCACAGGATGTACACTATCAAAGTGTAATAAAAAAGTATAAATATTCTCAGGCCTTTAAGGATTGAATTTTCATTGTGTATTCCTACTTGTAGTAAGTATTAGTGTCTTTGAGAAGTCCTTGTTGAAACAGTACTTTTGATAATCACTCAGACTGATACTTACTTCTTCTAGAATATAAGCAATAAGAAAGAACCCATACTGGACCTGTATCCTTTTCACTAAGTGGAGTACACATGACTTTTTAAGATGACCAATTAAAATTTCATCAATTTTTTAACAATGGATATTTGTATTTTGTTAGATAAAGATTTGATAAATAACCACTCATTTTCAAATGTTTTGCATATATTGTGAGAAAATGATAGGTGTGAGGGAGTGTGGTGGCTCTGTAGGCAGAAATGTAGGCTGCAAGCCGAGAGGTCCTCAGTTCGAATCCCTACTTGCGGCAACTGCATTATGTTATTGGGCATGACACTTAATCCCAATTGCCCATGTGTCATTGGGTACTAAGGTGTACAGCACGTCAATGGTGCATTTGTCTTCAGCCAATGCTAACCCTGCTTGGGTGCAGGTTAATACATTGGAGAGTCTGACAGTTGCTTGCCATTGCTCTGTGGTTCTCTCCAGGTACTCGGGCTTCCCCCACCCATAAAACTGCCCCCCCCACCCCCACGACTCGACCACTTCTGGTGTGAGTTTTACCCCCTCCGTGGGGAATGTGCAGCTCCTCCGGCTCCTGTGGGGGGTGGGGAATGCTGTTGTTAGGGGGCCGCCCGACTCGACCATGTCTGGTGAGAATTGCTCCCCCTCCATGGGGGATGTGCAGCTCCTCCTGCACCAGCAGGGGGTGGGGAACGCTGTAGTTTCGGGGCTTCCCGACTCGACCATGTCTGGTGAGAGTTATTCCCCTTCCATGGGGAATGTGCAGTTTTTTTAACGTGGTGGATACTGCGGGAGCTGTTGGATTTCTGGTGAAGAGATGTCTGGTTCCGGGACTATGCGCCCTCTCCAGTCGACATCTGAGGCTGTCACTAGGGTTGTGACTCCTCCTTTGGAGGCCGAGCTAGGTGGCTCTCTCCGCTTTTCCGCCAGTTCCAACAGCTTCCGTCATATCTGCTGCTACTGCTGTTCCGTCTACAACGTCATTGGGCACCGTTTTTAGCCAGCCTCGGCTTATCCCTGGAAGGTCTGCAGGGATGTCTGTAGTGTGGTTGTGGGGTATCGGCCTCAGCCTTCCCCGACTTCAACTCGGCGAAGTCGGAAGTGGCTGCCGACTGAACCCCCTACTGTGTCCTCTCAGCCGTTGAGCACAGTAGTTTTATACCTGCAGTGGTCTGCTGCGTCGTCTGGGAGTGTAGACGTGGGGGTATTAGCCTCAGCCTTCCCTGACTTCAACTCGGCGAAGTTGGAAGTGGCTGCCGGCAGGACCCTCTACTGTGGTCTTTATCGCTGTCGAGCACCTCAGTTGTGTTATTGGATTTGGATGTTCTTAGTGGGGACTCTATGAACTCCGTGGCGTTTCCGTCCACTCATTCTGGCCACACGACCAGTTTTGGGGGACCAACGTCTTTTGTGCAGCCTGGACCTTCTGCCCCGCAGAGGTCCGCGGTGACTCTCATGAGTTCCCGCTATGTTAATCCTCGGGGTGTGTTGTACACCTATACACGTCTGCCTTCAGACGTTTCGGCTGCCGTCCGTCCTGCATCGGGTGATTTGGAGGATCGTGACCCTTCACTGGTTAAGAGGGTCAGAGGTGAAGCCACTTTGCCGGTTCGTTCTCCTCTCGACCTGGCCAGTACAGGCAGTGAGCTTAGGGAGGCCCTCTCCTTACTCACTCAGGTTCTGTCAAAGAGCCTTCCCGTTGCTTCCAGTTAGGCAGCGAGTGGTTTCCAGGTGCCCCCCATGGCACCGCCTCCCGGGATTGGAAACAGGCTGCTTTCTGATCCCCCTGGTGTTCCGACACCATGGGAGGCGTCGGCTGGTTTGCCCAAGATGGGCTATGTGTCTTCCGACTCAGGGGAAGAGTCAGACATGCTTGATGTCGAGAGCCAGCAGTCTTCGGACTTGGGGGCAGCTCTTGTTTTTGTGTTTGGGTTCCTTCCGGATCTCAAACCACCAAACCAGCCGACAGTGTCAGCTTGGCCGCGATCATCGGTCGCGCGCCAACAGCCTATGGAGCAACCTGCTTCTGGGTGTCTTTGACTGTGCCAGTCGGTACAGTTGGATGAAGCATTTTCAGCCTTGGACTCTCAGCTGAGTTCCAAGGCTGTGAAGGCTCCGTTCTTCACCAGGGTTGACACCTTTTTGCCTCTGCCAGACTTTGACGGTTTTGGATCAGGACTCCAATTCCCTCGGGCTTTCCAAGCCCAAGTCTGCCGTCATTCCGATGACGACTCTGGAGTCCACGTTGGGCTTATCGAGAGAGATGCTTGGTATGCTTTCTCTCTCAGATCACGTCGTCTCAGCTTTAGCTGCTTATCTGCCTCCAGATAAGTTTTGATGAGGTACAGGCTCCTTTGTGTCTGCTGTCCAAGGCGCTCATGCATCTTACTCACACGCATGCCTGTAACACGGCTAACCTGGAATTAGTTCGAAGGGACTCTGTGCTGGACACAGGTCGATCCCTTCCTGAGGAGCAGCGCGCTACTCTTAGATCTGCTTCTTTGGCAGGTCCGCAACTTTTCCATGGTTCCGTGTTGACGGTCCGGGATGACGTCCTACGTCATTCCTAAGATCAGCTGCTGTTTCTTCAGCTTGATCAGCCTTCTAGGGGAGGCAGGGGCCGTTCCAAGTCTAACAAGTACCCTTCTGCTTCCTCTGCGAAGCAAAAGAGCAAAAGGCTGATCCTTCTGCCACCGCTTCTACTTCTTACTCAAGGGGTAAGGGTAAGCGTCTGCAGACTAGAGGGAAGTATCAGGATTCTTCATTAGGTTGAGGAGGTGGTTTCTCCTCTCGCAGGCCTTGTCAGGGCTCGAAATGAAGGTCCACACCTCGACTCGTCCCAGGTTGGAGGAAGGATAGCAGAGTTCGCAGACCATTGGGCCACCATCACATCTGATCCTTGGGTGTTAGATGTTGTTCGGTCCGGGCTGCAAATATCCTTCCGAAAGGCACCCCACTCTGTCCAGGGTGCCTTTTCCAACCACAGGTCCTTTAGACGTTTTACGTCGGGAACTTTTGTCCAAGGAGATAAACAATCTCCTGACAAAGGGGGCGATCAAGGTCATCAAGAACTTTCAGTCATTGGGGTTCTATTCCCGCCTCTTCTTGGTGAGAAGAAGGACGGCCGACTCCGTCCGGTTATCGATCTGAGTATCCTGAACCAGTCTTTCGTTGCTCCCAAGTTTGGCATGGAGACTTTCAGGTCGGTTCGCCGTTCAATTCACCAGGGAGATTTCGCTTCCAGCTTCGACCCTCGAGACGCCTACTTTCACATTCCGATTCATCAGGCGTCACGGAAGTATCTCAGGTTCGCTTTTCTGGGGTGAGTTTACCAGTTCAAGGCCATGCCTTTCGGCCTCAACCTGGCTCCTTGGGCCTTCACCAGACTGATGTCGCATCGCACACAGTCCAGGGTGACTACTTCGGCATACCTGGACGATATCCTCCAGAGGCATTCCAATGCTGCCTTACTGGAGACGGATGTCGCCACTCTGTTCAGCTTGCTCACATCGCTAGGATTCAGAGTCAATGAGGAGAGGTCGGACCTGGTCCCTTCTCTGTCATTTTGTCATCTGGGGATGGCTTTCCACACCCAATTCAATTTGGTGGCGGTTCCCCAGGCCAAGCTGTGATTCTCTCAGCTTTCGCTCTGACTCTGTCCCAGTCCACATCCGCGACGGCCCAGAGTATTCTCCAGCTGATCGGTCTCTGCGGTTCAGTGACGGATCTCAATCCTCTAGGTCGGCTGCGTGTCAGACCTCTCCAACACTTTCTGCTCAGTCGTTGGAGGCCGAATGTCGATTCTCTGGATCTGGTGCTTCAGTTACCAGATTCTCTTATCCTCACCTTCTCCACTGGACGAATGTTCAGTGGATCACGCAGGGTGTCCTGTTGGACTTACCCACATCCGATCGCGTTCTGACGGCAGATGTCAGCGATCTCGGATGGGGTGCGACGTTGAATCCTCTAGGTCTTTTCCTTCATGCGATGTGGGACCAGGATCGGGAATCTCTACACATCAGCCAGCCGAGCTTCTTGCTCTTCTGAGTTTCAGGCAGTCGAATCGTCAGGTACTTCTGTTGTTCGACAATTCGACAGTGGTTGCTAACATTCGGGACCAGGGCGGCACGCACTCGGTTCCAATGTACGAATTGGCTCGGGATCTTCTACTGCTCGCTCAGGATGTCAATGCTGGGGTGGTTGTTCGTCACATTTCTGGTCGTCTGAACGTCCTAGCCGACTCCCTGTCCCTACGGGGCAGGTTCTTTTCCACCGAGTGGATGCTCCACATGGCGGGTTCCATCAATCTCTTTGCGACTCGTTGGAATCATCAGGTGGACACTTTCGTGTCCCCATGTCCAGATGCTCTGGCTTTCGCCGTGGATGCTCTGGCCCTCCTTTGGGACGGTCTTGTCGGCTATGCCTTCCTGCCGGTTCCGATTCCGCCTCAGGTTCTCTCCCAGATAGGAACCTGCAGTCGTCGAATCCTTTCGATCACACCCGTCGCCTCGGTGGGTGTGGATCAATCTGCTCCGCTCTCTGTTAGCGGCGGTTCCGGCATGTCTCCCTCTACATCGCGACTTTCTTTGCCAAAGTCGCCTGAAGAGGTTTCAAGTTGACCTGACTTCATTGTGCCTTCGCACATGTCTTTTATCGGGTCCTGTCTCCTCCATAGTGGTTTTTCGAGACACGCAGTGGAGTTGCTTTTCTTCTTCAAGGAGGTACTCACTCCACTGGTTTAGCCTCTGTGGCTAAGTGGAAGGTTCTTCTGTCAGTGGTGTGCGATCACTCTGTTGCTCCTGTCACTCCTTCGATCACACTGCTTGTGGAGTTTCTGGTATATGTTTGTTTTTGGGGGTCTCCAGAAATGGGTACAAGTCCATGCTTCGGAGACCTTTTTCATATGTGGTACCGCATTGTTTCGACACTCATCCTTGCCTCTCCAAGCTTGTTCAGCTCTTTTCCTTGAAAAGGCCTAGGACTTTGCAGTTTACTCCAAGATGGTCACTTTCTTGGGTGCTGCTCTGCTTGGGGTGGGGGGCATTCGCGCCTTTATCCTGGATAAATATGTGTTTTCTCACATGCCAGATCTCTCCTGCATCCATTTCTCGATGGATTTGTCTTGCTGTTCGTGCAGCTTCCACTCGTCTAGCTACTGGTGATTGTATTACCAATTGTTTTTTCTGCCACGAGGTGCATGCATTGTCTTCCTCTTTTCATAACTCTGTCATGTTGTCGGATGACGGATGTTATACTGGCAGCCTACTGGAGAAATGCTACATTCTCCTTTTATCTGCGACAGTTGCAGGAGCCGATAGAGGACCTTGGTCCTTGGGGCCCTCTTTCTTTGGCTCAGGCTGTTGTCTATCCCAGCCTTTCAGCTTTTTTTAGGGTCAGTTCCAGCTCTGTGCTGTTACTGCCCTTTCTGTCTGTGCGTCACACTTCACCATATGCCTCATCTTTCATTGTCTTTTCTAATGTTTGTGATGCTATGGTTTGATAGGCCTAGGGATCTCTTCCTCTGTCCATGGTTCCAGTGCTATTGAGTTATGTGTGGGTAAGTTATGTGACTCCCTCCATCCTTTTGTCTATTCAGCCTGTAGTAAACAATTGAGGTAGGTTGATAAGAAATATAAATTTTATAGTAAATTTCCTTTCTTATTATACCTACCGCAATTGATTACATGGAAGCCCTCCCGTCTTCTTATTCGGGTAAGAATCCTTCCTCCCCGCTGATCACATAACTCCTGTGTTGTCGGAATCAAAAGAATGACGAATTGACGCACTGTGCACTGTTTTACGGTAGTCGTGGATTTGTACTATGGAAGAGCATCTCATACTGGGTGTGCGCCGATGGCACTCGACCCAGTTTTGGCTTATTTTGTTGTGATGTTTTTACACCACTTTTCTTTCCCAAATCTCTTGGGAAAGATTAAAATAGAGAGTATTTTATCCGAGTTAGGTTCTTCCACTGTAGTGCAAGCCTGTAGTAAACAATTGCGGTAGGTATAATAAGAAAGGAAATTTACTATAAAATTTATATTTTTGCGCTGTCACTATTATGATTTGTCTTTTTTTTTTGCTTTCATGTTTTACATGGTGGATTGTTTTTTTTTATAGGTTTGTGCAATTCCCTGCAATATGGAGTGGATATTGAGGGAAACTAAATGCAACATTCATTTCAGCACTGTCTGTTTTTTGAATGGAATGACTTGTAATTACCAGTACCACCAAAATAGTCTTCCAGACACATGTCCTTTCATTTCTTGTAACATTATGTGACTTGTATTATTTCTGCAATAATGCTACAATATCTTTTATTCCGAAGTTTTATCACTACTGATATTGCTGTTAGTGATTGCATTTTTTGGTAGATGGTAGATAAGTATATTTATCTGAAATCATTTTTGTAAATGTCTCTTTTTACAGGTACATACCAACCAGTTTCTGGTCAAGGATTGTGTGACCCATGTCCAGCTGGTTACTACTGTGATCCGTATGTACTAAATGCAACATCATTGAATATGACAACTGGAGTTACTGTTCCTGTAGATTGTCCTAAGGGATATTACTGCCCACAGAGAACGGAATATGATCATCAGAATCCTTGTCCAGCTGGAACTTACAATCCATACCTTGGAATGCAAGTGCAAAGTAAGCAGTCGTAAAAAATAAAAAACTTACCATTGAGTACTTATGCACATATAACTATGTAATTCCTCTGTCTGTGTTAATTGTGTAATAATAAAAGTTACTATCAGTACTGTTAATCTTCTATACCCTGATGCCAAAAAAAAAGTGATTACGGAATTGAACTTCAAACTGAAAGGTCCACGGTTTGATCCCAGCCAGGGGTAACTGTGTTGTGTCCTTGGGCAAGGCACTTCATCCTGATAGCCCATGTGGGGGCATGGTGGTGCTGTGTACTAAGGCCTAATGCACGTGATGGTGCGCCTGTCTCATTGAGCTGAATTGGTTAAATTAAGCTTCAGATTTTGATACTTTAACATCAGTATAGAGAGGATAAAACACTTTATCTAACAAATCAGCCTGATCTGCCCACAAAATGTGAGCAGTTGAAAAAGACAGTGTTTTCAAAGAAATTTCAACAAACCATATCGTGTAACTCATCATTGGAATGAGCTCGTTCTAATGAGGGGGTCACATGATATGGTCTTGTTTAATGTTTTTGGTAAATTTAAAAAAAAAACAATCATTGAGGTCACACAAAGTAGATCTTCTGTTTCTCAGGCCATTATTTGTGAAATTGCATGTGGGCGAGCATTTTTTTTTTGTTTTTTATTTCTGTAATTATTTCTTTGCCATCAAGAGTTCATGTTCTTGGTTTATGTATAAGGCCTCATAATCTACGGTATAGCATGGGTGGTGGTGTACTTCGTCCCTTGAGTGCAAGGAGGCTTTGTAATGCTAAAGTATTGCACAGCCTTCTTGCACTCAAGGGACAAATTTATCAAATTTTTAACTTAGGTAAAATATCAGACATAAACCATTTAATTTTTATTTTTTTTAAGTTTACATTGGTTTTAAAAAGAGAGTATGCAGCAGCCAAAGGAACATGTGGGAGGGCCTGAGAAACAGATTTTTAATTTTTTTAGGCCTAAAATAATAAATTTTGATATCTCTGCTTTGGGTGAAGGATTAAAAAGTGCTATTGGTGTGGTAAAGGACTTATTTGGTACTGAAGGGAAAAAAAATTCAAACTACTTGTTCAGCTGAGATGTGCTTGCAGAACATTATATTCCCTCAAATTATGGATGAAGAATGCTGTGCCCAAATAGAGGTAATGCACCCAAGTGTGGCAGTGTTCTAAAACATTTTTTCAAGTCTTGCAATGTTTCCCAAAGTATGCATTATTAAATGGGATCTATACCTCTCAAAACAAAAGGATACAATGATAATTGAATTTAAAAGTCACTGAGTTTGTCAAAGGAAAGTGACCACCACTGTGTCATTTACAACACTGCCGTTTAACACCGATTGATTTTCTGTGGTAAACTCTTTATGAGCTAAACATTGAAGCTTGAGATCTTAGCAATTTACATTTGTGGTATTTAATATTAACTTCCTGTGTAACATTAGCTCAAGTTGAAAGATCAGAAACAATGGGAACAATCAGTAGTGAAGACCTATAATCAGTGTTACTAACTGAAAATATGAAAATGGAAAGTATCGGAAACTGATACTGAGAAGGAGAAGAAAACCGTACTTTATTCTCCTGCATCACAGAAAGTCCATGTTCACCATTGTGCTTGAATTAAACCAATCTAAAGGATTGGCTTATTATTTATTTATTGGTTTTTAAGGTCACATACTTATGCACAATTGCTAATCGTGACCCTGACAGTTTTACGGGTGGAGGAAGCCAGAGTACCTGGAGAGAACCACCGAGCATCGACAAGCAACTATCAGCTCCTCAACATTCTAACTTAGTTCAAGCTCCTCTCAAGAAGTGTTACAGTGGTTGAAGACGTGCACCATCGACTTGCAGTACACCTTAGTACAAGCCATCATCATGCCCCCATGTAGGCAAACAGGATAAAGTGCCTTGCCCAAGGACACAACGCGGGTCGTCCCAGATGGGGATTGAACTAGCATAGAAGTCCAACAGTCTACCATTGAGTCACCGCGCTCCCTAAAGGATTGGCTTCACAAAAAGTTTTTCAAAACAGAAAGTTCTCATCCAGAAAAACTTAAATTGTAACTTTTTACAGTATAACCCCCCCCCCCCCCACCCACCCCCTCCCCAACAAACACAAATATACTTCTCATACCCCCTCATGAGATATTGCTAAGTGTTGTTTCTTTTCATGATGATAATTTTTTTATTGGGGTTTATTAGACTTTGGACAGCCAGGGTTACCTTATGTCAAACAGTTTTACTGGTGGAGCAAGCCAGAGTAACCGAAGAGAATCACTAAGCAGTGCCGAGCAACCCAATGTACTAACATGCACAAGCAGGGTTTGCATTAGCTGAAGACAGGTGCACCATCGATGTGCACAGTGCCACCGAGCCTCCACAGGGCAATTGGGATTAAGTGCCTTTCCCAAGGATAATGCAGTTAACCTTGGTGGGGATCAAACCATGGACCTTGCAGTTTGAAGTCCAATGCTGTAACCACTGAGCCACCACCTTCCAGAAAATTGCTAAAACATTAGATATTCTATGTATATCTTGTTTAACCAAACTAATATTGAAATTACTGAACCCAGAGAGATCTGTACAGTGGATTCCATGCTCTGGAGACTAACTTTACAATCAATCACCACATGTTTATTTAATTACCAGTAGTAAAGAGATTCCCTGTAACCAAAATTACAAGGGATGTTAAGTTTTAAGGGTATTTCATCCATTCCATTATCTATTGTTGACCAAGCTCTTGGAGATGGAGCTCTGGTGAACAAGATAGATACAGTCAAGCTCTGTTAAATGAATAGGCACATTGGCAGCAAAAAATGTCAAGTGAACAGAGGTATTCCATGAACCAGTATTTGTAATTTTACTTCATTCTTGTGACAAATTGAATATTTTTTCTATTATATCTTGTTCGAAAAAGCTCACTGAGCTCTGTCAAACGTGATACAACAGAGTACTGAGGCCAAACTGTAATGCTTGATAGTTTGATGGCTTTTGGACAACTTTTCAAATAATCAAAAGATTGTTTTTTCAGTTAACATGGATTTACTCTATTCCCCATATGCAATTAATAGGGCAAATTTGTATTAAATTATAAATGGTTTGGTGGTTAAAAATTAAATGCAATTAAGAGTTATTCTGTTATGCAATATTCAATTAAGTGGGGCCCACTGTATAATGAATTAAATTCTCACCTTCAAACTATTGAACCCAGAAAGGTGTACAGTGGGTGAATTTCATGATCATCCGTTTAACTTGACAAATGATTACAATAATTTTATTATACCCCTACTGAGGGTAATTTTATTATACCCCCACTGGGGGTATATAGGAATTGCCTTGTCTATCCATCCATCCATCCGTCCATCTATCCATCCATCCAGGCTTAGCAAGGGTACATTGTGGGGTTTACAATTTAGGGTCAATGGTAGTTGTGGGATTGGGGTAGTACAGTGACCACTTGTGGGGTTATTTTTTGCACTGTGGGGTTAATATTTTGACCTTGTGGGATTAGAGTTTAACATGGGAAAAACCCCACTAGTAAGAATGTGTAAGAATGTCCATCTGTCCATCCATCCCAAAATTCAATCATGAATAACTTGTAAAGTACTTGATTGAGTGACTTGATATTTGGTATGCAAGTGTATCATATTGCTGTATACCCATAGTGAAATGCAGGTGTCATGCAAGATTTTATTGCCAGAGTCATTGCCCTTTATGGACTTAGAATTTGTCCGACTTGAAATTAATTCATGAATAACTTGTAAAGTACTTGGCTGAGTGACTTGATATATGGTATGCAAGTGTATCCTGTTGCTGTATACCAATAGTGAAATGCAGGTGTCATTCAAGATTGTATTGACAGAGTTATTGTAAATAGACTTAGCATTTGTATATACCCCCAAACTGTATCACCTTTAGCCAGGCTTGCATTGTTAAATAAGCAGGGGTATTTTTTTGTGTCACTGTATGGTGACACTTTATTTTCCTTTCCTTTTTTGAGTATCAAAATGAAGCACCTATACAATGTGCTAACATATTTTTTAAAGTTTTCTTGATAGCAATCTTTATTTTGGGTTGGCCTGCACACTGTGGGAGTATTTCGTTAGCTGTGCTTACGAACAGGTCTAGTTTAGTTAGCAGTGATTTTTATGTGTACCCATACTATGTATGGTACACATAATGCCGGCATCCGGGGTGACCATCCGTCGTTCGCCCATCCTTTGTCCGTCCGTCTGTCCGTCCATCTGTCTGTCTGTCCGTCCATCCGGCGTCCGTATCCATTTATTCGGCATTCGATAACTTGAAAAATATTGCTTGGATTGTCAAGTTACTTTATATTTGTGTTCAGGTTACTGATGTGCCGAGCTGTATAGTTTTTGGTGTAAATCGGATAATTTGATCCTGAGATATTAACCCTTTATCCTTCAAATTGAAAATTCCTCCAATCCCTTTGGCATTCGATAACTCGAAAATTATTGCTTGGATTGTCTAGTTACTTTATATTAGTGTTCAGGTTACTGATTTGCCGAGCTGTATAGTTTTTGGCGTAAATCGGATAATTTGATCCTGAGATATTAACCCTTTATCCTTCAAATTGAAAATTTCTCCAATCCCTTTGGCATTCGATAACTTGAAAAATATTGCTTGGATTGTCAAGTTACTTTATATTTGTGTTCAGGTTACTGATGTGCCGAGCTGTATAGTTTTTGGTGTAAATCTGATAATTTAATCCTGAGATATTAACCTTTATCCTTCAAACTGAAAATTCCTCCAATCCCTTTGGCATTCAATAACTTGAAAAATATTGCTTGGATTGTCAAGTTACTTTATATTTGTGTTCAGGTTACTGATGTGCCGAGCTGTATAGTTTTTGGTGTAAATCTGATAATTTAATCCTGAGATATTAACCCTTTATCCTTCAAATTGAAAATTCCTCCAATCCCTTTGGCTTTCAATAACTTGAAAAATATTGCTTGGATTGTCAAGTTACTTTATATTTGTGTTCAGGTTACTGATGTGCTGAGCTGTATAGTTTTTGGTGTAAATCTGATAATTTGATCCTGAGATATTAACCCTTTATCCTTCAAATTGAAAATTCCTCCAATCCCTTTGGCATTCGATAACTTGAAAAATATTGCTTGGATTGTCTAGTTACTTTATATTTATGTTCAGGTTACTGATGTGCCAAGCTGTATAGTTTTTAGTGTAAATCTGATGATTTGATCTGGAGATATTAACCCTTTATCCTTCAAATTGAAAATTTCTCCTATCCCTTTGGCATTCGATAACTTGAAAAATATTACTTGGATTGTCAAGTTACTATATATTTGTGTTCAGGTTACTGATGTGCTGAGCTGTATAGTTTTTGGTGTAAATCTGATAATTTAATCCTGAGATAATAACCCTTTATCCTTCAAATTGAAAATTCCTCCAATCCCTTTTGCATTCGATAACTTGAAAAATATTGCTTGGATTGTCAAGTTACTTTATATTTGTGTTCAGGTTACTGATTTGCCGAGCTGTATAGTTTTTGGTGTAAATCGGATAATTTGATCCTGAGATATTAACCCTTTATCCTTCAAATTGAAAAAAATTCCTCCAGTCCCTTTAGCATTCGATAACTTGAAAAATATTACTTGGATTGTCTAGTTACTTTATATTTGTGTTCAGGTTACTGATGTGCCGAGCTGTATAGTTTTTAGTGTAAATCTGATGATTTGATCCCCAGATATTAACCCTTTATCCTTCAAATTGAAAATTTCTCCAATCCCTTTGGCATTCGATAACTTGAAAAATATTACTTGGATTGTCAAGTTACTTTATATTTCTGTTCAGGTTACTGATGTGCCGAGCTGTATAGTTTTTGGTGTAAATCTGTTTTTTTGATCCTGAGATATTAACCCTTTATCCTTCAAATTGAAAATTCCTCCAATCCCTTTGGCATTCGATAACTTGAAAAATATTGCTTGGATTGTCAAGTTACTTTATATTTGTGTTCAGGTTACTGATGTTCCGAGCTGTATAGTTTTTGGTGTAAATCTGATAATTTAATCCTGAGATGTTAACCCTTTATCCTTCAAATTGAAAATTCATCCAATCCCTTTGGCATTTGATAACTTGAAAAATATTGCTTGGATTGTCAAGTTACTTTATAATTGTGTTCACGTTACTGATGTGCTAAGCTGTATAGTTTTTGGTGTCAATCTGATAATTTGATCCCGAGATATGAACCCTTTATCCTTCAAATTGAAAATTTCTCCAATCCCTTTGGCATGAGATAACTCAAAAAATATCAATCCGATTGTCATGTTACTTTATATATTTATTCAGGTTACTGGTGTGCTGTGCTGTATAGTTTTTATTCCCCCGAAAAAAATTTGGGGGAATCTAGCCGTGACATCGTCCGTCTGTCCGTCCGTCTGTCCGTCCGTCCGGGCATAGACGGAATTCGTGTCCGCTCCATAACTTCTTACAGCCTTCAAGGATATTAATGATACTTATTATTATTGCCCACAACCAGAGGGTGTGTCGCGAATAAGGTTGGAATGGCTATCAAGGCTTTTTTCGGGGAATCTGCCACCCTTTGGTGGCCATCCTCTAGTTTATGTAAATCTGATAATTTGATCCGGAGATATTAACCCTTTATCCATCAAATTAGACACTCCTCCAATCCATTTCTATATGTACCCATACCTTGTATGGTGTACATAATGACGGCATCCGTGGTGGCCCTCAGTCATACAGCTTTCTACTAGTTGCGCGTATGGGTACACATCTGACGATTTCATCGGCCTATTTTTACTCTGTAACAAAATCCAAGTAACATGCCAGATTTGTACACAAAGGAGAGTGACCGTTTTTGTGTTTAACAATTAATTTTGTTTTTTGTTTACTAGCTCAGTGTACAGACTGTGATTCTGGTCATTTTTGCCGGTCACAAGGTCTTGATTCACCAGAAGGACTATGTTCTGCAGGATACTTGTGTTGGATACGAGCTAATACTTCAACCCCAACAGATGGTGTAACTGGCAGTATTTGTCCACAAGGAAGATACTGTGTTGAAGGATCATCTGTCAGTAAGTATTCATGTTGGATAATGTTATTCCCTGTTTATCTTACAAGAAGTATGTATTGAGTCTGTAATTAGCCAAATTTCACAGGAGATCCCCTGATACAAAAGCACAATACTTCTGTTATACTGAAAAACTAAAGTCGTAAACTTTTTATCAAAAAGGTAGATTATCATAACTCAGTGTTATAGAATAAATATACAGTTTATAAAAGTAAATTTCTTATCTCATATGTTGGACTGATTATTCATCACAGGGCACACAATATCAAAATTTGTTATTTTCATTACCTTTTTTCTTCAAAAAAAACTTCAACAAAACCATATCATATGACACCCTCATTGGAATGAGCTTGAAGCGCACATTCTAATGAGAGGTCACATGATATGGTTTTGTTGAAATTTAAAGAAAATTTTTTAAACTGCTCAAACAAATTATGTGGCGGGTGCTGTTGATTTGTTAAGAAAAGGGTTAAAAAATTAAGCATACTCATGGGATAAGACATTAAATTTGACACACTGTATATTTATTTTTCTATTTCTGTTTAGATTATTATTCACTGCCAAAACGAAGTTTGCTGGCGATATAGTTCGTCTGTTCGTCTGTCCATCTATCCATCTGATCGTCTGTCCATCTGTTCGTCCATCCATCTGTCCATAACAACTTGGGAACTTCATATCTCAGTCAGTAGATGTTGGATTTAAATAATCTTTGGTATGCTGATAGACCACCATGGGGGAAAGAATATTCACAAATAACAGGTTTTGTCCATTTTGTTTCTTGAGCTATGGGCCTTTTTCCACTTTTTAAAACTTAGAAACCCTTGGTGGGGGGATACCAGTGGCATTGCACTTTGTTTGAATTCCCTTAATCCAAAAAAGACTAAAATGACCATCTCCTGACTACAGAGAGACACATCTGTGCTGGAAGAAGATCTCGACATAGCGAGGCTTGGAAGTGACAACATCAGAGGTCATCTCACAAAATCTATGCTATGTACTGGAGGAGAATCTTCAAATTTGAAATTACATGCTAATCCTTATAAAACAAGATAATCTTCATCTAAAGTAAATTGATGAAGTATCCTGGGACACCAATATCAAAGTTCAGTGGAAACCTGTTAATTGAATGAAGCTCTGTCAAACAAGATATAATAGGCCAAATGCCTGTATTGAATGTTCTAGGGCCAAATAAGTCTATAAACAAGGGGAAGGGAGCTAGGTAGCTCAGTGGATATGGCATTGAACGTCAAATCGAAAGGTCGACGGTTAGATCCCCACCAGTGGTAACAGTATTGTGTCTTTGGGCAAGGCACTTCATCTCCATTGCCTGTGTTGTGGGGATCGTGGCGCTGTGTACAATGGCATACTGCACGTCGATGGTGCACTTGTCTTCAACCAATGCTAACCCTGCTGGTGTGGAGTTAGTACGTTGGTGAGTCTAGCAGTTGCTCGCCATTGCCTCCGGGTTCTCAAGCTTCCTCCACCCGGAAGAACACAAGGGGAATTTGGTAATTGTCAGTAATTTCTTGATTATTACAAAATATTTTAGTCAGTTACCAGAAGTATGCTTTGTAACCTACATGCAATATAACAGACCAGATCTGTACTGTATTTATGGTAAATGGTTTTGTGTTTGAAAGTTGTGCAGTAATCCCCTGTTAATTGAATAGCCACTTTGCTATTGAAAATTCTTCAATTAACAGGAAGATTCAATTAACAGGGATTGGGTCACTTTCCTGTATTCTAGAGATAAACTTAGCATTTATTCTATTATATCTGGTTTGACAGAGATCCATGAGCTCTGTCAAACAAGATATATTAGATTAAGTGCCTGTATTAGATGTGCTGAGGCCAAATAGGTCTATAAACAAGGGAAAACTAGGGAGAGTGAAGGTAATTTCTCGGCAGGTTACAAGAATTTTTCAATTAACAGGAGTTTACTCCATAACCCAGATACAATTAACCAGTCTAATTTGTACTGGAGGTATGGTAAATGATTTTGTGTTGGGAAGTTTTTTTCAATTAACAGGGTTATTCAGTTAAGAGATATCCTATTAAGTGGGCTTCACTGTATTCATTTAACAGGGTTTTTCTATTATGAGATATCCAATTAACCCTTTCCCTAACATGAAAAGCAGACGACAATTGCAAAAAAATTCTTGAATAACTAATTTTTTTCATTTTTTGTCTCAAAAACATGGGTTATGAGACAAAAAATGAAAAAATAATAAAAATTAACTGGCGATTTTTGAGAATAGCGCTGGTTGGTTTTGGGTAAAGGCTTAAGTGGGCTCCAGTGTAATCTATAAGTAACTATTTTTTATTTTTAGGTGATCCGTGTCCTGTTGGAACTTACAGTAATCTATATGGACTGAGAGCTTTTAATGAATGTATACCATGTGATGCTGGTTATTACTGTCCAACGGTTGGTCTTACTTCATCCTATGCACAGTGTTCTGCTGGCTATTTCTGTAAATCAGGATCAACTGAGCCAACACCAGATGCTGAAATATATGGATACAAGTGTCCGGTAGGAAATTACTGTCCGCAAGGAACAGCGTCTCCTGTACCATGTCCTAGAGGAACATATCAACCATCTACAGGTAATCAGTAAAGTTGATAAATAACTCGAATGACATTTTATTGATATATATTCTTAACAATAGAATTATTCTAAAACTTGGAGAAACTGGAATTCCCCACCCAAGGTCACTTAAGGGGATACAGACAATAATAGATATTGCTGGTTAGTGTGCATAACATCTTCATAATTTTCATGTGTTCTGAATTGTTTCAATGGAAAGGTTTGCTACAAGATCAACAGATGTACTCCCAAATGTATTTCAAACATCATGGAGTACATTTAAAAAAAAATTGGAAAAAAGGCTGATTTAATGACATTTTGTGAGCTGATATTACCAAAAAGGAAAGGAAAATGAGAGAACAGTATCTGTAGTTTCACAAATGGGTGTTGACAGGGATTAACCCAAGGTGAGGGAAGAGCTGATAATAGATTTACACACTTACAGTACGTGGAGAGTGTATTATCACTAAATCACCAGCAGAGTGGAGATTCCACCCAAGCAATAATTGCAAATTTGTTGCAAAGCACAACAAGTGCAAGCAAAGTTCCAGCCAATGGACCTCCGGGTTATACCCAGAGGTCCATTGGCTGAAACATTGCTTGTATTTTTGTCAATATGTGTCAGAATTTGACAGTGATGCTTTGGGTGATGACTCCACTCCCCGGGTGATTTAGTTGCAATCCACTCTCCACGTACTGTACAGTACTGTCGCTGTGGACTGGTTGTAATCCATGCAGGGGTAGTGATGTTCTAGTAGCATTTCGTGGGTAATAAAAATCATCATCAACAAAATTTGTATTAATCAAGCACCGAGTTGTACCCAGTGCTTCATTAATTAAATTTTTGATAATTATTCCTGTAATTAGTGTTTGGAATCTAATTTCCGTGGAAATATTGCCCACCTGTGGAATGTGACCAGTGGTCGTAATGTAACATCTGATGAACTGATAATGAAATTATCCAGATAAGGACAATCCGCGTCAAATTTATTTATTTATAGGAGTTTAACAACACTTTCAACAGCCAAGGTCACCTCATGTCAGACAGTTACATGGGTGGAGGAAGCCGGAGTACCCGGAGTGAACCATTGAACCATGGCAAGCAACTGTCAGACTCCCCAGTGTACTTACTCCATACAAGCAGGGTTAGCATTTGTTGAAGACAGGTGCACCATCGACATGCAGTATGCCTTAGCAGGCAGCACCACCATGCCCCCACATGGGCAATCAGGATTAAGCGCCTTGCCCCAAAACACAATGTAGTTACCCCTGGCGGGGATCAAATCGTGGACCTCTCATTTTTAAGTTCAATGTCATAACCACAGAACCACCGCATCAAATAATTCTAGAAAAATTGCCACTGAAACAAGATTTTGTTTTATAGACTAATGCATAATAAGTGAATTCTACAGTTCTATAGAGCTGTAGGGTATATAATAACTGATTATCCCTACCCAGTAAAATGGTTCTTAAAAGCAATTCAATTTCCTCCATAAATTATCAAATAGGTGCTCAAATTTAAGTTTAGAAGGATCTTGAAACATCATAAAAATATTGGAAAATTGGAGTAATCAACAATGTTCATTTGTATACACACTACGGAATAGTTTGAGAATACTGCTTTCCAGTTCCTATAGTTTTGATCCCATATTCATTGAAATAATGGCCACACCTAACCAGATATTATCCGGTTTTAGCTCTCGGTTAGTCAGTTATGAAAATGAGCCAACGGTTTCACTCCTAAACTAAAGTAAGTATAATTTGGGTGCTTTTGACCAAATTTTCCCCTGTAAATTTAATCAACTTTTCGACCAATGATCTTATTGAACTCAACTATTATAATTCACATTACAAAATTTTTCATCAAATCTGGTCCTGACCGCTGTAATGTACTCATCTGGTACAGCAGAGTAGTCAGTATGGGTGGTGACAGCTTTTCTATTGGGACATCAACCCTTCCCAACCCATACTCTTTTAACCAACAATGTTCAAAATATTTGAAAACAGTACATGAATAAGTCTTGACAACAATCACAAAATTATTGTAGTTGAAGTATCACAGTGTACACACTTCATTGCTTGTTATTCTGCATGCCGTCTTGTCTTTAATACCAAAGAACCTAATTTTCAAGTTGGTGATTATATAAGACGGTATTGGCATTAGAGTACTGACCACCACAATAGCATGTTATACAGTGTAAGTCTGAGGAGTGGTCTGGGTGATGGTGGAGCATTAAAGGACCACCAGTACAGTATCACAGCCGGTTGTTCACAAATGTCTTAAAATTAGGAACATCACAGTTTGGGTCATACTTTTATACATGATTTTTCAGCAGAGCCACACAAACATTTCAGCCTTCCCCACTCCCCTATACACTCATTCAAAGTTGCTCTGAAGCACCTGACCATGACTTAAAAATATTTAAAAAAAAAAATACTCAGTGGGTTAAACCTTTACCCAACACCCTGGGTGTAAAAATTTATTATTGTAATTATTGCTTATTAAAATTAAAAAAAAAATTTCATGTCATGTTCCCCATCATTGGAACGAATTTTGATTTTTTTTGTAAAACATATAATGTACATTAATATCTATATTGATACCTATGCTTATTTTTACTTGAAGGTAAACAGTCATTAAGTAATTGTGTTGACTGTACGGGAGGCTATTACTGTTTGGAGGCTGGTAATGATACAGTAACAGATAAGTGTAATGCTGGATATTACTGCACAAGAAAAGCACAGGATCCAAACCCTACAGGTAAACATGATTATCCTATCTCTGATCTGTTTCTTGGGGAAATATTGCGAAATGATTAGGCCTACAAAAGTTAAAAATTTGTTTCTCAGGCTCTCCCGCATGCTCCTTTTGGCTGCCGCATGCTTTCTTTTTATAGCCAATGCAAGTATAAAAAAATAAAAATTAAATAGTTTATCTCTGATATTTTACCCAAGTTAATAAAATTGATAAATTCACTCAAGGGAGGAAATACACCACCACCCATTCTATTCTGTAGATTGTGAGGCCTAAAACATAAAACAAACCAAGAGCATGAACTTTTGATGTCAAAGCATTAATTACAAAATTAAAAAATAAAATAAAAAAATGCCCTCCCACATGCAATTTTACAAAGAATGGCCTAAGAAACAGAAGATCTTTGTGGGGCCTAACGAGAGTATATTTTCATACTATAAACCAATGGCCCAGACTAGCTGGTGCAAACTCAAAGTTATCAAGGGCCAAACACAAATTTTGAACCCCCAATCCCCAAAATTTGCTTGCAAAACCGAAAATTAAAAGTCCTATCTGGCCCTCCATACTTTTACTCTACGTGCATGTGCAGTCGTCAGGAAGTGACTGGAATTGGTGCTAACTTCATTCTTTGTTTGGCCCTAAAGTCAGCAACAATGAACTGTCATCTGTGCTTTAAAATCTCCTTATTTTTATACTGTACCAATGACCCAGACATAGCTGGTGCTAACTCTTAAAATATAGGGCCAAACACAAATTTTGCCCCCCAATCCCCAAAATTTGCATCTAAAACTAAAGAAAACATGTCCTGAAAGGCCCTCCACACCTCGCCCCCACTGCGCATGCGCAGTGTCAAGGACGTTCCGAAATTGGCGCCATTTATCATTCTAAGTTTGGCCCTTCATCAGTTAACATCTGACTGATCTTTGTGCTTTTAAATCTCAGTTTAAATGATGCCAGACACATAAATATTAGTGAAATGGTGATTCTAAGGAGGATAGAAAAGGAGGAGAGGAAAAGAATGTGTGACAGAATATTATCAGGGCTGTAACTTAAAATTTTTTAATGAAATTATGTTAAGTTACCTATTTTCAAGGCAGCAGCCATTTTGTTGTCATTCTGATTATTTAGTTACACTGTTTTTTCAAGTGTTTTTCCTCTCTCCCTGTCCTTTAAGTTCCCCCTTGCTATTCTCCCATGCTTTTGGCATAGTTTCTGTAATTATTATTACTAAAATTTCTTGGGAGTTTTAGCTTAATAACAGAATGAATTCTGTTCTTTCCCCATGTTTACGTCTTCACCTACGGGTGGTTAGGCGTTGTGTTCTGCATCTACCATCTGATGTTCTGCAGTTTCTTCCCTGGAAGTCTCTGTTTTGCATCAGATGGTGTATTTTTGGTAACTGATTTCGGGCCTTGGTGCCTGGAGTCTTATTTTAGTGTTTTTACACTCATTGTTTACATTTACAACAGCCCTCTGTGTGAGGGGGGGATTTCTAAATAATAATATCTTTATGTTATTTTAATCATAACTAGATACATTATTATTGTTCGTAAGTGTTGAATAAATTGTTTAAAATATTTTTAAAATTTTTGTCCACACTTAGGCTTGGGATCCATTGGGGCTCAACGTTACTTTTCAGAAACTTGGGCTGTTCTGAAAAAATATTTTTTCAAAATATTTTGATTTCAATTATTTTTTCTATATTAATGGATCATATTATTATTATGTATTTTGATTGCCAGGGGTTAGTGCGAGTACCAGGACTTGTTTTCTTTTCACATTGAAAGGATATTGATCAATTGTTTTAGGAGGAAGTCTTCCTCTGACCTTATTATCATTCTATATGTGGTCAGTGTACTCGCATTAACTCCTGTTCTGTATCGTATGATTTCGATGACAATATGGGAAGCGTATGTCACGGTATGTTGTTGGGGATTTGGACACTCCGGTCCTTTCCCCGCAGGGTCACTCTACTTTATCAATTTCTATTTCAGACGATCAAGATTAGGGTGATGTATCTGTGATGTCTTCCAACAGTGTGCCTCCGTCGTCACAATTAATGAAGGGCTAGCGGAAAAGTGCTCATGTAATACGCCAATTGCCTAAGAGGACCCTAGTAGGTTCGACGGCCTTTGACGTCCGCTAGCTCGCCCGGTGTAGCGTCCATTCACCGAATGGTTCGGCAGCCGGGTTCGTCCGTTGCGGTCTAGAAGGAATTTTGGGGTGATGCGAGCACTATAAAATTAACTTAATGCACACCCAGTGACGGCGGATCGGAGGGAGAACGGAGGAAGCCTTTTAGTCCGGTTCATAGCTCGTTCCGGTCCATCCGGACGGCAAGCGAGAGAGGCCCCTCTCTCGTTCAACAACATCTGGCCCCAGATGTTGTGGTACAAATGTGTCGTTAGCGGAGCATACGTCCGTCGCTCGGGACGCTCCGTTGTATAGGCAGTCCGCTGAGACTGCTAAGGCTTCCTCTTCTCGTCAGCGCACACGACCGCACCTTGGCTGCGTGACCGCCGATATATTACCAGCTTCGCCGATCAAGGATTCTTCGGCGACCAGGTCACACCATCCGGCAGCCAGGGATTCGAGACCGATGGACTCCGGACGTTCGCATAGGAAGTATGCGGGAGCCATCTGATGCGGAGCTGCCCTCGGCGAAGCACCGATAGACTGCGCCTCCGCAGGTCTCGACGCCGGACATTCTTGTGCACATAGCACACTTATCGCAGCATCCCAGCAGCCGACAGAAACGGTGTCGGATCGAGAATTATCCGACAGCGCTGGGTCGGTAGCCGGGGACTCGAGGCCTGCAGACTCCGGACGTTCGCATAGGAAGTGTGCGGGAGTCAACGTACACGGAGCTTCCAGCGGCAATGCATCGTAAGTCCGCTACTGCACAGGCCTCGGGAACGGACATGCTTTCCTTAATAGCACAGTTTATCGCAGCATCCCAGCATCAACTGAATCTGTCGCATATATTTTATCCGACGATGCTGGGTCGGGACGCTCCGCGGAAGCGGGTACGGACGTCCGAAAGTTTCATCCGGTCCGACGGGATACCGAAAGGGATTCGGTGGATTTCAAGCTTTCCCTTTCGGAACAACATATGCTGCGATGCCGGATAAGAAACTGATAGCGTCGGTGGACTTAGAAATTTTTGGTTCGGTTCAGGGACATCGTCCCTCAGTTCCGACATAGTCCAATAATGTCACACAAACTTTCGAATTATTGAACGACGCTATATATATTATTATTTTATGCTTGCTATCCAAGCATTTCTGGTTTCTTGTTCGAAGAGTTATGGAGATGTCTTTCAAAAGTGTGCCTCTGTCGTCATAGTTAATGAAGAGTTAGCGGCAATAAGTGCTCATGGAATATGTCTATCGCTTACGGAATGACATTCGCTAGCTCACCCGGTGTAGCGTACATTCATCGAATGGTTCGGCTGCCGGGTTCGTCCCTTGCGGTCTAGGAAGGAGATTTGGGTGATGCGAGCACTTTAATTACTTTAGTACTCACCCAGTGACGGCAGATTGAGGACAGATCGGAGGAAGCCAACAACATAGGGGACCGCATGTTGTGGTTCAGATATTTTACATTCGGAGCATATGTCCGTTGCTCAGGACGCTCCGTTATTTTGACAGTCCGAGAGACTGTCTTTAATGCTTCCTCATCCTCACAGCAGGGCACACGACCGCACATTGGCTACGTGACCTCGAGTATCCGATCAGTTTCGGCATTCAGTGATTCCACAGCGAATAGGTCGCGCCATCCGGTAGCCAAGGGACACGAGGCCTATACACTCCGTTCACTCGCATATTGGAAGTATGCACGGGGTAACGATCTCGGAGCTTCCTGCGGCAATGCATCGTAAGACCGCTGCTCCTCAGGCCTCAGTGACGGACGTGCTATCCGAGTTAGCACAGTTGTTTCGCAGCATCCCAGCAATTGACGGTTTCTCGGTCGAATCAGGAATTATCCGACGGCGCTGGGTCGGTGCGGTCCGCGGTTGCATCAAGCTACGGACGACCGAACGCTTTATAGGGTCCGACAGGATGGCGAAAGGGATTCGAAAGATTTCGAGTTTTCCCTTTAGTAGTATCGGAAGATGCCTTTCATATCTTCTGGCATTTCTTCCAGTGATTATTTCTCGGACTTCATTGCTGCGATCTTGGATAAGAGACTTATAGCGTCATTGGACTCGGATTTTTCGATCGGTACAGGAACTTTGTCCCTGACTTACCGACGCAGTCCAATATTGTCATTACAACATGTGTTTTATTTTTCGACGCTATATATTATATATATATATACAAGCCTGCTACTAAGCATGATAGTTTAGTTTCTTGTCCGCGTGGCTCATTTCTGCCATTTTATCTTTTTTTACATATAGTTTATTTTGGCAGAGCAGGGCATACCGAGAGTTCATATGCGTCTAGACGGTGTGATTAAAGACTGCATATATTCTTTTTCGCCGTTTATGTCTTTTCCAATTTCAATGTTGGGAACGACATTATGTATAGTAGACTTAACTTAGACGCTTTATTATACGTAATCCGCCTTACTGAGGCGTTATCATTACGTCTTCAAGAAAAGATTTACGGGATATTATTCTCAATGTAATTTCTTTTGAGGGCAGTAGTTTGTTCACGTATAACTCCGCCCTTCAGTGGCTGATTGGAGTTGGTTAGACGTGATGCAGCCCTAGCTACATCCACGCGTGGATAGTAGGTTAAGAACTCTCTCAGAGTCGCTTCGTTCTCGGAGGAGCTTCTCTTCGACGGCAACTTTCCGGCAATCCATGAATTGCTTGATTTATACATTCTCTTGTCTATCTAGTGTTACAAGAGATTCAGACTGGGGCAAACATTCGGTGGTTGACTCAGAGAGTGCCGCCGCAGTTGCCGGACCCTAGTGTGGCTGTTATGACGGTTACCAGTCAAACAGATTGGGATATATACTGATCCCTACGGATTCGAAGTGCCAGGGTCTTTGGGTTCCGCAGTCTTTTAGCTATCAGTTTAACTTCCGCGGAATAATGTTTTTTAGGCTTGCTTTATGTCATTGCATGAACATTATTCAGAAACGCATGCCCAAATTCCTGTCCTTTAATTCGACAGTAGTGGCGTATCTCCGGAACCAGGGAGGCACTCTTTCGTTTCCGTTATTCAATTTAATGGAAAGAATCCGTCTGTTGGTTATAGTACACCAAGTTCAGTTTTGGTCTGTCATATTCTGGGTCGTCTGATTGTTTTATCGCACTCCCGTTCTCTTACGGGTCGCTTGTTGCTGTCAGAATGGACTCTCAACAAACAAGTATTTAATCAGATTTGCTATCTATGGGAGCGCCCAATGATGTTGTATTATGACACAGCTTGCTAATCAATTGCAGACGTATGTGTTGGCTTGTCCAGATCTCTGAGCTAATACTGTTAACGCTCTATTGATCTATAGGACGCAATGATAGAATACGCGTATCCTCCGGCGCTGTTGTTTTAGCAGGTATTGCTAAGATAAACAACCACAATACATTTCTGTTGACAGCATCTCTATCTTCACAGAGATCATGAGTAATTTACTCTCTTGTCTACTGTGGATCTTAACGTGAAATCTTCCTCTATGTGAGGATCTTTTTTCACTGGGTAAATCGTGTCATCTTTATCACAACCAGCAAGGTCGCAACCTTCATGTTTTCCGTTGTGTGGTCCGTATTGCATTGTAAGCACTGTACTGGACGAGCTTTGGATGCGATTTCTTACTATAGGAGATCCTCTTCTTCGCTATTCTATGCGGCTAAAGTGGAGGCTCTTCCGTCGTGGTGTAGGGATCATTATGTTCATATTGTTGATCCCTCCATACTACGCATTGCTAGTTTTTAGTATACTTGTTTCACAAGATCTACTGCAGCCTGTTGTTATTTAGGTTATAGGTTTGTTACCTCATACCTATGCACTCTACGATAGTTTACAATTGAGTCTTTTGTCTCTTTATCTAAGTCAGTTAGTAACTTTTTGATAAATAGACTTAGAATCTTTAGATTAAATTCCTATACGGATTTTAACTTCGGTTCTTATTTAGCTAAGTAATCATTTGAGCCTCTGGAAACAGTAGTTTTCAAATTCTGACCTTTTAGACAGTAATTCTGTTGGTTTCTCTTTTACTGTAGAATCAGTGAGTTTCATGCACTATCGATGGATGATTTTCACTTTCATAGTTTCGGAATCAATACTTCCGTTACTATTTAGGTTGGATTGTTGCATAAGAGTTAGGCTCCTATTATCCGGAACCTATTATTTTAAGGTCCTTCCGTCTTCATATGGGCATAGGCCTTTACTCTTTCCGGGTACAGTTTTATGTATTTATAAACAGATATCTGTTTATTACAAGGGCGTAAGCTTCTTCTGTCTTTGATGTCTAGTAGAAGGACGTTACGCTCCATTTTATTGTTAATCGATTCTATTAACTAGTGTACTGCTTATGGTATATCATTGGCTTAGCAGTTGTGCTTAAGATTTCGGCTCATGAAGTAAGAGTTCTTCTACTTCTTGGGCTTACATTAATAGTGTTGCTATTATAGATTTTTGAAGGCTGCTCATTGCGCTCAGCCATCCATTCATGAATTTTTTTCTCAGAAATATCGAGTCCATTTCTGGAGGCCTCTATTGTTAGGTCTATTATCTACTGCTCAGAATGTCATTCACTTAACAGTTGCTACTATAGCTAGGTAGGCTGTCTGTTTCGGCAGTGTCTCCGTTTGGCTGCCCTCTTCGCTCTGGGCTATTTGACCCAGGGCAAGAAAAAGGGGGGGGGGGGAGGGTGTTCCCTTGGGTCACCTGTTTTTACTATGAAAACAAGGGGATACCTCCTCCGGAGTTAGTAATTCTGAGCTGTTATTGGGATGGTTGTTCAGTGAGAAGTTTAAGTTTATAAAATTCATTCAAGTCTTAGTTTTTAAAGTATAGCTTTTGAATATTGCATATGTCAACGGACATGATTATGCAATTCTCACACACTTTTAGGAGTTTTAGAGTCTCTATTCTCTAGACTTACTTTATTATTGGCTTACTTTAAAAATTATTAGTATAAGGATTATTGGATATTAATAGAGTACATGGATGTATGAAGCTCAATTTTTGGAAGGTGTTGTATCTTTCTAATTTATCATAAATAAGAAAGATACATGTAAGGCCTATTACTTCTTTTCCCTACAGGGGATGACTCTATTTTATTTTATTGAGCGTATTCCATTTTGCTCTATGTCCTTGGCCCTCCAGCCTTTTTACTATTCAGCTATGTCTGGGTCATTGGTACAGTATAAAAATGTTAAAAAATTTATAGTAATTTATATATTTTTTATACTTACCAATGACCCAGACGGGGATGGCCCTCCCAGGAGTTGGGAACTCTTGCCTCCCCGCTGAGTACATAGCGCTTACCAGGCACTGGTTATTAGAATGATAAATGGCGCCAATTTCGGAACGTCCTTGACACTGCGCATGCGCAGTGGGGGCGAGGTGTGGACGGCCTTTCAGGACCTGTTTTCTTTAGTTTTAGATGCAAATTTTGGGGATTGGGGGGCAAAATTTGTGTTTGGCCCTATATTTTAAGAGTTAGCACCAGCTATGTCTGGGTCATTGGTAAGTATAAAAAATATATAAATTACTATAAATTTTTTAACTTTTGATGATGCCAGACACAAATCAATGCAAGAATTGGTGGATCCAAGGCTGTTGTTGGATGTTGGAAGTGTTCAACGGTGGTTTTTGACGTTCAGGGCTGAAACTTTATAATAATTATAAAATTATTTTATGTTTCCCAATTTCGGGACATATGCCTGACGTCATCATTTTTGATAATGATTTTTCCACTGTTTGTTAAGTATTCCTTCCCTATCCTTCCATGAACCCTTCCCATTAAACTCTTAAGCTTTTTGGCTATTTTTTATTGAAATTTTTTATTAAATTTCTTGGGAGTTTAACATGTATTACAGAATATTTATTCTGTCTTTCCCAAGGGTTACGTCCTCACTCTAGGGGTGTTAGGTCTTTTAGTCTTGCATCTTCTATCCAATGTATCGTTTTTTCTTCGTGTGAAGATCTAGCTTTGCATCTGGTAGCATTTAAATTGGTTTCTGACTTTGGGCCTTTTTTGTGTGGCTGATGTTTTTTTTCCTGTTTTTTCACTGACGTTGTTTACTTTGACAACGTCCTCATATATAGGTAGTATTTTATATTCTATTACTGTAGAATTACTGTAGGATACATGGATTATTATTCCAGTAGTGTAGCTCAATAAATTTGGGTTTTGTCCACACTTAGGCTCTATTGGGATGCCCTTGGGCTCTTAATGTTCCCTTTGGGTTTTTTCCAAAAATATTTTGAATTTAATTTTGATTGCTATTATTCATGTATCTTAATTATATATTTTGTTGTGGAGTTTGGAGGACTGATATCGACTTTAGTTGATGCACTCCTGTGGACTCTTGTCATTCTTGTGTTCACTGGGATGACTAATGTTGGAGACAGGTGTCGCGGTACGCTGTTGGCAGTGAGGTTCTGAGGCCAGGCCTCACACCACGTTATAATTAATTTGTTCAGTTTCTATTTCAGAGGAACATGAACATGGTGATGATATTCTGACACCCATCCAAGTGTTCTACCGTCGTCACACTCCATTGAGCAAATAGAGCTAGCTGCAGTGCTCATGATATGCAAGGAATAAGGCCTCTAGTTAGTGTTCTTAATCTCTTGCAAGCAGCTAGCTCGACCGGTGAAGCGGTTACTCTGTCCGTGGGAGCCGTGACACCGGGTAAGTCTCTTGCGGTCGAAAAAAGTGTAGATTTTGATAAAGCAAGCACTTAAATATATATAAGCTCACCCAGCAACGACAGAAATAGGGAGGAAGTCAGCAAGTTTCTTTTACTCGGCGAGGTCTAATAGACCGTGAGCGAGAGGCCCCTCTCTAACCTAACAACATTTGGGGCCAAATGTTGTTATGAGAAACTTTCACAAGCCGGAGCATACGTCCGCCCACTCTGTCTAGTCTGCAGCTGGGGTAGGCTTCAGTCACAGCTTCTTCCGCTACGTTTCACAAGCCAAAATGAAGTTTTCTGGTTGGAAACTTGCACGAGACACAGCATATGTCCGTCCACCACTCGG
Organism: Pictodentalium vernedei; assembly: GCA_031216915.1. Taxonomy (NCBI): domain Eukaryota; kingdom Metazoa; phylum Mollusca; class Scaphopoda; order Dentaliida; family Dentaliidae; genus Pictodentalium; species Pictodentalium vernedei. Next base: position 381,041,222 of record CM062293.1, read on the forward strand.
GACGCTCCGTCTAGTCTGCAGCCGGGGTCGGCTTCAGTCACGGCTTCCTCCTCTACATTATTAAAGCACACACGATCGCAGGCTAGCTACCCAACTTCATATAACCAGTCAGCGGCGTGAAGACTGGGCCTTTCTTCGCCCTTGAAGTCAGACAATCCGATAGCTAGTGATCCGAGGCATCGATCAACGGGACGCTCGGAGAAGAGATCTATCTCCGGATCTTCGTCCCAGGAGTAGCAAGTGGTGGAAAAAACAGAAGACCGCTGCTCCTCAAGCCTTGGGAATGGACTTGCTGTCGTATTTGCGCGGCTATTAGCAGCATTCCAGCTAATGCAAGAGCAGCCTCCTGCAGACTCCAGTGTTGAGCTGTCGGACGGTGCTGGGTTCGGTCCGGTCCATTTTGCATGTAGTAGAAGCCAGAAGTTTCTCTACGGGACATTCAGCTAGATCTGGGGTCAGATCTCTGTTTGGAGAACCCTCTCCGTCCCGTTAATAGCCAGGGCCGACTGTGTCCGTTGTGAGAAACCTTATTGAGTCGGAATACGCATCGAAACGTTCCTTCCACACTGCAGCCAGGGCCGGCGGCTAGAGAGTTGCGGTTAACTGAAAAAACGACTCGGTCTCGGTTGTATAAGAAAACCGGAAATCACAACCGAGCATGGGCGCACACAACCGTACTTTCGGTTTCTGTAAAAACAAATGATAACAACATGGCAGATGTCGCGGATGCAGACGATAAAACGTATACTCTGAGCCCTGTCACTCAGCAGGCCGTTGTGTGAGACGGGTGCTATTGCGCTCGCGCTCGCAAGCGCCCGTAATTTAAAAAAGATGAGCGCAAAAATTCGCGCCCGTCATCAAACAGTTCAACTTCACTTAAATTACACTCAACTCACAAGCATTGACACGCTTCAAGTCAGAATGGACATTTATTTTGTTATTGTCCATTGGTTAATGGTAAAACAAAAACAAAATTAAAACTGCTGTTATATGGTTACAAAATTAAAACTGCTGTTATATGCCCCCACCCCCCCCCCCCCCACCCCCCACCCCCACCCCCCCCACCCTCCACCTTTATATCACCATCTGCTCTGCAAGAGGTCCGAATCGATATTGTCAGTGAAAACTGAAACATTTCCAGTTTCCTTTATTCACTGCGCATGTCATTATAGTACACCCCCATTCATCCAGTAAACAAAACCTAAAGTACATAGCTAATTTAATCAGAATTTGCTTTAAAAATTCTCATAATTATCTTGTAAATACGTTTCATTTTCAGATTTCGGGTTTTAATTCTCGATTTAATAAATAAAACAAACAGAAAACCATGTGGTGTTGTTTTCATTTTTTGTACAGGTTACTCTTGAAGCTTGAAATGGACGTAAGTTAAGTATGTCAATCAACACTGCAAACCACCCCCTTGAAAACAGACAAAGATAGTCTGTTTAAAAATAGCTGTTTTTTTAAATATGTACATTTATTACGAATAAACAAAATATAGCTTCACACAAAATCAATAAAAAAAAATCACAATATGAAGACCAGATAAAATTTACACAGCGGAATATGAATAACAAAATAGTTGCCTCTCTTGGCGAAAATCAAAAAATTGATTTTACACTGAAAGTCATAACTTCACATGTTGCAGAGCATCATGAAATGATAAATGAGCATGTTTTATTAAACCAATAAGTCATACATCATATCACTGGTTAAATTTTTATATAATTCTCAAATACCAGAGTTGTAATTATTTTTTATTTTTAATTACCACTTTCTCATTAATTTCTGAACACCCGTTTTCACAGTGAGTTGTGCACGCTCGAAAGTGGCAGTGTTCTTTCACAATGAGTTGTGCACCGCTCGAAAGTGGCAGTGTTCAATCAGTATCTTTGTGATGATGTTCAACCACCATGAAAACTATATGTTATGGGCGCGTTTCAGACAACTATTGGCAGCAGTCTGCACACTTATTTGAAACAAGTCACAGCTTCCAAAACGAGGTCGACAAAAAAAAATAAACAAGTCAATTTTGATTGGGATATATAATTTTTTAATAAAAGACTTATTACACTGAACACAGACATAATGTATTACACAAAAACCTCAATTCCCAAAATATATATAATACAGTATTGCAGTTCTATTTGATACCGGGGTAAGTACAGTGTTGCAACAAGCCACCTGTTTTTCCATTTGATGCCTGTAAATTTGACGTCTCAAACAACTTTCGTTACTGTCTTTTAATTGACCCGTTTCCCGAATTTATGTATCCATGATCAGCAGTCGAAGATGGGAATGGGACAACCCGCCCCAGAGACAACCCGTTCCAAACGAGGTGGGACGACCCACCCCAGGACAACCCGCCCCAACAGTTATCCGGGACAACCCATCCCCGAGTTCTTATACAATAACATGTAATTGTAAGTCAACCTTTATATACTATACATAATAAAAATGCATTATCTAGTCATAATAGTTCATGATATTCTGAAAAATGCTAGTAAGACACAAAAAGAAAAAACAACCGAACAAACGAACCGAACCGAATCCTTTCAGTCAAAAGTAACCGAAACCGAAGAGGCAAAAATGACAACCGCAACTTTGTACCGGCGGAAGTTATGGCTTCTTCTACTTACATGGAAGCGCACGAAAGAGGATTAAGCCTAGAAGTTTCTAAGCAGGATACTCTACGAGATCAGGGGACAGATCGAGAGTGCAGAGCGTTTTTCGTCCCATTAACAGTCGGGGACGACTGTTTTGTGTTGTAAGAAATTTCAGCAAGGAGGAGCATCCGCCTTATGTGACGAGTCGGGATGCTTCTTCCGCACTTCAGCCGGGATCGGCTGTAGTTACGGATTCCTCTTCTTCCATGGATATGCACGATAAGGGATAGATGCCTAAAAGTTTGTAACAGAATGCTCGGCGAAGTCTGGAGCAGACTGCGAGCGGGAGAACCTTCTCCTTTCTGTCAGCAGTCGGGGTCGACTGGTTCTTTTCAACCTACTCACAATTGTTTACAATTGGCTGTAACATAAGTGCAAGCCCTACTTCGGAACTAACTCAAGCTTTTAGAATTTTTTCCAAACGAGTTGGAAAAGTACGAGAGTGCAAAAGCACGAAAAAGATCGAAAAAAGGGTCGAGCGAGACCAGCGCTCGAAATTACAGATACTCTCTCTGCACACCTCTTGCGTTTACCGAGCGCATGCGCAACAACCGTGACGTCAATTCCTTTATTTTCCGCAATTGTACATGGTCGGAAATTTTTGTGACTCGTGCTATTTATGCTATGTATTCTTCGTGAACAACTTATTCTTCATATTTAGTGTGCTACTGGATTGTATCCTTTTATCAAGCTACCAAATTATTATTATTATTTAATGTTAATTTGTATTTTTATTGCTGTTCTCTTCACACTTTATCTTGTCTTTCCCCCACGTGTGAACACGACCTTAGTACTGTTTTCCGTCGGCGGGAAGCTTGATTATTGTTTTGATACCATGCCTAAGACTATTCCTTGTACCTCTTGTTTGCAGGTGAAACATGTGGACAATTCTCATGCCACATGTGTCACTTGCAACAATTGCTCTCAGGCCCAATCTTGTGGTATCTGTGGGGTTTGGTCCTCTAAATTTTGGGCTTCTGTGAACAAGGTGGTTCTTTCCAGAGCTAGAACCCCTCGTTCTCGGGGTAAGGGTAGCCGTGCCGTAGCAGACATTTCTGCTGGTGCACGTGGTGACTCTGTCACACAGGATTCGGATCTGACTTCTGTGGCGAGTTCCTCTGCAACTGTTGGCGGTGTTAGTTCAGTGATACCTGACGAGGAGACCGTGGTCTCTTTGTCTTCTGATGTCACTATTGAGGCGTCTGTTTTCGTTGAGAGCTTTTCCGAGGTCAGCTCGGTAACCCTCTCCGATCTGCCTCCTACACCGTCGACCGTTGTTGAGGAGGTTGCTACTCCAGATCCTATTCTGTCTGATGGTGGCTCTTCCATCTCCTCTGGGGATGGTCTACAGTCTCGGGGGACCGAGGCTTTATCTGCTGGTGTGTCTGTGTGTTCTCAGCCTCCCCCAGCCTCGCGGCGGGGCTGTGCGGGTTTGCTGTCTGCTCCGTCTCATCTGTCTAGGTTTGCTCCTAGTCGGTTGAGCCGGCTGGTCGCTTCGGCAGCGATTCCTCGTCCCACGAGTGAATCGTTTATTGTTCCACCTTCGCCTGCTAGTGTGCTGCCTAGCGGGATGGTGTTGGGACGTTGGCATCCAGGGCCTGCTGTTCGGCAGCGGTCAGTGACAGCCCCTGTTAGCTGTCACTCTCGGAACCTTCCTCCGGTGATTCCTCACTTTGTTCCGAGTCTGGGTGTCGATCGATGCTTGCCGTCAGTCTCAAAGGATAGGCAGTTGGGGCCGTCTGCTGCGCAGAGGCCAATGACAGATTCCTGTCATTCTTGGGACAATCCTCCGGTGTCTTCTCACCGTGTCCTAGGTCCAGCTACCGATCGACGTGCGCCGTCGGTCTCTTTAGAGGATTTGCAGGCAGGGCCTTCTGTTTCGCAGAGGTCAGTGATGGCCCCTGGGCGTCACAATCGGGACTATCCTTCGGTGTCTTCTCACCGTGCTCCTATTCTGTCTGCCGATCGACGTTCGCCGTCGGTCTCTTCTGAGGATTTGGGTTCTTCTACCAGAAGGGTCCATTGGGAGGACACTCCGTCGGGCGATTCTGCTGCGACGAATTCTCAGGGTGACCTGCGCCAGGCCGTTTTGGCGCTCACCCGGTTGCTTTCTGGCAACCCTCAAGTTGGCCTCCCTGTGCCTCCTGAGGCACAACCTCCTTTGGTCGGTCGCCGAGATGTCTCGCCTGGCCCCTTGGATACTGCACAGTATTCACAGGAGGTTTCTGCTGGTCAGCCCGAGTTGGGCTACGTCTCCTCTGCTACGGAGGATGACGAGTATCTTGAAGGTGATGGGCCCCCTCGTCAGTCTTGGGGCAGGCTTTGGATTTCGTCTTTGGCTTATTGCCGGACGTTCAACCTTCCGACCAGCCTTCTGTGACCGTCCGGCCGCGGTCCACTGTGGAGCGCCGTAACCCTGTTGAGCCTTCTAGCTCCGGGGCTTTGCGTCCTCTGCAATCGGCTCAGGTGGTTGAGTCCTTCCAGGGCTTAGATGCCAAAATGCGTTCTAAGGCCCTCAAGGGTTCCTTCTTTTCTAGAGCTGATGCCTTTCTGCCTCCATCGCGGTTTCGTGTGTACGATTCCGTCTCTCCACCGGTCTTCCAAGGGATGACTACTGTGGATGAGGATTCTTCTTCCCTCGGGTTGACTAAGCCTAAGTCAGCAGTTCTCCCGATGTCGGTAGTTGAGTCTATGGTGGGCCTGTCCCGAGAGATGCTGGGTATGTTGTCTCTCGCGGACCATGTCGTCGCTGCTCTGGCTGAATATTTTCCAGCAGGGGAGTTTGATGACGCTCAGGCACCTTTTCGCGTTTTGTCACAGGCTCTTATGGACTTGACTCACGCTCACGCCTGTAACACGGCTAATTTGGAGCTGGCACGCCGGGATGCGGTTTTGGATTCTTTACCATCCCTTCCTTCTGAGCAACGTGCTGTTCTGAGGTCTGCCTCTTTGGTGGGACCTCATTTGTTCCATGATTCCGTGGAAGCTGTTCGTGGCAAAGTTCTTCGTCATTCGAAGGACCAGCTTTTGCTGAGACTGCTTGACCCACCTACTGCTGCGGGTGGGGGTCGTTCCAAGCCCGCCAAGCGTGCTGCAGCATCTGCCTCGTCGGCAACGTCGGCAACGCCTTTGGCTCCGTCTGCTCCTTCTGCTCATAAGAAGCGCCGACGTGGCCAGGCCCGCTGGCAGTCTCAGGACTCTGTCACTTCCCGAGGTGGTTTCTCCTCTCGGGGGCCTCGTCGAGGCCGCAAGTGAAGGTTCTCACCTCGATTCGCCTCCAGTCGGGGGAAGGCTGTCGCTGTTTTACGACCGTTGGACAGAGATAACGTCAGACTCTTGGGTCCTTGACGTCATTCAATCCGGTCTGCGACTGTCCTTCCATCGGCACCCCAGTTTATCTCGGGTGCCCCTTCTGACTCAGGTCCCTTCAGATTCTCTGCGTCGGGACCTTCTGGTGCAGGAGATCGACAATCTCCCCACCAAAGGGGCGATCGAGGTGGTTAGGAACACCCTTTCACTGGGGTTTTACTCGAGACTTTTCTTGGTGCCGAAGAAAAACGGCCAATATCGTCCTGTCATCGATCTGAGTACCCTGAACGAGTACATAATTGCTCCTCGTTTCAGTATGGAGACTTTCCGGTCGGTTCGACGTTCAGTTCATCAGGGCGATTTTGCGGCCAGTATCGACCTGAAGGATGCCTACTTCCATGTACCCATTCATCTAGCGTCACGGAAATATCTTCGGTTCTCGTTTCGGGATCGAGTTTTTCAATTCAGAGCTCTCCCATTCGGTTTGAACCTGGCTCCTTGGGCTTTCACCCGACTGATGTCACATGTGCTTGCTTTCCATCGCACTCAGTCGGCAGTGACTTCGTCAGCCTACCTAGACGACATCCTCCAACGGCACCACGATGCTGCTGTTCTGGAGTTCAATGTCCTGCAGTTTCTTTGCCTGCTAGCGTCGCTGGGTTTCAGAGTCAATCGCGAGAAGTCGGATCTTCTTCCTTCTCAGCGATTCCGTCATTTGGGGATGGATTTCGACACTCGTCACAATGTAGTGTCGGTCCCCCAGGCTCGGGCGACGATTCTTTCCGCCTTGACTCGGGACCTGCTTCAATCTTCCTCGGTCTCGGCCAGGACTTTCCTTCGGATGCTGGGCCTTTGTGGTTCGGTGACAGATCTCATTCCGCTCGGTCACTTGTTTGTCCGACCTCTCCAACACTTCCTGTTGGATCATTGGCGTCCGAATGTAGATCCGCTGGACCTGGAACTCACTATTCCTCGGTCTCTGCTTTGTCACCTCCGCACTTGGGCAGATATTCCCTGGCTGACACAGGGTGTTCCGTTGGATCTTCCTTTGGCCGATCGCATCCTTACTGCGGATGCCAGCGATCGGGGCTGGGGTGCGACGTTGGATCCTCTCGGTCTGTCTACTCACGGAGAGTGGGACAGCGAGCAGGTGGGCCTTCATATCAACCAGAAGGAGCTCCTTGCTCTTCTGTTGAGTTTTCGGCTTTGGATCCCTCATCTGTCGGACCATGTTGTCCTACTTCTTTCGGACAATTCGACAGTAGTGGCCTACATACGGAATCAGGGAGGCACACATTCGATTCCCATGTATCGGCTGTCTCGGGATCTTCTTCTGTTGGCGCGGGATGTGAACGCTCAGGTGTCCATTCGACACATTCCCGGGCGTCTCAACGTCCTAGCAGACTCCCTGTCCCGACGCGACAGTGTCCTTCCAACCGAATGGATGCTACATCGGTCGGTGTTTCAGGCGATTTGCGAGCAGTGGGGTCGTCCTCAGGTCGACCTTTTCGCTACTCGCTGGAATCATCAGGTAGATACTTTTGTCTCCCCTTGTCCAGATCCTCTGGCATTTGCAGTAGACGCTCTGTCTCTGGACTGGACAGGTTGGGTCGGCTATGCCTTTCCTCCTGCACCGATTCTTCCTCAAGTTTTAGCGAAGATTCGTGCTTGCAGTTGCAGGATCATTCTGATCACACCCCTGTCTCCACAGAGGGTGTGGATCAATCTGCTGCGGCCTCTATTGGCCGATCGACCGATTCGTCTACCTCTACGTCGCGATCTTCTTTCACAGGGTCGTCCCAGGAAGTATCACAACAACCTGGCGAGCCTGTCCCTTCACACCTGTCTTTTATCAGGTCCAGTCTCCGACGTAGAGGTTTTTCGAGACGATCAGTGGAGTGCATTTCTGCATCACGGCGACCTTCCACTGGAATGACTTATGCCGCCAAGTGGAAGGTTTTCTGCCGCTGGTGTTCAGATCACAATGTGAATTACCATGATCCGTCAATCGCTCAAATTGCGGATTTTCTGGTTTTTCTTTTTGACTCCAAGGGCCTCCAGCCTATTACGATTAAGGGCTATCGGTCTATGCTGTCTGATACTTTCTCTTATGTGGGAAAGCGGTGTATCGGTCGTAATCTTTTCCTCTCCAAACTTATTCGGCACTTTTCTTTGAAGAGGCCTCGAGTTTTGCGTCTTACACCCAAGTGGAACTTGGCATGGGTGTTGCACTGTTTGGAGGGAGCGCCATTCGAGCCTTTATCTGAGACCGACATGCGTTTTCTCACCTATAAGATGGCTTTTCTTCTAGCGTTTGCTTCTGCTCGTCGAGTCAGTGAGCTTCATGCGCTATCTGTTGATTCTGCCTTCTTCCGAAATGAGGCTAACAGTGTCACATTCACTACTGATTGCTCTTTTCTGGCTAAGAATCAACTCCCCGATTCGGTACCTCCTCCCATCTGCATTCGGGCTCTCCCTGCTGTAGATGGACGGAGGCCTCTTCTTTGTCCTGTTCGTGCGGTCAAGACTTACATTACTCGCACTCAGTTCATTAGGAGGGGTCGGAAGAGATTCTTTCTGTCTCTCATTCCTAAGAGGCAGTATATCTCTTCCCATTCTATTTCCAGGTGGATCTGTCTTGCAATCAAGCTGGCTTATTCTCGCTTGTCTGCATCGGATCTTGTTTCGAACCGGCTTAATGCTCACGAGGTTCGTGCCATTTCTACATCCTGGGCGTTCTCCAATTCTGTTTCGCTCCGTGATGTTATGAATGCGGCTTACTGGAGGAATGCTTCTACCTTCTCCTCCTTTTATCTCCGCCACCTTCAGCAGCAATCTGAGGACCTTTATTCTTTAGGCCCTCTCGTTGCTGCTCAGGCTGTTGTGCACCCTCGTTAAAATTGTTTTTGTCGAGGTTGCGCTTCGCTCAGCCTTGTTCTTTTCAGGTGCCTTCTCTCTATCTTCAGGTTTTCGTTTTTGTTCTCTGCCATCCTTGCTTTCATTCTGCTACTCTTGTTGGTACTGGTTATGTGATTCACCTCCTCCTATTGTTTATTCAGCCAATTGTAAACAGTTGTGAGTAGGTTGAAAAGAAATTAAAATTTTTTAGTAAATTTTGTTTCTTAACATACCTACCACAATTGTTTACCGGAGGCCCACCCTCCTTGGGGATATCTTTGATATCGATGCCTCCCCGCTAAATCACAAACTTCTCGTTGGCGGAAATACGGAATTGACGTCACGGTTGTTGCGCATGCGCTCGGTAAACGCAAGAGGTGTGCAGAGAGAGTACCTGTAATTTCGAGCGCTGGTCTCGCTCGACCCTTTTTTCGATCTTTTTCGTGCTTTTGCACTCTCGTACTTTTCCAACTCGTTTGGAAAAGATTCTAAAAGCTTGAGTTAGTTCCGAAGTAGGGCTTGCACTTATGTTACAGCCAATTGTAAACAATTGTGGTAGGTATGTTAAGAAACAAAATTTACTAAAAAATTTTAATTTTTGGTGCGAGAAACTTTAGTGAGTTGGGACGCCCGTTCACACGGACGGTTCGGGACACTTCTTCCACACTGCAACCGGATTTGGTGGCAGCTATAGCATCTTTCCTTGCTTCATTAATGAAGCGCGTTGACCACAGACTAGCTATCTGACTTCACAAGTTTGGGTTGGTAGCTAGTCATTTGAGACTAGTACTACCGTTTAACAGACTCCGATGGTGAGCTGTCAGTCGGTGCTGCGTTGGTCCAGCCATCCCTTTAGTCAGATGGAGTTGACCATATTTGCGGATGGAACATTTGGATGGTGAGAGGGATACAGTGTGTGAGTCTCCATCTCTCACAGAAGGGCACTTTAAAACCATGAAAAGTCTTAAGCTCTTAAGAATATTGTTCCATCTGAATTAGTCTGTGTTTAGATGAGCAGGCTGGGGATGAAAATATGTCCCTACCTGCATCATTTAATATATGCTTGGAAATAATGGAATGTGCTATTTCATTGAAAAGAGCACATCTGGGCGCAATGTCCTAAGCAGATCACCTTACCAGAGCTATGGCACAACGTCTCAATGGAAAGAAATATGAGGACATGGTTTCTCGCTAATAGTTCTTTCCAGGGCAGTCATGTATGCCACGTAAACTCTGCACGGACAGTGAATTTGGAGTTGGTAAGACGTGATACTGCCCTTGCGTCGTCATCACTTGTAGATGACAAGGTGAAAAGCTCTCTCTGAGACGCCTGGTTATCGGAAATATACTATTTGATGACAAGCTTGCGTTGATATATGTGCAGGCTACAAGAAGCTTCAGTGTTTTGCTACTGAAGTTGCTGTCTCATCAACACACTTCAGCAGACCGGGTAAGCGAGGCTGTTCTTCTTCTATGTAAGCATCATGAGAATGTCTCGCGAGGGTACAATAACCCTCTTATATTTACTCTGGAAGTCGTCATTATAGCGACTCGGGAAAGGGGTATAGGTCTGATCAAGGCTATGGATCAGACACCCCTAGGCCGATGATTAACAGAAGGTTATCATCTTCACAAGAAACTTAATCACGGAAGTTCCTTTCAAAGAGAGTCGCTTCTAGTGAAGGTAAAGGCTCTCTTATTCAAGGGGACAATTGAGTTCAACGAGATGAGCTTCTTCACGGGGAGGACGTAGTTTCTCCTCCTGTAAGCATCGTAAGTTGTACAGGTGATAGACATGACCTCTATTACTTGCCTGTTTACGGAGGATTATCAGCTTCACGAGAACTGGATGTTATTCACGGAAGTTCCTTTCAAAGAGAGTCGCTTCTAGTGGAGGTAAAGGCTCTCTTATTGAAGGGAACAATTGAGGTCAACGAGACGAGCTTCGCGGGGAGGACGTAGTTTCTCCTCCTGTAAGCATTGTAAGTCGTACATGTGATGGACATGACCTCTATTGCTTGCCAGTTCACGGAGGATTATCAACTTCACGAGAAACTGGACGTTAATCACGGAAGTTCCTTTCAAAGAGAGTCGCTCCTAGTGGAGGTAAAGGCTTTCTTATTGAAGGGATCAATTGAGAATAGATTTCGGTTGCTTGCCACTTGGCGGTAGGTTACAAACCTTGCAAAAATGGATAAATTGCGGAAGATTAGTGGATGAGAATGTAGTCTCGGCAGGCCTGCGGCTATCAGCCCGACCAAGCTCCACTTACAGGAATACTTATTGGACAAATCTTCCAAGAGAGGCTTTCCTTCTGGAGGTATAAGCTTTCCTATTGAGGAAAAGCATAAGACTTCGTCGAAATTATTCTCCAGTTTTTTATTATCACCTGTTTCTCATCCTGAATCCGGATGGATAGTGCATAGATAGGCTGAGATATGTCTTGGCACCAAGACAATTATGTCATTGTGAATGCCATAGTAGCCTTCTGTATGGTTACAGCGGTCTCTTCGGTTCGGCTCTGTCCGCTGTCTTTTGGGATTACAATCAAATACTATGCTTTTCAGTTTGTTTTTCCTAGGTGTCATAGACTTGAGTCTTATTGTTACACATTAGTAGCCTAGCTAAAATCTTGAGTGAGATTTTTTCAGTATTATGCAGTGGCATAACTGAATTTATTATCTCTTGGGACTGCGGTCTCTTTGGGAATTCAGGGCTGTTTATATATCAGCTCTTCATTCCCTACCTTGCGCAATGATAACTGTAAGTCTCCATTAAGTAAGCCTTCAGGGTCGCAACTTACACCGATATATCTGTCTTCACATAGATGAAGACTTATAAGCTATGGCTAGCATTGTAAGTCTCCCTAGTGAGCTTCTAGGGCCTCAGTTATCAGCTTTTAATGGTCTTCACATTCAGGAAGAACCTTCAGCTGCTTCATCTCGGCTGAGTTAATTGTCCTATCATACGTGATACCGCTTGTTAGAGGAGGTTATTCTCTTCAACCCGGTATGATTTGGTGTGAGTTATTATGTAAATACGGTGCATTTGTTCATCACGTCCTTCTCTGCCCTTAGTGGCATTATGGAGTCGGTCAGATGTGAGGGAGCCTTGTGGTTCCTATACTATTTGATGACTAACACAAGAACGATTCAAGTAATGCAGGTGAGGAGGGTTCGTATGAATTCGAATCCCCCCTCCCCACCGCCAATGTGTTAAGAGGCGATTACCGGGCAGGACGTAGTTTTCTTCCCGTAAGCCTCGTATGCATTTAAGTATATACATGCTTTTCATGACTTCTCGATTGGCAGCTGGGTTGTGTTCTATGGCGACCTCATGGGCACATCCACTTTTTAGTTGGTTGGTTTCCTATGGTTGTTCGTCTATATGTCATATACGAGCATATGATTCATCAATAAATTGCTATCCTTTGGGTACCTGTAAGGCTGTCTAGTCAGTTAACTGGTATTCAGATGATTACATGCAGGATTTAATGCTCACACGCATAATAAATGAATTATTAGGCAGACACATTATTGTATGTTATGGACATCAGAAACAATTATTTTGGGGGCGGTCCGTGTCGAGTCTGTTAATCATAGTTTGTCCCATTTCTAGATCCAGGTTTCTATTAATGTCGGTACCCAATCGAATACACCTTGTCTTACACTCTCGTATATTCGCACGTTTCTAGATTCATAGATATCGGATAGTACACGTTGGGGAGTGTTATTACAGGAATTTATTGTACACCTGAATGGGGTTGCCTGTGGGTTACCTCGGAAGTGTGTTTACTCTCCAGAGATCATTCATTGTGATTCTATTGGACATGTGTATGTTATATCACCGGTTTTCGATCTATCTACGTATGCCAACTCCGCTATACTCTACAAGCAGGCGATATTAATTACCTGAATCACAGCTATAGCCTTAGCTTCTGAAGTGGCGTTAAGCACCAGTTTATTAATAATAATTTATACCTGGATGCCTGTACAACGAATATTTATATTGTTATAGGTACCGCTTTTACTTATTCCAGAGCGCACCCCTCTTTCTTTTTGAAGAAGATTCCTTCAAAAAGGTTAGGGGGGATTTTTTTTTACCTCTCCTCCGGCTTGATAAGTGTGTAACTATGACTGAAGCTGTTTTGTCTGTAGATTATATCCTGGATACAGCTTGTGTTTTATTGTATATGGCGTATGTTTGTGGGGGATAACCTCTCATTCTCTAATACGTTATCCTAACTTTTGGGGCTTAGTCCGGACTAGCCTTAAAAATTGGGAACTCATTACATCCAATTAGCATAGTCTTCATACTAAGAATACGGAATTACTTGAATTTGGCTCCTTTTTTATGATATATCTTCTCTATTACTGTATAGAGACACATACGTGTAATTCCTTTTAAATTGTAATTTCCTTTCACCTTGGATTACAGGCTTGGAACTATGTTGGTCTACTAATTCTGAAGTCCTAGGCCCTCCGCCTTTTTATGATTCAGCTAGTCTGGGCCATTGGTTTATAGTATAAAATATTATAAAGTTAAAGTAATTTGTATATTTTTTATACTTACCAATGGCCCAGACAGATATGGCCCTCCCATGAGTGGGCACTCATACCTCCCCGCTGAGTTATTATATAGTACTCTTTTCTACATAGAATGATGTTGGTGCCAATTCCGGTCACTTCCTGATGGCTGCGCATGCATGGAGAGTAAAAGTATGGAGGACCAGATAGGACTTTTAATTTTCTTTTTTGCAAGCAAATTTTGAGGATTGGGGGGTTCAAAATTTGTGTTTGGCCTGTGATAATTTTTGAGTTTGCACCAGCTAGTCTGGGCCATTGGTAAGTATAAAAAATATATAAATTACTTTAAATTTTTAAATTTATAATATTTTAATTATTATTTTAAATTTTTTTAAAAAACCCTTCACCAAAACCATATCATGTGACTCCTTATTGGAACAAGCTCAATGAGCTCATTCCAATTAGGGGTCATATGATATGGTGTTGTTGAAATTTTTTTTGAAATTTAATATTTTATCATCTGCTCAATTTGGAAATTTCATGGGCGGATGTGACCGATTTTTGTTAGGTAAAGAGATAATGGTTGGATCACATGACAAGTATAAGCAGAAAAAAGCTCTGTTTCTGATGGAAAATTTATGGGAGTGCGGTGGCTCAGTGGTTTTGGTATTGAATTTCAAACTGATAGATCCATGGTTCGATTTCCAATTGCGTTGTGTCCATGGGCAAGGCACTTAATCCCAATTTCCCATGTGGGGGCACAGTGGCACTGTGTGCTAAGGCATACTTCTTGTCGATGGTGCACTTGCCTTCAACAAATGCTAACCCTGCTTATGTGCAGTTAGTACGTTGGGGAGTCTGACAGTTATCCACCATTGTTCAGTGGTTCTCTCTGGATACTCCGGCTTCCTCCCCTCGTAAAACTCTCCGACACAAGGTGTTCTGCGTCTTCAGCACTTGTGAGAGACAATGCTCAGATACAGATATATTTATTTTATATTTATTGGTGTTTACGGTCGCATACTTATGCACAATGGCTAATCGTGACCATGGCAGTTTTATGGGTGGAAGAAGCTGGAGTACCCTGGAGAACCACCGAGCATCGATGAGCAACTGTCAGCTTCTCAACATTCTAACCCTGTTCAAGCTCTGCTCAAGCAGGGTTACAGTGGTTGAACACATGTGCACCATCGACGTGCAGTACGCCTTAGTACACAGCATCATCGTGCCCCCATGTAGGTAACCAGGATAAAGTGCCTTGCCCAAGGACACAACGTGGGGCATCCCGGACAGGGTTCAAACTCAATGCTCAGATATCAGCCATGTTTTACACATTGTCTTTTTTCAATTTCATTGTTCCATGTACTTGGTGGCTGTTGAAAGTAAACACCAATAAAAAATGAAACATTTATATTGATGACAAGATTCTATCATTCAGAGGGTTGAAGGAAAAAAAACTGAGTTTGATTATTTTCTGTTAACAAATAACAAAAACCTGATTTTTTTGTAGATGGAATAACGGGTGACATATGTCCGATTGGTCATTTTTGTCCAGAAGGCTCTTCAAGTCCACAGCCATGTCCTGTATCCACTTACATGAATCATACTGGTGGAGAAGTGTGTTATAGTTGTCCCGGTGGTTACTATTGTACAAGTGGAGACCATGCTGAATCTTGTCCTCAGGGTAGTTATTGTATGCCAGGTACAGGAAGTAACATCATTCCATGTCCTGTTGGTAAGTTAGTTATTCAACTATTACAGTTCCAGAATGAGTTTCGATGAAGTGTTTATTAACTTTAAACTTTAAAATCTGGAAACTTCAGTGGTTATTGTTTCAAATCCTGGAAAATGGAAGTTAATTTTCAGCTCTCGTAGAATCAGTATCAGTGGCTAGTATTATTAAACTGGTAGAGTGTCAAATTATTTTTGATCACCAAACTTTGTTCACATGTTTTTGCCTTATTACACTTTATAGGAGAGTGCCATGGGCACTCTCCCATAAATTATAACAAGGAAAATCCATAGAGATAAAATAATTTCACTTAAAAGATGATATGAAGCATATCCACTGAATATGTAGCCTTTAAGTAATGGTACCTACACTTCAGAGTAAAGCCCAAATATGGGCTTCCAGCACTCTACCAGTTAACTAATAGTCAAGAAAAACTAACTGATAAATTCTCTTGAAATTATCATTCAACATTTGTCATATGAAAACCTTTATCACATAATCACCATTAAATAGCTAATTATGGAAATTATCATTCACAACACATCTAATATGAGAATGATGTCAGAAGTCAACATAAATGAATTGAATTATTCATCTCTTATTTTTCATTAACTGTTGCCTTAATATAAATAGCAGACGACATTTACAGAAAACATTTCCTTAATAACTATATATTTTCATTTTGTCCTGAAAACATAGCTTATGACACCTTATTGGAACCAGCTCGATGGGCTCATTCCAGTGAGGGGTCATAAGCCATGTTTATAAGGCAAAAATTGGAATAAAATAATAAAATTTGGATGGTGATTTTTGTGAACAGTGATGGCCAGCTTTAGTCATTGCATTAGCTGAAATGTTAAATTACACATTATGTGATAAGAAGAATCTCAAATTCGTCACAATTTGACATGAAATTTCTGAACATTGTTCAGTAAAATCGATCTTATCCTCGGTAAATCTCAGCTCAGATCAATTCTAGTGTACTCAGTTCAGAAATTCCATATGAAATTGTGATTCAGAGATCCTCTATTATTAAACCTTTGGCTGTCACTTATACCCAATTGCCCATGTGGGAGTATGATGGCACAGTGTGCTGAGGCATACTGCACATCGATAGTACACATGTATTCAGTGGATGCTAATCATTCTTGTGCATGGCTAGCAAGTAGGAGAGTCTGACGGTTACTCACTGTTGCTTGGTGATTCATTCTCGGTACCCTGAATTCTTCCACCTATAAAGCTGTCCCACATAATATGACCTTGGCTGTTGAAAGTATCATTAAAACCCCAGTAAATAAAAAAAATAACACATCTGCCAATATTTGCTTACTGCTTGAAACAAGTTCTGTTTACTGGTGTATTAGGACATGGTAACTACTTTCTGAGATGGCAAGCCTCTAAATTGAACTACACAGTTACACACAGTGGAATCTTGTTAACCCTTTTCCCCTCGAATCAAGTGCATCCGCTCATATAATATACAAATTGAGCAGTTGAAAAAAAAAACTTTCAAAAAATTTCAACAAAACCATATGATGTGACCCCCTCATTGGAATGACCTCCTCAAGCTCGTTCCAATGAGAAGTTATATGGTTTCATTGGAATTTTTTTAAAAAATTGAAAAAATAAGTTTTTAAAATAGTAAATTTTGTTATTGTATGCATTGGGTAATGGGTTATCTGAATAGCTGCTCAACAGTGAGAAAAAAAAATATTCAGTTAACTGGAGTATTCAATTAACAGGCACATGGGTGCCACTTTCATGTATTCTGGAGATGAACTTAGCATTTATTCCATTATATCTTGTTTGACAGAATAAATGCTTGTATGGATGTACTAAGGCTAAATAGGTAAAGAACATACCGGAATCGATAATTGTCACGGTAGTTTCTTGACATGTTACCAAAACATTCATTCAATTAACAGGATTTACTCTTCAACCTATATGCAATTTACAGGTAAATTGTTTTGTGTTTGGAAGAGATTTTAAATTAACAGGGTTATTCAATTAAGAGCTGTCCAATTATGTAGTCTCCACTGTACTGGACTTGAGATTTGTGTTCTTCTCATATGATATTGCCATAGATGCTGATAATTACCTTAAATTCCAATAAACAGTACTTAGACCAATGAAATTATAGTCTGTTTTGTTCCATAAAGATAGTTCCTTACTGATCAACCAGCTACCTTGATATGGATGGGGAAGCAACTCCATGTCCTTCTGTCTGCTGTTTATTTATTGGGGTTTAATGACACTTTCAACAGCCAATGTCACCTCGTGTTGGGACAGTTTTACAGTTGGAGGAAGTCAGAGTACCCGGTGAGAACCACCGAGCAACTTCAGACTTCCCAACATATTAACTCCATACAAGCAGGTTTAGCATTCATTGAAGACAAGTGCACTATTGACGTGCAGTGTGCCTTAGTACACAGTGCCACTGTGCCCCCATATAGGCAATTGGGATTAAGTGCCTTGCCCAAGGGCACAATGCAGTTATGCCTGGTAGGGATCAAACCATGGACCTTTCAGTTTGAAGTCCAATTCCGCAACCACTGAGCCACCTTTTGTCTGCTGATGTTCCCATTAACTAACCAATATCTCTTGGAACTTGGTTTGCCCAGTCTACTTACGCCAACTAGATGTCTTACATGAATGGCATGGAAATTCAGCAAGAGGGTTATAGAAAATCCTGGAAAAGTCACAGAACATCATATTTCTTTTATGCTTAACCCTTTCCTAAACAAATAGCAGACCAGACTTGCAAAAAGAAATTCTTGAAGAGCAACAAATTTTCATTCTTTGCCTCAAATATATAGCTTTTAACATCTTAATGGAACAAGCTCAACAAGTTTGTTCCAGTGAGTATTATAAACTATGTTTTAGAGGGAAAAATTCAAAAAAGTAACAATTTGAATGGCAATTTTTATAAATGGTTCTGGTTGGTTGTGACCATTATGATAGATAAAGTTTTGAAAGCCTATAACTGGCTTTGGCAAACTTTGTAGTCTCAGGACAGATGCCCCAGCATGGAGTCATGACAGAGTCTTTCAGATTAGAATAGACCTACTTTGGCAGTACTTTCTAATCAAGCCTGGGTGACTTATGTGCTCAACCACCACTAGACTTACTCTTTATGATTTAGCAGGAATTCTCAAAAATGTGTACACTTTCTTTACCATTCACCACACCCAAATTGAAGCTGGCACTTGCTACAAAATTTTATATTTTTATACTGTACCAATGACCCAGACATAGCTGGTGCTAACTCTTAAAAATCTAGGGCCAAACACAAATTTTGTCCCCAATCCCCAAAATTTGCATCTAAAACCAAAGAAATCATGTCCTGAATGGCCCTCCATACTTCGCCTCTACTGCGCATGCACAGTGTCAAGGACATCCCGAAATTGGCGCCATTTATCATTCTTTGTTTGGCCCTTCATCAGTTAACATCTGACTGATCTTTGTGCTTGTAAATCTCAGTTTAAATGATGCCAGACACATAAATATTAGAGAAATGGTGGATCTAAGGAGGAAATGGAAGGAGGAGAGGAAAAATGAGTGACAGAAAATAATCAGGGCTGTAACTTAAAATTTTTTAATGAAATTATGTTAAGTTACCTATTTTCGAGGCATGGGCCTGTTGTGGTCATTCTTGCTATAAAGTTACACTGCTTGTTCAGTGTTTTCCTCTCTCCCTTTCCTTAAGTCCCCCCTTGCTATTCTCCCATGCTTTTGGCATATTTTCAGTAATATTATTACTAAAATTTCTTGGGAGTTTTAGCTGGATAACAGAATGAATTCTGTTCTTTTCCCTATGTTTACGTCCACACCCATGGGTGTTTAGACGTTGTGTTCTGCATCTACCATCTGATGTTCTGCAGTTTCTTCCCTGGACGTCTCTGTTTTGCATCAGATAGTGTATTATTGGTAACTGAATTTGGGCCAGGGTTATCAGTGCCTGGAGTCATGTTTCTGGTGTTTTTACACTTCTTGTTTACATTGACAACAGCCTCTGTGGAGGGGGATTTCTTGTCTTTGTGTTAGTTTAATCATAACTGGATACATTATTATTATTCGTAAGTGTTGCATTAATTTTTTAAAATATTTTTAAAATTTTTGTCCACACTTAGGCTTGGGATCCATTGGGGCTCAACGTTACTTTTCAGAAACTTGGGCTTTTCTGAAAAAAATATTTTTTCAAAAATTTTTTTTTTTATTTCAATTATTTTTTCTATGTTAATGGATCATGTTACTATGTAGTTTTGTTTTCAGGGGTTGGTGCGAGTACTAGGACTTTGTATTCTTTTCACAATGAAAGGATATTGTTCAATTGTAATAAGAGGAAATCATCCTCTGACTTTCATAATCATTCTATATATGTAGTCAGTGTACTCGCACTAACTCCTGTTCAGTATGTGTTAATTTCGATGACAACATGGGAAGCGTGTGTCACGGTATGTTAGCGGGGAAATGGCCATGCCGGTCCTTTCTCCGCAGGGTCACTCTTGTTTATCAATCTCTATTTCAGACGAACAAGAACAGGGTGATGTATCCGTGATGTCTTCCAAATGTGTGCCTCCGTCGTCACAATTAATGAAGAGCTAGCGGCAAAGTGCTCATGGAAATACGTCAATTGCCTAAGAGGTCCCTAGTAGGATCGACGGCCTTTGACGTCCACTAGCTCGCCCGGTGTAGCGTCCATTCATCGAATGGTTCGGCAGCCGGGTTCATCCGTTGCGGTCCAGAAATGAGGTTTGAGTGATGCGAGCACTATAAATCAACCAAGTGCACACCCAGTGACGGCAGATCAGAGGAGAGAACGGAGGAAGCCTATTAGACCGTAGTCCGGTTCCTAGCTCGTCCAGGTCCATCCGGACTGCGAGCGAGAGAGGTCCCTCACTCGTACAACAACATCTGGCCCCAGATGTTGTGGCACAAAATGTTTCGCATTCGGAGCATACGTCCGTCGCTCGGGACGCTCCGTTATATAGACAGTCCGGAGAGACTGTCAATAAGGCTTCCTCATCCTCATGGCAGCACACACGACCGCACCTTGGCTACGTGACCTCGGATATCCAGCCAACTTTGCCAATCAGAGAATCCACGGCGACCAGGTCACGCCATCCGGTAGCCAGGGACACGAGGCCTGTAGACTCCGGACGTTCGCATAAGAAAAGTATGCAGGAGTCAACGTACACAGAGCTTCCAGCGGCAAAGCATCGTAAGACCGCTACTCCACAGGCCTCAGTGACGGACGTGCTATCCCAAATAGCACAACTTATCGCAGCATCCCAGCGACGACAGAATCTCTGTCGCATCATGTAATATCCGACGACGCTGGGTCGGTACGCTCCGCTGAAGCATCAGGTACGGACGTCCGAAAACTTCATAGGGTCCGACAGGATGGCGAAAGGGATTCGGAGGATTTCGAGCTTTCCCTTTCGGAACAACATAAGCTGCTGTACATGTCATCCGGCTTTGTCTTCTAGAGGTTGTTTCGTCGGACCAGAATGCTGCGATGCCGGATAAGAGACTGATAGCGTCGGTGGACACAAGAATTTTTTGATCGGTTCAGGGACATCGTCCCTCAGTTTCCGACACAGTCCAATAATGTCACAGGAACTTTCGAATTATTGAACGACGCTATATATATTTATGCTTGCTATTAAACAAGCAAGTCTGGTTTCTTGTTCGCAAAAGTTACCGTGATGTCTTTCAAAAGTGTGCCTCTGTCGTCATAGTTAAATGAAGAGCTTGCGGCAATAAGTGCTCATGGATATATGTCAATCGTCTAAGAGGTTCCTAGTAGGATCGACGGCGTTGACATTCGCTAGCTCACCCGGTGTAGCGTCCATTCATCGAATGGTTCGGCAGCCGGGTTCGTCCGTTGCGGTCCAGGAAGGAGATTGGGTGATGCGAGCATTATAATAGACAATAGTACACACCCAGTGATGACGGATCAGAGGAGAGATCGGAGGAAGCCTGTTAGTCCAGTTCCTAGCTCGTCCAGGTCCGTCCGGGCTGCGAGCGAGAGAGGTCCCTCTCTTGTACAACATCTGGGACCGGATGTTGTGGTACAAACGTTTCACATTCGGAGCATATGTCCGCCGCTCGGGACGCTCCGTTATATAGACAGTCCGAGAGACTGTCGATAAGGCTTCCTCATCCTCACGGCAGCGCACACGACTGCACCTTGGCTACGTGAACTCGAGTATCCGGCCAGCTTCATCATTCAGGTATTCCACGGCGAACAGGTCACGCCATCCAGTAGCCAAGGGACACGAGGCCTGTACACTCCGGTCGCTCGCATAATAGAAGTATGCACAGGGTAACGTACACGGAGCTTCCAGCGGCAAAGCATCCTAAGACCGCTTCTCCACAGGCCTCAGTGACGGACGTGCTATCCAAAATAGCACAACTTATCGCAGCATCCCAGCAAACGACAGAATCTCACTCGGATCAGGAATAATCCGATGACGCTGGGTCGGTTCGCTCCGCTGAAGCATCAGGTACGGACGACCGAGCACTTCATAGGGTCCGACAGGATGGCGAAAGGGATTCGGACGATTTCGAGCTTTCCCTTTCGGAACAACAGAAGCAGCCATACATTTCTTCCGGCATTATCTTCCAGAGGTTGTTCCGTCGGACTAAAATGCTGCGATGCTGGATAAGAGACTAATAGCGTCATTGGACACAGAGTTTTTGATTGGTTCAGGGACATCGTCCCTGAGTTGCCGATACAGTCCAATAATGTCACTAGAACATTCGAATTATTGAACGACGCTATTTATAAGCTTGCTACCAAAACAGGCTAGTCTAGTTTCTTGTCCGCAAATGCTCTAAATCTGCCTTTCATCAATTCTAGGAATAAATTTGAAATGGCAGGACAGGGCATACCGAGAGTTCCTCTGCGTCTAGACGATGAGGCTGAAGACTGAGTATTGTCTTTATCGCTGTCTATGTCAATTCCAACCACGACATTGGAAACGACAATGATGTCTAATAGACTTAACTTAGACGCTTTATCATATGTAGACCACCTTACTGAGGCGTTATCATTACGTCTTCAAGGGAAAGAATTCCAGGATATGATCCTCAATGAGATTTCTTTCTCAAGGGCAGTAGTTTTTCCACATATAACTCCGCCCTTCAGTGGCAATCTGGAGTTGGTTAGATGTGACGCAGCCCTAGCTACATCCACGCGCGTGGATAGTAAGGTGAAGAACTCTCTCAGAGTCGCTTCGGTCTCGGAGAAGCTTCTCTTCGATGGCAACCTTTCGGCAATCTATGAATTGCTCGATATACACGTTCTCTTGTCAATCAAGTGTAACAAGAAATTCAGACTTGGGCAAACATTCGGTGGTTGACTCAGGGAGTTCCACTGCAGTTGCCGGATCCGAGTTTTACGATTATGATGGATGCCAGTCAAACAGGTTGGGGTACAACATTGATTCCAACAGGATTCGAAGTGCCAGGGTCTTTGGGTTCCGTAGTTTTCTAGGCAAGCACTTAAACTTCCAAGAAATGATGTTAATTTGGCTTGCACTACGTCATTGGATGAACATTATTCAGAAACGCATGTCCAAATCCTGTCCGATAATACGACAGTAGTTGCGTATATCCGGAACCAGGGAGGCACTCATTCTGTTCCGTTATTCAATTTAACGGAAAGAATCCTTCTGTTTGTTCTAGAACACCAAGTTCTACTTCGGTCCGTCATATTCCGGGTCGTCTGATTGTATTAGCAGACTCCCTTTCACGAAAGGGTCGCTTGTTGCCGTCAGAATGGACTCTCAACAAACAGGTATTCAATCAGATTTGCTACCAATGGGAGCGGTCAATGATAGACTTATTTGCGACACAACTCAACAATCAATTGTAGACGTATGTGTCACCATGTCTGGATCCCCGAGCATATATAGTTAATGCTCTATCGATCTCGTAGGACGGAATGATAGGATATGCGTATCCTCCAGCGCTGTTGATTCAGCAAATATTGCTAAGATAAAACATTCACAATACAATTCTGTTGGTAGCATCTCTGTCTCCACAGCGACCGTGGATAAATTTACTCAGGTGTCTGCTGTGGGACTTACTGCAAAAACTTCCTCCACGAGAGGATCTTCTTTCGTTGGGGAAATCGTGTCAACTTCATCACAACCCGCAAGGTCTCAACCTTCATGTATTCCGTTGTGCGGTCCTTCTTGCACGGCAAGCATTGTACAGGACGAGCAGTGGACACGATTTCTAACTGTAGGAGGTCCTCCTCTTCGCTATACTATGCTGCTAGAGTGGAAGGTCTTCCGTCATTGGTGTAGGGATCATTATGCTGATATTTTTGATCCCTCCATACCAGACATTGCAAACTTTCTAGTATACTTGACAAGATCAACTGCAGCCTGTTACTATTAAGGTTATAGGTCTATGTTATCTGATACCTATGCACACCATGATAGTTTACAATTGAGTCTAATGTCTCTTTATCTAAGTTAGTTAGAAACTTTTCGATAAATAGACCTAGAATCCTTAGATTAATTCCTAAATGGAATTTAGCTTGGGTTCTTATTAACTAAAAGAAAACCATTTGAGCCTCTTGAGACAGTAGATTTCAAATTCTGGCCTTTTAAGACAGCAATTCTCTTAGCTTTCTCTTCTGCTGAAGAGTCAGTGAGCTTCATGCACTATCGGTGGACTATTCTCACTTTCGTAGTATCGGGAACACTATTACCTTTACTACTAATGTTGGATTTTTGGTTAAGAATTAGGCTCCTAATAAATATCCGGAACCTATTGTTATTAAGGTCCTTCTGTCTTTGAACGGGCATAGGCCTTTACTCTGTCCGGTTTGAGCTTTATGTATTTATGAACAGATCTCAGTTTATCAGTTAGGACGTAAAGCTTCTTCTGTCTCTGATGCCTAATAGAAAGGACATTACGGTCCATTCTATTGCTAGATGGATTCAATTAACTATCGGTACTGCTTATGATAATCTATCTTTAACTCAGCAGTCTGTGCTTAAGGTTTCGGCTCATGAAGTAATAGCTCTTTCTGCATCTTGGGCTTCTGCTAATACTGTTGCTATTACAGATTTAATGAAGGCTGCATATTGGTCTCAGCCATCCACATTCACGAATTTTTATCTCAGAAATATTGAGTCCATTTCTGGAGGCCTGCATTCTTTATGTCCATTATCTGCTGCTCAGAATGTCGTTCTCTTAACAGTTGCAACTATAGTTATGTAGGCTTTCTGTTCCGGCAGTGACTCCGTCCTGTTGCCCTCTTCGCTCTGGGCTATTTGACCCAGGGCAAGGGGAAGGGGGGGGGGAGGGTGTTCCCTTGGGTCACCTGTTTTATAATGAAAACAAGGGGATACTTCCTCCGGAGTCAGTAATTCTGAGCTGTTACTGGGATGGTTTTAAAGTGAAAAGTTTATGTTTTAAAAATTCATTCATGTTATAGTTTTAAAGTATAGCATTTGAATATCTCACTTGTCAAACGGGTGTTAATATACAATCCTCGGACACTTTTAAAAGAGTATAAAGAGTCTCAATTCTCTGGACTAACTTTATTTATTGGCTTACTTTAAAAATAATTAGTATAAGGATTATACTGGATGTTAATAGAGAACATGAATGTTATGATGCTCAATTATGGAAGGTGTTGTGTCTTTCTAATTTATCATAAAAAAGAAAGATACATATAAAGCCTAATACTCCTTTTCTCCTCGAGGGGATGACTCTATTTTATATAGTTGAGCTTATTGGATTTTCCTCTATGTCCTAGGCCCTCCAGCCTTTTTACTATTCAGCTATGTCTGGGTCATTGGTACAGTATAAAAATGTTAAAAAATTTATAGTAATTTATATATTTTTTATACTTACCAATGACCCAGACGGGGATGGCACTCCCAGGAGTTGGGAACTCTTGCCTCCCTGCTGAGTACATAGCGCTTACCAGGCACTGGTTATTAGAATGATTAATGGCGCCAATTTTGGAACGTCCTTGACATTGCGCATGCGCAGTAGAGGCGAAGTATGGAGGGCCATTCAGGACATGATTTCTTTGGTTTTAGATGCAAATTTTGGGGATTGGGGGGCAAAATTTGTGTTTGGCCCTAGATTTTTAAGAGTTAGCACCAGCTATGTCTGGGTCATTGGTAAGTATAAAAAATATATAAATTACTATAAATTTTTTAACTTTTGACCTCAAAAACTTAATCTCTTGAATAACTAAAAAATTTTCCTTTTTTGCCTCAAAAACATGACCCCTCACTGGAATGAGTTCAACAAAAAAATAAAACTTGAATGTCAATTTTGATAATAGTGCTGGCTGGTTTGGGCTCTTACATTTGGGTAAAGGATAAAGTGGTGAATGTACGAATCACATTCCTCATGGAATGTTGTTGACACAGCATGTAGATGGTTGTCTAAAAGCATTGAAATAATGTAGTAATATCTTATTTCAGGTACTTTCGGATCTCGACCTAACCTTGTGAATGAATCAGATTGTACTTCCTGTACAGGTGGATCCTATTGTGATCGCACTGGACTGACTGAACCCTCAGGTGTTTGTCAACAAGGATATTACTGTGTATCAGGTAATATATGATAACTAGAGGAATGCTGATTGTAAAGGATACATTAAGGTTTTCCAAGCCCTCCCACCCCTCCTCTACAGTTGGCAGCATAGATATAAACAATTGATGAATCATGACTATATATATCGGCTGCAATCGCGATAAGGTGACATTAAACATCTGTGTACAATAAATAATTCCAAGCAATTTGCAAGAATAAAATAAGGGTGATGACCCAAACTTGGTGTGCATATAATTACGTAAAGGCGGTTTCTGTGGAAAGATGATAAGAATGTATCAGATTTCATAGGATATGAAATGCAATTCCTTTCCTATTAATATAATATAGAATAGTATTGACCTATCCACTTATATTACACCCACAAGTTTTTAGCTCATCTTGACAAAGTCAAGCTGAGCTAATCTCATCGCTTCCCGTCCGTCGTCCGTCGTCCGTCAACACCATGTTTTGGTCTTCTCCTCCAAAGCCACTGGGCCAATTCAAGTGAAAGTTTGTGTGAGTGATGGTCCCAAAGGGGCATTTCATTTTTGTTCAACTCGGCATGCCCAGCCCCATAGGGAGGGAGTGGGGGAAAATGCTCCAAAATATTTTAAAAATCTTCTTCTCAAGAACCAGTGTGTACAATGACTTGATATTTGCTATGGAGCTTCCATATGAGGTGTAGAATCAAGTTTGTTCAAACGAAGTTTGTAAAGTAATATTTGGCTTTGTAATAGGAGGGGTAAGATTTTTGGCCCCGCCCAAAATTTCTATTTTCTGAACCGATGGTCCGGTATGAACCAAATTTGGATTGTGGTAGTATTGGGTCATAAGTACTTGCCCCATGCAAAAAAAAAAAATTCCCGCATCCCCATGGGAACCCTGGGAGCTAAAAATAGAAATATTTTCAAACGCCCATATTTCCCAAACCCCACGGAACAGAGAGCTTTTATTTGGTATGAAGTATCCTTATGACCAGTAGAACTGAATGGTAAAAAAAAATTGCCATCGGTTATGTTAGGGTGTTCTGTAATGGGCATCGAAAAAATGCTGAGTCAGCATATTTGCAAAAATTTAAAAAAATCTTTTCTCCAGAACCAATCATCAGAATCTTTTGATGTTTGGTATACAGCATTCATAGGGGGGTCAGATAAAAGTTTGTTGAAATAAAGCTCATTGGTTCATATTTGGGCTCTCTACAGGAGCCCGAAGTTTTAACATAGGGTAATATGGGGAATATTCTTTAAAAATCTTCTTCTTCAGAACCACCAGTCAGAATCTTTTAATATTTGGTATACATCATTGTTATGAGGGTCAGATTCTAGATTGTTCAAACCAAGTCCCTAGGTTCATATTTGGGCTTCCTACGGAAGCCCAAATTTTATCTTTGTTCAATATGGAGGGTAATTTAAAAAAATCTTCTTCTTCAGATCCATCAGTCAGAATGCTTTGATATTTGGTATGCAACATCTCTATGGGGGACAGATTCAAGTTTGTTCAAATCAAATCCCTAGGTACATATTTGGGCTCACTATGGTAGCCCAAATTTTTACTTAGTGCAATATGAGAAAATTTCTTTAAAAATCTTCTTCTTCAGATCCACCAGTCGGAATGCTTTTATATTTGGTATACAACATCTCTAGGGGGGTCAGATTCCAGGTTGTTCAATTCGAGTGCCTAGGTTAATATTTGGGTTCCATATGGGAACATGAAATTTAACTTAGTACAATATGAGGGAATTTCTTCAAAAATCTTCTTCTTCAGATTCACTTGTCAGAATGCTTTCACATTTGGTATACAACATCTCTAGGGGGGGGTCAGATTCAAGTTTGTTCAAATCGGATCCATAGGTCAATATTTGGGCTCGCTATGGTAGCCCAAATTTGAACTTAGTGCAATTCGAAGAAATTTCTTTACAATTTCTCTTCTTCAGATCCAACAGTCAGAATGCTTTCATATTCAGTACACAACATCTCTAGGGAAGTCAGATTTAACTGTGTTCAAATCAAGAGTCTGGGTTAATATTTGGGCTCTCTATGGGAGCCGGAATTGGCCATTTTGCTGAAGAATTAAAAATTTTGTATTCAGTTCCCTCTAGAGGTACTAAGATTAATCCACATAGGTTGTATCAAGGGGCTTCATAGGGGAGCTCTACATTTTACTTTTGATCAACTGAAAAAAAGGCATGATGCCCAGATTATTTTTGTCACTCCTGAGGGACTCAAGGATTGACAGTGTAGCCTATGGAGATGGCTTGCGTAATGTAGACTCATTCTTGGACTCTGTTTAAATTGTGTTCTGTACAAGATGAGCGCTTCAGGCCCCGTGGGGCCTCTTGTTAATATTGTGCTGAAAAGAATGGGGCTTTCGATTGGGTCTGCTAACATTTTAAGGTCGCAGAATCCACAGGGTCAAATTGAAGGTCAAAAAGTTATTATATTTCAACCCCTCTGGTAAGTGGAGTAGTTCTTTTTTACTGTGGTAAATAAGTTCTGCTTTACTGGTAACATAGGACCCAGAACCAATGCCTAAGGTCAGTGAGGTGGAAGTCCTGTAAAGTGGGCAGCTTAGGAATAAATGATTGGCTAAATTTGACTCTATACATATCTTACAGTAATGATATAGCCAAAGATGCTAAAAGTGATTTTAAATACAGTACATAAATAAATATTTCATCTTAGTCCTATCTGCAGATAATGACAGATTTTAAATCCCCTCAACATATCCTTTCCAATGACACTAAGATCATGAAGGATGGCCCTTTAGTTCCAAGGATATGAGAATTTTAAAATTACTGGTCATGCCATTTTTCATAGGAACGGCTGGTCTGATTTCATTAGAATTTGGTATTTTTACAATATGCAACAGGCCAAACACACATGGCAACTTTCATCCAAATTGGAAGAGGTGAGGTTGACACCAGTGGCTGATTTGACATAGATATACTGGACACACTTGTTTGTAAGAACTATGGTAGTGGAGGTTGCAAGCATTAAATCATTATATCTGTGTATGACAGTGATCCCATGGTTAATGCCTCAAACCTCTAATTGCAAGATTGTAAGTTTATATCCAATCTCTATCCCTCACATTGCCTTCTTGGGAAAGACACTTTTTCTCATTCCCTTCAGATAGGAGCAAGGTGGAACGCTGTGATGAGCTGAATTCAAACCGCACTTTTGCTTGTTTGTTCTGTTGAAAAATGTAGCAAATATTTAATTGATAGAGTGCTAAATGATTTTAGGAAGGTGATTTGTAACATGAGTAATATTTTATCAAGGATACCACCATGCTTACAGCATAGAGAGACCTGTTTTAGCAAGATTTTATTCATGAACAATTGTCTCCAGTAAATTGTAACAAAACACTTTTGTATGAACATTTTGTGTTTCTGCTGCTGAGCAAATTAGCGTATGAGTATAGTGTAAAGCCTTTACGGTGGCTTCCAGCACTTTTCAGTATAGCTATAATAGTGGCTTCTTGTACTCAACCAGTTACTCCTGTTCAGTGTGCATTGAACTGGTATGAACTGGTCTTGTGTGCAAGAAAGCTGACAGTTACTTACTGTTGTTCTCTGGTTCTCTCTGGAATCAACAGTTTCTTTGTCCTGTAGTCATGTCTAAACACGAACCAAATACCACCACTCAATCACAATAACAAGAGCTAAGCTCCATACACATTCTCTACAAACCTTGGCATCCCATTGTCTTCCATACACACAAAATATGAATCATGACTTTGTCAATTGGCCAGACTGAACCTTTTTCTGCTGTTTCCTTTTTAACAAGTAATGGCTCATCATGGGCTTAGTGATAGATTCTGTAAACAAGGGCAGATCCAGAGGGGGGACTAGGGGGACTAGGGGGACTAGTCCTCCCCCCTCCCCGAGCCCACTAAAAAAAGTCATGCTCTTATTCCACACAATCTTGTCCAATAATGCCCCTCCTTAACTAATGACATCACGTTGCCAAATAAGGGATATGATCCTCTTTTAGAATTCGCAGTCTATCGGTTATTTATAGAACTGACGACAATCACGTCTGCAAGTATCCACTGTCTGCAAAATCGATAGTCGAAAGCGGGATGCAATGAAGCAAAGTATAAAAGGATATTTTATTGCCACAAGGCCGGAGAAATAGTATGTGCCTGGTATCATTATTTTTACATCGCATACCCCAAACTTGAAGTTATTGTTAATGGGGAGCCAATATTTCCAGTCATGTATGTTTCCCAGTTCTAATTTTATTGAGGGCTTCTGGCATTCGCCAGGTCAACTCAACTGGCCATTCACCTGAATCTGTGAATGGCCAGTTGAGTTGACTGGTCGAGTTCTCATTGTGGCACACCGCAGTGCCTACAACAATCTTTAAACTTATTATACCCCCACTTTCTGAAAAAAGTGGGATATACTGAATTGCATCTGTCCGTCGATGGTTCGGTCATTCGGTGGGTCGGTGCATTTGTCAGATGTCCATCGTGATCCAGGCCATAACTGCTGTAATAGCAGATAGCAGAGGCAAATTGATGAAATCTTGTATAGGTGTGTGGTGTGACATGGCCTTTCTAACAAATATCGAATTGCGTTTGCCATCAGACATATTAAGTTGGAGGCCAGAATGCATTTAGAAGCCACCTCAGAGCACTTGAAAATCAAAAATTTTGCCCCCCACACAAACGCATGTCCCTTCGGCATGTGCACCAGTTGCCTTTGGCGACTGATGTTAGGACTCTGTCAGATCACATCAGTCCCCACGTATTTTAATTCCACGATCCGCCCATGGTAAGAATGATCTGCTGTATTTCCAAGAGTGCAGATTCAATCTCTCCACTAAAACATGCAACATATTACCCAATGCTCAGGATAACAAAATTTATTATTTTAATTATGGTTTTTTTTTTCAAAAAATTTCAACAAAACCACATCAGGTGACCCCCTCATTGGAATGAGTATGATATGGTTTTGTTGTGCCCCCCCCCCCCCCCCCCCGACTTAAGTCAGGTGGCATATAGTGATTGAAGTGTGCATGTGTGCGTCCGTGTGTGTGTGCATCCGTGTGTGTGTGTGTGTGTCCGAGCCAATAACTCAAAAACTGTTAGGGCCACAGTCATCAAACGTCACACAATTATAAAGAACCATGGGAGGATGTGTCACACACCATAGCTGGATTCGTACCTTCAAGGTCAAGGTCACATTTCAAGGTCACACTAAAAATCGGTCAATATTCGTGTCTCAGCCATAACTCAGAAACGAATCATAGTTCAGTTGTTAAACTTTTTACAAATGTTAAGGACAGTCAGAAGGTGTGTCACATATAATAGTTTCCGCCGCATCTGCAAGGTGAAGGTCACAATTGACCTTCATATGTTCAGGGTCACAAATCGTGTCTCAAGCATAACTCCAAAACTATTTGGGCTACAATCATCTAACTTCACTCAATTATAACAGGTGGATGTGCCACACACCACAGCCAGGTCCGTAAGGTCAAGGTCACATTTCAAGGTCACACTGAAAATCATCAATATTCGAGTCTCAGCCATAACTCAGAAACAAACCAAAGTAAAAATATTAAACTTTTTACAAATTGTTTTGTTTGATAGAGGTCAAGGTCACAGATCAAGGTCATTGCCACGTAGGGGGGGCATAGTCACTTCCAAGTGAATCTCTTTTTTTTCAACTGCCTGATATTCAAATTGCCTGGGTAGATGCTGCAGATTCATTATATAAAGGATTAATATGTACATTGTTGGAATGCACCTTCAGACCTCTAGGGTCAAGTGCGGGAAGTCAAGAGTATGAACTAAACAAGCACAAAATCTCCAAAAATCAATCTTTGATTCCAAGGTACCTTAAACAATTTGTTGGCTGTTGATTCAGTCATGTATACCCCAAAAGATTTTTGACAATTGTAGCAAAAAATACACCATCAACATCCAGAATTCATTGAAGATAGCGAAGCCACACTTTTGTGCTCAGGTTCTGATACTTTTCAGTGTTCTCAAAGACAACCTGGATATTGAAAAACTACACTGGATCTGTACCTTTTCATTTTGTACAGAAGATCAATTCTTAGTTGTTTTTATTTAGTTTATTGGAGCACAGTGGCTCAGTGGTAGACTGTTAGACTTCTATACTAGAGGTCCTGAGTTCGATCCCCATCCGGGATGGACCTGCATTGTGTCCTTTTAGGCAAGGCACTTTATCCCGGTTGCCTACATGGGGGCACAATGATGCCATGTACTAAGGCCTACTGCATGTCGATGGTGCACATGTCTTCAGCTACTGTAACCCTGCTTGAGCAGAGCTTGAACAGAGTTAGAATGTTGAGGAGCTGGCAGTTGCTTGTCGATGCTCGGTGGTTCTCTCCGGGTACTCAGCTTCCTCCACCCGTAAAACTGTCACGGTCACGATTAGCCATTGTGCATAATAAATAAATAACAATTTAGTTTATTGTCAATATTCTTCAAACATTTTTCAATACTCTTTTACATACCAGGAGTAACTGCATTGTGTCCTTGGGCAAGGCACTTAATCCCGATTGGGCACAGTGGCACTGTGTACTATAGAGTACTTCACCTTCATGGTGCACTTGCCTTCAATGAATGCTAACCCTGCTTGTGCGGAGTTAGTACATAGGGAGGTTGACAGTTGCTCGCTGCTGCTCAGTGTTTCTTTCTGGGTTCTCTAGCTTCCTCCACCATAAAATTGTCCAACTAGAGGTCACCCTGGCTGTCAAAAGTGTGGTTAAACCCCAATAAATAAGTAAATAAATAAATAAATACCCTTTTACATTATAGGTGTGAATGTTTCTACTCCAGAAGCAGGTGTGGACTATGTAGGTGTTGGTGATAAATGCCCAGCTGGATCAGATTGTTCTGAGAACTCAACATATCCTGTACCTTGTAAACCTGGTACATACTCTCCAACAGATGGAATGTCGGCATGCCTCCCATGTATAGAAGGTAAGCAGTGATTTTAATTTTGGGCATTAATTTTTTTAATAACATATCACCTAATATTGCATTTCTCAAGATGTAGCTAATATGTTGGGTCCTACTGAATCGTAGGGTTAAAAACTGCCCTTCTGTGGACATAGAAACAAAGTCACCAAATCTCAGTTAAGGCCTAAAAAAGTTAAAAATCTGTTTCTCAGCTCCTCCCACATGGTCCTTTTGGATGCTCTTTTTATAACCAATGCAAGCTTAAAAAATAAAAATTAAATGGTTTATGTCTGATGTTTTACACATGTTAATAAAATTGATAAATTTGTTCCTTGAGTGCAACAAGGTTTTGCAATGCTTTAGCATTGCAAAGCCTTTTTGCACTCATTGAAGAAATACACCACAACCCATGCTATTCTGTAGATTATGAGGCCAAAAACATGAAACATACCAAGAACATTAACTTTTGATGGCAAAGAAAGAATGGCAGAAATAAAAAATAAAATAAAAAACCGCCAGCCCACATGCAATTTTACAAAAAAAGGTCTGAGAAACAGAAGATCTACTTTGTGTGGCCTAATTTAAGACTAATTATTATGACACTTGATACAATGGTGCATATTGACAAGAGGAAGAGGTTGTATTATAACTTTCAAGAATATTCCTCACCATTCAGCACCATTGCAGAAATACATATTTTTAACTCATGGGCCACAAGGTTTATCTCCATGGTTCATGATCTGGACATCGTCCTCAGAAATTATAAATATTTATTGTAGAAAAAGATATCCCATGATTTAGTTGTGTGATCCACCTCCCTGTACTGTAAAAGTAAAAGCAAAACAGCTGATCCATCAACAATATAAAATTTGAATTTAAAAAAACAACACACATCCACCTCCCCCCCCCCCCCCCCCCAAAAAAAGAAGAAAATCAAACAAACAAATAAAAATTCAATTTCTAAAAACATCAAAGAACTGTTTCAGCCAATGAACCTCATTGTTCTTATATCTTATGAGTTTTCTTTTGTTAATTCCCTGTGTTTTTATAGTTGATAGATATTTTATATCTATGATCATACAAAACAGACTTTTTATCCAAATAAAGTTTTTCAATTAATTGTAAGGAAACTTTGTTTCTGAAAGTTTGCTCACCACAGAGAGATCCCATGCAAGTCCAGTCGTAACTGTACCCCATTTGCAAGGCTGTGCGATAGCCACTGGTTACAGACCAATGAAACCAAGTCAACAGCACCAACCAGAAGAAATCATAGTCTCTTTATCTCCCTCTCAGTTACAGGAATTACCCACCTACTTTCGGCACAACTGTATTGTTTTGCACATGAGTCCTAAGACTCTGCACGGCTCCAATCAAACATTTAATCTGCTCACAAAGCCTTCAACCCGCGACGCATCTAGATCAGCCAGCAATTGCACAACACAAATTTTCCACCACCACCCCAACACCACTGGAAGACTGCCGGAATCATGGGAGCTCTGGGCCTAACATTTTCACTTTTCTCCCCATTGAGTCTCGACATAGCCAGCTCAGGCCGGCACAGACGTTTTTGTGGGCATGTGCAGTTATACCACACCTCATGGGCATGGTATGGCCAGTGCATTCCCACGCTTGCCTCTTGGCAGCCAGGGACTTGGACAGATCATAGAGAGGAGGGGTTTTGGACGGCTCTCATTGTTGGGCATGTCGGATCTATAGTCCGATATTCTCAGCAATGATGGCCTGCCCAAGTGTCTACTAGGGGAGCCCCCATGGTTTTGCCCAATCAACCGTCTGTGTATATAACCCACAATCAACCTGCAGTCAGTCTGTGCAGCGGCACCATAGGACCATTTGGTTATCTACGCACTTGTACTCATTGCGCATTAATAAATTCCATCTTTATTGGCATATTATGGTTTTGTTCTCTTTGGGGTGAGTAAAAATCAAATTCCTGTCTTCAACCAAGCAGTCTTTGATTCCAATCTCATTTGAAAACTCACATACCTCAACCAAATCAGCATTTTTCAATTTAAATGCATTTCACAGTGTTGTAAATACATTTGGATTTTGTACGTTGATTTTGTTGTAAACCTTTCCATTGAAACAGTATAAAATACATGAAAATGATGAATCTGTTCTATACACTGACAAGCAATATCAAGCATTGTTTGTAATCCCCCAGCCCCGCCCCCGCACCCCCTTCTCGCCTTACTTCGATTGAGGAATTCCTGCTTTCTCAGAGTTCTGGAATAAATCTGTTGGGAGTTGTATAAAGCATAGATAAATGATAATGGTGGTCATTTATTATTCTACTCTCATCCTTACTTAATATTTGGATTTCATTTCTTTTAAAAAAAAATCATTTCATTATGGTTGGGAGGCAGCCATGGTCCTAGTTGTTGAAAAATATAGATGTCAGAATGTTATTGATAAATGGAAATAAAAGGATGTATTTCATAAACTAGAACAGTGCTATCCCTTTAACTAAAGAATCTGCTGCATCCACCTGCATAATATACAAATTAAGCAGTTGAACAAAATTATTTTTAAAAAAATATCAAGAACATCATATGTGACCTTTCCTCATTTGAACGAGGTCATCAAGCTCATTCCAATGTGGGGTCACATGATTTGTTGAAATTTTTTGAAAATTTAAAAAAAATATGTAAAATAATAAAATTTTATATTGTCTGTATTGGGTAAAGGGTTAACTGAAATTTATTTTTATTTTTTAATTTAAAAGTTGCATTTTTTTTATCAAGGACAGCTTCAGTCATTTATGATACTGCGGTTTGAAGAAAATTTAGAACAATAAAATAAATAGTCCCTATAACATTCCAGACTTGGTATGAGAAGGATACATAATAAGTTTTGAACACCCTTTGTTTTTGGAGGTCAAAGGTCTGGGTCAAAAGGTTACAAATACTGGCTATCCACTTAGAGTCATGAGTATGCATCCCTGTTTATTTATTTATTTATTGGTGTTTAAGGTCACATATTTCTGCACAATGGCTAACCATGACCGTGACAGTTTTACGGGTGGAGGAAGCCGGAGTACCTGGAGAGAACCACCGAGCAACTGTCAGCTTCCCAACATACCAACTCAACACAAGCAGGGTTAGCATTGGTTGAAGACAGGTGCACCATCGACGTGCAGTACGCCTTAGTACACAGCGTCACCGTGCCCCCACGTGGGCAATGGGGGTGAAGTGTCTTACCCAAGGACACAACGCGGTTGCCACAGGTGGGATTCGAACCGAGGACCCTCTCGGCTTGCATCCTGCACCTCTACCAACTGAGATGCCCCATGCATCCCTGTAAACTGGTTGAGTGCTGAATGATTTTTCAAGGGTGATGCGTAACACAAGTATTTTTTTTTCCCGAGAAACCATACTCCCAGTAAGGGGAGCCTTCTTTTAGTAAGATTTTATTAAAAAAAATAAGAGTTTTGTTAATATTTATTGGAGAGTGTTTATTGGCACTCCCCAATAAATTTTAACAAAACAATTTTATAAAAACATTTTTTTTTCACCTAAGAATAAGTTAATTAATGCATGCATTGCAAGCCACTAAAACAGCTATCGACACTTTTCAGCAGAGCCATGATAGTTGCTTCTAGCTCTCAACCAGTTTGAATACAAGTATGCTTCTTTTTATTTACAGGATATTACTGTGTAAATGAGACAATTACTCCAGTGATCTGTCCTGCTGGTTATTACTGTCCTTTGGGAACCGAGTTTGAGACTCAATTTGCTTGTCCACCTGGAACATACAATAATGATACAGGTATGTAAAATTAACATTTCTGATACTTTAAATATTTACTTGGTACAGTGGAGCCCACTTAATTAGATATCTCTTAACTGTATAACCCTGTTAATTGAATATAATGTCCCAACACAAAACCATTTACCATACCTCCAGTACAAATTTGACCTGTTAATTGAATA
Organism: Pictodentalium vernedei; assembly: GCA_031216915.1. NCBI lineage: Eukaryota > Metazoa > Mollusca > Scaphopoda > Dentaliida > Dentaliidae > Pictodentalium > Pictodentalium vernedei. The sequence goes on from CM062293.1 coordinate 381,077,820, forward strand.
TTGGTTATAGAGTAAACTCCTGTTAATTGAATAAAAGATCCTGTAACCTGTTGAGAAATTACCTGGACTCTCCCCAGGTTTCCTTTGTTTATAGACCTATTTGGCCTCGGTACATCCAGTGCAGACATTTATTCTATTATATCTTGTTTGACAGAGCTCATGAAGCTCTGTCAAACAAGCTATAATAGAACAAATGCTAAGTTTATCTCTATAATACAAGAAAGTGACACAATCCCTGTAAATTGAATACTCCTGTTAATTGAATAATTTTCATTGGCAAAGTGGCTATTCAATTAACAGGATCCCACTGTACTTCTCCAGTTTTATATATTTTTGTCATGACATCATCTTTTTTTCTAACCTAATAGTGTTGTAAAGCCCCTGTAGAAAAAAATGTTGATGAAAGACAAATGTGAACTATTCTTATGATCAGTTAACTTATAGAGTGGTGGCCACGTTGCACTGGTCTCTCATGTCAGAGGTCAAAGGATTGTTCCATAGTCGGGAAAGTTCTTGAAGGGTTTGGACACTCTGACAGCATCAATTGTGTGGTGGGGATGTAAAATAGTTGTCCCCTGTACATAGAGAGACACACTCCATGCAGGTTAACAATCATTTTTTGGTATTCAAGAAGAGTATGGTCACGAAGTTGCCGCTAGAGAGATCATACCACTTACCCATGTTATTGGGTCAGGGAGAGACATTTACATAAGTTGTGTAAATTGCTTACCAACTCTTATAAAAATAACAAGCTTTTAAAAATGGACTGGTAAAGCGCTAGTTTCATTTATCAAAACCATATCATATAAACCCTCATTGAAATGAGATCTGGAAAAAATGATTAGTTAGCAAGAATCCTCTGTACATAAAAGAGTATCTTATTATTTTACTGATATACTCAAAATTAGGGACTGTCACTCTGGGTGACACAGAATCTCATTTGTGATTCTGTAAATTGAACACGACTACCAAACAGCAAACTGTTTGCAAATACAAGTTCAATCAAAGTACAAAATTTTCTTCTCAGTTGCAATGGAATATTGCAGAAATCCCTGAAAGAGGTTGGATCTCATCAGGAATTGATAAAGGTAGCCACAAAAATTAATACTCACCCCACCTCTAGAATATTGATAAATACCCCAAATGCAGCTTTACCCTTAAAAACATAATTCTGACTTTGATAACTTTCATTGCCTTGAAGCAGGTGCCCCAACAAGCAGTCCTGAGTTAGTCTTTCAGACAAAAAGTTGAAACACACTGGCAGTTATTTTTTCTTAGGTTTTGCCTGCCCAGCAAAGACTTGTCAATGACCAGAATCCACTGTCATGCCACTATGACTGAATTCCTGAAAAATTGTCCCTACCTTTAAGTGTTAATTGAATATTCTTTTGAATTGCATGTTTTGTACTGGTAAAGTTTGTATTCAAAGAACAGTTTAAGAAAGTATACTTTTAAGACAATAATGATGAGATTATAAATTCTGAGGAAAGTTTTGTACATCAACTTATTTCAGTTGATACTGTATACTTGTAATTCCTGTATTTTTCAGGTGCCTCATCTTTGTCTGATTGTGCCGACTGTCCTCCTGCTTATTACTGTGAAGGTGTTGCAAATATTGTTCCATCAGGACTTTGTGATGAGGGATTCTTTTGTGGAGGGAAATCAGCTCAGAAAAGACCATATGATTCTGGCAACACAACTAACATCAATGGAACTATCAGGTTCATAGTTATTATTTATTTGATATGATTTTCTTTCCCAGAATTGCCCATTATCAAATTGGGCTGATATGGCTTCAAACTTGGCTGCTATGATGCCAATCTTGGCTGATATGAACCAAGCTAGAGTTGTCACCCTTGATGTATTGTTCGAACACAATCTTGAAAATTGGCATCACCAGGCATGGTGGTGTGGTTTGAAGATTTTTGTATGTAATGACTAGGTGAATGAAGAGAAGAAAGAAGAAAGTTGTACAGAAAATTATGACAAACATAAATTTAGTGTTGTAACTGGAGATCCATTGATGTTGGAGAAGAGGAAGTTTAGCTAACCCAGGTGTCGCAGTTTCCTTAGAAAGCCAGGATGTTCGGGTAGCTGAACTAGGAGTAGGAAAAGAGGAAACTTTAGACTTTATGAAAAGAATGAGAATCAATAACACTGTCGAAAAACTCTAACAGATCTGAGAATTTTTGTAACTATTTGTTTGGGTTTAATAAATAAAGAAGTTGTTGCTTACTTTCATATCAACCAAGATATCAGCCCTCAGTAACTTCACATAAGCCTTCGACCTTTGGCCTCATACTGATATGAAGTTATCTTGGACTGATACAATCACTCAACAAATTTTATCTTTTTTTCAATTTTTTCTAAAAAAAACATCACTCACAACCCCTTATTGGAATGAGCTCATTCCATTAAAGGGTTTTGGATGTAAAAATTACTCTTTTTTTTTTTTTTTTTTTAGATAATCAAGAATTTTTTTGGCGAATTCTACTTGTTAGATAAAAGGTTAACCTCTTCACACTGAATACCAAAATTTCAAATTGCAAATTTTCCCCACAATGCAACTAGGAATTTAACCAATTAAATCCTGTTTGACATGAGCTGATTAAGCTTTGCCAAAAAGCGATGAATTGATTAAATTCCTAGTTGCATTATTTCAGTATTTTGGTATTGGAGAGTGCAGGGGGAGCGCGGTGACTCAGTAGGTAGAGGTGCAGGCTGCAAGCCGAGAGGTCCTCGGTTCGAATCCCACCTGCGGCAACCACGTTGTGTCCTTGGGCAAGACACTTCATCTCCATTGCCCACGTGGGGGCATGGTGGCGTTGTGTACTAAGGCGTACTGTACGTCGATGGTGCACTTGTCTTCAGCCAATGCTAACCCTGCTTGTGTGGAGTTAGTATGTTGGGGAGCTGACAGTTGCTCATCATTGCTCGGTGATTCTCACCGGGTAGTCCGGCTTCCTCCACCCGTAAAACTGTTACGGTCATGATTAGCCATTGTGCATAAATATGTGACCTTAAACACCAATAAATAAATAATTGGAGAGTGCAGAGGGTTAATGAAAGAAATTTATGATCAGAATGGCATTATTCTTAGTATTTTGTCTAAGCCTCTTTTCTAACACGGCTGCATTGACCCACATAATTTACAAATTAAACAGTTGAAAATAAATTATTTTTAAAAAAATTTCAACAAAACCATATCATGTGACCCCTCATTGGAACAAGCTTAACAAGCTTGTTCTAATGAGGGGTGACATGATATAGTTTTGTTGAAATTTTTTTGAAAATGTTAAAAAATAATATTTAAAATAAAAAATATTTATATTGTCTGTGTCAGGTAAAGGTTTAAAAAAATAGAGAAAAGGGTTACTGGAAACCAGTAAGCCAACTTTTTCATGGTTACCTGAATTGCAGTATGTACAAACTTACAGCACCAGGTTAGCTACTATGGATTGTATAACCCATATGGGAACCACCAGAAAATGAAGCAGTGCTTGTTTACTGTGGTAAACAAGCTCTGTGTTACTGGTAAAGTAGCCACCAGTGCAGAAGAGGAAAACTCTAAAATGGGCAACATAGCATAGATATAAATGATTGATTAAACCAAGTTTATCCCCATGTTGCTGTCATGATAAGCCATTGTGCAGAAATATGTGACCTTAAAACACAAATAAATAAGTAAATAAATAAATGATGGCTGTTTAAAGATTCTGACAGACAAGGATGACAAGGTTCCATGTTTCATTTTCATGTTGTTGAAGTCTGGGATGTTGTTGGCAATAAAACTGATGTATTAACCCTTTACTTAACAAATCTGTCACATCCACCTGCATAATATACAAATTGAGAAGTTGAAAAAAAGTTATTAAAAAAAAAAAACATATCGTGTGACCCCCTCATTGGAATAGTCATTCCAGTGAGGGGTCATATATTATGGTTTTGTTGAAATATTTTTTAAAAAAATTGAAAAACTAAAGTCTAAAATAAAAAATTTTGATATTGAGTGTGTTGGGTAAAGGGTTAACTCTTTGACTGTAGAGCTAATAATTTATTCTCCTCGAATTTTTGGAATAATGATAATTTATTACATGCCTTTTCTATGAAATCCCCATCAACAGCAACATGAAACCATGGGGAAAATAAAAATCTGTTCTGCACGTATGTACCGAACGGAAATCATTGACGGACTATTTTTAGCCCGACTGTTTACAGTCAGGGGTATAATCATGACTTTCGTCTGTCTGTCCGTCTGTCTGTTAACATTTAGAGTTTTTGTTAAAGTTTGTGGTGAAGGTTAAAATTTTTTTCTTTTAAACTAATCTTAATTACTATTGATTGTATCATTCTCATTATGATTCATGTTATTTTTGGAAATATTTAACCCTTTTTTGTAGGGCAAGTTTAAAGTTTTTGGTTAAAGGTTTTTTGTTTACAGAGTTACATCTTTAATTCTTCAAACAGTTTAGTGCACTGTCACTGTTTCTCATTTGGGACAATGTCTCCTGTCTACTGAACCTTTCTGCAATGGTTTTCATTAATATTGACATGATTTTAACCCCTTTTAAACATGTTTTCAGACTTAGTTTTTTTGTATTGGAAATTAGGCTTTGCCACATACTTTCTTACTTTAATTTTTGCATAGTCAATACAACTTAATGATTGCATTTACATCAATGATTTCTTTTATCGGTTTTAGGAAATATTTAACCTTTTTTGGCTGTCAGTTTTACTTAGTATTCCCAGCTTAAAGTTTGGGATTAATGTTTTGCTTTTCAAGGTTGTACCTTTGTTTCTTCAAACACTGTGCTATTGTTTTTCATTTGGGCAAGATCTACTGAACTTATATAAAGTGGTTTCAAATAATATTGGCATTAATTTAACCCTTTTCAAAATTACTTTCAAACTTAGTTTCTCTAAATTTCAAATTAGGCTTATACCACATACTGTGTAACTTCCCCCCCCCCCCCCCACACACACAAGGGAGGGATATAACATAGTGCTCCATCCGTCTGTCTGTCCATCAGTTTGTCTGTCCGTCCATCTGTCCAAACTTTCTTTATGGCATAACTCGAACAAAAGTTCACAGATTTCAATTCTTTTCAGTGTGTGTCTCTACAGCAGCAGTGTCTATGTCAAGTTCGATGACCATCATTATCCAATGTTGAATTTGCTGCCCTGCTTCTCCTCCTCCCCTCCCCCCCCCCCCCCCCCACAAATTAGGCTTTTTTTTTTCTTTGCTCCAAAATGCATTTTGAAGTATTTAGAGTGACTACATGCAGAAAGTTTTTTTTAACTTTAATTCCATACCCCTACCCCCTACCCCTTTTAAACATGTTTTCAGACTTAGTTTTTTTGTATTGGAAATTAGGCTTTGCCACATACTTTCTTACTTTAATTTTTGCATAGTCAATACAACTTAATGATTGCATTTACATCAATGATTTCTTTTATCGGTTTTAGGAAATATTTAACCTTTTTTGGCTGTCAGTTTTACTTAGTATTCCCAGCTTAAAGTTTGGGATTAATGTTTTGCTTTTCAAGGTTGTACCTTTGTTTCTTCAAACACTGTGCTATTGTTTTTCATTTGGGCAAGATCTACTGAACTTATATAAAGTGGTTTCAAATAATATTGGCATTAATTTAACCCTTTTCAAAACTACTTTCGAACTTAGTTTCTCTAAATTTCAAATTAGGCTTATACCACATACTTTGTAACTTCCCCCCCCCCCCACACACAAGGGAGGGATATAACATAGTGCTCCATCCGTCTGTCTGTCCATCAGTTTGTCTGTCCGTCCATCTGTCCAAACTTTCTTTATGGCATAACTCGAACAATAGTTCACAGATTTCAATTCTTTTCAGTGTATGTCTCTACAGCAGCAGTGTCTATGTCAAGTTCGATGACCATCATTATCCAATGTTGAATTTGCTGCCCTGCTTCTCCTCCTCCCCTTCCCCCCCCCCCACAAATTAGGCATTTTTTTTTCTTTGCTCCAAAATGCATTTTGAAGTATTTAGAGTGACTACATGCAGAAAGTTTTTTTCAACTTTAATTCCATACCCCTACCCCCTACCCCCCCCCCCCCCCCCCCCCCCCCCCCCAGTGCCAATTAGGCACTTTTTTTTCTTGGGTCCAAAATGCATTTTGACTACATGCAGAAAAAAAAAATTGACTCCTGTAACCCCCCCCCCCTCTCTCTCTCTCTCTCTCTCTCTCTCTCTCTCTCTCTCTATCTCCTACCCCACTCCTCCTCCTCCAGGGCTATTTAAGCAGCATTTTGTCTTGGGTCCCCCCCCCCTCCCCCCAGGGTGCCAATTAGGAATTTTTAGCCAGATTGTTTACAGTCAGGGCTATTCATGACTTTCATCCATCCGTCTGTCCGTCCATCCATGTGTTAACATTTAGAGTTTTGGTTAAAGTTTGGGGTTAAAGTTTTTTTTAGTCAACATTACAGTTTTTTTCCTTTTTAATTAATATTAATTACTATTGATTGCGTTATTCTCTTCATGTTATTTTGGGATATATTTAACCCTTTTTTGCAGGGGGCGCAGTGGCTCAGTTGGTAGAGGTGCAGGCTGCAAGCCGAGAGGTCCTCGGTTCGAATCCCACCTGCGGCAACCGCGTTGTGTCCTTGGGCAAGACACTTCACCCCCATTGTCCACGTGGGGGCACGGTGACGTTGTGTACTAAGGCGTACTGCACATCAATGGTGCACCTGTCTTCAACCAATGCTAACCCTGCTTGTGTGGAGTTGGTATGTTGGGGAGCTGACAGTTGCTCACCGTTGCTCGGTGGTTCTCTCCGGGTACTCCGGCTTCCTCCACCCGTAAAACTGTCACGGTCATGGTTAGCCATTGTGCAGAAGTATGTGACCTTAAACACCAATAAATAAATAACCCTTTTTTGCAGTCAATTTAACCTCCAGGTTAAAGGTTTTGGTTAAAGTTTTTTATTTACAGAGTTACATCTTTAATTCTTCAAACAGTTTAGTAGAATGTCACTGTTCTCATTTGGGACAATGTCTTTCCTGCCTACTGATGCGTTCTACAGTGATTTTAATTAATATTGTCAGGATTTTGACTCCCTTTAAACATGTTTTCAGACATAGTTTCTTTGTATTGGAAATTAAGCTTTTACCACATACTTTGTTACTTTAATTTTTGCATGGTCAGTACAACTTAATGATTGCATTTACATCAGTGATTTCTTTTATCGGTTTTAGGAAATATTTAACCCTTTTTTGTAGTCAATTTTACTTAGTATTCCTAGCTTAAAGTTTCGGATTAAAGTTTTGCTTTTCAAGGTTGTACCTTTTATTCTTCAAACACTGTGTTACAATGTTTTTCATTTGGGACAAGATCTACTGAACCTGTATACAGAGGTTTCAATTAATATTTGCATTAATTTAACCCTTCTCAAAACGGTTTTCAAATTTTGTTTCTTTAAATTTGAAATTGGGCTTCTAACACATACTTTGTCCCTTTTTGTTCTTACATGATCAATACAATTTTTGATAATTGCATTTACAGACCTGATTTCTTATACTTGTATTCAGCCTTTTAGCTCACCTGACTGCAAGTCAGTGTGAGGTATTGCCATCACTTGGCGTCCGCCGTCCATCGGTCGTCATCCGTCGTCCGTTAACTTTTGCAAACCTGGCTTCTTCTTCACAGCCATTCAGCCAAATTCAAACATATATTGCACAAACCATCCCTGGGGTATACCCTTTCTATTTTGTTAAAATGAAGTGGCTGTCTTCTTCGGGCTCTGGGCAATTATGCCAAAGCCTAAAAATCTTTAAAAATCTTCTTCTCATGAGCCACCAAAGAGATTGTCTTGGTGTATGGTATGTAACACTCTTTTGTGTTGAAGATTGAAGTTTGTTCAAGAGAAGTTGGTAGATCAATATTTGGGCTCTCTGTGGGCACATACCCATTTTGGGCTCCACCTAAAATTTCAATTTCAAGAACAGATGGGCTGATTTGAACCAAATTTGGCATGTAGCATAAGTGGGTCCAAAGTACTTGATTGATGCCGCAATTTTTTTTTTTTTTTCGTTGCCCAGTGGGTACCCCAGGGGCTAAAAATAGAAAAATATTCAAATGCCCATATTTTCCAAACTACACAGAACAGAGAACTGTCATTTGGTATGAAGCATCCTTTGGACCAGTAGAATGGATTTTAAAAAAAAATGGCCATCGGTTGTGTCAGGGTGTTCTTTAGGGGCATTTGAAAAAATACTGAGTCAGCATATTTGCAAAAATTGAAAAAAATTTTTTCTTCAGAACTGCTGATCAGAATCTTTTGATATTTGGTATACAGCATCCATAAGATGGTCAAATACAAGTGTGTTCAAATCGACCCCCTTGGTTTATATTTGGGCTCAACAGAGGAGCCCAAATAATTAACTTAGGGTGCCATGGGGAATAAGCTTTAAAAATCTTCTTCTTCAGATCAAACTTTCAGATTCTTTTGATACTTGGTATACAACATCTCTACAGGGGTCAGATTGAAGTTTGTTCAAATGGAGTCCCTGGGTTAATATTTGGGCTTCCTGTGGAAGCCCGAATATTAACTTGGTGCAATATGGGGAATAATCTTTAAAAATCTTCTTCTTCAGATCCACCAGTCAGATTCTTTTGATATTTGGTATGCAGCATCTTTAGGGGGTGGGGGGTTAGATTCAAGTTTGTTCAAATGGGATCCCTGGATGAATATTTGGGCTCTTTATTGGAGCCCAAATTTTAACTTAGTGCAATATGAGAAAATTTCGTAAAAAATCTTCTTTTTCAGACCAGCTATTGAGAATCCTTTCATATTTGGTATGTGACATCTCTAGAGGTGTAAGATTCGAATTTGTTCAAATCGAGTCCCTGGGTTAATATTTGGGCTTACAGTGGGAGCCTGAATATTAACTTTGTGCAATATGGGGAATAATCTTTAAAAATCTTCTTCTTCAGATCCACGAGTCACATTCTTTTGATATTTGGTATGCTGCATCTCTAGGGGAGTTAGATTCAAGTTCAAGTTTGGTTAGAGCCCAAATTTTAACTTACTGCAATATGAGAAAATTTCTTAAAAAATCTTTTTTCAGACTCACTGGTGAGAATCCTTTCATATTTAGTATGTGACATCTCTAGAGGTGTAAGGTTCAAATTTGTTCAAATCGAGTTCCTGGGTCAATAGTTGGGTTCCCCAAGGGAGGGAGCCCAAATATTTACTTAGTGTAATATGGAGAATTATCATTTAAAATCATCTACTTCAGATCCAGCAGTCAGATTCTTTTGATATTTGGTGTACAACATCTCTGGGAGGGTTAGATTGAAGGTTGTTCAAATCAGGTCCCTGGGTTAATATTTGGGCTTTTTATTGAAGCCCAAAGTTTAACTTGGAGCAATATGAGAAAATTTCTTGAAAATTCTTCTTCAGATCCACCAGTGAGAAGTCTTTCATATTTGGTATGTAACATCTCTAGGGGTGTCAAATTCAAGTTTATTCAAATCGATTTGCTTGTTTTTTCTTGTTTTTAACAAAAAAAGAGAAAAAAAACAAACATATTTTTTTTTGGGGGGGGGGGGGAGGAGCTTGAGAGAACCACAGTAGTTTAAAACAAAACAAAAAGTTTGTTCGGTTGTTGTTTTTTAATACTTCACAGAACAGAGCTTGCTAGGAAGCTTTCCTAGGACCAGCAGAAATGAATGGCCAAAAAAGTTGCCTTTGGTTGTGTCATAGCGAATCAAAAAAAATTGCTCTTGCTGCTGATCACTTACTGATACACTCTACACTCATCTGTTTTGACAATTTGAGCCAGGTGAGCATTTTATGCTCACTTGAGCCTCTGGTTTTCTCATTATCTTAGCCTCACAGTTTGAAATATGAAGAAGTGCCTTCTGCAGCATACTTCTATTGTTTTACAAAAGTAATACAGATTGGAAGGAAATGGGAGTGAGGGACTTTGATGCTGTCTCCAAAACTTTGGGGGAGATGGGTGAAATCAATCCACTCCTCCCCATGTTATCCAGAAGATAAATCCAGTTCTAATTATACAATTCTCTTCAAATTTGATATTACTTTTTTATACGCCCATTTGTAAAAATGGTCATATTATGTAAATTGTCTGTTCGTCCATTCGTCTGTCCGTCGTACCATCCATCCATCCATCCCTCCATCCGTCAACAATTGGTTTCCCACCGATAACTCCAGTTTAGGCAATTATTCCCAAAAATGCATTTTGAAGGATTGGGAGTTATTACATGCAAAAAAAAAAAAATTGACTCCTATGGCCTAACAATGTTTTATGTACTGCATCTTTAACCCTTTACCTAACACTAGTTGAAGCCAACAGTACAAATTATTTTTCTGCAACTTCAGATTTTTTCATTTTTTACTTCTAGCCTTTGCTTATTAATCCTTATTGGAACAAGCTCATCAAGCTTGTTCCATTAATAGGTCGTGAGGTATGTTTTGGGGTAGTGAAATGAAAAAATGTCTCAATTTTCTTTGTTGCAGTGATTTAACTTCTAATGATACCTGTACTCCAATGTGGGATTGTGTTTGTCCAGACTTCACAATGACAACAGGTGGAGTATGCCCTCCTGGTTACTACTGTCCACAAGGATCCATAAAACCATTGCCATGTACAGGAGGACAGTATTGTGCAAACCCAGGCCTTCATGCTCCAGATGGTAAGTATTTTAGTTTTCGCTTTTTGAATTTTTCAACTCAACTTATGAACAACTTGTGAATGTAAATGACTCCTCACTTTTTTATATATTTACACAACAGAACAAATTGGGCTTTTTCTGAGTTAGAAATGATTTTGCAATTCTGCACTTAACCCTTTGGGCCCTGATGGTTAAATTCCATGACAGTTCAGAGCAATTAACTGGTAGAGTCTGTATTCATTACTTGGAGGAAGATGAATCAATATTTTCACTGTGCAGCCCTGTGGCTGCACGTTGACAATCTTTATCGGTCTAACACACAAATTCACTGAGCAATGATTTATGTAATGAATTCAGGTCGTATCACAATCCTGTCCCAGAAAAGCATCCTATAGTTTCAAGGGTTAACAGAGTTCATACTACTTCAGAATTTCTTTGGATGTATTATATAGAAAGTAATCAATTTGTTTTGAGCGTTACGGTAAGTAATTCATCGAGAGACGGGACGTGAGTAAATCACGAGGGCATAGCCCGAGTGATTTACGAAACAGTCCTGTCTCGAGATGAATTATTTACCGTAACGCTCAAAACAAATTGATTACTCTGTTTATTACATGACATTTGGAATAAAGCGATCTTTTACTATAATAATTCAACCCAAACTATTGTCAGATATAATCCAATTTTGTAAACACGGAAACATTTCTAAAATTAGCAGGAAGGAAATACGAAATAGTCCTGTCTCGAGGCGAATTATATACCATAACTTGCCATAAGAATGGGTCACTCTCTTTAGTAAATGACATTTTAGACCAAAATGTCTTTCATTAAAAATAATTCAACACAAAATATTCGCAAATGCAACTCTGAAATACTTCTGAAATTACATTTGGAATAAAGCGGTCTTTTACTATAATAATTCAACCCAAACTATTGTCAGATATAATCCAATTTTGTAAACACGGAAACATTTCTAAAATTAGCAGGAAGGAAATACGAAATAGTCCTGTCTCGAGGTGAATTATATACCATAACTTGCCATAAGAATGGGTCACTCTCTTTAGTAAATGACATTTTAGACCAAAATGTCTTTCATTAAAAATAATTCACCACAAAATATTCGCAAATGCAACTCTGAAATACTTCTGAAATTAGCGCGTATGAGTACATCACTTTCTGTGGCAAATCTTTGATTGGAAATGGCCCAGTTTTATTTTTGTGACTTTCGTTCGATATTTTACTATTTTATGTGGCGTTCCAGTCGCATTGGGGAATGGCATTCAGCCATAAGATAAAACATTTCTATTTGGATTTTGTCAACTGTGATAACGAACCTGTTCATAGAGGAAAGAATGGATTTTTAAAAATATTCAGAAGGAAAATTCATTTTAATTAACTGATGTGGAACTGGAAAACAAAACATCAACAAATTGGTGGGGGCGTGGCTTATATACGTCAGTCGTTCCAAAGTTACTATTAAAGTGACATAATTCACTTGTGACATTACCACTTTTTAATCAACATTAAATTCAATGCAAAACGAACTGAGGAATGTAATAAATTATATTAACTAGTTGAGAAGCCACTATCATAGCTCTACTGAAAAGTGCTGGTGAGATATCTATCTCACATGGCCTTCTCACTACACATGAAGTTGGGGGGGATAAAAAAATTTCTCATCAGATCTTGACTCATTAGAGATTTTTTATTTAGTTTTATTTATTTTCAGACAACTGTACAGCTGGGTGGTATTGTAACAACACCAGTACAGTACCTAACCAGTATGTGTGTCCAGTGGGACATTACTGTCCAGAAGGTACTGATGTACCAATACCATGTCCAGTTGGAACATTTGCAAGTGGGACAAATAATGGAGATGTATCAGATTGTTTGAACTGTACAGCTGGCAAATACTGTCAAGGTGAGTAAGCACCTTACTAATATAATGAAAGAATTAGTACTGAAATGTTTAGGGGATTTATGTAACCAATTACTCTTTGAGTTGTAACTATCCTATTGCCTGTTAGGCCTGCACACTTTTTTTTTTTTGCTTCTCGTGCGGTATTTCGTAAATTTTATTATGAATGAGGGAGGTTTTCTTATTCTTTTTTCTTTATCCACAAAACAGTCCCAAAAACTGCTGGAATTGGAAATTTAACTCCTCACTATATCATGCGGAACATCCTATGTTTTTAGCTGTGAAAATTTCCAGTAATGCAGTTGCAAAAATTGAACCAACCTTTTTTCTGTTTGACAGCACTCAGTGAGCTCTGCCAAACAAGATATAGTTGGTTAAATGTTTAGTTCTAACAGTGCAAAATAGTATCAACAAAGAGATTTCCTGATAAAAAAGTTTATGAGGTAGTTTTTCACTGACAAGGGAGATGCCTTAGAAACAAGATTTTTTTGATGGCCTTCTTTGGAATGAAGAATATGTATTTGTTAGAATGCCGAACTGTAATAATATAGTCAAGACATAGATATAACTATTATGTATTTGTGGATGCAGATGATAAAAACTCAATGTAATTCATGTAAATCATGTATAAAATATGTGGGCTTGATAGGATAGAACTTATGCAAATCTTGGATAAAATACTTGGGGTTGATAGGATAGAACTTATGCAAATCTTGTATAAAATCCTAGGGCTTGATAGGATAGAACTTATGCAAATCTTGTATAAAATACTCGGGCTTGATAGGATAGAACTTATGCAAATCTTGTATAAAATACTCTGGCTTGATAGAATAGAACTTATGCAAATCTCACATAGAATACTTGACCTGATGATCAGACCCGAGTATTTTATGCAAGATTTGTATAGGTTACTTTCTATGTATTTCCCATTTTTTTAATCCACAAATACAGAAGATTTCCACATTTCTGCCATGACTAAGTGGTTTTAGTTTCAGGAAATTTTTGGCTGCATCAGAATAGGTGTATGTGTGTCCAAGCAAATAATTTGAAAACTGTTGGAGGTGCAGTCATCAAACGTCACATAGTTGTAAAGAACAAAAGGAGGATGTGATGCACACCATAGCAAGCTCCGTAATTTCAAGGTTAAGGTCACATTTCAAGGTCACACTTAAAATTGGACAATATTCTTGTCTCAGCCATAACTCAGAAATAAATCAAAATACAGTTATCAGACTGAAGACAAGTGTTAAGGATAGTTGGAAGGTCTGTCATGTATAACAGTTGCATACAAATCTTCAAGGTCAATGTCATACTTCACCTCCATGTGTTCAAGGTCACAAATCAACTCTTTGGCATAACTCAGAAGCTATTGGAGCTACAATAATCATCAATCAAATGTCACACAATTTTCAAAGTACATTGGGAGGATGTATCAAACACCATAGAGCTGGGTCTGTAACTTCAAGATCAAGGTCGCATTTCAAGGTCACACTTAAAATCGGTCAATATTTGTGTCTTAGTCATATCTCAGAAATTTTAAGGACAGTTGGAGGGTGTATCATTGCTTGAATATTCCAGATCAAGGTCATACTTTACTTCTGTATGTTCAAGGTCACAAATGATGTCCTGGGTTTTACTCAGAAACTGTTGGGGCTACAGTCTTCCGACACCACAAAATTATAAAGGACAATTAGAGGATGTATCACACACCACAGTTTGGTTTCTAGCTCCAAGGTTAAGCTTAGTTCCAGGTCACACTTAATTGTGTCTCAGCCATAACTCAGAAATGAATCAAACCGCAATTATCAAATTTCATGCAAATGTTAAGGATAGTCAGAAGATGTGTGACATATAATTCTTGCGGATGTTCTCCGTCAAGTTCATACTTCAGTACTTACATTGAATGTCACATGCCATGTCAGCCAAAACTCAGAAACTGTTCTGGCAACAACCATCAAACTTAGCTCAATCATTAAGGTCAGTTCCATTTAGTACTTTTTAGTAGATGAGGGGCATGTGTTACTCCAGTGACATTTCTTGTAAATTTGTTTGCAGGTGTGGGTAATGAAAATCCAACCGATTACTGTTCGGCTGGCTATTACTGTCCTGGAGGACAGTACACACCAACACCAACTGAGTATGTCTGTTGGAAGGGTCACTATTGTGTAGTTGGTTCTGACATACCAGTACTTTGTCCAAATGGAACCTACCAACTCAACGAGGGTCAAAGTTCATGTGACATTTGCCCAAGAGGATATTACTGTGATCCAGCTGAAGGTGAGATTGATACTAATTTATTAATGTATGCTCTTTTTTAACATTGATAGGAAACAGACTTCAATGTTGTTTTCCTTATCCCTTTCATCTTAAGCTGGTATTTTTTGGTATGTATATTTTTTTTAAATTTCAGGGGAGCATATAGTCGTTGCTTTGTCCGTCTGTTCATCTGTCCATCTATCAAAAATAAATGGTTTCCAGATGATATCTCCAGTTTGCTTTCATGTATAACCTTATTATTTTGCACCAAAACAACCTACAATAAAATGCAGGTCAAATTTTATTTTCACAGTTATGACATTTCCTGTTCCAGAGTCATGCTCCTTGTTTACCAGAGTTACAGTTCTTACTTTGTCAGTCTTTCTTGATTTTTTTTTCTGGATGCATTGATATCTTACCAGTTCGGGAACAGATTTAAATGAAATTTGGTATGCGGGATCCTTGTGACAAGCCACTCCTGCACATGTTATAAAAAGTTGCCCGCATATTTTTTTCACCAGAGTTACGGTCCTAGATTTGTAAATTTTTCATGATTTTTTTCTGTCTGCAGCAATATCTCAGCAGTGGGGGGATGGAAATCAATGAAATTTGGTATGAGGGATCCTTGTGACGAGCCACTCCTGCACTTGTTATAAAAAAGTATGCTTTGTCCATACATCAATCCATCTGACTCTATCCATCCATCTCTCCATCCATCTTGCTATCCAACCATCTTGCAATCCATCTGCAGTGTTATTTCGGCTGTGAGTGGATAGATTTCAATGAAATATGGTATGAGGGATCCTTGTGGCAAGCTGCTCCTGCACATGTTATAAAAACGTTGCCTGCATATTTTTCATCAGAGTTACAGTCCTTGCATTTCAAAGACATGTACCAAATGATTTCCCATAGCGGAGATCACAATTTTTGGAATCTGCTTATTAACTAAGTCGACTGTTTGGGAGCATCCATCAGTTTTACAGATTGTCTTGTTTCAATATTATTCATCAGATCTAGTCATGGATTTCTAGATTTGAAGGAAATGCAAGAAAATTGAATATAAAAAATCACTAATGGAAAAGTTGACAAAATTTACAGAGGACAATATAGTAGAAAGTGCCCAAATTATACACATTCTGGTGGAAGGAAAATTGCTAATCTGGGCAGGAATACCTGACAGCAGCAATTCAGGCAATTAAGGGTATACTTTGCTGTACTTTTCACAGCTAATAACCTGAAAGCCTAGTGGTTTTGCAGTATTTCCTAATCAAATGTTGACTGACTATGGAAGCTGCCAAGACTTGACTAAGCATTCAGCCAGGATTATTTGACATAAACTATTGCCAGGATAATATGACTCATATCAGTGATGGGGTCACATGATATGGTTTTGTTGAAATGCTTTCAAATTTTTTTCTGAACTGTTGAATGTGTAAATTATGTGGGTAGATGCGGACGATTCATTAGGTAAAGAGTTAATATAAATTGAATAATTTACCCACCATTCTCTGTAAAATGAAAAATATAGGTATGGAAATATATTAATGTAAGATGACAAATTTCATGTGAATACTTGAAGATGGATAAAGTCAGAATTACCTGAGTTGCTGCAACTCACTCTGAAAATATTCTAGTCATTCTCAGAATCAGTAAAAATAATGAAATCAAATTCTGCAAGTATCATTGCTAGGATTTGAACCCCTGCCTCACAAGAAGCCTTTGATCAAATAATTAGAGGTTATTACTTGGTTAGTGTCATATCGGCCAAGATATCAGCCCAAGGTAACTTCATATCAGCCTGACACTGGTGTCAGGCTGATATGAAGTTACCTTGGGCTGATATCTCCGCCAATATGACACTAATCAAGTAATAACCTCTTCATTTATTAAACCAAAACAAATACTTACAGAATGTTCTCAAACGTCACAGCGAATCAGGTTTTGGCGACTTCAAACACAATCGTTAGCCCTTTGAACCCTGGTGGTATCTTCCACATCAGTTCAATGACAACAACAGGAAGACTCCATATTCATTATATGGCTTGTGGCTGCACAGTGAAAATATTGATTGGTCTACCACACACATGCATATTTAATGAAATTATGAAGTATCATGTTCCTGGATGAAAAAGTGGCCGCTCAGGTTCAAAGTCAGGAGTATGTAATATTACGTACCATAGTCACAACGCACAGCAATATTTTCATACTGTAAACCAATGGCCCAGACTAGCTGGTGCTTAACTCAATGTTATTAAGGGCCAAACACAAATTTTGAACCCCCCAATCCCAAAAATTTGCTTGCAAAACAGAAAATTAAAAGTCCTATCTGGCCTCCATACATTTACTCTCCATGTTTGTGCAGACATCAGGAAGTGACCGGAATTGGCGCCAACATCATTCTATGTTTGGCCCTAAAGTCAGAAACAATGAACTGACATTTGTGCTTTAAAATCTCCTTTTTTGAGGATGCCAGACTCAAAGCAATGCAAGAATTGTTGGATACAAGGCCATTATTGGATTAAGGAAGTGTTCAACAGTGGTTTTGGACGTTCAGGGCTGTAACTTTATAATATTTATAAAATTATTTTATGTTTCCCAATTTTGGAACATATGTCTTTTGTTTACAAAAAATATTTTGAATTTAATTATGATTGCTATTATTCATGTATCTCAGTTATATATATATATATTATTGTGGAGTTTGGAGGAATGTTATCAGCTATTGTCGATACACTCCTGCGGACTCTTGTCATTCTTGTGTTGCATTGGGATGACTGATGTTGGAGTCTGGTGTCGCAGTACGTTGTTGGCAGTGAGGTTCTAAGGTTCAGAGCCTCTTTCTGCATTTTAATTCATTCTGTCAGTTTCTATTTCAGAGGAACATGAACATGGTGATGATATTCTGTCACCCATCCAAGTGTGCTACTGTCGTCGTGCTCCGTGGAGCATATAGAGCTAGCTGTAGTGCTCATTATTGCAAGAGTTAGGGCCTTTTGTTAAAGGTTTTAATCTCTTGCAAGCAGCTAGCTCGATCGATGAAACGGTACTCCGTCCGTGGGTGCTGTAACGCTGGGTAAGTCTGTTGCAATCTAAGAAGTGGATTTGGGTAGAGCGAGCACTATAATAATAAATAGCTCACCCAGCGACGACGGAAATAAGGAGGAAGTCAGCAAGTTCTTGTATTCGGCGAGGTCTGATAGACTGCGAGTGGGAGAGGCCCCCTCTCTAATCTAGAAATGTCTGGGGTCAGATGTTGTTTTGAGAAACTTGCACAAGCCGGAGTATATGTCCGCCCTCCAATCGGGATGCTCTGTTTAGTCTGCAGCTGGGGTCGGCTTCAGTCAAGGCTTCCCCTCCTATGTTTCACAAGGCTGAAATGAAGTTTTCTGGTTGGAAACTTGCATGAGACGGAGCATATGTCTGCCCGCCGCTCGGGACGCTCCATCTAGTCTGCAGCCGGGGGTCGGCTTCAGTCACAGCTTCCTCCGCTACGTTATTTAAGCACACACAACCGTGTCTTAGCTACCCGACTTCGGATATCCAGCCTGTTGCACGAAGAAGGAACCACTCTTCGCCTGTGAAGTCGGACCATCCGGTAGCTCGGGAGACGAGGCCTTGATCATCGGGACGTTCGGAGAAAGGGTCCGTTTCTGGCACACCGTCCCAGGAACAACATGCGGCTAAGGAACGGAAGACCGCTGCTCCTCAGGCCTCAATGACAGACTTGCTGTCACAGATTGCGCAGCTGATCGCAGCATCCCAGCAAGTGGAGATGCAGCCTAACTCAGACTCAAAATCCCAGCTGGTGCTGGGTCGGTGCAGTCATCTGTTCACGCAGATGCAATGGCCGAAGATTCACAACTGATTCTCTCAGATGGTGAAAGGGATAAGGAAGAGGATTACCCTTCCCTTTCAGAACAGTACATGGTTGCGATGGCTTTCATCCATCAATGCTACCCTGATTTTGTTCCGCAGAATCATAATTCTGCGACGACAAGAGAGAAACTGCTGGCATCGTTAGGCGCAGACTTTATCCGGACAAAGGAGGAAGTCCTTTCTTTTCCGGTTCAGTTTATGCAGGTGTTGCAGGCCTTCGGCCATATAGACGACGCCGTATTCATCCTCTTGAGTGCGAGGAAGAAGGCGGTTTCTTATCTTCATCTTCCATATACATACCATTTTTTGGACCATGTTCATTTAAAAACGTTCGGGGAAGATGTTTAGAGAGTTCTTCTGCATTTGGCTGAGCAGGCCAGGGATCTAGAGATATCCTTACCTGTATCATTCACTATACGCTCAGACACAGTTGAGACAGCAATTTCTTCAAATAGAGCGAATTTGGACATAATGTCTTATGCAGATCACCTTACAAGAGCCATAGTGCACCATCTCAAGGGAAAGGAATTTGAGGATGTTCGTACCTCTCTTAGAGTTCTTTCCAGGGCAGTTATGTATACCACGTATAACTCCACCCTAACAGTGGCTAATCTGGAGTTAATCAGATGTGATGCTGCCCTTGCGTCATCATCACTGATAAGATGACAAGGTGAAAAGCTCCCTACGAGTTGCTCCGGTTTCTGAACATTTTATTTTCGACGACTAGCTTTCATTAGTCTATGAACAGGCTACTAAGAAAGCATCTAGTGCTCTGCTTTTGAAGTCGGCATATCAGTGACCCACTTCAGCAGCAGACTAGAGTAAAGGAGGGTGTTCCAGACTAAAATCATCAAAAGGAAACTCCTCATGAGGGTACAAGAAGCCCTCTTATAATTACTGTGGAAGTCGTCAGTATAGCGACTCAGGAAAGGGGCGAAGATCTGATCGGAACTATATGTCAGACACCCCTAGACCGACTAGACGAAGTTTATCGTGGGAGGACATGGTTCCTCCTCCCGTAAGCCTCGCAGGTCATACAGGTGATGGTTTAGACCTTCATTGCTGGCCAGTTGGCGGAAGGTTATCAAGATCCGCAAAAAAATGGATAATAATCACAGAAGATCAGTGGGTGAGAAGTGTAGTCTCGGATAGCTTGCGGCTATCATTCCGAGTAATAACCCCACTAACAAGTTGTCCGCATTCGACAAATCTTCCATCAAATTCTTGCATAAGAGAGTTTCTTCTTTCAGTGGTATAAGCTTTCTTATCAAAGGAAGCAATACAGGCCGACGAGAATCAGGATTCTTAAGATTATTACAGTCACCTGTTCCTCGTACTGAAGCCAGACGGCTTGTTCCGACCAGTAATAGACTTGAGCTGGATAACAAGCTTATCATGGCTCCAAAAGTTTATTTATGGAAATCATTCAGTCGGTAAATGTGAGCGTTCGAGCGATCGACTATGCGGCAAGCATAGATCTAAGGATGCGTACTTTCATGTACTGGTACATCCGGCATTCTAAAAGTACCCGTGGTTTACCATACAAGGGAAGGTGTATCAGTTCAGAACAGTATGCTTTGGTCTGAATCTGGCCCTCTGGGCGTTTCACTTGAATAATGAACTCGGTAATGTCTTACTTATGAGCTCATTTGTCTGCAGTAACGTCGGCTTACTTGGACAACTTCTTCAGGGATACGGCAACAGAATTATTCTTCAGAACAATCTTCAGAGTCTGCTTCTATTACTCAAAACATCTCGGTTTCATCGTAAATGAGAAAAAGTCAGATCTAGCTCCACACAAGTCGTCTATTCACTTCAGATTGAGCTTTGAGACTCACAACAATCTGGTTCGTCTGCCGTTACCCGGAGCAAGTTAGTCAGTTCTTATGGTTGCTTTTGTCTACACTCAGACGCATCAATAGTGAGGGATTTCATGTGTCTGTTGGAGCTGTGTGGAGCTGCTGTGGATCTCATTCCGATGGGCTGTCTCCATGCACGTCCCTTCCAGATATTCTTTACTCAGAACTAGAGTGTAATGACACTTTTGCTTGAACAAGTATTGTTTTAACGGACCTAGTAAAATAGGGTTCAAATTGGGCAGATAATCAGTGGTTAACTCGGGGAGTTCTGCTGCAACTGCCGGATCTGGCTTTCATGATTATGACGGATGTGAGTCAGACGTATCTGGGGCGCGACCCTGAGTCCCACAGTCTGGAAGTGTCAGGGTCTTTGGGACCCTCATTTCCAGGAGAAACACATAAACATCAAAGAGATGATGTCAATATGTTTAGTGCTACAACATTGGATTCACATAATCACGGACGTCCATGTTCAATTTGGTCGGATACCTCGACAGTAGTAGCGTACAACGGGAACCAGGGCGGCACCCATTCATTTCCATTATGCCAACTAACGAAGATTTTCCTATACGTTATAAATCATCATGTTCATCTTTCTATCCATATACCAGGTCGTCTGAATATACTAGCAGACTTGCTCTCTTGGAAAAGTTGCCTGTTGCAATTGGAGTGGATGCTCAACAAGCGAGTATTTGGGCAGATTTGTTACCAAAGGGATCGACCCATGATAGATCTGTTTGCGATGCACCGGAGCAATCTGTTACAATCATTCATGTTGCCATGCCCAGACGATTGAGCATATGCAGTAGACGCTCTGCCGATCTCATGGGGATGAATGATAGTATACTCATATCCTCCAATTCAGTTGATTCAGTAGATTATGTTTAAGATAAAACAGTCTCATTGTGAATCCTACTAGTAGCACCTCTGTCGTCACAGAAACCTTGGATCAGTCTTCTCAAGTGTCTGTTATGGGACGTAACCCGGAAGCTTCCTCCACAAGAGGACCTTCTTTATCAGGGTAAGTTTTTGTTCTTCATGTCCTTCTCCGCCCATATTGGCATAATGGAGTCGGTTAGACGTGAGGGAACCATTGCGGTTCCTATTTATTTTATGACTAACACAAGAACGATTAAGTAATGCGGGTGAGGATGGTTCAATATGACTTCAAATCCCCCCCCCCCTCCCTCCTGCCAATGTGTTTGAAGGCGATTACCGGGCAAGACCTAGTTTTCTTCCCGCAAGCCTTGTATGACTTTAAATACATACATGCATTTCATGACTTCTCGATTGGTGGCTTGGTCATGTTTTATGGCAACCTCATGGGCACATCCACTTTTTAGTTGGTTGGTTTCCTGTGATTGTTCATCTATATGTCATATACGAGCGCATAATTCATCATAAATAAATTGCTAGTCTTTGTGTACCTCGGAGGCTGCACAGCCAGTTAACTGGTATTCATATGATTACATGCGGGTTTTCAATGCTCACACGCAAAATAATGATTTATTAAGCAGACGCATTATTGTATGTTATGGACCTTAGAAATTATGAATTATTTCGGGGCGGTCCGGGTTGAGCCTGTTAATCATACCTACTTCCATTTCTAGATCCAGGTTTCTGTTAATGTTGGTAGTCAATCGAATACACCTTGTTTACACTCTCATATATTTTTACGTTTATAGTGTCATAGATATCGGATTGTACACGTCGGGGAGTGTTGTTACTGGAATTTATTGTACGCCTGAATGGGGTCGCCTGTGGGTTACCTCGGAAGTGTGTCAGTTTCCAGAGATCGTTCATTGTGGTTTTATTGGACATGTGTATGTTATATATTACATTTCGGGTTTGCGACCTATTTGCATATGCTGAGTCCGGTGTACGTTATATAGCGGGCGATATTAATTACCAGGATTTTCACAATGCCTTAGCCTCTGAAGTGGCGTTAAGCACCATTTATTAATAATAATTAATACCTGAGTGCTTGTTCGACAAATATTTATATTGTTTTTGGTACCGCTTTTTACTGATTCTAGAGTGCACCCCTCTTTCTTTTTGAAGATTCCTTCAAAAGAAAAGGGGGGGAGGGGGATTTTTAACCTCTCCTCCGGCTTGATAGGTATGTAACTATGAGGAAAGCTTTTTTTGTCTGTAATTATAATTATATCCTGCATACAGCTGGAGTTTTATTGTATATGGCGTATGTTTGTGGGGGATATTCTCTCATTTTCATATACGCCATCCTAATTTTTGGAGCTTAGTCCGGGCTGACCGTAAAAATTGGGATCTCGTTACATCAAATTAGCATAGTCTTCATACTAAGTATACGGAATTACTTGAACTGGGCTCCTTTTTGTCCCCCGACCCTTCGGGGGACTATTGTAATCAGCAGTGTCCGTCCGTCCGTCCGTCCGTCTGTCCGGGCAGACATATGGGGTTTAGGTGGCTATTTGTTGGTACAAATGGGGGTTAGGTGACTACCACAATTTATGTGACTAGTCACATAGTTAAATGTCATTATTCTAGGGTGGGGTTTAGAGTTGGGGTGGGGTGGGGTTAGGGTCAGTAAAGGGTAGGGTTAGGGTTTGCTACCACCCCAAAAATTTTTCACCCAAAAAGTTGTTTTAATACAATGGACATGCATTTTAGTTAAAATAAACTAGGAATATATTGAATTTTCATTAGTCTAGGGTGGGGTTTAGAATTGGGCATGGAGGGAGTAGGATTAGGGTCAGTAAAGGGTAGGGCCAGGGTTTGCTACCACCCCAAAAATTTTCCCCAAAATCACTTGTTTTAATATAATGGACATGCATTTTATTGTAGTCCCATAAAAATAGCCACATAACTACCAATTTGTTAGGACGTCCGTGCGTGCGTCCGTCCCTCCCTCTGTCCGTCCGTCCATCCGTCACACCCTTGTCCGGATGATAACTTTAGTTTGGATGATTTTACTGAAACTAAATTTGGTATGTGTCTTACTTGGGTGGAAATGCAGGTCAAGTTCGAAAATGGGCACGCTCCACTGATTTCTACTGGATTTATTCCCCTTTTTCGACTTAAAAAATACAGTTTTTGTGTTGTCCGGATGATAACTTTAGTTAGGATCATTTGATTGAAATGAAATTTAGTATGCCGCTTATTTGGGTGGAAATGCAGGTCAAGTTCGAAAATGGGCACGCTCCACTGATTTTTACTGGATTTATTTCCCTTTTTTGACTTAGAAAATACGGTTTTTGTGTTGTCCGGATGATAACTTTACTTTGGATCATTTGATTGAAACGAAACTAAGTATGTGGTTTAATTGGTTGGAAATACAGGTCAAGTTAAAAAATGGCCATGCTCTGCGAACAAATTGCATCCTAACAGCTCCCTTGAATTTGCCATCTTGGTCGGGGGACCGGGGGCGTTGCCCTTGTTGTATGATATGTCTTCTCTATTACTGGATAGAGAGACATACATGTAATTCTTAATAATTTTAATTTCTTTTCACCTTGGATTACAGGATTGGAACTATGTTGATCTACTAATTCTGAAGTCCTATACCCTCCACCTTTTTACGATTCAGCTAGTCTGGGCCATTGGTTTACAGTGTAAAAATATTATAAATTTAAAGTAATTTGTATATTTTTATACTTACCAATGGCCTAGATGCAGATGGCCCTCCCATGAGTGGGCACTCTTACCTCCCTGCTGAATTTTTATGTAGTACTCTCTTCTACAAAGAATGATTTTGGCGCCAATTCCGGTCACTTCCTGATGTCTGCGCATGCGCAGAGAGTAAATGTATGAATGGCCAAATAGGACTTTTAATTTTTGGTTTTGCAAGCAAATTTAGGGGATTGGGGGGGTTCAAAATTTGTGTTTGTCCCTTGATAACTTTAAATTTGCACCAGCTAGTCTGGGCCATTGATAAGTATAAAAATATACAAATTACTTTAAATTTATAATATTTTTATACTGTACCAATGACTCAGACTTAGCTGGTGCTAACTCTTAAAAATTCAGGGCCAAACACAAATTTTGCCCCCCAATCCCCCCAAAATTGCATCAAAATCCCCAAAATATATGTCTTATATGGTCCTCCATACTTTTGTCCACTGTGCATGCGCAGTGTCAAGGAAGTACCGAAATTGGCGCAAAATCTTCATTCTTTGTTTGGCCCTTCAATCAGTAACATCTCACTGATATCTGTGCTTATAATCTCAGTTAAAATGATGCCAGACACAAAATCATGAAGGAAATGGTGGATCCAAGGATGAAATAAGAGGAGGAGAGGAAGAAACAGTGGAAGGATGTCTTCAGGGCTGTCACTTTTAATTTTTATGTAAAATTATTTCAAATTCCCTAATTTCGGGACATGGCCTGATGTTTTCATTCCTGCTATGAAATCTCCACTGTTGTTCAGTGTTTCCTCTCTCCCTTTCCTTGATACCCCCTAGCTAATCTCCCATGCTTTTGGCATAATTTTTGAAATTTTTTTACTGAAATTTCTTGGGAGTTTTTTTAGCATAGTTACAGAATGTTTATTCTGTTTTTTTCTCCATGGTTATGTCCTCACCCTAGGGGTGTTTAGGCGTTTTGGTTATGCATCTACCATCTGATGTACTGCAGTTTCTTCTCTGGAAGTTTCTGTTTTACATCGGATAGTGTTTTAAAATTGGTTACTGATATTTTCAGTGCCTGAAGTCTTATTTCCGGTTTTTATTCACTTCTGTTTACATTGACAATGGTTACTTCTGACAGTGATTCCTTGTCTTCTCTAAGGTTTTGTTCATAGCCAGATACATTAATATTGTCCGTAAGTGTAACATTAATTTTTAGATATTTTAAAATTTTTGTCCACACTTAGGCTTTTTTGGGATCCATTTGGGCTCATCATTCCCTTTGGGAACTTGGGCTCATCTCAGAATTTTTTCGAAAATTTTTTCTTTTGAATTATTTTTCAAAATTTTTGTAATGGATTATATTATTATTATGTATCTTTGTATTTTCAAGGGTTAGTGCAAGTTCTACGGCTGTTTAATATTTTTTCAAAATATGAAAGAATATTATTCAAATTGTAAATTGAGGAAGTCTTCCTCTGATTCTCATGTTCATTGTATTTTCTGTAGTCAATGTACTCGCACCAATTCTTGCTCAGTGTGTGTCAATTGGGATGACAAACATTGGAGACGTGTGTCATGGTATATTGTTAGTGGTGAGAGGTCCATGCCGGTCCTCTCGCCACAGGGTCACTCTAGTTTTTCAATCTCTTTTTCAGAGGAACAAGAACAGGGTGATGTTTCCGTGATGTCTTCAGGAAGTGTGATACTGTCGTCACAATCAAATGAAAAGCTAGCGGCAAAAGTGCTCAAGGAAATCAGACAAGTGCCTAGATCCTTAGTAGGAGTGACGACCTTGTCGCTAGCTAGGTCGCCCGGTGAAGCTATCACTCGTAAAGTGGGTGATGTGATGCCGGGTTCATCCGTTGCGGCCCAGGAGAGGAGAAGGGGTGTTGCGAGCACTGTAAACTCGGATCACGCACACCCAACGACGGATCGGAGGATGGAACGGAGAAAGCCAGACAGTCTGGTAGCTGGCTCGTTCAGGTCTACCCGGACCGCGAGCAAGAGAGGTCCCTCTCTCTTACAACAACATCTGGGCCCAGATGTTGTTGTATGCAACATTCGTCAGTCAGAGCATATGTCCATTGCTCCTGCTCAGGACACTCCGTCACATAGACAGCCGGGCGTGGCTAGTCTACTGGCTTCCTCATCCACCCGTCAGCACACACGACAGCACCTTGGCTACGTGACCACAGATATCCAGCCTGCTTTGCCGGCCAGGGATTCCACATCGACCAGGTCACTCCATCCGGTAGCCAAGGACACAGGGCCTTACCAGTCGGGACGTTCGCATAAAATTATGCAAGAGTTACCATCGCAGGAGCTTCCAGCAGCTAAACAACGTAAGACCGCAGCTCCACAGGCCTCTGTGACGGACTTGCTATCACAGATAGCACAACTCATCGCAGCATCCCAGCAACCTTCAGAAACTCTTTCAGAAGGAACTGTCTGAGGAAGCTGGGTTGGTACGCTCCCCTGCAGTGTCAGAAAGGAACGACCAAGATTCACATTTGGTCCAGTCGGATGGTGAAAGGGAATCAGCGGAGCTGGAATTTTCCTTTTCAGAACAACATAAGGTGGCCGTAGATTTCATCCGGCAACACCTTCCAGAAGTTGTTCCTCTGGACCAGAGAGCTGCGATACCAGATAAGAGACTGATAGCGTCACTGGACACAGACTTTTTCGGCCGAGATAAGGACGTCACGCCTGAGTTTCCGGCCCAGTCCAGATATGTCTCACGGACATTTGAATTGCTGAATGACACTATTTTCAGGCTAGCCTCTAAGACTGGCAGATCCAGTTTCTTATCGTCTCATGCTCTACATCTGCCGTTCATCAACAGTAGAAATAGATTTGAAACTGCAGGACAGGGTGTTCCGAGAGTTCCTCTGCGTTTAGACGACCAGGCAGAAGACTTGGAGTTGTCATCGCCGGCGTCTATGTCGATTCTCTCCAGTATGTTGGAGACGACAATCTCGTCTAACAGAGCCAGTTTAGATGCCTAATCTTATGCAGATCACCTTACCAGAGCGTTATCACAACGTCTCGATCGAAAAGAATTCCAGGATGTTCAAACTTCCTTGAGAGTTCTTTCGAGGGCTGTAGCATATTCCATGTATAACTCTGCCCTTTCAGTGGCAAATTTGGAGTTCGTCAAACGTGATGCTGCCCTGGCTTCATCCACAAGAGTGGATTCTAAGGTGAAAAACTTTCTTTCAGTCGCTCCGGTTTCAGGAGAGCTTCTCTTTGATAGTAAGCTTTCGCTATTCTATGATCATTTTACTAAGAAAGCTTGTTTTCGGACTCTCTGCTTTTTAAGTCCATTTAAAAAAAAGGACTCAACAGAGAGGTGTAAGTCAGGGACTTCTGGGGCGAGTTTGTCCAAGGGAAGCTCCTATAGAGGTTCTAAGAAAACCTCTACCTCTTACTCTAGAGCCCGTCAGAGTAGCAACTCAGGTAGGGGGCGTAATACTGGCTGAGACAACTGATCAGATGCCCCTAGGTTGACTGGTCGAGGTGCGGGTCGGGGAGGACGTAGTTTCTCCTCCCGCAAGCCTCGCAGGTTCAGGATGTGATGGTCAGAACCTCTGTTGTGCTCCAGTGGGCGGAAGGCTGTCAAGATTCTTAACCAATTGGTTGTCAATTATGGATGACCGATGGGTTCAGGGGGTTATTTCGGAAGGTCTATAACTCCCTCAGGGAAAAACCTCCGTTAATACGAAGTCCACCTTGGACTCAGCTTCTGTCAAACCTTCAGAAGAGAGATTCGCTTCTATCAGAGGTGCAATCTCTTCTGGAGAAAAATGCAATAGAGGTCGTAGAAAACCAAGAATCTCCCGGTTTCTACAGTCACCTGTTCCTGGTACCAAAACCAGATGGCTCGTTCCGTCCAGTTATAGATCTAAGCTGGATAAACAAGCTGATCGTGTCTCCAAAATTTTATATGGAGACCATTCGATCAGTCAGAGCGAGCATTCGAGTGAACGATTACGCTGCGAGCATAGCTCTCAAGGATGCATACTTTCACGTCATGGTACATCCGGCGTTCAGAAAGTACCTTCGCTTTGCTGTCCCAGAAGTTGTTTATTAGTTCCAAGTATGTGCTTCGATCTGAATGGGCCTTCACTCGAATAATGAACTCGGTAATGACTCATTTTCGAGCTCATTCGTATGTGGTAACATCGGCCTACTTGGACGACATTCTTCAGAGGTATGGCGACAGATTAACGCTTCAGAACAATGTTCAGAGTCTGCTTCAACTGCTCCGACGTCTCGGTTTCATAGTAAACAAAAAGAAGTTGGATCTAGTTCCGTCCAAGTCATTCATTCACTTGGGAATGAGCTTCAAGATGCACAACAGTCTGGTTCGTCTGCCGTTACCCAGAGTGAAATTAGTCAGTTGTTATGCTCGCTTTTGTCTTCACTCACTTAGTTTAGTCAGAAGACCTCAATATTTCCCTTTGGCACACCCTACAGGGCACATTTATGATTGGATTGTTTTGAAACCTGGCATGCTTGTTTGGGGTGACCACTAGATGGGAGCTATCGATTTTCTTCAATTTCCGTCATAAAATGTTGCCATGGCCAACGGTCTTAGTTTAGTCAGAAGACTTCAATATTTCCCTTTGGTACACCCTACAGGGCACATTTATGATCAGATTGCTTTGAAACCTGGCATGCATGTTTGGGGTGACATCTAGATGGGAGCTATCGATTTTCTTCAATTTCCGTCAAAAAATGTTGCCGTGGTCAACGTTCTTAGAACTTAGTTTAGTCAGAAGACCTCAATGTTTCCCTTTGGCACACCCTACAGGGCACATTTATGATTGGATTGCTTTGAAACCTGGCATTGGGGTGACCTCTAGACGGGAGCTATTGATTTTCTTCCATTTCCGTTAAAAAATGTTGCTACGGCCAATGTTCTTAAAACTTAGTTTAGTCAGACCTCAATATTTTCCTTTGGCACACCCTACAGGGCACATTTATGATTGGATTGCTTTGAAACGCGGTATGCTTGTTTGGGGAGACCTCTAGATGGGAGCTATCGATTTTCTTCAATTTCTGTCAAAAAATGATGCCACTGCCAACGTTCTTAGTACTTAGTTTAATCATACTTTACCTGTACATTTGTTACAGGCTGTGGTCAGTATTTATGTACAGACCTTTACAACACTTTACATGTACCTTTGTTATCAGGTCATTGCCTAGATGTGTGTCATTGCTCTGTCACATACAATACATGTACATGTCTAACACAAGTTGAGCTACAGTGTCATTGACACTTTCATTAAGAGTTAGCACCAGCTATGTCTGGGTCATTGGTAAGTATAAAAAATATATAAATTACTATAAATTTTTTAACTTTCGTATGTAATATTACGTACCACAGTTGGAAAGGGTTAATTCCTCATCATGCCTGGTAATGCCAATTTTCCCAATTGCATTCAACAAATAACTGTGAACATTTCAATGTAAACAAATTAATTGCACCTATTAATGCATCAAGAGGGTTAACTATAGCTTTGTTCATATCAGCTGAAAGCGGAGTCATATCAGCCAAGTTTGAACCCCTATCAGCTGAGTTTGATACTGGGCAATTCTGAGAAGGAAGTTCATATTTAATAAACAACGATGGGTACAAGAGATTGTTGCAAAATTTTACATTATATCCGTTTGAAGTGTTGCAAA
The DNA here is from genome assembly GCA_031216915.1 of Pictodentalium vernedei. Lineage (NCBI taxonomy): Eukaryota > Metazoa > Mollusca > Scaphopoda > Dentaliida > Dentaliidae > Pictodentalium > Pictodentalium vernedei. Next base: position 381,107,693 of record CM062293.1, read on the forward strand.
ATTTTACTTTATATCCGTTTGAAGTGTTAAAGCACTAGAATAATTAGTCTTCTTTTTCCTTTGTAGGAAATGTCACATTTGTTGATGGTGAGTAATTTTTCAGTCATCCCAGGATAAACCCAGTTAATACTTAATTATATCATTTGTTTATTATTAATTACAAATTATTTCCCCGAGGTTAGTGGGGGTAGGAAGTGGATATACTAGTGTCTAGTTGATCATCTCACTGTATTACTGATATAAGCTGCACAGCATTCGGTTGACAAGTTGCCATATAAATCAAAAAGAAAACAGTTTTATGTGAGATGCAACTGGACCAAATATTTTTTTTTGCCCCTGCCATAACATTGCTGGGGGCATTTTGTGTTACTCTTGACCATCCAGCATTCTGTAACAATGTACTTGTTAGCATGATAACTTCAACAAATATTATCTGACTGGTTTGATATTCAAAATGTGAGCTGTTCTTAACACATTTATGATAGAGTTGAAAAAAAAAACCTGATCCAATGATCAGGGGTAGAGTGATGGTTCCTAAGTAATCAGTTTTAGCGAATTTTCTCAAATTTTTATTTGTTAGCCTGATAACTTCAACAAATATTCATTGCTTGGGCCAATATCGGATTTTTGAGTTCAACCGAAGAATCTACAGGTAACTTTTGAAAATCAGCCCAGTCTGATAATTGGGGGTGGAGTTACAACTCTAATTTGTTGATTTTAACAAAGGTTTTGTACATAAGCGCAATAAATTCAACAAATATAAATTGATGGGGCCAATATTCAGTATTTGAGTTTAAGTGAAGAATCTGCGGGTCAAGTTTGAGAACCACCCTTGTACGATGATTAGAGGTTGAGTTACGATTCATCATTAGTCGGTTTTAATAATTTTTATTCCCCCGAAAAAAATTTGGGGGAATCTAGCCGTGACGTCTGTCCGTCTGTCTGTCTGTCTGTCCGTCTGTCCGTCCGGGCATAGATGGAATTCGTGTCCGCTCCATAACTTCTTACAGCCTTCAAGGATATTAATGATACTTGGTATTATTATTGCCCACAACCAGAGGGTGTGTCGTGAATAAGGTTGGAATGACTATCAAGGCTTTTTTCGGGGGAATCAGTTACCCTTTGGTGGCCATCCTCTAGTTTTTTTGTTTATTATCGTGATAACTTCAACAAATTTTTTTCTGTTTGGGCCAATATTCAGTATTTGAGTTTAACTGAAGAATCTACAGGTCAGGTTTGAAAACCGGCCTAGTCCAATGATTTGGGGTGGCATTATGACTCATAATTATTCGATTTTAATTAATTTTTGTTTTTTTAGCTTGATAACTTCAACCAATATTAATTGATTGGGCCAGTATTTGATATTTGAGTTTAATCAAAGAATCTAGAGGTTGAGTTTGAAAATCTGCTGGGTCCAATGATTAGGGGTGGAATTATGTCCCCCTAATGAGTTGATTTTTGTTTTTTCAGAGTTACTTACCTTCAAATTTAATTTTAACTTTTTTTTTCACTATACGCTGATTTTAGTATGTGCGTTTGCCATGGGCATCTACTAGTAGAAATTGAATCTTACTGAGCTTGGTTGATGTTTTTACAAAGTTATTTAACTTTGATTTAAACTTGGAAGTACTTAAAATTTCAGTTTTTCCAGACTATTGGAGATGGAGATAATGCAAATGGTTATTTATTTCTCCCATATATGGAGTTATTGTAAATGGGGAACAATGCTACAAGCTTTTAAATTCAATGCACAATTATGCTACCTCATGGGGGCATTTGTGTCGAATGGCACACTAGTTCTTATTTTCTGACACTGATCTGCCTACTGTTATCACTGTAACATGTTTATTAAAACAGTCTCGGAGTGGGAATTGCCAGGAAGTGTGGCACTTAAAGTGCATGGATTTCCTGAAAAAAATAAATGACAGCAATTAACTACTTTAAATTAATGTCAGGTTCGATGCACCATTTCGAACATAATATTGCTTTCGTATTGGATCCCCAGGAAGTGGAACAGTGCTTGTTTACTGTGGTAGACATGTTTATAATAGTAAACTACTAACCAAAAATTGGAGTCCTCTGAAGTAGGAATCGTACATATAAACATTTGTCTAAACTTTACACTTAGGTTGTGGTTATAGCACTGCCATTGATACTGATAAACTGTTAAAATCAATAATTAGGTGTTATTACTTGGAGAGTTTCATATTGGCTGATATATCAACCCGAGGTAACTTCCTATCAGCCTGAGATAGAAGGTCGAAGACTTCTGTGTAGTTCCCGAGGGCTGGTACCTTGGTCAATATGAAACTAATGAAGTAATAACCTTCTCATTTATTAAATCAAAATAAATAATTACAAAATGTTCTCAGATCTGTTACTGTTTTCTGACAGTGTTATTGTTTCTAATTCTTTTCAGAAAATCTGACATATCGTCTCCTCCTAATTTAGCTATCTGAACTCTTGGCTTCCCCACTGGGAAGCCGCAATGTATGGATAGTTGTACTAGCACTTCTACTACTTTGATGAATCTATGCTTACGATTCTGAATCTTAGTTTGTGTTTAATTTTCTGTACAGTAGAATCCTCTTAATTGAATATCCATTTTGCCAGTGAAAATTATTCAATTAACAAGACTATACAATTAACAGGGATTTAGTCAGTTTCCTGTGTTCTGGAAGTAAACTGAGCATTTATTCTATTATATCTTGTTTGACAGAGCTCATAGAGCTCTGTCAAACAAGATATAATAGAATAAATGCCTGTATTGGATGTAGTGAGGCCAAAAAGGTTGATAAATAAGGGGAATTTGGTGCGTGTCACAGTAATGTTTTTGACGTATTACAAAAATTTATATACAATTAACAGGAGTTTACTCTACAACCCATATGCAATTAACAAATCAAATGTGTACTGAAGGTATGGTAAATGGTTTTGTGTTTGAAAATTATATTCAATTAACAGGGATATACAATTAAGAGATATCCAATTAAGTGGGCTCCACTATACTACTCTCTTCTTTCTTCTCTACATCCCCCTAATCCTTACTTATTACCATCATTAATTGTTCACCATACAAAACTTAGCTTCAAACTTCTCCTTTATGTAATGCCAATCTTTCTGATTGTGTTTGATGAATAAATATGCAGGCCTGGCATTTTTAAAAATGCAGGAGGGCTAAAAATGCTCCTTTCACATGGCCTAGGGGAGCGATTAGCTTACAAGAGCTAAAAGTGGCAAAATATAGTTTTACTATTAATGAATTCTGCCTAGTAGGCTTTGTACATTTTATTTGATGTTGCTAACAAAGTAGTCTCTGTGAGATGGCTACAGTGCCCATCCCACACCTCTGGGCTTTGCCAAGGCCCGGAGGTGTGGGAGGGGCAGTGAGGCTATCTTACAGAGACCACTAACATAGCAGAGATCTGAAAAGATGTGGGCTTCAGGAATAGGCTGTTATGGTTATAATTTTTTTTTCCAAGGCCAGGAGGACTAGTTTTTGCCCTCCTTAATTTTTTGAAGGTGAGCAGTAGGCGGGCGAATAAATCACTCTCCCAAAAATGACAGGCTGGAGGATGTAAACAAATTGGTTAAACCTTGTAATGTATCAAGGGGACAACTCTAGCTTGGTTCATATTGGCCTTGATCAGCACTCTATCAGCTGAGTTTGAAGTCATATTGGCCGAGCTTGATAATGGATAGTTCTGAGAAAGAAAGAAAATCAGATTTAATAAATAAACAAACATAATATTACTCAATCTGTAGAATATGTTCTGGCATGATAATAATGTTTATAAGATTATTATTATATGTTCATCAAGCCTGGAAATGAGCAATCTGTCATATGCAGAATGAGGTCCCCAGAGCGGGAATTTGCTGATGCTATCCCATAAGGTGGGCCAGTGTATCTTCCGGTACCTCTTTCTGTTTAGGCTTGACACCTTTATTCAGCTTGTGATTCACAGAGAGTAAATTTAGTGTTGCTACCCTGCTGTGCAGGGTAGCATCACCAAATTCACCCTCTGGGTACCTCATTCTGCAGATGACAGTCTGCTTATTTCCTTCAGGCTTAATCTCCATATAATTCATATTGGATCCATTTTGCATATTTACACAAAAGTAAAGATGTAAATCAATTCTCATACATGTTGATATTTTACAGAATTATGCATACATTTTTTTTATTATACAGGTAAACCTGTGGTTCAGCCAGCATCTTGCCCAACTGGTTACTACTGTCCAGAAGGAACTGTAGCAGCGAAATCATTTGCTTGTCCTGAAGGAACATTTGGCCCTAATGAATACTATAGTGATGTTGACAATTGTACAGACTGTACTGCTGGCATGTATTGTGAAACTCCAGGCTTGTCTGCTCCAACAGGCGAATGCTGGGGAGGCTTTTACTGTACTGGTGCAGCATCATCTCCAACTCCTGTTTTGGACAAGGTAAAATTTACCCTTTTATTTGACCATCCTCATCGAAAATCATATTTGTCTTCCGGGAGACCTAAATGCATGTCCCATGTTTAATTTAGAGGCAGTTAGTTTTACTTTTAGAAGTTTTCACACACCCTCTACCCCCACTCCTATCATGGGAACCCTGAAAAGCAGAGCAGTTTTTATTCACTGTTATAAACAAGTTCTGCTTTACTGGTAAAATAGGACCAGTACTAGCACTTGCAGTGAAGTCAACAGCGTAAGTATAAACAATTGGCTAAACTTAACTTCATACCTCTGTTGGGATACCAATAAATAAATATGGAAGCTTTGGAAATTTCACTAATTTCCAGTACATCGAAATCTGTAAGCCTAGTGATTTGAAGGTGATCTGTTGTCAACCCTTAGGTACGTAGGCAGCTAAGATTTGATTAAAACGACGACTACAGCACTTTGATTTTAGTGTAGAGTGTTTCTGCATGTCTTCATGTCAGGCCAAAAAGTGTGTCAAAATTTGAAATCTGCATCTTGGATCATTGTGTGTGTGGTCAATGATCACCTACTACACGTTATTTTTATACTGTACCAATGACCCAGACTTAGCTGGTGCTAACTCTAAAATATCTAGGGCCAAACGCAAATTTTACTCTCCAATTCCCAAAATTTGCATCTAAAACCGAAAATTACATGTCCTATATGGTCCTCCATACTTTTACCCCACTGCGCACGCGCAGTGTCAAGGAGGTCTCGAAACTGCTGCCAAAAGTCAATCTATGTTTGGCACTCAATTCAGTTACAACTGACTGATATTTGTGCTTGTAAATCTCAGTTTTAAGGATGCCAGACGCATAATTATGAGAGAAATGGTGGATATATGGTGGAAATAGAACGTGGAGAGGAAAAAACAATGGAAACAAATGTTCAGGGCTGTAACTTATAATTATTTTACGAAATTATTCATGTTACCTATTTTCGTGGCATGACCTTATTGTGGTCATTCTTGCTATGAATTTTCCATTGTTTAATCAGTGTTTCCTCTCTCCATTTCCTTTATTCCCCCTAGCTATTCTCCCATGCTTTTGGCTTATTTTTTGTAATGTTTATTACCAAAATTTTTTGGGAGTTTTGGCTTGGAAACAGAATTATTTTCTGTTTTTTCCCCATGTTTACGTCCTCACCCTAGGGGTGTTTAGGCGTTTTGGTCTGCATCTATCATCTGATGTTCTACAGTTTCTTCTCTGGAAGCCTCTGTTTTGCATCAGATAGTGTTTAAATTGGTAACTGATTTCGGGCCATGTTCGTTTTAGTGCCTGGAGTCATGTTTCCGGGTTGTTGACACTTTTGCTTATGTTGACAACTGTTACTTCTGACAGTGATTACATGGCTTCTGCTTAATTTAGTTCATAGCAAGATACATTAATATTGTCCGTAAGCGTTACATTAATTTTTTCAAAATGATTTAAAATTTTTGTCCACACTTCGACTTTTTTTGGGCTCAGGGTTTCCATTGGGAACTTGGGCTGTTCTGAAAATTTTTTCCAAAAAATTTTTTTGGGGGGAAAATTATTTTCTTTTGAAATGTTATAATGAATTATAATATAGTATGTATATTCATTTCAAGAGTTAGTGCGAATAATATGACAGTGTATATTTTTTTCTGGTTGAAAAAATATTCTTCTATCGTAATTCGAGGGTATCTTCCTCTAATTCACGAGTTCATTGTGTTTCTTATAGTCAATGTAGTCACATTAATTCTTGCTCTGTGTGTGTTGATTGATATGACAACGTTAGAGACGTGTGTCACAGTATTTTGTTGCGGTGAGAGGTCCATTACGGTCCTCTCTCCGTACGGTCACTATATATTATCAGTTTCTTTTTCAGAACTCAGAGTAATGTTTCCATGATGTCTTCAATAACAGTGTCTCCGTCATTGCAATATTTGGGCTAGTGGGAAGTGCTCAAGGCATTACGACAATTGCTGGGAGTTAGCTAGTTCTATCGAAGGCATTGTCACCTGCTAGTCCGCCTGGTGTCGCGCCCATTCCCCAGGAAATAAGAATGGTACAGCACCTGGATTAGTTCGTTGCAGTCCAGGGAAGCAGATTGGGTGATGCGAGCACTATAAAACTTCAGATGTGCACACCCAGCAACGACTGATCCGAGGATAGTCTATTCGGGATGCTCCGTCGCATGACAGTCCGACGCGGCTGTTATATTGGCTTCCTCATCTTCGTCAACACACATGACCGCACCTTGGCTGTGTGACCACAGATTTCCAGGAGACATTCGCATATTATATAAATGCAGGATTGAACGAACATCCAAGTTGCTCTTCTTTGCTGACCAAGGAATACACGTCGACCAGGTCACTCCATCTGCTAGCTAAGGATACGAGACCTTTCCAGTGGGGACGTTCGCATATTATATAAATGCAGAAATGAACATCCCGGGAGCTTCCAGCGGATAATTCACGTAGGACTGCGGCTCCACAGGTCTCATTGAGTAACATAAACAAGGTGATGTTACCATGATGTCTTCGAAAAGTGTGCTTCCGTTGTCACAGTCAAATGAAGAGTTAGCGGCAAAAGTGCTCATGTAGATACGCCAATTGCCTGAAGTTCCCTAGTACTATCGATGGCGTTGGCGTCCGCTAGCTCGCCCGGTGTCGCGACCATTCACCGAATGGCTCAGCACCCGGGTTCGTCCGTTGTGGTCCAGGAAGGAGATTTGGGTGTTGCGACCACTACAAAATATAATGTGCACACCCAGTGATGAGGGATACGAGGATGGTACGGAGGAAGCCTATTAAGTCTGGTTCCTAGCTCATCCAGGTCCATCCGGGCTGCGAGCGAGAGAGGTTCCTCTCTCGTATTACAACATCTGGGCTCAGATGTTGTGGTAGAAAACGTTCCTCAGTCGGAGTATACGTCTACCGCTCGGGACACTTCGTTACATAGACAGTCCAGAGAGACTGCTCTTTCGGCTTCCTCATCCTCACGGCAGCACACGCGACCGCACCTTGGCTATGTGACCTGTGATATTCAACCAACATCGCCGATCAGGGATCCTACGGCAACCAGGTCACACCATCTGGTAGCCAAGGATACAAGGCCTTCATCCTCCTTAAGAGTTCTTTCAAGAACCTCACGTAAAACTCTGTCCTTTAGTGGCAATATGGAGTTGGTTAGACGTGATGCGGCCCTGGCTACATCCACGCGTGTGGATAGTAAGGTGAAAAACTCTCTCTGAGTCGCACCGGTCTCCGGAGAGTTTTCTTCGACGGCAAGCTTTCCGCAGTTTATGATCAGTTAACTAAGAAAGCTTCAGACTCTCTGCTATTAATTCGCTTCCATATAGTTGGATTCAGCAGAGAAGAGTAGGACAGGCACTTCTGGGTCGAATACGTCCAAGGGAAGTTCCTATAGAGGTTCCTATGCATCCTCTAGGTCTTATTCTAGAGACCGTCAGGGTAGCGACTCAGATAGGGGACGTAATTCTGATCTGAGACATCCGGTCAGACGCCCCTAGGTCGGTAAGGCGAGGTGTGGGCCATGGTGGACATGTCTTCTACTTCCGCAAGGCTCGCAGGACCAGGAGGTAATGGTTTTAACCTCTATCGTGTACTAGTGAGCGGAAGACTGTCGGGTTTCTCAATGATTTGGGATTAGATTACGGACGTCCCTTGGATTCAAGGGGTGATTTCGGAAGGATTAATTGTTCCTCAAACAAAATCCTCTGTTAACTTGGGGTCCAACTTGGACTCAGCTTATGTCAGTCAGTAGAATAGACGCTCGCTTCCATCAGAAGTCCAGTCTCTTCTGGAATGATTGCGATAGAGATCGTAGAAATCCAGGAATTTCCAGGTTTCTACAACCATCCTTTTCTGGTTCCAAACCAGATGGCTCGTTCCGTCCACTCATATTCTGAGCTGGATTACAAGCTGATCGTGACTCCAAGTTTCTATATGGAGTCCATCTGATCGGTCAGAGCGAGTATTCGGGTGTACAACTATGCTACATGCATAGATTTCTAGTTGCATACGTTCACGTCATGGTACATCAGCCGTTCAGAAAGTATCTTTGCTTCTTTATCATAGGAATTGTGTTTCAGCACCGACCAATGTGTTTCGGTCTGAATCTAGTTCCTGGGCTTTCACTTGAATAACGAACACGGTAATGACTCATTTCCGAGCTCATTCGTCTGTGGTAACGTCGGCCTACCTGGATGACATTCTTCAGAGGTGTGGCAACGAGTTAACGCTTCAGAACGATGTGCAGATTCTGCTTCGATTGATCCGACGGCTTGGTTTCATAAGTAAACGAGGAGAAGTCAGATCTGGTTTCATCCAAGTCATTTACCCACCGGGGGATGAGCTTCGAGGCACATAACATTCTTGTTTGTCTGCCGTTAACCAGAGCGCAGAACGATGTGCAGATTCTGCTCCTATTGATCCAACGTCTCGGTTTCATATGTAAACGAGGAGAAGTCGGATCTGGTTTTGTCCAAGTCATTTACCCACCGGGGGATGAGCTTCGAGACACATAACATTCTCGTTCGTCTGCTGTTAACCAGAGCGAAATTAATCAGTTGTTATACTCGCTATTGTCTTCGCTCAGACAAGGTCTCAGCGAGAGATCTCATGTGACTGATACGTTGTGCAGAACTGCCGTGATTTTATTCCAATGGAGTGGTTACGCATTTGTCCTCTCCAATTTTCTTTTAATTCAGAATTGGAGGGTGAAGATTTTTTGCTCGATACGGACATCTTCTTGTCAAATCAAGTGAATAAGAGATTCAGACTTGGGCAAGTTTTCAGTGCTTAACTCAAGTAGTTCCACTGCAATTGCCGGATCCGAGTTTTACAGTTTTGACGGATGTCAGTCAAACACTTTGGGTAGTTTCATTAAACCCAACGGATTTGAAGTGCCAGGGTCTTTTGTTTCCGTAGTTCCTTATCAAGCACACAAACATCAAGAATGATGTCATTTTGGCTTGCGCTACGTTATTGATGAACGTTATTCGGAATGCTCATATGCTAATTCTGTCCGACAACTCGACGGTATTAGCGTATTTTCGGAATTATGAAGGCTCTCATTCCATCCTGTTATTCATGTTAACGGAACAAATCTTTCAATTGGTACTAGAACATTAAGTTCTTCTATTCGTCCGTCATATTCCGGGTTGTCTGAATGTATTAGCGGACTCCCTTCATGGAGGGGCCATTTGTTGCCACCAGAATGGACTTTCAACAAACCAGTATTCAATCAGATTGCTACCAGGAGAGCGGCCAATGATCGACTTTTTCGCGACACATCTCAACAATCATTTGCAGATGTTGATGTCACAATGTTTGGATATTTTTATACTGTACCAATGACCCAGACTTAGCTGGTGCTAACTCTAACAAAACCAGGGCCAAACACAAATTTTGCCCCCCAATCCCCAAAATTTGCATCCCAAACAAAAAGAAATCATGTCCTAAAGGACCTCCATACTACGCCTCTACTGCGCATGCGCAGTGACGCAGACGTCCCGAAATTGGCGCCAATTATCATTCTCTGTTTGGCCCTTCATCAGTCAACATCTCACTGATCTTTGTGCTTGTAAATCTCAGTTTAAAGGATGCCAGACACGTAATTTTTGGAGAAAATGTGATTCTAAGGAGGATAGAAGGAGGAGAGGAAAAAGAAGTGACAAAAAATAATCAGGGCTGTACTTAAAATTTTTTGATGAAATTATGTTAAGTTGCCTATTTTCGAGGCATGGGCCTCTTGTTGTCATTCTTGCTAAATGTTGCACTGCTTATTCAGTGTTTCCTCTCCCCTAGCCTTCTAAAGTCCCCCCTTGCAATTCTCCCATGCTTTTGGCATATTTTTTAGAAATTTCATTTCTAAAATTTCCTGGGAGAGTTGCTTGGTTACAGAATGTTTTCTGTTATTTTCCCCATAGTTACGTTTTCACCCATGGGTGTATAACGTTTGTGTTCTGCATCTTCCATCTGATGTTCTGCAGATTCTCCCCTGGGAGTCTCTGTTTTGCATCAGATAGAGTGTAATTTGATGACTGATTCCGGGCCAGTTTTTTCAGTGCCTGGAGTCATGTTTTCTGGTGTTTTTACACTGTTTGTTTACATTGGCAACAGCCTTTTTTAAGGGGGGCTGTTTGCCTTTGCTGTAGTTTATCTCACTATAAGATACATTTATATTATCCGTAAGTGTCTCATTAATTATTTAATATAAATTTAAAATTTTTGACCACACTTTGCCATCGGATCCATCGGGGCTCAACGTTACTTTTCAGCAACTTGGGCTTCGCTGAAAAAATATTTTTTCAAAATTATTTTGATTTGCAATTGTTTTTTCATTTATTAATGGATCATGTTATTATGTATCTTTGTGTCAGGGGTTTTTGCGAGTAACTAGGACTTATTGTTGTTCTTTCACAATAAAGGGACATTGTTCAAATTGTAATAGGAAGAAATCTTCCTCTGACTTTCATGATCATTGTATTAATTGTAGTCAGTGTTCTCGCATTAATCCCTGTCCTATATGTGAATATTGGGATGAGAAACATTGGAAACGTGTGTCACGATATGTTGTTTCTGGAGAAAGGGCTATGCCGGCTCTTTCTCCGCAAGGTCACTCTACTCTCTCAGTTTCTATTTCAGAGGAACCAGAACAGGGTGATGTTTCCATGTTATCTTCTACAAGTGTGCGTCCGTCATCACAAATGAATTCAGAGCTAGCGGCAAAAGTGCTCATGGAGATTAGACAAATGTCGTCCGCTAGCTCGCCCGGTGTAGCGTCCATTCACCGAATGGTTCGTCAGCCGGGTACGTCCGATGCGGTCCAGGAGAAAATTTTGGGTGATGCGAGCACTATAAACATAATAGATGCACACCCAGTGACGGCGGATAGTGAGCGAGAAAGGAGGAAGCCTTTGAGTCTGGTTCCTAGCTCGTCCAGGTCCAGTCGGGCCGCGAGCGAGAGAGGCCCCTCTCTCGTACAACAACATCTGGGACCAGATGTTGTGGTACAAAATGTGTCTTTAGCGGAGCATACGTCCGTCGCTCAGGATGCTCCGTTGTATAAGCAGTCCGCGGAGACTGTTAAGGCTTCCTCTTCTCGTCAGCGCACACGACCGCACCTTGGCTGCGTGACTGCCGATATATTACCAGCTTCGCCGATCAAGGATTCTTCGGCGACCAGGTCACACCATCCGGCAGCCAGGGATTCGAGACCGATGGACTCCGGACGTTCGCATAGGAAAAGTATGTGGGAGCCATCTGATGCGGAGCTGCCCTCGACGAAGCAGCGAAAGACTGCGCCTCCGCAGGTCTCGACGCCGGACATTCTTGTGCAGATAGCACAGCTTATCGCAGCATCCCAGCAGCCGACAGAAACGGTGTCGGATCGAGAATTATCCGACGGCGCTGGGTCGGTACGCTCCGCCGAAGCATCGGGGGCGGACGACCGGGAACATCATGAGGTCCGACCGGATGGTGAAAGGGATACGGATGACTTGAAGCTATCCCTTTCGGAACAACATAAAGCTGCCGTGGACTTCATCCGGCACTTTCTCCCTCAAGTTGTTCCGTCGGGCCAGACTGTTGCGGTTCCGGACAAGAGAATTATAGCGTCATTGGACTCTGAATTTTTTGAGCGGTTCAGGGACATCGCTCCCGAGTTTCCGTCGCAGTCCAATAATGTTGCAAGAACATTTGAATTATTGAACGACGCTATATTTAAACTTGCTTCCAGGACGGGGAAAGCAGGTTTCTTGTCCGCCAATGCTCTCAACCTGCCTTTCATTAATGCAAGGAATAAATTCGATACGGCAGGACAGGGTATACCGAGAGTTCCTCTGCGTATGGACGACGAGGCGGAAGACTTAGAGCTATCATTACCGTCGTCGGCTTCTATTCCAACCACGGTGTTGGAAACAGCTATTGCGTCTAACAGAGCCAATTTAGATGCCTTATCTTACGCAGATCACCTTACTAAGGCGTTATCACTGCGCCTTCAGGGGAAAGAGTTTCAGGATATACAATCCTCTTTAAGACTTCTTTCAAGGGCAGTAGCTTATTCCACGTGTAACTCCACCCTTTCAGTGGCAAATCTGGAGTTGGTTAGACGTGACGCAGCCCTAGCTACATCCACACTAGTGGATACTAAGGTGAAGAACTCTCTTAGAGTCGCTTCGGTCTCAGGAGAACTTCTCTTTGACGGCAAGCTTTCTGCTATTTATGATAAAATTACAAAGAAAGCTAAGGATTCTCTGTTGTTCAAATCTGCTCCTAAGAAGTCGGATACAGCAGACACGAATAAGACAGGCACTTCTGGGTCTAATGCGCCCAAGAGAGGTTCCTATAGAGGTTCCGGTGCGTCCTCTTGGTCTTATTCGAGAGACCGTCAGGGTAGCGACTCTCGTTCGGGATGTCCTTCAGGCCGGGACAATCGGTCGGACGCCCCGATGTCGATGGGGCGAGATGCGGGCCGTGGAGGACGTGGTTTCTCCTACCGCAGGCCTCGCAGGTCCAGGAGGTGATGGCTTAAACCTCTATCGCGTACCGGTTGGCGGAAGGTTGTCGAGCTTTTCACAAGAATGGGCGTCGATTACGGACGACCCTTGGGTGAGAGGAGTGACTTTGGAAGGTCTAAAGATATCCTTCAAACGAAAGCCTCCATTAACTCGAAGTCCAAAGTGGACTCATCTTCCGTCAAATCCGCAGAAAAGAGACGCTCTGTTATCAGAGGTGCAGTCTCTTTTAATGAAGAACGCGATAGAGGTCGTAGAAAACCAGGAATCTCCGGGATTCTACAGCCATCTGTTTCTGGTTCCGAAACCAGACGGCTCGTTCCATCCAGTCATAGATTTGAGCTGGATAAACAAGCTGATTGTCGCTCCGAAGTTTTATATGGAGACGATTCGATCGGTCAGAGCGAGTATTCGGGTGAACGATTATGCAACGAGCATAGATCTCAAAGATGCGTACTTTCACGTCATGGTACATCCGACATTCCGAAAGTACCTACGCTTCGCAGTCCTAGGAGTGATGTATCAATTCCGGGCGATGTGCTTCGGATTGAATCTAGCTCCCTGGGCTTTCACTCGGGTAATGAACTCGGTAATGATCTATTTCCGAGCTCATTCGTCTGCGGTAACGTCGGCCTACCTGGACGACATTCTTCAGAGGTACGGCAATGAGTTAACGCTTCAGAACGATGTTCAGAATCTTCTTCTATTGCTCCGACGTCTCGGTTTTATAGTAAACGAGGAGAAGTCGGATCTGGTGCCGTTCAAGTCATTCACTCATCTGGGAATGAGCTTCGAGACGCACAACAATCTCGTTCGTCTGCCGTTAACCAGAGCGAAATTAGTGAGTTGTTACGCTCGCTATTGTCTGCACGCAGACAAAGTCACGGCGAGAGAATTTATGAGACTGATAGGTCTGTGCGGAGCCGCCGCCGATCTCATTCCGATGGGGCGGTTACGCACACATCCTCTTCAAATTTTCTTGACTCAGAATTGGAGTGTGAAAATTCATTCGCTCGATGTAGACGTTCTCTTGTCAGATCAAGTGAAACAAGAGATTCAGACTTGGGCAAACATTCAGTGGTTAACTCAGGGAGTTCCGCTGCAGTTGCCGGATCCGAGTTTTACCATTATGACGGATGCCAGTCAAACAGGTTGGGGTGCATCATTGATCCCAACGGATTCGAGATGCCAGGGTCTTTGGGATCCACAATTCCTGTGCAAGCACATAAACATCAAGGAAATGATGTCAATTTGGCTTGCGTTACGTCACTGGATCGACATTATTCACAATGCTCATGTCCAAATCCTATCCGACAATACGACAGTAGTGGCGTATATAGGGAATCAGGGAGGCACTCATTCAGTTCCGTTGTTCAATCTAACGGAAAGAATCCTTCTGTTTGCGCTAGAACATCACGTTCTTCTTTCGGTCCGTCACATACCGGGTCATCTGAATGTGCTAGCAGACTCCCTTTCACGAAAGGGTCGCTTGTTGCCGTCGGAGTGGACTCTCAACAAACAAGTATTCAATCAGATTTGCTACCAATGGGAACGGCCAATGATAGACTTATTTGCGAGACATCTCAACAATCAGTTGCAGACGTATGTGTCTCCGTGTCCGGATCCAAGAGCATTTGCAGTAGACGCTCTGTCGATCCCTTGGGACGGAATGATAGGATATGCATATCCTCCAGCGCCGTTAATTCAACAAGTATTGCTAAAGATAAAACAATCTCAATGCAAGATTCTGTTGGTAGCATCTCTGTCGCCACAGAGACCGTGGATAAATCTACTCAGGTGTCTGTTGTGGGACCTACCGCGAAAGCTTCCTCCAAGGGAGGATCTTCTTTCGCAGGGGAAATCGCGCCAACTCCATCACAACCCGCAAGGTCTCAACCTTCACGTTTTTCCGTTGTGCGGTCCTTCTTGCATGGCAAACACTTTACAGGACGAGCAGTGGACGCGATTTCTAACTGTAGGAGGACCTCCTCTTCGCTAAACTATGCGGCTAAGTGGAAGGTTTTTCGTCGTTGGTGTAGGGATCATTCTGTAGATATATTCGATCCCTCTATACCAGACATTGCAAACTTTCTAGTATACTTGTTTGACGAAATCAAACTGCAGCCTGTTACTATAAAGGGTTATAGATCTATGTTATCTGATACCTATGCACATCATGATAGTTTACAAATTGGATCTAATGTCTCTTTATCTAAGTTGGTTAGAAACTTTTCGATAAATAGACCCAGAACTCTTAGATTAATTCCTAAGTGGAATTTAGCTTGGGTTCTTCTTAAATTGAAGGAAAAGCCATTTGAACCTCTTGGGACAGTAGATTTCAAATTCTTATCTTATAAGACAGCTTTTCTCTTAGCTTTCTCTTCTGCTAGAAGAGTCAGTGAGCTTCATGCACTGTCGGTGGATGATTCTCACTATCGTAGTGTTGGGAACACTATCACCTTCACTACTAATGTGGGTTTTTTAGCTAAGAATCAGGCTCCTAATAAATATCCGGAACCTATTGTTATTAAGGCTCTTCCGTCTTCAGACGGGCGTAGGCCTTTACTCTGTCCTGTTAGAGCGTTACGTATCTATAAACAGAGATCTCAGTTTATCAGAAAGGGACGGAAACGTTTCTTTCTGTCTTTGATGCCTAATAGAAAGGACATTTCGGTCCATTCTATTGCTAGATGGATTCAATTAACTATCCGTACTGCTTATGAAGATTTATCTTCTTCTCAGCAGTCTGTGCTTAAGATTTCTGCTCATGAAGTAAGAGCTCTTTCTACTTCCTGGGCTTATGCTAATAGTGTTGCTATTACAGATTTAATGAAGGCTGCTTATTGGTCTCAGCCATCCACATTTACGAATTTTTATCTCAGAAATATTGAGTCCATTTCTGGAGACCTGCATTGTTTAGGTCCATTATCTGTTGCTCAGAATGTCGTCCACTAAACAGTTGCAACTATAGTTATGCAGGCTTTCTGTTCCGGCAGTGACTCCGTCCGGCTGCCCTCTTCGCTCTGGGCTATTTGACCCAGGGCAAGGGGAAGGGGGGGGGGGGGGGGGCGGGTGTTCCCTTAGGTCACCTGCTTTATAGTGAAAAGCAAGGGAATGCCTCCTCCAAGTCAGTATTTCTGAGTCGCTTCCGGGATGGTTTTAAAGTATAATATTAATGTTAAAATTCATTCATGTCTTATTTTTAAAGTGTAGCTCGGTGTGAAGCATTTGTATATGTCAAGTGTCAAACGGGCTTTAATATACAATACTCGGACACTTTTAAATGACTATAAAGAGTCTCAATTCTCTGGACTACTTTATTTATTGGCTTGCTTTAAAAATAATTAGTATAAGGGATATACTGGATGTTAATAGAGAACATGAATATTATTGTGCTCAATTATTAAGGGTAGTGTATCTTTCTAATTTAATATTAAATAAGAAAGATACATGTAAAGCCTAATACTCCTTTTCTCCTTAAGGGGTTACCTCTTTACTATATAGTTGAGCTTATTGGATTTTCCTCTATGTCCTAGGCCCTCCAGCCTGTTTACTATTCAGCTTAGTCTGGGTCATTGGTACAGTATAAAAATGTTAACAAATTTATAGTAATTTATATATTTTTTATACTTACCAATGACCCAGACGGGGATGGCCCTCCCTGGAGTTGGGAACTCTTGCCTCCCCGCTGAGTACATAGCGCTGACCAGGCACTGCCAGTAAGAATGATAATTGGCGCCAATTTCGGGACGTCTGCATCACTGCGCATGCGCAGTAGAGGCGTAGTATGGAGGTCCTTTAGGACATGATTTCTTTTTGTTTGGGATGCAAATTTTGGGGATTGGGGGGCAAAATTTGTGTTTGGCCCTGGTTTTGTTAGAGTTAGCACCAGCTAAGTCTGGGTCATTGGTAAGTATAAAAAATATATAAATTACTATAAATTTTTTAACTTTCGAACGTTTGCAGTAAACGCTCTATCGATCTTGTGAAACGGAATAATAAGATATACGTATCTTCCAATACCGTTGATTTAGCAAATATTGCTCAATGTAATTATTTCAATGGAAACTTCCTCCACATTGCGGTCCATTCTATGGTCAGAGCGATTCAATCTACTATCAGTTCTGCTAATGATTATATCTTCATTCAGCAGTCTGTGCGTTGGTTTTAAGGTCATGAAGTAAGAGTTCTTCTACATCATAGGCTTAAGCTAATAATGTTGATATTACAGATCTAATGAGGGCTACATATTGGTCTTAGCCCTCCATTCACGATTTTGTATCTGAGAATACTGAGTCCTTTCTGCAGATCTATTACTCAGAATGTCGTCTACTAAACAGTGGCAACTTTATGTGTATAGGCTTTCGGTTCCGGCAGTGACTTTGTCCTGCTACCCTCTTTGCTCTGGAGTATTTGATCCAGGGCAGGGGGGGGTGTTCCCTGGGGTCACCTGCTTTATAGTGTAAAGCAAGGGAATACCTCCCTTGGAGTCGGTTATTCAGAGTCGGTTCCGAGATGATTTTAAAGGGTAAAGCTTATGTTTACTCATCGGTGTAATATTTCTTAAGTGTTGATTGGTGTGAAGTATCTGTATATATCCCGTGATTAATTGGGCGTTAATATACATTCTTCTAACACTTTTAAATGAGTATATAGAGTCTCATTTCGCTCGACTCCCGTATTTATTGGCTTTCCTTTAAAAAATATTAGTATAAAGGGTTATACTAGATGTTATTGTGCTCAATTACAGATTGGTGTTGTGTCTTTCTTTTTTGATACAAGTAAGAAAGATACATTTAGCCTATCTCTCCTTTTCTCATTGAGGGGATAGGTTGGTTATAGGTAATTGAGTTTATTGGATTTTCCTTATGTCCTAGGCCCTCCAACCTTTTTACTATTCAGCTAAGTCTGGGTCATTGGTACAGTTTCAAAATCTTAAAAAATTTATAGTAATTTATATATTTTTTATACTTGGCAATGACCCAGACGGGGATGGCCCTCCCAGAAGTTGGGAACTCTTGCATCCCCACTGCGTATATAACGCTTACCAGGCACTGGTTGTAAGAATGACTTTTGGCGGCAGTTTCGAGACCTCCTTGACACTGCGCATGTGCAGTGGAGTAAAAGTATAGAGGACCATATAGGACATGTAATTTTCAGTTTTAGATGCAAATTTTGGGGATTGGGGGGTAAAATTTGCGTTTGGCCCTAGATATTTTAGAGTTAGCACCAGCTAAGTCTGGGTCATTGGTAAGTATAAAAAATATATAAATTACTATAAATTTTTTAAGTTTTCAGTAAAAACAACTTTTACAGTAATGGGAGCACAGTGATGTGCTAAGACTTTTGTACCACTTATGACAGATTTTGCATGACCTTACTGGAAACTTTAAAATACTGGAAAATGGTTGTTGCAATTTCCAGTCCTGTTATAACTCGAAAATTTGAAAGCCATTTTGCATTTCCAGAATTAGTTCTTTCTACATGTCAATGTGAAAATGTGAGGAGATTTGAATGAATTGTGGTTGCAGAAAGGTGACTATCGAGCATGGTTGATGCTATGAAAAGGAAAGAAAGTCGAGGAATTCTAAATGTGAGAACGTTTTCCAATGTTTCACATTCTTTGGATAGCAGTAGTCCCTCGACCACTCAGACATCTACTCAACCTAAACTGAGTACCAAATGTCTCTGTAACATGTGTGATTCAGGGCAGTTAATATGTAATTTACATGTACGATACATGGAGGGTGGATTACTACCAAATCACTGATTTAGTTCTGATCCACCGTCCATGATATAGTATTGAACTGTGATTATGGCAAGTTTATAAACTTATTTAAAGTAAACAGGTTCTGAGAAATATATTTTCAAATACATTTTATAAATATTCTTTGAGAATTTTTGAGATAGGTTTAGCTGAATCTGAATTTGAGATAGGTTTAGCTGAATCATTCATGAATATTGTATCAATTCCATATATTAGGTAGTTGTAGAGTTTAGTATTTGGAATACTGGAAATTTCTCAATGAGTACTGTAAATATACAGAAAAAGTACTGGAAATTTAACCAAACATTAGTGTACAAACCCCCCTATTATGACATACTGGATCAGCTGATTCAGGGCTATATTATTTAGCTCTTTACCTAATGAAAAGGCCACAACCACCCATGTAATGTACAAATTACAAGCTCATTTAGCACATTCCAATGAGGCATCACTGACTATGTTTCTGAGGCAAAAAATTTAATATTTTTATACTGTATACCAATGGCCCAGACTTAGCTGGTGCTAACTCAAAAATATCTAGGGCCAAACACAAATTTTGCCCCCCAATCCCCAACGGGAACGCTGTTGTTTCGGGGCCTCCCGACTCGACCATGTCTGGTGAGAGTTATTCCCCTTCCGTGGGGGATGTGCAGTTTTTTTTTTTACCGTGGTGCATACTGTGGGAACTGTTGGATTTCTGGTGAAGAGATGCCTGGTTCCGGGACTATGCGCCTATGTTTTCCGTCCACTCATTCTGGTCACATGGCCAGTTTTGCGGGACCAACGCCTTCTGTGCAGCCTGGCCCTTCTGCCCGCAGATGTCCGCGGCAACTCTCCTGAGTTCCCGCTATGTTGATCCTCGGGGTGTGTCATAACCCTATACATGTCTGCCCTCAGATGTTTCGGCTGCCGCCCGTCTCCCTGCTTCGTGTGTATTGGAGGATCGTGACCCTTCACTGGTTAAGAGGGTCAGGTGTGAAGCCACTTTGCTGGTTCGTCCCCATGTCGAACCGGCTGGTACGGGCAGTGAGCTTAGGGAGGCCCTCTCCTTACTCACTCAGGTTCTGTCCAAGAGCCTTCCCGTTGCTTCCAGCGAGGCAGCGAGTGGTTTCCAGGCACCCCCTATGGCGCTGCCTCCCGGGATTGGAAATAGTCCACTTTCTGATCCCCCTAGTGCCTACACCATGGGAGGCGTTGGCTGGTTTGTCCACGATGGGCTATGTGTCTTCCGACTCCGGGGAGGAGTCAGACATCCTTGATGTCGAGAGCCCGCAGTCTTCTGACTTGGGGTCAGCTCTTGACTTTGTGTTTGGGTTCCTTCCGGATCTCAGACCAGCTGACAGTGTCATCAGTCGCGTGCCTACAGCCTGTGGAGCAACCTGCTTCTGGGTGTCTTCGACCGTGCCAGTCAGTACAGGTGGTTGAAGCATTTTCAGCCTTGGACTCTAGGCTGAGTTCCAAGGCTATGAAGGCTCCGTTTTTCACCAGGGTTGACACCTTTTTTGCCTCCGGTGCCTTATCGTTACTACGATTTCGCCAATCTGTCAGTCTGCCAGACTTTGACGGTTTTGGATCAGGAATCCAATTCCCTCTGGCTTTCCAAGCCCAAGTCTGCCATCATTCCTATGACGACTCTGGAGTCCATGTTGGGCTTATCGAGAGGAATGCTGGGTATGCTTTCTCTCTCCGATCACGTCGTCTCTGCCTTAGCTGCTTATCTGCCTCCAGATAGGTTTGACGATCTACAGGCTCCTTTGCGTGTGCTGTTCAAGGAGCTCATGCATCTTACTCACACGCATGCCTGTGACACGGCTATTTTGGAACTAGTTTGAAGGGACTCTGTGCTGGACACAGGCCGATTCCTTCCTGGGGGCAGCACGCTGCTCTTCAATCTGATTCTTTTGCAGGTTCGCTACTGTACCATGGGTTCTGTGTCGACGGTCTGGGATGACGTCCTACGTCATTCCAAAGATTAGCTGCTGCTTCGTCAGCTTGATCAGCCTTCTAGGGGAGGCAGGGACCATTCAAAGCCTAACAAGTACCCTTCTGCTTCCTCTGTGAAGCAAAGGGCTGATCCTTCTGCCACCTCTTCTACTTCTTACTCACGGGGTAAGGGTAAGCATCGGCAGGCTAGAGGGAAGTCTCAGGATTCTTCATTCAGTAGAGGAGGTGGTTTCTCTTCTCGTGAGCCTCGTCGGGGCTCGAACTGAAGGTCCTCACCTCGATTCGTTCCAGGTTGGAGGAAGGATAGCAGAGTTTGCAGACCGTTGGGCCACCATCACATCCGATCCTTGGGTGTTAGATGTTGTTCGGTCCGGGCTGCGAATATCCTTCTGAAGGCACCCCACTCTGTCCAAAGTGCCTCTTCCAACCACAGTTCCTTCAGACGTTTTTGTCCATGGAGACAATCTCCTGGCCAAGGGGACGTTCGAGGTCGTCAAAAACATTCAGTCAGTGGGGTTTTATTCCCGCCTGTTCTTGGTGCCAAAGAAGGAAGGCCGACTCCGACCGGTTATCAATCTGCTCCCAAGTTCAGCATGGAGACTTTCAGGTCGGTCTGCTGTTCCATTCACCAGGGAGATTTCACTTCCAGCATCGACCTGTGAGACACTTACTTTCACGTTTCGATTCATCGGGTGTCGCAGAAGTATCTCATGTTCCTTTTCTGGGGCGAGTTTACCAGTTGAAGGCCATGCCTTTCGGCCTCAACCTAG
The DNA here is from genome assembly GCA_031216915.1 of Pictodentalium vernedei. Taxonomy (NCBI): domain Eukaryota; kingdom Metazoa; phylum Mollusca; class Scaphopoda; order Dentaliida; family Dentaliidae; genus Pictodentalium; species Pictodentalium vernedei. Next base: position 381,129,149 of record CM062293.1, read on the forward strand.
CTCCTTGGACCTTCACCCGACTGATGTCGATGTGATAGCCTTCCATCGCACATAGTCCAGGGTGACTACTTCGGCATATCTAGACGATATCCTCCAGAGGCATTCCAATGCTGCCTTACTGGAGTTGGATGTCGACACTCTGTTAAGCTTGCTCACGTCACTAGGATTCAAGAGTCAACGAGGAGAAGTCGGATCTGGTCCCTTCTCCGTCGTTTTGTCATCTGGGGATGGCCTTCTGCACTCAGTTCAATACGGTGGCGGTTCCCCAGGCCAGGGCTGTGATTCTCTCAGCTTTTGCTCTGACTCTGTCCCAGTCCACATCTGCAACAGCACAGGGTATTCTCCGGCTGCTCGGTCTGTGCGGTTCGGTTACGGATCTCATTCCTCTAGGTCGGCTGCATGTCAGACCTCTCCAACACTTTCTGCTCAGTCGTTGGAGGCCGAATGTTGATTCTCTGGATCTGATGCTTCTCTTCAGAATCTCTTCATCCTCACCTTCTCCACTGGATGAATTTTCAGTAGATCACGCAGGGTGTCCCGTTGGACTTACCCACGTCCGATCGAGTTCTGATGGCAGATGCCAGCGATCTTGTATGGGGTGCGATGTTGGATCCTCTAGGTTTTTCACTTCATGGGATGTGGGACCAGGATCGGGCATCTCTACACATCAACCAGAAGGAGCTTCTTGCTCTTCTTCTGAGTTTCAGGCAGTGGATCCCTCACCTGTCGAATCGTCATGTCCTTCTGTTGTTCGACAATTCGACAGTGGTTGCTTCATTCGGAACCAGGGCGGCATGCACTCGGTTCCAATGTACGAATTGGCTCAGGATCTTCTACTGCTCACTCAGGATGTCAACGCCGGGGTGGTTGTTCATCACATTTCCGGTCATCTGAATGTCCTAGCCGACTCCCTGTCCCGACGGGGCAGGTTCTTTTCCACCGAGTGGATGCTACACATGGCAGTGTTCCATCGATCTCTTTGCAACCATCAGGTGGACACTTTCGTGTCCAGATGCTCTGGCTTTCGCCGTGGATGCTCTGGCCCTCCTTTGGGATGGTCTTGTCAGCTACGACTTCCTGCCGGTTCTGATTCCGCCTCAGGTTCTTGCCCAGATATGAACCTGCAGTCGTCGAATCCTTTCGATCACACCCCTGTCGCCTCGGTGGGTGTGGATCAATCTGCTCCGCTCTCTGTTAGCGGCAGTTCCGGCATGTCTCCCTCTATGTCGCAACTTTCTTTGCCAGAGTTGCCCGAGGAGGTTTCAAGTTGACCCGACTTCATTGTGCCTTCGCACGTGTCGTTTATCGGGTCCTGTCTCCTCCGTAGTGGTTTTTAGAGACAAACAGTGGAGTTGCTTTTCTTCTTCAAGGAGGCACTCACTCCACTGGTTTAGCCTCTGGCTAAGTAGAAGGTTCTTCTGTCGATGGTGTGCAATCACTCTGTTGCTTTTGTCACTCCTTTGATCACACCGCTTGCGGAGTTTCTGGTATATGTTTGTTTCTAGGGGTCTCCAGCAATGGGTACAAGTCCATGCTTCGGAGACCTTTTTCATATGTGGTACCTCATTGTTTCAACACTCATCCTTGCCTCTCCAAGCTTGTTCTGCTCTTTTCCTTGAAAAGACCTAGGACTTTGTACTTTACTCCAAGATGGACACTTTCTTAGGCGCTGCTCTGCTTGGGGGGAGGGGGGGGGGATTCGCCCTTTTTCCTGGATGGATATGCATTTTCTCACATGCCAGATCTCTCCTGTATTACCAATCGTTTTTTCTGCCACGAGGTGCGTGCATTGTCTTCCTCTTTTACTAACTCCATCATGTTGTCGGATGTTTTACTGGTAGCCTACTGGAGAAATGCTACCTTCTTTTATCTGCGACAATTGCAGGAGCCAACAGAGGACCTTTGACCTACGGGCCCTCTTTCTTTGGCTCGCTGTTGTCTATCCCAGCCATTCAGCTTTTTTACAGGGTCAATTCCAGCTCTGTGCTGTTACTGCCCTTTCTGTCTGTGCATCACACTTCACCATACGCCTCATCTTTCATTGTCTTTTACTAATGTTTGTGATGCTATGGTTTGATAGGCCTAGGGATCTCTTCCTCTGTCCACGATTCCAGTGCAATTGAGTTGTGTGCGGGTTGGTTATGTGATTCCCTCCATCCTATTGTCTATTCAGCCTGTAGTAAACAATTGTAAGGTAGGTTGATAAGAAATATAAATTTTATAGTAAATTTTCTTTCTTATTATACCTACCGCAATTGTTTACATAGAGGCCCTCCCGTCTTCTTATTCGGGTAAGAATCCTTCCTCCCCGCTGATCACATAACTCCTATGTTGGCGGAATCAAAAGAATGATGAATTGATGATGCACTGCTCATTGGTTCATTTATTGATGTTTAAGGTCACATATTTATGCACGATGGCTAATCATGACTGTGACAGTTTTACGGGTGGAGGAAGCCGGAGTACCCGGAGAGAACCACCGAGCAACGACGAGCAGCTGCCAGCTCCCCAACATCGTAACTCCACACTGCAGCACAGGCAGGGTTAGATTGGTTGAAGACATGCGTACCATCAACATGCAGTATGCCTTAGTACACGGCGTCATCGTGCCCCCATGCAGGCAATGGAGATGAAGTGTCTTGCCCAAGGACACAACGCGATTGCTGCAGGTGGGATTCGAACCGAGGACCTCTCGGCTTGCAGCCTGCCGCTCATTGGTTAACGGAAGTCGTGGATTTGTACTAAGGGAAGAGCGTCCCATACTTGGTGTGCGCCGATGGCGCTCGGCCCAGTTTTGGCTTATTTTCTCATGGTGTTTTTTACACCACTTTTCTTTCCCACATCTCCTGGGAAAGATTAAAATAGAGAGTATTTTATCCGAGTTAGGGTCTTCCACTGTAGTGCAAGCCTGTAGGTATAATAAGAAAGGAAATTTACTATAAAATTTATATTTTTCTTAATAGCAGGGCAAATAAGAGGAAGCCTTTCCTCTGTTTACATGATCATGTCTTGCTTTAGTCGATGTACTACCACTAATTCTTGCACCATGTGTCAGATTTTGACAATGTTGATGACTGGTGTCATGGTTTGTTGTTAGGCGAGTGGACACTATCGGTCCTCTCGCGGTGAGGGGACACTGCTGGTCCTCTCGCCAAAATGTCACTATAGTTTTTTAGTTTCTATTTTCAGAGGAACAAGAGCATGGTGTGGTTCATGATGCCGCTTGAGAGTGTGCTTCCGTTATTGTATTATACTATTCGAGCTAGCGGATAAGTGCTCAATGATATAAGACAAGGGCCTAGGTCTTAGAATATAGGGTTTATGGCCTTGTCTCCAGCTAGTTCAACCAACAGATCTATCATGCAGAATATGGGTGGTGTGACGTGGGTATGTCTGATGCGAAGAGGGACAAGGGTGTAGCAAGCAATATAGAAATCCGAACATGCTCACCTTGCGACGATGGAAAGGAGGAAAGGAGGGTTCTGAGGTATGCTCATCCAGGTAAACCATGATCACGAGCAAGAGAGAGGCCCCTCTCTCTTATAACAACATCTGGAGTCAGAGGTTGTTGGTAGGAACTTTAGTTGGAGCTTACATCCATGCCTTCCTGTGCGGGATGCTCCTTCTAATAGGCTGTCGGGGTCAGCTAGTCTTATAGCTTCCTCTATGTTAGAAAAGCACACATGACTGCACAAAGTTTGTTGTCGCCAGCTAGCTCGACCGGGGAAGCTTTTAACATAAGTTTCGGCATATATTTAACGGTTTTCTCAATTATGATGGATGTGAGTTCATATATTGGGTTACAATCCTGAGTCCGATGGTCTCTCTATGCAGGGTTCTTGGGACCCTTGGTTTTTCGACACCACATATTCAGAAATGATGTCTTATTGTTTACGCTACATCATTGAATTTATATTATTAGTGATCATGTATTTATAGACACATATCAGAGGTTATCAGAAGAGAAGAAACTCTTCTTTTTGTCATTAATCTCCAATAGAAGGGACCTTTCGGTTCATTCTGTTGCTACTGCTTAGGAAAATTTATCTTCCAATCAGCAGTCAGTGCTTAAGATTTCAGCGCATGAAGTAAAAGCTCTGGCAGCATCTTGGGCTTATTCTAACTGTATGGCTATTACATGATCTTATGTAGGATCGCTTCAGGATAGTTAAGTTTGCGGCGCACAGGAATAATAGTTTCCATCATTTGTGTCGCCAGTATTAGGCATTTGAGTGCATACAATTGACGCCCAGCCGTATTCATGGGAATGAATGACAGAATACGTGTATCCTTCAATTCATTTGTTTCTATTGATTACATCGAGATTAAAGTGTCTGTTATTGAACAATCGCCAGAAGCTTCCCCCACGAGAGGGTCTTCTTCTTCAGGGGAAGTTTTGTTCTTCACATCATTCTCCACTCTTAGTGGCATAACGGAGTGTGTCAAATGTGAGGGAGCTTTGCGTTTACTATATTTTTGCTGTCTGGTCCAGCAGTGATTAAGTAATGTGGGTGGTTTCAACATAAATTCGAATTCCACCCCCACACTCACACACTGTCGCATATATATATCTTTTGGGTCGTGTTAGATGGCGCCCTTATAGGCATATATGCAGTTTTGTTGCATCAGTTTCTGGTGTTTATTTTCTGATTTCTAATATACAAGCGCTTATTAAATCATCATATTTGCTGCCATTTGAGTTCATAGGTGACTGCCTAACCACTTAGTGGTTTTTTAGATGATTACAGGCTGGATTTTAATGCACTCGTGCAATATTTTATTACGCTATCGCTTTGGTGGACCTTGAAATTATTATATATTTTGGGGGCAGTCTGTGTTGGAGCCGGTTAATCATCATACCTACCTTTATTTCTAGATCCTTGTATCTATTTTGTCGGTTCTCAAATCACATTTTCTCACGTGTTTATAGTTGTAGATACCAAATAGTACACATTGGAGAGTGTTCTTACTGGATTTAATTGTACAGAGGCTGCCTGTGAATGATCTTTGAAGCGTGTTTTCTCTGCAGCGATTGTTCATCGTATCTCATTTTAATATGTGTATGTTATATTATTATTTCACTGATTTCGTCGTACCTGTATACGCTATCTGCAGTGCATATTTTGTAGCGGTTAATGTTATTTACCAAAATCGTTGCTATAGCCTTGGCTTGTGAAGTGGCATTAAGCACCATTTATTATTCATGAATTAATTCCTGAGTGCCTGATCAATATTTATTTATATTGTTTCCTGGTACTGCTTATTGATTCCAGAGCTCTCCCCTCTTTTGAAGATATGTTCAAAAAAGAGGGGGGGAGGGGGTCATTTTCTCCACTTCTTTGGCTTATTGGGTATGTAACTATGAAGGAAACTGTTTGTCCGTACAAAAATTCAGCGTTCAGCTGTAGTATTATTGTATGGCGTAGGTTTATGGGCAATTTTCTGTCATTCTCAAATAAGCCATCCTAATTTTTAGGGCTTAGTCCAGACTTGCCTTAGAAATTTGTGAACTCGTTACATCCCAATTAGCATGATTTCATGCTCAGATTTAGGATTTGCATAATTGGGATCCATATTAGGATATGTCTCCTCTATTATGGTATAAAGAGACATACATGTAAATTCTAATTATTCTAATTTTCTTCATCATGGATTGAAGGATTTGATCTATGTTGATCTACCATTTCGGAAGTTCTAGGCCCTCCACCTTTTTTAGGATTCAGCCAGTTTGGGCCATTGATATACAGTATAAAAATATGAAAAAATTTAAAGTAATTTATATATATTATATACTTACCAATGGCCCAGACAGGAATGGTCCTCCCATGAGTGGACAGTACTGGGCACATATACTTCCCTGCTGAATTATTATATTATAATCTTTTTTACAAAGAATGATGTTGGCACCAGTTTTGGTGACTTCTTGCGTCTGCGCATGCGTGGAGAGTAAATGTATGATGGGCCAGATAGGAATTTTAATTTTCGGTTTTGCATGCAAATTTTGGGGATTGGGGGGCAAAATTTGTTTTTGGCCATAGATATTTTTGAGTTAGCACCAGCTAAGTCTGGGCCATTGGTAAGTATAAAAAATATATAAATTACTTTAATTTTTTTCATTTTTTTGTTAATCAGGAATTTTTTTCTCGATTGTCATCTCCAGTCATGTTATGATAACCCTTTACCAAATTGGCCAGCACTATTCGCAAAAAAAATTATTCCACTTTCTTTTTTTTCAGTTTTTGTTTCAATAATATAGCTTATGACCCCCTCATTGGAACAAACTCATTGAACCAATTCCAGGGAGGGGTAATAAGCTATATTATTGAAACCAAAAATTTAAAAAAAAAATGAAAGTGGAATAATGTTTTTGATGCAGAAAATGGAAATATTTATTTAAGAATTTTGTTTCCAAGTGTCATCTGCCCTTCGTATTAGGTTAAGGATTCAAACCTGCAGTTTTCCAATTTCAATTACAGTAGCAAGTGCTAACTCATTTTCAAGTTGTAATTATTCCTTGAAATTGTCTTAATGTTATACTTTTTGTCGGAAACACTTTCCAGAAAATGGGAAGAAAATAATTCATGTGAGCAGTCTGTCTGCTGATCCATAAATTGAAGATCCTAAGTTCTTATTGGATTAGCAAAGAACTTCATTGATTTTTCAGAAAGCAATTTGAATAACTACAGAAATAGAATAAGGGCCCCATTTCCAATGTGAATTGGTCCCATTTTTTCCTCAGTTCCTCCATCATCTAGTTATTACTATATATAGAATATACCCATAGTAGCTTGGTGTACCAAACGTTCACCACGAGTGGTGAAGTGGTGTTAACCGCGAGCCTTTGGCATGCGGTTAACACCATGAGTGGTGAAGATTTGGTACACAAGCTACTTTAGGTATAAGTTATTTATACTATGATCATCAGATTATTAAGAGTCGCCATTATTTTTTCTCGATTTTACTGAGCAGCAGCCGTGTACATACGTGTGAATTTGTTTTTGTTTACATGAGCATCGGTGGGCGGTACTTCCGCTGTCAATTTTATCACCGAAACGAAACAGAAAAAGAAACAGGGTCTTTTTCATTTTAATAACATACTATTTCGAGTTATGGGTCCTTTATTATCTTGAGACAATGCATGTTTGTTAATTTGGGGTGTTTTATGGGGTAAACTCATTTAAAAACGTAATAAATAATTGCCACTTTCATTTCACTCTTTGCGCGGTGATATGCAATAAAGTTAGAGCTTGCATTCAGGTTGATGTCATCAAAGGTCAACTTGAATGAAGTTCCACTGTAGGTGTAAATTTTAACTACTGAAATCCCATTGCTGGCGTGTTCTCCGCGGTTGGTGTGTAAAGTTAAAATTTATGTCATAGGCTTTTCATATATAGTAGAATAGATAATCATGGTATAAATATAGATACCCCTCAAATACTGAATTATATGCTGTACATATAGGGTAAATCACAAATTGAAATATACTAAAAAGTTTATTTTGTGAACTGCTTAAAGAAATTTGAAGTTCAGTCCTTTACGATGCAAATTTTCCCAGTTGAAAGGGCCTTGGAACCTTTCCCCAAAAGGGGTAAATAGAACCCTGTATATATTCACCCAGTGGGTGACCAAGTACAAAAGTATCCTGTGGGTATTGTATACATTGAAACAATGATACGAGAAGAGCAAGACTGCAAAGTACATTTTCAGTGACATTGCCATGGGGGGATTGGAAGAGGAGGGAGAGACTCATTTCCCACACACACCTTTCCTGAAAAATGTCAGCTCTGTATACTTTCATGCTTGACTGGTTCATGTGCTCTGACCCTGATATTTGTTGGGACATTTTGCTATAGTTACTCAACCACTTTTTGGGTACTTGAGCCTTAACTGGTAGAGTATTGAATTATTTTTAGTCATCAATATTTTTTCACAAGTCTTTGCCATGTTACAGTTTATGGCAATCCACACAGACTAAATAATTTAGATTCAAAGATAATATGAAGCACATCCACATAGTTTGAAGACTGGGTTGCAGTACTTGCACTTTAGAGTAAAGCCTAAATATGGGCTTCCAGCACTCTACCAGTTATACAAGTACTGTACACAAGGGTGTCGGAAGTATGGGGCAGCTTCCCCCCTTTGCCCTGATTTTGCACTTGTGGAAAAGATTTACTGAGAAACTCTTGAGTATTTGTTTCTCACATGTTTATACCCCCACTTGTAGCCATATTGTGGACACCTTGTACGTCAATTTGTCCACCCATCTGTCTGTCCAAACTTGTGTGTGCAACTCCTCCTACATTATTGAACCGATTTTGATGAAATGTCTCAAACATTATGACTAGCAAGCGAACATGCACATACTCTAAAAATTTTTCATCTGCGACAATTTTAACCAGGTTTTCTCCTCTGAACTTAGATTTATTATGGATTGTCAAATGAGATTCTTGTGTGCACAACTCCTCCTACATTATTGAAAAGATTTCATTGAAACTTCTCAAACATTATTAATAGCAAGTGAACATGCACATATTCTATTTTTTCATCTGGGACAATTTCAATGAAACTTCTTAAACACGGCCACCAATGAGTGAACATGCGCATATTTCCAAATTTTCCATCTGTGGTGATTTTTACAAGGTCATTTGCCCTTAGAAGAAGATTTAATATAGATTTGTACATGAGATTTTTGAGTGTGGTACACCTCCTTCATTACTGAACCAATTTTGATTAAACTTCTTAAACATTATGACTAAGAAGTGGGCATACGCATATTCCAAAATTTTTGATCTACAGCAATTTTAACCTAGTTATCTCTCATGAACTTGGATTTATTATTGGTTTTTCAAACTTAACATTCAGAGGTTCATTCTAGTAAGCCAGAGGTGGAGATATCAATCACTTCCAGTAATAGTTCTAGTTTACGTTGCCAATACCAAGGGATGGGGGAGGGAGATCAGTTATAAGGAAGAGGCTGGTTAATAATCACCAACAACAGTAAAGCTATACAATCAGTGGGGTATGTTTTAAAGCTTTATATATATAATGCTTACTGGGTGCAAAAAGATGCCATCTGCAATGCTAAAAGCTGTGCACATGGCACCCTTTTGTTTTCAAAGGATGATGAAATGTCAGTATTATTGAATGTCACATTACAATTTATGATATGTTGTAAACTCCCAGTCTTTTCTCATACCCAGAGTCAAGAGCCCTTTTTGATACTCCTGCCCCCCCCCCCCCCCCTTGCCCTCATATGCTTCCAGCACCCTTGACTATACATAATATAACTCAATATGACAAAAGTTTGTTCGTATCAAGTCCCTGCAGCCATATTTGGGCCCAAATTTTAACTTAGTGTATTATGAGGAATAATTTTAAAAATCATCTTCAGATTCATCAGTCAGAATCTTTTGATATTTGATATGTAGCATATTTAGTTGGGTGAGATTGAAGTTTGTTCAAATTTTGACTAGGTCTGATATGAGAAAACAATTTTAAAATCTTATTCAGATCCACAGTCAGAATCTTTTGCTGATTGGTACAGAGCATCCTTGGGGGATCATTCAAGTTTGTTCAAATCAAGTCTGTGGGGTCATATTTGGGCTCCCTATGGGAACTTGAATAGTAACATGGTGCTATATGAGGAATAGTCTTTGGAAATCTTCCTCAGACCAAGGTCAGAATCTTTTGATAGTTGATATACAACATCCTTAGGAGGTTCTGATTGAAGTTTGTTCAAATCGAGTCCCTAGGGTCACATATGGGCTTCCGATGTAAGCCCAAAATTTAACTTAGTGCAATATGAGGAATATTAGTGCAATATGAGGAATATTCTTTAAAAATCCTCTTCTTCAGACACATCAATCAGAAATGTTTGATATTTGGTTTACAGTATCCCCAGTGGGGTAAGATTCCAGTTTGTTCAAAGCAAGCCCCTCAGTTCATATTTGAGCTCTCTTGGGCAACATAAATTTTACCTTAGTGCAATATGGGGAAATTCCTTTAAAAATCTCCTCCTTCAGATTCCCCAGGCTGAATCTTTTGATTTTTGATATGCAACAACCTTAGGAGGTTCAGATTCCAGTTTATTGAAATCAAGTGTCTTGGTCTATATTTGGGTTCCCTGTGGGATCCTAAATTTTAACTTAGTGCAATATGAGGACTATTCTTTAAAAAATCTTTTTCAGAACCAAGAGTCAGATTCTTTTGTCACATAGTATTGACATCCTTAGTGTGGGGAGATTGAAGTTTGTTCAAATCAAACCTTGGAGCTCATATTTTGGGCTCCCATTGGGAGTCCAAATTTAACTTAGTGCAGTATGAGGAACATACATCAAACATCTTCTTCAGACCCACCTGGTAGAATCTTTGGATGTTTGATATTTTACATTACTATGATTCCAAGATTAAAGCTTGTTTAACCCCTTGAACTTGTAAGACCAATATTTTGGTCCAAGGCATAATTTCGTCCCATTTTTGTCTTATTACAAGAGGCCTATACACAGGGCATTAATGATAAAATAATAACTGCAGTCTGCAGCCAAATGGCTGCAGCCTGTAGTTATAATTTTATCCTGCCTGTATATTGATATTGGACTGACCCATCTCACTGTTAGTGTGTACAAAGGCAATACCATTCCAGGAAACAAGGGCTCAACAGGTTAAAGTGTTATGGTTGACTGATTTTGGTGGGCAAGAGAGGGGTATGAAGTTTAACATAGAATCCAATGGTGAATTTACTGTTTGTTTCCATGAATTGTACCCATGCATTACAGAGCTGTTCATTATAAACTTTAGTTAGATATAAATGTGAGTACATAAGATTAATGTTTGCTCAAATGGGGACCACCAGTCCACTTGAGGTCTGAGAGTAGTGGGAGGGTCATTTGGGCAGAATTATTTTTTTTGCTTGAAAGAAGATTTGGATGATTCCGAGTGATTTTTATGCAAAATAAAATGAACTTTCACTCTTTTGGGACATTGGGGAGTTGGAGGGGGTCCACTGGGTGATTTTTTCTCTGCTTTGAAATGTGTTTTAAAGGGGTATGAGTGATTTTAAGCAAAAGAAAAAATCAACCAACAGACCCTTCTTCCCCACTCATAATCCCCTACCTAAATTTGATTAACTAGATTAACATGCAGATGCTGAATGTGACCATAAATCCTTCTTTAAACAATTTTAGCAGGTAAGGGATTAAAGCCCCTTGGGGTCTCTTGTTTTTGAAAACAGATTCAAAAGTGTTGTTTCAATTTGAATTTCGTTTTTTTAAAGATGTTACAACTGCAGTTTTACTTTTTAATTCACAGATTGACTTCAGCAATAACATGACCTTCTCAGGAAATGATAGGTGCCCCATGGGATATTATTGCACAAATGGAACCAGCTATCCTACACCTTGTCCCATTGGCACATTCTCTACTCAGAGAGAAGTATCCAGACCTGAGGATTGTGAGGAATGTCCCCCTGGAAAATATTGCAATGTGCAGGCATTCATCAAAGTTTCGGAAGCCGCCAATTGTTCCAGTGGGTTTGTATCTTTAAGTTAATCTTTGTGTTCTCTACTCATTTGTATCAACTCTTTAACTGGAAAATACTGCAATGTGCAAGCATTCATCAAAGTTTTGAAAGCCACCAATTTTTCCAGTGGGTTTGTATCTTTAAATTAATTTTTCTGTTCTCTACTCATTTCTATCAACTCTTTGAGCTCTGCCCATAACATAACTTTCATACAACAGTTTAAACTTTTCTTCTTGAAAAACTTGAAAAAAAAAAAAAAATTAGGATCTCTCATTTGAAGAGCATGAAGGACTTCATCCAATAATGAATCATGAGCTAGGATTTGGAAGCAAACATGTAAAAAACACATAAAACACATATTGTTTGATGATTTTTAACTCAGCTTTGGCGAAGCCAAATTTGAGCTTAAGCCATGGCCAGTCGTCCGTCTGTCCATCAACAATTCAATACGGCTCGGGCTAGAGGCCGCATTTATGAACTGATCTTTATGAAACTTCTTGGGTACCTATGTTATGGCCGTGGGACGAGAACAAGTGTTTTGGGGTCCGATCCGAAATTCAAGTTGGCCTTCTGGCAGCCATTTTGTACAAAATTAGGTGCAATCAGTTTTTTGCACAGAACTTCCATATGAAAGCACTGATTTGAATAATTTTTTGTATGAATGTTTAGTACCATGAAATACATCACATATAATACAGGTTTTTTTCTCGTGCGTAAATTTTGCAAATTAGACTAACTTTAATGTTTTTTGGTGTTACTTTCAGCACTATAAGTGCAAATGTCAATACGGCTCGGGCTAGAAACCGTATTTATGAACTGATCTTTACGAAACTTCTTGGGTACCTTTGGTATCACCGTGGGACGAGAACAAGTGTTTTGAGGTCTGGTCCGAAATTCACGGCAGGGCCGCTGGCAGCTATTTTGTACAAAATTAGGTGCAATCAGATTTTTGCACAGAACTTCCATATGAAAGCGCTGATTTGAATAATTTTTTGTGTGAATGTTTAGTACCATGGGATACATCACATATAATACAGGTTTTTTTCTCGTGCAGAAATTATGCAAATTAGATGAACTTTGATTTTTTCAGTGCTACTTACACACAGTAAGTACACATGTCAATAAGGCTTGGGCTAGAGTCTGTATTTATGAACCGATCTTCACGAAACGTCTTGGGTACCTTTGTTATCACCTTGGGACAAGAACGAGTGTTTCTGGGTGCGGTCTAAAATTCAAGATGGCTGCCAGTGGCCATTTTGTTCCAAAATTAGGTCTAATCAGTTTTTTGTACACAACTTCTATACGGCTCAGGCTAGAGGCCGTATTTATGAACTGATCTTTACGAAACTTCTTGGGTACCTTTGTATCACCGTGGGATGAGAACGAGTGTTTTTGGGTGTGGTCCAAAATTCAAGATGGCCACCAGCAGCCATTTTGTACCAAAATTAGTGCCATCAGTCTTTTGTACAGAACTTCTGTATGAAAGTTGTGATTTGAATAAATTTTTGTATGAATGTTTAGTAAAATGGAATACATCACATATAGTACAGGGTTTTTTCTCATGCAGAAATTATGCAAATTAGATGAACTTTGATTTATTCAGTGCTACTTATACACTGTAAGTGCACATGTCAATACGGCTTGGGCTAGAGGCTGTATTTATGAACCGATCTTCACAAAACTTCTTGGGTACCTTTGTTATCATCTTGGGACAAGAACGAGTGTTTCTGGGTGCAGTCTAAAATTCAAGATGGCTGCCGGTGGCCATTTTGTACCGAAATTAGGTCCAATCAGTTTTTGTCACAACTTCTATACAGCTCGTATTTATGAACTGATCTTCACGAAACTTCTTGGATCCCTTTGTTTTCACCTTGAGACAGGAACGAGTGTGTTTTGGGGTGCCTTTGTTATCACTGTGCTATGAGAACAAATATTTTGGTGTTCAGTCAGACCCACGCTGGGACTCAAAGATTTCTTTTTTAGTTTAGCATCTTACTGTCGCCCACCTTTACAATACTTTACCTATACATTTGTTACAGGCTTCGGTCAGTATTTATGTACAGACCGTTACAATACTTTATATGTACCTTTGTTATCAGGTCATTACCTAGATGTTTGTCATTGCTGTGTCACATTCTATACATGTACATGTCTTAACAAGTTGACACTTTCATTTGTGTACTTTCCTTGGTTAATTTGATTGATTTATTTGTAATTTGTCTTCCAGTAGTCCACTCTCTCTTCCTGTTCTGTACAACAAAGGCAATTATAATGTTTGGTTTTATTTCAATTTTTGATTAACCCTTCACCTAGCACAACAGCTGTCCCTCTTGAATCATTTAATTTTCTTCCTCAAAAAAATAGTTTATGGCCCAATTGGAATGAGCTTAACCAGCTCATTCCAATAGGAGTCATAAGCTATGTTTTTTAGGCAAATTTTTTTTTTTTAATTTAATGCAATTTTTTTTTAACAATGCTGGTGATATAGGGCTATTACAATTGGTAAAAAGTTGATTTGGGAGCATTGCAAATGAATGCCCAAGTGTGATTTTCTTTTTTTATTTTGACCTGTCAAATAGGATTTCCTTTGATGAGTTTTTTTCTGTTTAATAAGTTAATAAAATCTGAGTTTCAGTTTGGCTGTCTAGAAAATCAGTTAACCCTTTACCTAAACTGAAAAGCAGACGACACATGCAAAAATAATTCTTGAATAACTAATTTTTTTCATTTTTTGTCTCAAAAACATAGGTTATGACCCCTCACTGGAACGAGCTCGACGAGCTCGTTCCAACGAGGGGTCATAACCTATGTTTTTGAGACAAAAAATGAAAAAAATAATGAAAATTAATTGGCGATTTTTGAGAATAGCGCTGGCCGGTTTTGACCGTTACGTTAGGTAAAGGGTTAACATGTTGATGGATGATTTATTAACCCTTTACCTAACATGAAAAAGAGACAGCACTTGCAAATAAAATTCTTTGAATAACTAATTTTTGTCATTTTTTGCATCAAAAATTATAGCTTATGATCCCTCATTTGAACGAGCTCATTCTAATGAGGGATCATAAGCTATGTTTTTGAGGCAAAAAATTAAAAAATAATGAAAATTGAATGACAATTAGTGTTGGCCGGTTTTGGCCATCAGACTTCAAACTCCATGCTTAAAATTGAGTTGGAATTTGAAACTGTTTCAAAATACCTAATTTGAGTAAAATTAGTCCAGTGGTCAAATTTTTAGCCAAGTAAATACTACATTTCTCTCAAAATAAAGGATCTCCTTGTCTGGAGTATTAAAAAGAAAGGCTAAATATGATTGATTATATTACAGTTGAATGCAAAACTAATTGCTGATTTTCTTCTTAGGCATATTTGTACTGGAGGAAGTGCCACACCAACACCCAATGATAATACTGTTGGTTACATATGTCCATCAGGTCACTACTGTTTGGAAGGAGCACTTGTTGAAGTGGATTGTGACAATGGTACCTATCAACCAAATAAAGGACAAGCAAACTGTATTACATGTCCAGTTGGACAAATGTGTCCATATCCTGGTATGAATTACACAATGGACTGTCAGAAAGGTAAAACTACATGGCACCTATACTAGGTGTGATTTATTTAATTATATTAACCCTTTACTTAATGAATCGGCTGCATCTGCTAGCATAATTTACAAATTAAGCAGTTGAAAGAAATATATTTTTTTCAAAACTTTTTAATAAAACCAGATCACATGACTGAAACAAGCTCACCAAGCTGATTCCAGTGAGGGGTTACATGATATGGTTTTGTTGAAACTTTTTCTAAAATTTAAAAAAAGAATTAAAATAATAAATTTTTATATTGTGTGCATTGTGTAAAGGGTTCACTGATAGTATAAGGGGGTTCACAAATGGGGTTTTCATATGTTGGCTTTTGGTGTTGTTAAAAATATTATTTTTTAATGTATTTCTCGTTTCTGTCAAATAACAGTATGATTTCAAAACAGTGGAAAAATAATTTTAAAATGTCCAACAGTAGTAGTGAAATAGGTTGGAGGATAACTACCAAAAAAATGCTTCTCATTTTTACCCTGTTTCAATATAAGCTTTTGACACTAAATCATTGACTACTGCTGTGACATTCATGTCCATTCAAATGGATATTTCTTAATTGAATAATCCTGTTAAATGTACAAAACTTCCAGGCACCAGATAATTCACAATGCCTTCAATCAAGCCAGAAAATAAGCAGACTGTTATCTGCAAAATGAGGTCCCCAGAGGGTGAATTTAGTGATACTACCCTGCACAGCAGGGTAGCATTACTAAATTCACTCTCTGTGAACCTCAATCTGAATCAGGGTCTCAAAAATAAACAGAAAGAGATACCCAGAGGATAAATTGGCCCACTGTATGGTATAGCATCATCAAATTCACCCTCTGGGGACCTCATTCTGCAAATGTCAGACTGCTTATTTTCAGGCCTGCCTTCAACACAAATTTCACTTGTTAATTATATTTTGGTTATAGAGTAAATTCCTGCTACAGGAATAAAAAAAATATTGTGATCTGTCAAAGAATTATCCAGACAACCACAGTGTTCCTGTTTGGCCTCACTACTCCACATATAAGCATTTAATCTGTTCATCTTGTTTGACAGAGCTCAAAGAGCTCTGTCAAACAAGATATATACAGATTATCATGATTATGTGCATGTCCTGTGATTTTTATCAGATTCAAGGTGGTGTCCAGAATGGGATCTCAATGAGCCGGCTTTGCCTGCGAGTTGTGATCCCATTTTTGGACACCACCGAGAATCTGATGCAAATCACAGGACATGCACATTATCATGATAATTCATTTATCTAACAATTCTGTCACATAAACAGATTAAATCTTAAATTATTAAAACAGTTTGGGACATAATGTTGGGTCGATCACTGAAACGCACATATACTCTCCCAAAAAAGAAAGTGTGCATGCTAAAAAATAACACTAAAAAAAGATATCTATCATTTTCATTCATGGAAATTTTATTCAATCACAGATGAATCAATTTGTGATCAACACGAGAAATTTCATTACGCTACGACGAACACTCTTGGTGCCATGGAGAGTCAAAGACACTAAGGGTCAAACACAAAAGTCACACACTCAATATCTGGTATGACCTCCGTCTGCATCGACTACTGCTGTGCATCTACGCCTCATGGAAGCGAACAAGTTAGCATGGAAGTGTCGTAGGATGTTGTTCCATATTCTGATAAGCTGTCTTTGGAGTTCCACAAGCCTTGACGGTGCATGGGGAAGCCGGCGTAGCTGACGTTTCATTTCGTCCCATACATGCTCAATGGGTGAGATATCGGGCGAATTTGCGGGCCAGGGAAGAACATCCACTTGTTGTTGCTGCTGATACTGTTGAACAACACGAGCTGCGTGGGGTCGGGCGTTGTCCTGCTGTAGAATGACACCGGGGCCGTAACGTTGCAGAAATGGGACAACAACAGGTGTAAGCACTTCATCACGATATCTGGCTGCATTGAGATTGCCATCAATAATGACCAGCTCAGTTCTGTTACAGGCAGTGATGCCACCCCACACCATGAGAGACCCTCCCCCATAACGGTTTCGCTCCACGACACATGGATCTGCGTAGCGTTCGTTTCGACGTCTGTACACTCTCTGGCGGCCATCTGATGATGAAAGATGGAAACGACATTCATCTGTGAATAAAACATGTCGCCACCAGTGTAAGGGATGCCTGAGATGTTGTCTACACCACTGCAGTCGAGCACGACGATGACGTAACGTCAAAATCGGACAAATTGCAGGTCTTCGAGGACGTAAGCCGTATTCTCTCAGCCGGTTGATTACTGTTTGAGGATGTATCCGTCTCAGGTTAGGGATGTTCCTGGCTGTCGTCGTTGCCGTTTGTTGCCGGTTCCGGAGATGGACGACACGGATATACCGATCTTGTGCAGGGGTGGTAACTCGGGGTCTCCCGGAGCGGGGTCGGTCTCGAACGTCATCATGTTGTGCATGTCGATGGACTAGCCTGTCTACAGTGTTACGGTGGCAGTTCAAATGCTGGGCAACCTCTCTGTGTGTTCTGCCAGCTCTAATCATACCCAGAGCAAGGAGACATTGATTCATTGTCAATCTTGGCATGCTAATGTGGAGTCGTTTTAACAGCAGCGCAAGTTTGAATGTGAACGATAGGAAGGCCTTACTTTAGTGTTTAAATACCCAAGGATTCACACTGCTGCATGAATTTTCAGACTCTCCACGTGCAAAACATGCCTTTTCACAAACGTGCAGCACGTCATTTAACGTTGATGCAATTTTAACGGGGAAAGCTGTTTTTGTGTTCAATATAACTTATTCATGAACAGGTTAACACTCTTTACACCTACGAAATTATTTTTTTTGAGTTTGATCAATTTCTGCAATGCACACTTTCTTTTTTGGGCGAGTATAGAATGTATTCATGCGCCTGTTATGATACCCTGTAGCATTACCAGAAACAAGTTGTCTATATGATACAGAATCAGAATGAGTCGTCTATATGATACAGAATCGGAACACATTATGTGATACATACTGTTTTTCGTGTTTTTCAGGCCAAAATCAATATGATTGTTAGATAAATTGGAATAAATGCACAGTTTGTTTATCACTAGAATGCAGGAAAATACCCAAATTTCTTTTAATTGAATACTCATGTTAATTTTAATATTTTTCACAAACAAAGTGGCTTTACAGTTAAGAGGGTTCTACTGTATTTATTTATTGATGTTTAAGGTCACATATTTATGCACAATGGCTAATCATGATCATGACAGTTTTACGGGTGGAGGAAGCCAGAGTACCCGGAGAGAACCACCGAGCAACAACGAGCAGCTGCCAGCTCCCCAACATTGTAACTCCACACTGCAGCACAGGCAGGGTTAGATTGGTTGAAGAAATGCATACTATCGACGTGCAGTACGCCTTAGTACACGGCGTAATCGTGCCCCCACACGGGCAATGGAGATGAAGTGTCTAGCCCAAGGGCACAACGCGGTGGCCACAGGTGGGATTCGAACCGAGGACCTCTCAGCTTGCAGCCTGCACCTCTGCCTACTGAGCCACCATGCTCCCTTCTACTGTATCAAGGAATAAGAAAAGAGAATGGGGAATAAGAAAAGAGAGTACACCTTTTCTGTGATAATCTTACAGTTTATTTCCAGTAGCATGGTGGCTCAATGGTTAGAGCATTGAACTTCAGATCAAATGGTCCTTTATTTATTTATTGGGTTTTTCAAGGACACTTTTGATAGCCAGAGTCACTTTGTGTCAGTTTATTGGGTGGAAGAAGCCGGACTACCCAGAGAGAACCATCAAACAGTGCCAGGCAACTGTCAGACTCCCCAACATACTAACTCCACACAAGCAGGGTTAGCATTGGTTGAAGACAAGTGCACCATCGATGTGCAGTAAACCTTAGTACACTGTGCCACCGTTGCCCCACATGGTATTGAAAGGTCATTGGTTGATCGTGATTCGCACTATCTGCATTGTGTCCTCAGGCAAGACAGTTAATTCTATTTATCCAAGTGGGAGCTTGGTGGCACGTTGTTCTGAGGCATACTTCATGTTGATGATGCAATAGCTTCATTCGATGCTAACCCTGCTTGTGCAGGATTAATAATTCACCTCTCTGTGTGTTCTGCCAGCTCTAATCATACCCAGAGCAAGGAGACATTGATTCATTGTCAATCTTGGCATGCTAATGTGGAGTCGTTTTAACAGCAGCGCAAGTTTGAATGTGAACGATAGGAAGGCCTTACTTTAGTGTTTAAATACCCAAGGATTCACACTGCTGCATGAATTTTCAGACTCTCCACGTGCAAAACATGCCTTTTCACAAACGTGCAGCACGTCATTTAACGTTGATGCAATTTTAACGGGGAAAGCTGTTTTTGTGTTCAATATAACTTATTCATGAACAGGTTAACACTCTTTACACCTACGAAATTATTTTTTTTGAGTTTGATCAATTTCTGCAATGCACACTTTCTTTTTTGGGCGAGTATAGAATGTATTCATGCGCCTGTTATGATACCCTGTAGCATTACCAGAAACAAGTTGTCTATATGATACAGAATCAGAATGAGTCGTCTATATGATACAGAATCGGAACACATTATGTGATACATACTGTTTTTCGTGTTTTTCAGGCCAAAATCAATATGATTGTTAGATAAATTGGAATAAATGCACAGTTTGTTTATCACTAGAATGCAGGAAAATACCCAAATTTCTTTTAATTGAATACTCATGTTAATTTTAATATTTTTCACAAACAAAGTGGCTTTACAGTTAAGAGGGTTCTACTGTATTTATTTATTGATGTTTAAGGTCACATATTTATGCACAATGGCTAATCATGATCATGACAGTTTTACGGGTGGAGGAAGCCAGAGTACCCGGAGAGAACCACCGAGCAACAACGAGCAGCTGCCAGCTCCCCAACATTGTAACTCCACACTGCAGCACAGGCAGGGTTAGATTGGTTGAAGAAATGCATACTATCGACGTGCAGTACGCCTTAGTACACGGCGTAATCGTGCCCCCACACGGGCAATGGAGATGAAGTGTCTAGCCCAAGGGCACAACGCGGTGGCCACAGGTGGGATTCGAACCGAGGACCTCTCAGCTTGCAGCCTGCACCTCTGCCTACTGAGCCACCATGCTCCCTTCTACTGTATCAAGGAATAAGAAAAGAGAATGGGGAATAAGAAAAGAGAGTACACCTTTTCTGTGATAATCTTACAGTTTATTTCCAGTAGCATGGTGGCTCAATGGTTAGAGCATTGAACTTCAGATCAAATGGTCCTTTATTTATTTATTGGGTTTTTCAAGGACACTTTTGATAGCCAGAGTCACTTTGTGTCAGTTTATTGGGTGGAAGAAGCCGGACTACCCAGAGAGAACCATCAAACAGTGCCAGGCAACTGTCAGACTCCCCAACATACTAACTCCACACAAGCAGGGTTAGCATTGGTTGAAGACAAGTGCACCATCGATGTGCAGTAAACCTTAGTACACTGTGCCACCGTTGCCCCACATGGTATTGAAAGGTCATTGGTTGATCGTGATTCGCACTATCTGCATTGTGTCCTCAGGCAAGACAGTTAATTCTATTTATCCAAGTGGGAGCTTGGTGGCACGTTGTTCTGAGGCATACTTCATGTTGATGATGCAATAGCTTCATTCGATGCTAACCCTGCTTGTGCAGGATTAATAAGTTGGAAAGTTATTCACCCCTGCTTGGTGGTTCTCTTTTGGTACTCAGGCTTCCTCCACCCACAAAAACTGTTCAAAATGATCTATTGAATGTGTTGTTGAACCCCAATGAATAAATAAATTCCAGTAGTATATATAATAATAAGAGAAAATAAATTAAGGCCCCCAGAATGTAGATCTTATGTTTCTCAGGCCATATTTTGTTAAAGTTGCATACGGGCGGATGGTTTTTTATTTCACCTTTATTTTTTATTTTTGTAATTAATTATTTGCCAACAACAGTTCATGTTCTTGGTGTGTTTTCTGCCTCATAATCTACAGAATAGCATGGGTGGTGGTGTATTTCGTCCCTTCAGAGCAAGAAGGCTTTGCAATGCTAAAACATTGCAAAGCCTTGTTGCAAGCAAGGGACAAATTTATCAATTTTATTAACTTGGGTAAAATATCATACATAAACCATTTAAGTTTTATTTTTAGTTTGATGAATGATGGGCGGGCGGGCATCAACAATTAGTTCCTGGACGATAACTTGATAACAGTTTGACCCACGTTCATGAAACTTCATAGGTAGGTTGTCCTCGGTGAGAGGAAGAACCCTGTTTATTTTGGACTCACTAGGTCAAAGGTCAAGGTCACAGTGACCTTAAACATACTAAATCATAAATAATTGGTTCCGGATGATAACTTGACTATGGTTGAACCCACTTTCATGAAACTTCATATGTAGGTTGGACTTCACGAGAGGAAGAACCTTATATATTTTGGACTTGCTAGGTCAAAGGTCAAGGTCACAGTGACCCTGAACATGGTAAATCAAAACAGTTGGTTTCCAGATGATAACTTGATAATGGTTCGACTCACATTCATGAAACTTCATAGGTAGGTTGGCATCAGTGAGAGAAAGAACCCTATTTATTTTGGACTCGGTAAGTGAAAGGTCAAGGTCACAGTGACCTTCAGTATAGTAAATCATAAACAATTGGTTTCCGGATGATAACTTGATAATGGTTTGACTCACATTCATGAAACTTCATAGGTAGGTTGACCTAGGTGAGTGGAAGACCACTATTTATTTTGGACGGGCTAGTTCAAAGGTTAAGGCCACAGTGACCTTGAACATAATAAATCATAAACAATTGGTCTCCAGATGATAATTTGACAATGGTTCCACCCACGTTCATGAAACTTCATAGGTAGGTTGGCATTGGTGCAAGAAAGAGCCCTATTTATTTTGGAATCACTAGGTCAAAGGTTATGGTCACAGTGACACTTCACATAGTAAATTGTAAACAACTGGTTTCCAGATGATACTTTGATAATGATTAAACCCATGTTTGTGCTGTCACAACTCGACATTGGATTGGTGATCCTATCAGCTTTTTTTAAGTTTTCATTGGTTATAAAAAGAGAGCATGCGGCAGCCAAAAGGACCATGTTTGAGGACCTGAGAAACACATTTTTAACTTTAGACCAAACTTCTGGTTTATTGGTGTGTGAATGTTGAATGAGATGTGTCAGTTTGTAGTAGCACATCTCATCTCACATTCATATAACAATCAAAGGTCAGTTAATTTATTTCAGTTCAAGAAATTCAATTTTGAATAGTTCTTTACCTTGTGTAATTATTTTCACAAATTGTGGGTAAATGGATGCTTAATCTGATTCTGCTTAAAATAAGTATGGTTTTAACACACACCCTCCTTTCAAATCCTTTCAAACGTTTATCACCAAAACCACTAACCCCACACACACCAGGACCATAAAAACCACAAAGATTACCTTCCATAGTTTGTATACAGACAACTTTGATTGAGTTTTTGATGGTCTCTTGTTAAGTTTTCATTTATTATAGCCCACTTTTTAACTGGTAGATTATTTTTGATCACCCCAATTTGTCCATATCTATTTGCCTTGTTGCAGTTTATGAGTGAGTACCCAGTGGCACTCTCCCATAAATTGTTACAAGGCAGATCCTCACAGACTAAATAATTTTGTTTAAAAAATAATATGAAGCACATCCACAGTATATGAAGCCATTAAGTTGTGGCACCTGTACTTCAGAATAAAGCCCAAATATGGGCTTCCAACACTCTACTAGTTAAATACTTCATGCATGCTTCATAGTGCACCAAACTTCTAAATTTTTAATACTGTACCAATGACCCAGACATAGCTGGTGCTAACTCTTAAAATATAGGGCCAAACACAAATTTTGCCCCCCAATCCCCAAAATTTGCATCTAAAACCAAAGAAAACATGTCCTGAATGGCCCTCCACACTTCACCTCTACTGCGCATGCGCAGTGTCAAGGACGTTCCAAAATTGGCGCCATTAATCATTCTTAGTTTGGCCCTTCATCAGTTAACATCTGACTGATCTTTGTGCTTGTAAATCTCAGTTTAAATGATGCCAGACACATAAATATTAGAGAAATGGTGATTCTAAGGAGGATATAGAAGGAGGAGAGGAAAAATGTGTGACAGAAAATTATCAGGGCTGTAACTTAAAATTTTTTAATGAAATTATGTTAAGTTACCTATTTTCGAGACAACAGCCATTTTGTTGTCATTCTTGTTATCAAGTTACACTGTTTGTTCAGTGTTTTCCTCTCTCCCTTTCCTTTAAGTCCCCTCTTGCTATTCTCCCATGCTTTTGGCATATTTTCTGTAATTTTATTACTAAAATTTCTTGGGAGTTTTAGCTGAATAACAGAATGAATTCTGTTCTTTTCCCCATGTTTACGTCTTCATCTACGGGTGGTTAGGCATAGTGTTCTGCATCTACCATCTGATGTTCTACAGTTTCTTCCCTGGAAGTCTCTGTTTTGCATCAGATAGTGTATTATTGGTAACTGATTTCGGGCCAGGGTGCCTGGAGTCTTATTCTAGTGTTTTTACACTTATTGTTTACATTTCCAACAGCCCTCTGTGTGAGGGGGGATTTCTTGAAAATAATATCTTGATGTTAATTTAATCATAACTAGATACATTATTATTGTTCATAAGTGTTGCATAAATTGTTTAAAATATTTTAAAAATTTTTGTCCACACTTAGGCTTGGGATCCATTGGGGCTCAACGTTACTTTTCAGAAACTTGGGCTGTTCTGAAAAAATATTTTTTCAAAATTTTTTGATTTCAATTATTTTTTCTATGTTAATGGATCATATTATTATGTATTTTGATTGTCAGGGGTTGGTGCGAGTACTAGGACTTTGTTTTCTTTTCACATTGAAAGGATTTTGGTCAATTGTAATAAGAGGAAATCTTCCTCTGACTTTTATAATCATTGTATATGTAGTCAGTGTACTCGCACTAACTCCTGTTCTGTATGTGATAATTTCGATGACAACATGGGAAGCGTGTGTCACGGTATGTTAGTGGGGAATTGGACATTCCGGTCCTTTCCCCGCAGGGTCACTCTACTTTATCAATTTCTATTTCAGACGATCAAGATTAGGGTGATGTATCCGTGATGTCTTCCAAAAGTGTGCCTCCGTCGTCACAATTAATGAAGAGCTAGCGGAAAAGTGCTCATGTAAATACGCCAATTGCCTAAGAGGACCCTAGTAGGTTCGACGGCCTTTGACGTCCGCTAGCTCGCCCGGTGTAGCGTCCATTCATCGAATGGTTCGGCAGCCGGGTTCGTCCGTTGCGGTCTAGAAGGAGTTTTGGGGTGATGCGAGCACTATAAATCAACCAAATGCACACCCAGTGACGGCGGATTAGAGGGAGAACGGAGGAAGCCTTTTAGTCCGGTTCCTAGCTCGTCCAGGTCCATCCGGACGGCGAGCGAGAGAGGCCCCTCTCTCGTTCAACAACATCTGGCCCCAGATGTTGTGGTACAAAATGTTTCACATTCGGAGCATACGTCCGCCGCTCGGGACGCTCCGACATATAGTCAGTCCGGAGAGACTGTCAATAAGGTTTCCTCATTCTCATGGTAGCGCACATGACTGCTCTTGGCTACGTGACCTCGGATATCCAGTCAGCTTCGCGAATCAGAGAATCATTGGTGACCAGGTCACACCATCCGGTAGCCAGGGACTCGAGGCCTGCAGACTCCGGACGTTCGCATAAGAAAGTGTGCGGGAGTCAACGTACACGGAGCTTCCGGCGGCAATGCATCGTAAGACCGCTACTGCCCAGGCCTCAGTGACGGACGTGCTATCCCAAATAGCACAGCTTATCGCAGCATCCCAGCAACGACTGAATCTGTCGCATCATGTATTATCTGACGATGCTGGGTCGGGACGCTCCGCGCAAGCAGGTACGGACGTCCGAAAATTTCATCCGGTCCGATGGGATGCCGAAAGGGATTCGGAGGATTTCGAGCTTTCCCTTTCGGAACAACATATGCTGTTGTGTATGTCATCTGACATTATCTTCTCCAGGTTCTTTCGTCGGACCAGAATGCTGCGATGCTGGATAAGAAACTGATAGCGTCGGTGGACTTAGAAATTTTTGGTTCGGTTCAGGGACATCGTCCCTCAGTTCCGACATAGTCCAATAATGTCACACAATCTTTCGAATTATTGAACGACGCTATATATATTATTATATGCTTGCTATTACCAAGCATTTCTGGTTTCTTGTTCGCAAAGTTACGGAGATGTCTTTCAAAGTGTGCCTCTGTCGTCATAGTTAATGAAGAGCTAGCGGCAATAAGTGCTCATGGAATATGTCTATCGCCTAAGAGGTCTCTTGTAGGATCGACGGAGTGACATTCGCTAGCTCACCCGGTGTAGCGTCCATTCATCGAATGGTTCGGCAGCCGGGTTTCGTCCGTTGCGGTCTAGGAAGGAGATTTGGGTGATGCGAGCACTATAATAACTTTAGAACTCACCCAGTGACGACGGATTGAGGACAGATTGGAGGAAGCCTGTTAGTCCGGTTCCTGGCTCGTCCAAGTCCGTCCGGGCTGTGAGCGAGAGAGGTCCCTCTCTCGTACAACAACATAGGGGACTGCATGTTGTGGTTCAGATATTTCGCATTCGGAGCATATGTCCGTCGCTCGGGACGCTCCGTTATATTGACAGTCTGAGAGACTGTCGATAATGCTTCCTCATCCTCACAGCAGCGCACACGACCGCACATTGGCTACGTGACTTCGAGTATCTGACCAGTTTCGTCATTCAGTGATTCCACGGCGAACCTGTCACGCCATCCGGTAGCCAAGGGACACGAGGCCTATACACTCCGTTCGCTCGCATAATAGAAGTATGCACGGGGTAACGATCACGGAGCTTCCAGCGGCAATGCATCGTAAGACCGCTTCTCCACAGGCCTCAGTGACGGACGTGCTATCCAAGTTAGCACAGTTTATCGCAGCATCCCAGCAATCGACAGATTCTCGGTCGGATCAGGAATTATCCGACGGCGCTGGGTCGGTGCGCTCCGCTGTTGCATCAGGTTCGGACGACCGAACGCTTTATAGGGTCCGACAGGATGGCGAAAGGGATTCGGACGATTTTGAGCTTTCCCTTTCGGGACAATGGAAGCTGCCATACATTTCTTCCGGCATTATCTTCCAGAGGTTGTTCCTTCGGACTACATTGCTGCGATGTTGGAAAAGAGACTTATAGCGTCATTGGACACAGAATTTTGGATCGGTTCAGGGACATTGTCCCTGACTTACCGACACAGTCCAATAATGTCATTAGAACATTTGTATTATTTATCAACGCTATATATATATAAGCCTGCTACCAAGCATGATAGTTTAGTTTCTTGTCCGCAATGCTCTATTCTGCCTTTTATCATTCCTAGGAATAATTTATTTTGGCAGAACAGGGCATACCAAGAGTTCATATGCATCTAGACGGTGGGGTTAAAGACTGGAATTTATCTTTTTCGCCGTCTATGTCTTTTCCAACCACTATGTTGGAAACGACAATGATGTCTAATAGACTTAACTTAGACGCTTTATCATACGTAGTCCACCTTACTGAGGCGTTATCATTACGTCTTCAAGAGAAAAAATTCCGGGATATGATCCTCAATGTGATTTTTTTCAAGGGCAGTAGTTTTTCCACGTATAACTCCGCCCTTCAGTGGCAACCTGGAGTTGGTTAGACGTGACGCAGCCCTAGCTACATCCACGCATGTGGATAGTAAGGTGAAGAACTCTCTCAGAGTCGCTTCGGTCTCGGAGAAGCTTCTCTTCGATGGCAACTTTTCAGCAATCCATGAATTGCTCGATATACACGTTCTCTTGTCTATCAAGTGTAGCAAGAGATTCAGACTGGGGCAAACATTCGGTGGTTGACTCAGAGAGTGCCACTGCAGTTGCCGGATCCGAGTTTTATAATTATGACGGTTGCCAGTCAAACGGGTTGGGGTACAATATTGATCCCAACGGATTCGAAGTGCCAGGGTCTTTGGGTTCTGCAGTCTCTAGGCAAGCACTTATCTTCCACGGAATAATGTTATTTAGGCTTGCTTTATGTCATTGGATGAACATTATTCAGAAACGCATGTCCAAATCCTGTCCGATAATACGACAGTGGTTGCGTATCTCCGGAACCAGGGAGGCACTCATTCGATTCCGTTATTCAATTTAACGGAAAGAATCCTTCCGTTTGTTATAGTACACCAAGTTCTGCTTCGGTCCGTCATATTCCGGGTCGTCTGATTGTATTAGCGGACTCCCTTTCACGTATGGGTCGCTTGTTGCTGTCAGAATGGACTCTCAACAAACAAGTATTCAATCAGATTTGCTATCAATGGGAGCGCCCAATGATATTTTTTTTTACGACACAACTTGCTAATCAATTGCAGACGTATGTGTTTGCATGTCCGGATCTCTGAGCTTATGTTGTTAACGCTCTATTGATCTAATAGGACGGAATGATAGGATATGCGTATCCTCCTGCGCTGTTGTTTCAGCAAGTATTGCTAAGATAAACAACCACAATACATTTCTGTTGATAGCATCTCTGTCTTCACAGAGACCGTGGGTAAATTTACTCAGATGTCTACTGTGGGACTTAACGTGAAAACTTCCTCTATGAGAGGATCTTCTTTCGCTGGGGAAAATCGTGTCATCTTCATCACAACCTGCAAGGTCTCAACCTTCACGTATTCCGTTGTGTGGTCCTTATTGCATTGTAAGCATTGTACTGGACGAGCTTTGGACGTGATTTTTTACTGTAGGAGAACCTCTTCTTTGCTATACTATGCGGCTAAAGTGGAGGCTCTTCCGTCGTTGATGTAGGGATCACTATGTTGATATTGTTGATCCCTCCATACTAGTCATTGCAACTTTCTAGTATACTTGTTTGACAAGATCTACTGCAGCCTGTTACTATTAAGGTTATAGGTCTATGTTATCTCATACCTATGCACTCTATGATAGTTTACAATTGAGTCTTATGTCTCTTTATCTAAGTCAGTTAGTAACTTTTCGATAAATAGACTTAGAATCATTAGATTAAATTTCTATATGGAATTTAACTTCGGTTCTTTTTTAGCTAAGTAATCATTTGAGCCTCTGGAAACAGTAGTTTTCAAATTCTGACCTTTTAGACAGTAATTCTGTTGGCTTCTCTTTTACTGAAGAGTCAGTGAGCTTCATGCACTATCGGTGGATGATTCTCACTTTCGTAGTTTCGGAATCACTACTTCCTTTACTATTTAGGTTGGATTTTTGGTTAAGAGTCAGGCTCCTAATAAATATCTGGAACCTATTGTTATTAAGGTCCTTCCGTCTTCGTACAGGCATAGGCCTTTACTCTGTCCGGTTAGAGTTTACGTATTTATAAACAGATATCTGTTTATTACTACGGACGTAAGCTTCTTCTGTCTTTGATGCCTAATAGAGGGACGTTACGCTCCATTCTATTCCAAATGGATTCAATTAACTATCGGTACTGCTTATGGTATATCATTGACTCAGCAGTTGTGCTTGAGATTTCGGCTCATGAAGTAAGAGTTTTTTCAACATCTTGGGCTTACATTAATAGTGTCGCTATTATAGATTTTTGAAGGCTGCTCATTGCGCTCAGCCATCCACATTCATGAATTTTTATCTCAGAAATATCGAGTCCATTTCTGGAGGCCTCTATTGTTAGGTCTATTATCTACTGCTCAGAATGTCATTCACTTAACAGTTGCTACTATAGCTAGGTAGGCTTTCTGTTTCGGCAGTGACTCCGTTCTGCTGCCCTCTTCGCTCTGGGCTATTTGACCCAGGGCAAGAAAAAGGGGGGGGGGGGGGGGGGGGGAGGGGGGAGGGTGTTCCCTTGGGTCACCTGTTTTACTATGAAAACAAGGGGATACCTCCTCCGGAGTTAGTAATTCTGAGCTGTTACTGGGATGGCTTTTTAGTGAGAAGTTTATGTTTTAAAAATTCATTCAGGTCTTAGTTTTTAAAGTATAGCTTTTGAATATAGAAAGTGTCATACAGACGTTATTATACATTCCTCAGACACTTTTAAGGAGTATAAAGAGTCGCTATTCTCTAGACTTTCTTTATTTATTGGCTTACTTTAAAAATTATTAGTTTAAGGATTATACTAGATATTAATAGAGTACATGGATGTATGATGCTCAATTTTGGAAGGTGTTGTATCTTTCTAATTTATCATAAATAAGAAAGATACATGTAAGGCCTAATACTTCTTTTTCCCTAGAGGGGATGACTCTATTTTATATAATTGAGCGTATTCCAACTTGCTCTATGTCCTAGGCCCTCCAGCCTTTTTACTATTCAGCTCTGTCTGGGTCATTGGTACAGTATAAAAATGTTAAAAAATTTATAGTAATTTATATATTTTTTATACTTACCAATGACCCAGACGGGGATGGCCCTCCCAGGAGTTGGGAACTCATACCTCCCCGCTGAGTACATAGCACTTACCAGGCACTGGTTATAAGAATGATTAATGGCGCCAATTTCGGAACGTACTTGACACTGCGCATGCGCAGTAGAGGTGAAGTGTGGAGGGCCATTCAGGACATGTTTTCTTTGGTTTTAGATGCAAATTTTGGGGATTGGGGAGCAAAATTTGTGTTTGGCCCTATATTTTAAGAGTTAGCACCAGCTATGTCTGGGTCATTGGTAAGTATAAAAAATATATAAATTACTATAAATTTTTTAACTTTTCTGTCAATTGACACATGTGTTTATAACCTGAATGTCTGTGCTTCAGTCTGTCTTGTCCATCACATTTTGTACTCATGTACATTATTCGTAGATTTATAAACTAATTTTGAGGAAATGTTGTACTGACTTGTGTCAAAGCCCAGGGGGTGCTTGCAGTAGATAAAATGCAAAGTGTGGGGGGGGGGGGGGGTGGCTTTGGGACGAGTAATAGGGCTTGCAAGTTACATTGGGATGCGTCGGAAATTGGCAATATAAGACAAGTAAATATCCACTGGGTATGTTACGTTTCTTTGGAAACCCCCCATCAATTTTATAGAATTTGCTTTAAAAATTTTCATAATTTTGTTGTAGATACATTTCATTTTCAGATTTCGGATTTTAATCCTCAATTTAATAAATAAGACAAACAGAAAACCATGCGGTGTTGTTTTCATTTTTTTTGTACAGGTTACTCTCGAAGACAGAAATGGATGTAAGTATGTCAATCAACACTGCAAACCATCCCCTTGAAAACAGACAAACATAGTCTGTTTAAAAATAGCTGTTTTTTTAAATATGTACATTTATTATGAATAAAACAAAATATAGCTTCACACAAAATCAATAAAAAAATCATAATATGAAGACCAGATAAAATTTACACAGCGAAATATGAATAACAAAATAGTAAGAGTTTGTGTTTAGGTTATTTTTCAAAGTCTTGTGACCCATGGGCTTTGATATATCTAATATTCGAAGCAGGGAACCTTCCCAACAGTATTCTACCCCCAAACTATGATTTTTTTCAATTTTAACAAAATTTGTGGGTAATTATAAGAATTTGCATTCAGGTCATATTGTTGTATGTTATGTTGATTTGACAAACTTGTTTGGTGTTTATTTGGCTTCTTGTGACCTTCAAAAGCAACTAACACCTCATTACTACAAAATGAAAGAATATTTTTATATTTTTTTCACAAGTTTTAATGTTTTTTTGTACGTTGAAAATTTTACAGTCCAATGTTGTAATAGTTTGTATTAAGGTTAGCTGTTATTTTTTGTATTTTTGGTGTCAAGCTTTTCATTTTGATTTAAGGTCAGCATTTATATGTTGTACTTCTACCTAATTTTACAGAATAAGAGTTTTTCTTTAGATGAAGTACTATGTAGATTTTGGCAGCCTGTCTTCTGATTACCCATTCCATGTTGCTTGAACTGTATAAAGCACGAATGTAGGTGAGCAGATGGGATTAGACATCCCTCTTGTTTTACCATATCCTAAATACACTTCAATATATTACTAACATAAAGTTTGTTTCATTACAGTAAAAACGGTTTTAAATTCAAGTGGTTTGCAGGGATGAGAGAGTTAACCCTTTACCCAACGTAACGGCCAAAACCGGCCAGCGCTATTCTCAAAAATCGCCAATTAATTTTCATTATTTTTTTCATTTTTTGTCTCAAAAACATAGGTTATGACCCCTCATTGGAACGAGCTCGTCGAGCTCGTTCCAACGAGGGGTCATAACCTATGTTTTTGAGACAAAAAATGAAAAAAATTAGTTATTCAAGAATTTTTTTTGCAAGTGTCGTCTGCTTTTCATGTTAGGTAAAGAGTTATGCTAATTAGCTGATTTCAGCTAATTTATTAACAAAATGCTGAATTTTTATTTTCTTTAAATTTACATGAAAATGGTCTTAAAGACCATTTTCATGCAAATTTATAGAAATAAAATGTCTGCCGACCTATTAAGTCTCTTATAAGTCTTATTTTCAGAAGAAACTTTATATTTTTATACTGTACCAATGACCCAGACTTAGCTGTTGCTAACTGTAATATTCTAGGGCCAAACACAAATTTTGCCCCCCCCCCCCATCCCCAAAATTTGCTTCAAAATCCAAAAATTAGATGTCCTATGTGGTCCTCCATACTTTTATCCACTGCACATGCGCAGTAGTCAAGGAAGTCCGAAATTGGAGCCAAATCCTTATTCTTTGTTTGGCCCTAAAATCAGTAACATCACACTGATATCTGTGCTTTAAATCTCAGTTTATATGATGCCAGACACATAATTGTGAGAGAAATGGTGGATCTAAGGATGAAGTAAAAGGATGAGAGGAAGAAACAGTGGAAGGATGTGTGTTCAGGGCTGTAACTTATAATTTTTGTGAAAAATTATTTCATGTTCTCTAATTTCGGGGCATGGGCCTGATATTTTCATTCTTGCTATGAAAATTCCATTGCTTGTTCAGTGTTTCCTCTCTCCCTTTCCTTAATACCCCCCTTGCCATTTTCCCATGTTTTTGGCATTATTTTTGTAATTATTTTACAATGAAATTTCTTGGGAGTTTTGGCTTGGTAACAGAATGATAATTCTGTTTTTCCCCATGGTTATGTCCTCACCCTAGGGTGGTTAGGCATTTCAGTCATGCATCTACCATCCGATGTACTGCAGTTTCTTCTCAGGAAGCCTCTGTTTTACATCGGATAGTGTTAAAATTAGTTACTGATTTTGGGCCATATTTTCAGTGCCTGGAGTCTTGTTTCTAGTTTTATTCACTTTTGTTTACATTGACAACGGTTACTTCACACAGTGATTCCTTGTCTTCTATTTAGTTCTGCTCATAGCCAGATATATAATATTGTCCGTAAGTGTAACATTAATTTTTATGTGTACCCATACTATGTATGGTACATATAATGCCGGCATCCAGGGTGACCATCCGTCGTTCGTCCATCCTTTGTCCGTCTGTCCGTCTGTCCATCCATCTGTCCATCTGTCCCTCCATCCGTCTGTCTGTCCGGCGTCCGTATCCATTTCTTTGGCATTCGATAACTTGAAAAATATTGCTTGGATTGTCAAGGTACTTTATATTTGTGTTCAGGTTACTGGTGTGCTGAGCTGTATAGTTATTGGTGTAAATCGGATAATTTGATCCTGAGATATTAACCCTTTATCCTTCAAATTGAAACTTCCTCCAATCCCTTTGTCATTCGATAACTTGAAAAATATTACTTGGATTGTCAAGTTACTTTATATTTGTGTTCAGGTTACTGATGTGCCGAGCTGTATAGTTTTTGGTGTAAATCTGTTATTTTGATTCTGAGATATTAACCCTTTATCCTTCAAATTGAAAATTTCTCCAATCCCTTTGGCATTCGATAACTTGAAAAATATTGCTTGGATTGTCAAGTTACTTTATATTTGTGTTCAGGTTTCTGATGTTCCGAGCTGTATAGTTTTTGGTGTAAATCTGATAATTTAATTCTGAGATATTAACCCTTTATCCTTCAAATTGAAAATTCCTCCAATCCCTTTGGCATTCGATAACTTGAAAAATATTGCTTGGATTGTCCAGTTACTTTATATTTGTGTTCAGGTTACTGATGTGCCGAGCTGTATAGTTTTTGGTGTAAATCTGATAATTTAATCCTGAGATATTAACCCTTTATCCTTCCAATTGAAAATTACTCCAATCCCTTTGGCATTTGATTACTTGAAAAATATTGCTTGGATTGTCTAGTTACTCTATATTTGTGTTCAGGTTACTGATATGCCGAGCTGTATAGTTTTTGGTGTAAATCTGATGATTTGATCCCGAGATATTAACCCTTTATCCTTCAAATTGAAAATTCCTCCAATCCCTTTGGCATTCAATAACTTGAAAAATATTACTTAGATTTTCAAGTTACTTTATTTATGTGTTCAGGTTACTGATGTGCCGAGCTGTATAGTTTTTGGTATAAATCTGTTATATTGATCCTGAGATATTAACCCTTTATCCTTCAAATTGAAAATTCCTCCAGTCCCTTTGGCATTCGATAACTTGAAAAATATTGCTTGGATTGTCAAGTTACTTTATATTTGTGTTCAGGTTACTGATGTGCCAAGCTGTATAGTTTTTGGTGTAAATCTGATAATTTAATCCTGAGATATTAACCCTTTATCCTTCAAATTGAAAATTCCTCCAATCCCTTTGGCATTCGATAACTTGAAAAATATTGCTTGGATTGTCAAGTTACTTTATATTTCTGTTCAGGTTACTGATGTACTGAGCTGTATAGTTTTTGGTGTAAATCTATTATTTTAATCCTGAGATATTAACCCTTTATCCTTCAAATTGAAAATTCCTCCAGTTCCTTTGGCATTTGATAACTTGAAAAATATTGCTTGGATTGTCAAGTTACTTTACAATTGTGTTCAGGTTACTGATGTGCTGAGCTGTATAGTTTTTGGTGTTAATCTGATAATTTGATCCAGAGATATTAACCCTTTATCCTTCAAATTGAAAATTCCTCCAATCCCTTTGGCATGAGATAACTCCAAAAATATCAATCCGATTGTCATGTTACTTCATATATTTATTCAGGTTACTGATGTGCTGTGCTGTATAGTTTTTTTTATGTAAATCTGATAATTTGATCCAGAGATATTAACCCTCTATCCATCAGATTAGACACTCCTCCAATCCATTTCTATATGTGCCCATACCTTGTATGGTGTACATATTGTCGGCATCTGTGGTGGCCCTCCGTCATACAGCTTTCTACTAGTTGCGCGTATGGGTACACATCTGACGATTTCATCGGCCTACTTTTAGACATGATTTAAAATTTTTGTCCACACTTAGGCTTTTTTTGGGATCTATTTGGGCTCATCGTTCCCATTGGGAACTTGAGCTCAATTTGAAAATTTTTTTTTCGAATTATTTTTTGAAATGTTTGTAATGGATTATATTATTATGATGTATCTTATTTTCAAGGGTTAGTGCGAGTACGTTGACTGTTTAACTTTTTTCAATATGAAAGAAGTTTGTTCAAATTGAAATTCGAGGAAGTCTTCCTCTGATTCTCATGTTCAGTGTATTAATTGTAGTCAGTGTACTCACACTAATCCTTGCTCTGTGTGTGCAAATTGGAATGACAAATGTTGGAGACGTGGGTCATGGTATATTATTAGTGACGAGAGGTCCATGCCGGCCCTCTCACCACAGGGTCACTCTAGTTTTTCAGTCTCTTTTTCAGAGGAACAAGAACAGGGTGATGTTTCCGTGATGTCTTCACAAAGTGTGCCTCCGTCGTCACAGATAAATGAAGAGAAAGCAGAAAAAGTGCTCAATGAAATTCGGCAAATGCCTAAGAGGTCCCACGTAGGATCGACGGCATTGTCGCCCACTAGCTTGCCCGGTGTAGCAACCATTCACAAAATGGTTGTGAAGCCGGGTTCGTCCATTGCAGTCCAGGAAGGAAAATCGGGTGTTGCGAGCACTATAAACATGGATCGTGCACACCCAGCGACGACGGATCCAAGGATAGTACAAAGGAAGCCAATCAGTCTGGTACTTAGCTCGTCCAGGTCTGCCCGGACCGCGAGCGAGAGAGTTACCTCTCTCTTGCAACAACATCTGGGACCAGATGTTGTTGTACGTAATGTTCGTCAGTCGGAGCATACGTCTACCCCTCGAGATGCTCCGTCGTATAGACAGTCCGGCGTGACTGGTCTATTGGCTTCCTCATCTTCACGGCAGCACACACGACCGCAACTTGGCTACAAGACTTCTAATATCCAGTCTGCGTCACCGACCAGGGATTCCACGTCGATCAGGTCACGCCATCCGGTAGCCAAGGACACAAGGCCTCACCAGTCGGGACGTTTGCATAAAAGAAGTATGCAGGAAGTAACGTCCCAGGTGTTCCCAGCGGCTAAATCACATAAGGCCGCGGCTCCTCAGGCCTCTGTGACAGACTTGCCTTCACAGATAGCTCAACTCATTGCAGCATCCCAGCAGCCATCAGAAACTTTTTTGGAACAGGAATTGTCTGAGGAAGCTGGGTCGATTTGCTCCCCTGCAGAGTCAGAAAGGGACGACCGAGAATCTCATATGGTCCAGTCAGATGGTGAAAGGGAATCAGCGGAACTGGAACTTTTCCTTTCGGAATAACGTAAGGTGGCTGTAGATTTCATCCGGCAACACCTTCCAGATGTTGTTCCTCAGTACCAAAATGCTGCATTACTGGATAAGAGACTGATAGCGTCACTGGACACAGACTTTTTCGGACGGATTAGGGACACTGTCCCTGAGTTTCCGACCCAGTCCGGTAATGTCACACAGACTTTTGAACTTTTGAATGACGCTATATTCAAGCTAGCCTCTAAGACGGGCAAATCTGGTTTCTTATCACCTAGCGCTATATAGCTGCTTTTCATCATTGCGAGACATAGATTTGAAACGGTAAGACAAGGCATGCCAAGAGTTCCTCTGCATTTGGACGACCAGGCTGAAGAGCTGGAATTGTCATTGCCGGTGTCCATGTCTATTAACTCCAGTATACTGGAGTTGACAATATCGTCTAATAGAATTAATTTAGACGCATTATCTTAAGCAGATCATCTTACCAGAGCCTTATCATTCTGTCTCGAAGGGAAAGAATTCCAGGATGTTCAAACTTCCTTAAGAGTTCTTTCAAGGGCTATAGCATATTCTATGTATAACTCCGCCCTTTCAGTGGCAAATCTGGAGTTGGTCAGATGTGATGCTGCCCTGGCTGCGTCCACTAGAGTGGACAGTAAGGTGAAAAACTCTCTTTGAGTCGCTCCGGTCTCCGGAGAGCTTCTCTTCGACGGAAAGCTTTCTATTATCTATGATCAGATTACTAAGAAAGCTTCGGACTCTCTGCTTTTTAAATCTGCTTCTAAAAAGTCGGATTCACCAGAGAAGAGTAAGGCAGGTACTTTGGGGGCGAATACGTCCAAGGGAAGGGACGAGGTGTGGATTGTGGAGGACGTGGTTTCTCCTCCCGTAGGCCTTGCAGGTCCAGGAGGTGATGGTGTAAACCTCTATTGTGTTCCAGTCGGCGGAAGGCTGTTGGGATTCTTAACCAATTGGTTGTAAATTACGGACGACCCATGGGTGCAAGGGGTAATTTCCGAAGGTCTAAAACTGTCCTTCAAGGAAAAACCTCCGTTAACTCGAAGTCCACATTGGACTTAGCTTCCGTCAAATGTTCAGAAGAGAGAATCGCTTCTATCAGAAGTTCAATCTCTTCTGGACAAGAACGCTGTAGACGTCTCCAGGAATCTCCAGGTTTCTACAGTCACCTATTTCTGGTTCCAAAACCAGACGGCATGTTTCGTCCAGTCATAGATCTGAGCTGGAAAAACAAGCTGATTGTGGTGCCAAAATTTTATATGGAGACCATCTGATCGGTCAGAGCGAGCATTCGAGTGAACGACTATGCTGCGAGCATAGGTCTCAAAGATGCGTACTTTCACGTCATAGTACATCCAGCAATCAGAAAGTATCATCGCATCGCTGTCCTAGGAGTCATTTATCAGTTCCGAGTGATGTGATTCGGTCTGAATCTAGTGCCCTGGGCATTCACTTGAATGATGAACTTGGTAATGACTCATTTCCAAGCTCATTCATCTGTAGTAATGTCGGCCTATCTGGACGACATTCTTCAGAGATACGGCAATGAGTTAACGCTTCAGAACGATGTGCAGAGTCTGCTTCAACTGCTCTGATGTCTCAGTTTCATAGTAAACGAAAAGAAGTCGGATCTGGTGCCGTCCAAGTCATTTACCCACCTGGGAATGAGCTTCGAGACGCACAACAATCTTGTTCGTCTGCCGTTAACCAGAGCAAAATTAGTCAGTTGTTACGCTCGCTTTTGTCTTCACTCAGAAGTAGTTACAGCGAGAGAATTCATGCGACTGACAGGTTTGTGCGGAGCTGCTGCGGATCTCATTCCGATGGGTCGGCTACGCACTCGTCCACTTCAGATATTTTTTACTCAGAATTGGAGTGTGAAGACTCATTCGCTCGAAACGAACATCGTCTTGTCGAATCAAGTGAAACAAGAGATTCAGACTTGGGTAGGTATTCAGTGGTTAACTCAAGGAGTACCACTGCAACTGCCAGATCTGAGTTTTACGATAATGACGGATGCGAGTCAAACAGGTTGGGGCGCAACTCTGAGCCCAACATATTCCAAGTGCAGGGTCTTTGGGATCCACTTTTCCTAAACAAGCACATAAACATCAAAGAGATGATGTCAGTATGGCTTGCGCTACGTCAGTGGATGAACATTCTTCAGAATTTGCATGTTCAAATTCTGTCTGACATTTCGACAGTAGTAGCATATATTCGGAACCAGGGAGGCACTCATTCCATTCCGTTATTCAATTTAACGGAAAGGATCCTTCTGTTTGTCCTAGAGCACCAAGTTCTCCTATTGGTGCATCATATTCCGGGTCATCTGAACGTTCTAGCAGACTCCCTTTCTCGGAAAGGTTGCATGTTGCCATCCGAATGGACTCTCAACAAACGAATATTCAATCAGATTTGCTACCAATGGGATCGTCCAATGATAGACTTATTTGCGGCCCATCTCAACAATCAGTTGCAGACGTATGTGTCACCATGCCCAGATCCTCGAGCATTTGCAATAGATGCCCTCTCAATCTCTTGGGCCGGAATAATAGGATACGCATATCCTCCAGCTCCGTTGATTCAGCAGATATTGCTAAAAATCAAGCAATCTCACTGCAAGATTCTGTTGGTAGCATCTCTGTCACCCCAGAGACCATGGATAAATCTACTCAGGTGTCTGTTGTAGGACATTCCGGAGAAGCATCCTCCACGGGAGCACCTTCTTTCACAGGGGAAATCGTGCACACTGCACCACAACCCGCAAGGTCTCAACCTTCACGTATTTCCGTTGTGCAGTCCTTCTTGTACAGCAAGCATTTTACAGGATGAGCAGTGGACGCAATTTCTAACTGTAGGAGGACCTCCTCTTCACTAAATAATGCTGCTAAGTCGAAGGTTTTCTCACGGTGGTGTAGGGATCATTCTATTGATATTGATGATCCCTCCATTCCAGATATTGCTAATTTTCTGGTCTACTTGTTTGACGAGATCAAACTGCAGCCAGTAACCATTAAGGATTATAGGTCTATGCTATTGGATACCTATGCTCATCATGATAGGTTACAGATTGGATCTAATGTCTCTTTATCTAAGTTAGTGAAAAACTTTTTGATAAATAGCCCTAGAACCCTTAGGTTAATTCCTAAGTGGAATTTAGCTTGGGTTCTTCTGAAGCTAAAAGAAGCGCCATTTGAGCCACTTGATACAGTGGACTTCAAATTCTTAACATATAAGACAGCTTTTCTCTTAGCCTTCTCTTCTGCCAGAAGAGTTAGTGAGCTTCATGCACTATCGGTCGTTGATTCTCACTATCATAGTGTTGGTAATACTATTACTTTGACTACTAATGTTGGATTTTTGGCTAAGAATCAGGCTCCTAATAAGTATCCTGAACCTATTGTTATTAAGGCTCTTCCGTCTTCAGACTGCCTAGTTAGAGCCATGCACATTTACAACGTAGATCTGAGTTTATCAGAAAGGGACATAAGCGTTTCTTTCTGTGTCTGCTACCTAATAGAAAGGACATTACAGTCCATTCTATTGCAAGGTGGATTCAATTAACTATCCGTACTGCTTATGAAAAATTATCTTCAACTCAGCAGTCTGTGCTTAAGATTTCGGCACATGAAGTAAGAGCGCTGTCTACATCTTGGGCTTATGCTAATAGTGTTGCTATTACTGATCTGATGAAGGCTGCATATTGGTCTCAGCCTTCCATGTTCACAAATTTTTATCTTAGAAATATTGAGTCCATTTCTGGCGACCTACGTTGTTTAGGTCCGTTATCTGTTGCTCAGAATGTCATCCACTAAACAGTTGCAACTATAGTTATGTAGGCTTTCTGTTCTGGTAGTGACTCTGTCCTGCTGCCCTCTTCGTTCTGGGGTATTTGACCCAGAGCAAGGGGAAGTGGGGGGGGGGGGGGGGGGAATGGTGTTCCCTTATATCACCTGCTTTATAGTGAAAAGCAAGGGAATACCTCCCCTGGAGTCCGTAATTCCGAGTCGGTGCCAGGATGGTTTTAAAGTGTAAAGCTAATGTCTATCTCATTTATGTAATATTTTTAAAGTGTAGCTCAGTGTGAAACATTTGTATATGTCACGTGTCACACGAGCTCTAATATACAATCCTCGGACACTTTTAAATGAGTATAAAGAGTCTCATTCTCTGGACTATATTTATTGGCTTTCCTTAAAAGGATTAGTATAATTGGTTATACTGGATGTTAATAGAGATCATTGATGTTATTGTGCTCAATTATGGAATGGTATTGTGTCTTTCTTTTTTGATACAAACAAGAAAGATACATGCAAAACCTGTTCTCCTCTTCTCCTTGAGGGGATAATTCTGTTTACATGTAATTGTGCCTATTGGATTTTCCTTTATGTCTTAGACCCTCCAGCCATTTTTCTATTCAGCTAAGTCTGGGTCATTGGTACAGTATAATATGTTAAAAAATTAATAGTAATTTATATATTTTTTATACTTACCAACGACCCAAACGGGGATGGCCCTGCCATGAGTTGGGAACTCATACCTCCCCACTGATTACATAACACTTACCAGGCACTGCTTGTAAGAATGAGGATTTGGCTTCAATTTCGGACTTCCTTGACTATTGCGCAGTGGATAAAAGTATGGAGTACCACATAGGACATCTAATTTTTGGATTTTGATGCAAATTTTGGGGATTGGGGGAGGGCGAAATTTTTGTTTGACCCTAGAATATTAGAGTTACCACCAGCTAAGTCTGGGTCATTGGTAAGTATAAAAAATATATAAATTACTATAAATTTTTTAACTTTCTCCAGTTTTTACATGAAAATATGGATGTTTCCTTCCACTCTCATCCCTGAGTTTGATTCATTATAGGAAAATGTTTTGAACTGAAGTAATCACTGAATATTTACTGGTCCTCTTACCTCAACCTGGTTTATTTTTATATTCCTTCAAGGTTATTACTGTCCATATGGTGTTGAGCCACAGCCTTGTCCTGCAGGAACCTATAATAACATGACAGGTATGGACCAGCTGTCAAATTGTGTTCATTGTTCAGTTGGAAGATATTGTGAAGGCTATGGTAATGATGTGCCAACAGGTAAGTACAAATATTTTACTATACAAGTTTGATATTCAGTATAATTTGGTGTGAGTGTGTAAATTATTAAATGGTAGAATGATAAATTATTATTCCCCCACCCTAAAATGACTGGTGGTATATAGTATTATTCTAGTCCATCTGTCATTCCATCCTTCTGTCTTTCGGTCATTCCAACATAACAGTCCTGGTCGTAGCATGTTTTGCAGTGTTATTGACATTGAACTTAGTTTATGATGTGAAAACTCCAAGAATCAGTTTTCCATAATCTTTTTGCTTGCAGGGACATACATGTCGAACTGACATATCTAGTTTTGTGTTGTCAGAATATCATTCACTTGACTTTGCCTTTTTACACTTTCTCATAAATTGTAGCAAGGCAGATCCATATAGACAAAATAGTTTCGCTTCAAAGATAATGTGAAGCACATCCACAGAATATTGAGTTTGTATGTTGCAATACCTGCACTTCAGAATGGAGCCCAAATTTGGGTTTGTATCACTTAACCAGTTATCCCCTTACATAATGATTCAAGAAAATAATCCCACTGCCTTGGCACATAAATTGCTATTAAA
The DNA here is from genome assembly GCA_031216915.1 of Pictodentalium vernedei. Taxonomy (NCBI): domain Eukaryota; kingdom Metazoa; phylum Mollusca; class Scaphopoda; order Dentaliida; family Dentaliidae; genus Pictodentalium; species Pictodentalium vernedei. The sequence goes on from CM062293.1 coordinate 381,170,629, forward strand.
ATTATATTACATTTCTTAATTTTTGCATCCAGACCATAGCCTATGGCCTCACAACACATGAGAATGGGCTTGTGGAGATCATTTCGTTCAGTGGTGATGAGCTATGGTTTGTGCAAATAAAAAAAAATTGTAATTTTAAAAACAAAATGCAGTTGTCTGCCACAAGTCACATTAGATAATTAGTTAACTTTAGTGCTGTGATCTATTGCGGAATTAGAACAAGATATTTGTTGACAAAATGCTGGTACAGTACATGTAGAGTGTATTATCACTAAATGACCCAGAGTGGAGATTCCACCCAATCAGTAATTGCAAATTTGTTGCAAAGCATAACAAGGAAAAGAAAAGTTCCATTGGATGAAACATTGCTTGTGCTATTTGTCCGTATGTACAGAATTTGAAAGTGATACTTTGGATGATAACTCCACTCCACAGGTGATTTTGTTACAATCCACTCTTCATGTAGTGTATATGATGTAGTATTTGAACTCTTAAGGTTCCTAACAGTGTGTCACATGATAGGATATCCTGAACACTGCATTCTAATGTTGAAAAATCAATAGTTTGTGAAGATAAATTTTCCATTATGCAACTGGAAAATTCACCCAGCTCTGTGAGCTCTGTCAAACAAGATATAAGGCAAAAAGAAAAATCAATTAATTCTCAGGCAATTTTTTTTTTCAAATCAATGAGGGAGGGAGGATTTTATTTTTATTTTTTATTTTTATTTCTTCCAGATGGTGAGCAAGGATTGAGAGGCAAAAGTCACTTTCTGTGTCTGTTTTTACCTAAAAAGCACCAAAAGTGCATATTGTAAAATGATATACAAATAAAACTCATTTTATTGAAAACTAAAACTGTTTTTCTTTATTTTTTGCTACCACCAAGTATAGTACATAAAAACAGAACTCTTGACTTCACTTTTAAACTTTTACAAAGCAGAACTATTCTATAAATATTCAAAGTGAGGGTATCTCCCATGAGCTGACACAGTCTGGATGCAAAGAACAGTCTCATTCACAAGCATGTTCTAGTGACAGGATCATCCAAATTGGATGAGTGATCATGGGTTACATCTGTGTAGACATTGTCAGGTAATGACACATATTCTCAACCCCTTTGGTGGGTCTTAAGTAGAAGGATTTGAAAACTAGGGTTATTAAATAGAATCCAATCTACAATGGTGCTACCCATCTCTCTCCCATTTTAGTGTTGGACTTACAAGAAACAGCAATACCTCTAAAGATCACCCAAAGAACACTAGCTGTCACCTGCCATTTTTACAATTAAAATTATCGAATGAAAACAAAAACAACTGAGAATAGAATCAAGCTTCCGGTGTCAATATAGTATGGAACTTACAAAACACTTGTAACGTCATCAGCCGCCTGTCAAGAACCTCTCCCACAGACCACTCCAGTATACATCCAAGTGACCAACTTTGATATTTTAAAAAGGGAACATCACTTTATTTTTCCACTGCGGTGAAGCCCTTTCATTCAAATCACTATCACGGGTCCATGGGTGAAAATAATAAATGGATAGGTCCAACTCAATACACAAAATAAGCTGGACGTGTCAACCCACAAAGACTCTGTTTTTGTTTACATTGAATGAAAACGTCATTCGTATTGGGAAACACACGTGTATTTTGAGTAATCTCCCTTGATGCACAACTGCTCTCAAAAATCTGATTTCAGATTCCATTCAGTGTTTTACCCACTCTTTCCCTGGTTATGTTCACGAAACGTCAGCAGAATTTGGACTTTTGTATTTCTTTAGTAAGTGATAATCCCCCACCCCCAAAATATACTTACCTGTACAGATTATTCTCACTATTTCTCATTCGTGTTTCCACAGCAAAAAAGGTTACTTGACACCAGTACCTGTCAAATTAATGTTTGGTATTCGACAAGGTGGGTTATCCTTGGGTTGGACAGCTCACCAAACACCGAGTTAAGTTTGCGTTTGAATTCCCCTGCTGTGTGCATCCAACCTCTCGAAAATATGGCGATAACCTTTCCCCTCTCATACTTAACACATGCCTGTGCCTATTTACTGTTTATTTGTTGGTTTTGGGCCTTAAAACCAATGTGCCCTTTTCAATTTCCCTGTTTCCCATATTTTTATACTGTACCAATGACCCAGACTTAGCTGGTGCTAACTCTAACAAAACCAGGGCCAAACACAAATTTTGCCCCCCAATCCCCAAAATTTGCATCCAAAACAAAAAGAAATCATGTCCTAAAGGACCTCCATACTACGCCTCTACTGCGCATGCGCAGTGACGCAGACGTCCCGAAATTGGCGCCAATTATCATTCTCTGTTTGGCCCTTCATCAGTCAACATCTCACTGATCTTTGTGCTTGTAAATCTCAGTTTAAAGGATGCCAGACACGTAATTCTTGGAGAAAATGTGATTCTAAGGAGGATAGAAGGAGGAGAGGAAAAAGAAGTGACAAAAAATAATCAGGGCTGTACTTAAAATTTTTTGATGAAATTATGTTAAGTTGCCTATTTTCGAGGCATGGGCCTCTTGTTGTCATTCTTGCTAATTGTTGCACTGCTTATTCAGTGTTTCCTCTCCCCTAGCCTTCTAAAGTCCCCCCTTGCAATTCTCCCATGCTTTTGGCATATTTTTGAGAAATTTCATTTCTAAAATTTCCTGGGAGAGTTGCTTGGTTACAGAATGTTTTCTGTTATTTTCCCCATAGTTACGTTTTCACCCATGGGTGTATAACGTTTGTGTTCTGCATCTTCCATCTGATGTTCTACAGATTCTCCCCTGGGAGTCTCTGTTTTGCATCAGATAGAGTGTAATTGATGACTGATTCCGGGCCAGTTTTTTCAGTGCCTGGAGTCATGTTTTCTGGTGTTTTTACACTGTTTGTTTTCATTGGCAACAGCCTTTTTTGAGGGGGGCTGTTTGCCTTTGCTGTAGTTTATCTCACTATAAGATACATTTGTATTATCCGAAAGTGTCTCATTAATTATTTAATATAAATTTAAAATTTTTTACCACACTTTGCCATCGGATCCATCGGGGCTCAACGTTACTTTTCAGCAACTTGGGCTTTGCTGAAAAAATATTTTTTCAAAATTATTTTGTTTTGCAATTGTTTTTTCATTTATTAATGGATCATGTTATTATGTATCTTTGTGTCAGGGGTTTTTGCGAGTAACTAGGACTTATTGTTGTTCTTTCACAATGAAGGGACGTTGTTCAAATTGTAATAGGAAGAAATCTTCCTCTGACTTTCATGATCATTGTATTAATTGTAGTCAGTGTTCTCGCATTAATCCCTGTCCTATATGTGAACATTGGGATGAGAAACATTGGAAACGTGTGTCACGATATGTTGTTTCTGGAGAAAGAGCGATTCCGGCTCTTTCTCCGCAAGGTCACTCTACTCTCTCAGTTTCTATTTCAGAGGAACCAGAACAGGGTGATGTTTCCATGTTATCTTCTTCAAGTGTGCGTCCGTCGTCACAAATGAATTCAGAGCTAGTGGCAAAAGTGCTCATGGAGATTAGACAAATGTCGTCCGCTAGCTCGCCTGGTGTAGCGTCCATTCACCGAATGGTTCGGCAGCCGGGTTCGTCCGATGCGGTCCAAAAGGAAATGTTGGGTGATGCGAGCACTATAAACATAATAGATGCACACCCAGTGACGGCGGATAGTAAGCGAGAACGGAGGAAGCCTTTGAGTCTGGTTCCTAGCTCGTCCAGGTCCAGCCGGGCCGCGAGCGAGAGAGGCCCCTCTCTCGTACAACAACATCTGGGACCAGATGTTGTGGTACAAAATGTGTCTTTAGCGGAGCATACGTCCGTCGCTCGGGACGCTCCGTTGTATAAGCAGTCCGCAGAGACTGTTAAGGCTTCCTCTTCTCGTCAGCGCACACGACCGCACCTTGGCTGCGTGACCGCCGATATATTACCAGCTTCGCCGATCAAGGATTCTTCGGCGACCAGGTCACACCATCCGGCAGCCAGGGATTCGAGACCGATGGACTCCGGACGTTCGCATAGGAAAAGTATGCGGGAGCCATCTGATGCGGAGCTGCCCTCGGCGAAGCAGCGAAAGACTGCGCCTCCGCAGGTCTCGACGCCGGACATTCTTGTGCAGATAGCACAGCTTATCGCAGCATCCCAGCAACCGACAGAAACGGTGTCGGATCGAGAATTATCCGACGGCGCTGGGTCGGTACGCTCCGCCGAAGCATCGGGGGCGGACGACCGGGAACATCATGAGGTCCGACCGGATGGTGAAAGGGATACGGTTGACTTGGAGCTATCCCTTTCGGAACAACATAAAGCTGCCGTCGACTTCATCCGGCACTTTCTCCCTCAAGTTGTTCCGTCGGGCCAGACTGCTGCGCTTCTGGACAAGAGAATTATAGCGTCATTGGACTCTGAATTTTTTGAGCGGTTCAGGGACATCGCTCCCGAGTTTCCGTCGCAGTCCAATAATGTTGCAAGAACATTTGAATTTTTGAACGACGCTATATTTAAACTTGCTTCCAGGACGGGGAAAGCAGGTTTCTTGTCCGCTAATACTCTCAACCTGCCTTTCATTAATGCAAGGAATAAATTCGATACGGCAGGACAGGGTATACCGAGAGTTCCTCTGCGTATGGACGACGAGGCGGAAGACTTAGAGCTATCATTACCGTTGTCAGCTTCTATTCCAACCGCGGTGTTGGAAACAGCTATTGCGTCTAACAGAGCCAATTTAGATGCCTTATCTTACGCAGATCACCTTACTAAGGCGTTATCACTGCGCCTTCAGGGGAAAGAGTTTCAGGATATACAATCCTCTTTAAGACTTCTTTCAAGGGCAGTAGCTTATTCCACGTGTAACTCCGCCCTTTCAGTGGCAAATCTGGAGTTGGTTAGACGTGACGCAGCCCTAGCTACATCCACATTAGTGGATTCTAAGGTGAAGAACTCTCTTAGAGTCGCTTCGGTCTCAGGAGAACTTCTCTTTGACGGCAAGCTTTCCGCTATTTATGATAAAATTACAAAGAAAGCTAAGGATTCTCTGTTGTTCAAATCTGCTCCTAAGAAGTCGGATACAGCAGACACGAATAAGACAGGCACTTCTGGGTCTAATGCGTCCAAGAGAGGTTCCTATAGAGGTTCCGGTGCGTCCTCTTGGTCTTATTTGAGAGACCGTCAGGATAGCGACTCTCGTTCGGGACGTCCTTCAGGCCGGGACAATCGGTCGGATGCCCCGAGGTCGACGGGGTGAGGTGCGGGTCGTGGAAGACGTGGTTTCTCCTACCGCAGGCCTCGCAGGTCCAGGAGGTGATGGCTTAAACCTCTATCGCGTTCCGGTTGGCGGAAGGTTGTCGAGCTTTTCACAAGAATGGGTGTCGATTACGGACGACCCTTGGGTGAGAGGAGTGACTTCGGAAGGTCTAAAGATATCCTTCAAACGAAAGCCTCCATTAACTCGAAGTCCAAAGTGGACTCATCTTCCGTCAAATCCGCAGAAAAGAGACGCTCTGTTATCAGAGGTGCAGTCTCTTTTAATGAAGAACGCGGTAGAGGTCGTAGAAAACCAAGAATCTCCGGGATTCTACAGCCACCTGTTTCTGGTTCCGAAACCAGACGGCTCGTTCCGTCCAGTCATAGATTTGAGCTGGATAAACAAGCTGATCGTCGCTCCGAAGTTTTATATGGAGACGATTCGATCGGTCAGAGCGAGTATTCGGGTGAACTATTATGCAACGAGCATAGATCTCAAAGATGCGTACTTTCACGTCATGGTACATCCGACATTCCGAAAGTATCTACGCTTCGCAGTCCTAGGAGTGGTGTATCAATTCCGGGCGATGTGCTTCGGATTGAATCTAGCACCCTGGGCTTTCACTCGGGTAATGAACTTGGTAATGATCTACTTCCGAGCTCATTCGTCTGCGGTAACGTCGGCCTACCTGGACGACATTCTTCAGAGGTACAGCAACGAGTTAACGCTTCAGAACGATGTTCAGAATCTTCTTCTATTGCTCCGACGTCTCGGTTTTATAGTAAACGAGGAGAAGTCGGATCTGGTGCCGTCCAAGTCATTCACTCATCTGGGAATGAGCTTCGAGACGCACAACAATCTCGTTCGTCTGCCGTTAACCAGAGCGAAATTAGTCAGTTGTTACGCTCGCTATTGTCTGCACGCAAACAAAGTCACGGCGAGAGAATTTATGAGACTGATAGGTCTGTGCGGAGCCGCCGCGGATCTCATTCCGATGGGGTGGTTACGCACACGTCCTCTTCAAATTTTCCTGACTCAGAATTGGAGTGTGAAAATTCATTCGCTCGATGTAGACGTTCTCTTGTCAGATCAAGTGAAACAAGAGATTCAGACTTGGGCAAACATTCAGTGGTTAACTCAGGGAGTTCCGCTGCAGTTGCCGGATCCGAGTTTTACCGTTATGACGGATGCCAGTCAAACAGGTTGTTGTGCATCATTAATCCCAACGGATTCGAGATGCCAGGGTCTTTGGGATCTGCAATTCCTGTGCAAGCACATAAACATCAAGGAAATGATGTCAATTTGGCTTGCGATACGTCACTGGATGGACATTATTCACGATGCTCATGTCCAAATTCTATCCGACAATACGACAGTAGTGGCGTATATACGGAATCAGGGAGGCACTCATTCAGTTCCGTTGTTCAATCTAACGGAAAGAATCCTTCTGTTTGCGTTAGAACATCACGTTCTTCTTTCGGTCCGTCACATACCGGGTCGCCTGAATGTGCTAGCAGACTCCCTTTCACGAAAGGGTCGCTTGTTGCCGTCGGAGTGGACTCTCAACAAACAAGTATTCAATCAGATTTGCTACCAATGGGAACGGCCAATGATAGACTTATTTGCGACACATCTCAACAATCAGTTGCAGACGTATGTGTCTCCGTGTCCGGATCCAAGAGCATTTGCAGTAGACGCTCTGTCGATCCCTTGGGACGGAATGATAGGATATGCGTATCCTCCAGCGCCGTTAATTCAACAAGTATTGCTAAAGATAAAACAATCTCAATGCAAGATTCTGTTGGTAGCATCTCTGTCGCCACAGAGACCGTGGATAAATCTACTCAGGTGTCTGTTGTGGGACCTACTGCGGAAGCTTCCTCCACGGGAGGATCTTCTTTCGCAGGGGAAATCGCGCCAACTCCATCACATCCCGCAAGGTCTCAACCTTCACGTTTTTCCGTTGTGCGGTCCTTCTTGCATGGCAAGCACTTTACAGGACGAGCAGTGGACGCGATTTCTAACTGTAGGAGGACCTCCTCTTCGCTAAACTATGCGGCTAAGTGGAAGGTTTTTCGTCGTTGGTGTAGGGATCATTCTGTAGATATATTCGATCCCTCTATACCAGACATTGCAAACTTTCTAGTATACTTGTTTGACGAAATCAAACTGCAGCCTGTTACTATAAAGGGTTATAGATCTATGTTATCTGATACCTATGCACATTCATGATAGTTTACAAATTGGATCTAATGTCTCTTTATCGAAGTTGGTTAGAAACTTTTCGATAAATAGACCCAGAACTCTTAGATTAATTCCTAAATGGAATTTAGCTTGGGTTCTTCTTAAATTGAAGGAAAAGCCATTTGAACCTCTTGGGACAGTAGATTTCAAATTCTTATCTTATAAGACAGCTTTTCTCTTAGCTTTCTCTTCTGCTAGAAGAGTTAGTGAGCTTCATGCACTGTCGGTGGATGATTCTCACTATCGTAGTGTCGGGAACACTATCACCTTCACTACTAATGTGGGTTTTTTAGCTAAGAATCAGGCTCCTAATAAATATCCGGAACCTATTGTTATTAAGGCTCTTCCGTCTTCAGACGGGCGTAGGCCTTTACTCTGTCCTGTTAGAGCATTACGTATCTATAAACAGAGATCTCAGTTTATCAGAAAGGGACGGAAACGTTTCTTTCTGTCTTTGATGCCTAATAGAAAGGATATTTCAGTCCATTCTATTGCTAGATGGATTCAGTTAACTATCCGTACTGCTTATGAAGATTTATCTTCTTCTCAGCAGTCTGTGCTTAAGATTTCTGCTCATGAAGTAAGAGCTCTTTCTACTTCCTGGGCTTATGCTAATAGTGTTGCTATTACAGATTTAATGAAGGCTGCTTATTGGTCTCAGCCATCCACATTTACGAATTTTTATCTCAGAAATATTGAGTCCATTTCTGGAGACCTGCATTGTTTAGGTCCGTTATCTGTTGCTCAGAATGTCGTCCTCTAAACAGTTGCAACTATAGTTATGCAGGCTTTCTGTTCCGGCAGTGACTCCGTCCGGCTGCCCTCTTCGCTCTGGGCTATTTGACCCAGGGCAAGGGGAAGGGGGGGGGGGGTGGGTGGGTGTTCCCTTAGGTCACCTGCTTTATAGTGAAAAGCAAGGGAATGCCTCCTCCAAGTCAGTATTTCTGAGTTGCTTCCGGGATGGTTTTAAAGTGTAATATTAATGTTTAAATTCATTCATGTCTTATTTTTAAAGTGTAGCTCGGTGTGAAGCATTTGTATATGTCAAGTGTCAAACGGGCTTTAATATACAATACTCGGACACTTTTAAATGACTATAAAGAGTCTCAATTCTCTGGACTACTTTATTTATTGGCTTGCTTTAAAAATAATTAGTATAAGGGTTATACTGGATGTTAATAGAGAACATGAATGTTATTGTGCTCAATTATTAAGGGTAGTGTATCTTTCTAATTTAATATTAAATAAGAAAGATACATGTAAAGCCTAATACTCCTTTCTCCTTAAGGGGTTACCTCTTTACTATATAGTTGAGCTTATTGGATTTTCCTCTATGTCCTAGGCCCTCCAGCCTGTTTACTATTCAGCTAAGTCTGGGTCATTGGTACAGTATAAAAATGTTAAAAAATTTATAGTAATTTATATATTTTTTATACTTACCAATGACCCAGACGGGGATGGCCCTCCCTGGAGTTGGGAACTCTTGCCTCCCCGCTGAGTACATAGCGCTGACCAGGCACTGCCAGTAAGAATGATAATTGGTGCCAATTTCGGGACGTCTGCGTCACTGCTCATGCGCAGTAGAGGCGTAGTATGGAGGTCCTTTAGGACATGATTTCTTTTTGTTTTGGATGCAAATTTTGGGGATTGGGGGGCAAAATTTGTGTTTGGCCCTGGTTTTGTTAGAGTTAGCACCAGCTAAGTCTGGGTCATTGGTAAGTATAAAAAATATATAAATTACTATAAATTTTTTAACTTTCGTAAAGTGACGGTCTAAATAAAAAAGCTCAACGCGGTCCATTTATTTCAACGTGGCGGTGCCTGAGAATCAATTCCTTTTCTTTTTTTTTTGCCTAAATGATTGATTTTTTAGTCCCCACTTTCGAAAAGTTGGATATTGCAAGATAATTGTATTATATAAGCAGCATTTAAGAGGTTAATTTTAAATAAACACCTCCACTCTCTCCCACAGAATAAGATGTGGTATTCTCTGCCAGTCTGAAACTGAAAAAGCTGTGTATCACTTTAACTTGGGTATTGATAAACCATAAGTCCCATACACCCACAAACTGCCCTTTTTATATTGCACCGAAAAAGTTGTTCCAAGTATATTCTTTCTCGAGAACTCTATGCATTTTTCTTCAAATCTTACCAAAGTAACACAACCGCCTATTCCTCATCTTGATTCTCCGATGAAAACAAGTTAGTTTGAAGGCTCTTCAAGAGTAAAAACCCTCAGGGAACAGAACAATGTCCAGTTGGCCAACAATGCTCTCGAAACACTATTAAGTCACCTACAGTTGTGTACATGTATATACATAAGTTATTAATGTAAAATTAATCTCAGGACCTGAGGATTAAAGGCTTCCTATTCTGTGGATATGTTTCAAATTCAGTTGAAAACACAATAAATTGTTACAAAACAAATCTTCAGTTGATTACAAATCTTCATCAATTGATTCTGTTTCCATAGAAACTGCAGGAAGTGAAGCAGTGTTTGTTTACGATGGTAAAATATCTCAGTTGTACTGTTAAAATAGGACCTGGTAACCAGGGCCTGGGGTGGAAGTCCTCTAAAGTTGGCAATATGGGTAGAAACAATTGGCTAAACTATCCACGTTGCGGTCACGATTAGCAATTGTGCAGCAATATGAGACCTTAAACACCAATAAAAAAAATAATCATTTCGTTCTATATGGGTTATATACACATGGTGTTTGTAAAAAATCTTTTATCGCGACGAGAGCGTTTTCGGGGGCATATATAGCTACGAGTCGCGCAGCGACGAGTAGCTATGCAGCCCCCGAAAACGCTCGAGTCGCGATAAAAGATTTTTAGCTCACCTGACTGAAAGTCAGGGTGAGCTTTTCTGATCACTTTTCGTCCGTCGTCCGTCGTCCGGCGTGAAGGTGGTGTTTGGGTCTTTTTCTTCCAAACCACTGGCCGCATGTTAATGAAATTTCATGTGAGTAGGGGTTATATAGCGGCATTTTGATTTTTGGGCAAATTAGGTTTCGGCTCATATTGAGCAGAGGGGTGGGGCAAAAATGCTCCAATTCTTAAAAAATCTTCTTCTCAAGAACCAGCAATAGCAGAGACTTGATATTTGGTATGCAGCTTCCTTTTGAGGTGTAGACTCAAGTTTGTTCAAGAGAAGTTTGTAGGTCTATACTTGGCGATGTTATGGGAGGAGCAAAAATTTTGGCCCCACCCCAAATTTCTATATTTTTATACTGTACCAATGACCCAGACATAGCTGGTGCTAACTCTTAAAATATAGGGCCAAACACAAATTTTGCCCCCCAATCCCCAAAATTTGCATCTAAAACTAAAGAAAAACATGTCCTGAGAGGCCCTCCACACTTCGCCCCTACTGCGCATGCGCAGTGTCAAGGACGTTCCGAAATTGGCGCCATTTATCATTCTAAGTTTGGCCCTTCATCAGTTAACATCTGACTGATCTTTGTGCTTTTAAATCTCAGTTTAAATGATGCCAGACACATAAATATTAGTGAAATGGTGATTCTAAGGAGGATAGAAAAGGAGGAGAGGAAAAGAATGTGTGACAGAATATTATCAGGGCTGTAACTTAAAATTTTTTAATGAAATTATGTTAAGTTACCTATTTTCAAGGCAGCAGCCATTTTGTTGTCATTCTGATTATTTAGTTACACTGTTTTTTCAAGTGTTTTTCCTCTCTCCCTGTCCTTTAAGTCCCCCTTGCTATTCTCCCATGCTTTTGGCATAATTTCTGTAATTATTATTACTAAAATTTTCTTGGGAGTTTAGCTGAATAACAGAATGAATTCTGTTCTTTCCCCATGTTTACGTCTTCACCTACGGGTGGTTAGGCGTTGTGTTCTGCATCTACCATCTGATGTTCTGCAGTTTCTTCCCTGGAAGTCTCTGTTTTGCATCAGATGGTGTATTTTTGGTAACTGATTTCGGGCCTGGGTGCCTGGAGTCTTATTTTAGTGTTTTTACACTCATTGTTTACATTTACAACAGCCCTCTGTGTGAGGGGGGGATTTCTAAATAATAATATCTTTATGTTATTTCAATCATAACTAGATACATTATTATTGTTCGTAAGTGTTGAATAAATTGTTTAAAATATTTTTAAAATTTTTGTCCACACTTAGGCTTGGGATCCATTGGGGCTCAACGTTACTTTTCAGAAACTTGGGCTGTTCTGAAAAAATATTTTTTCAAAATATTTTGATTTCAATTATTTTTTCTATATTAATGGATCATATTATTATTATGTATTTTGATTGCCAGGGATTAGTGCGAGTACCAGGACTTGTTTTCTTTTCACATTGAAAGGATATTTATCAATTGTTTTAAGAGGAAGTCTTCCTCTGACCTTATTATCATTCTATATGTGGTCAGTGTACTCGCATTAACTCCGGTTCTGTATCGTATGATTTCGATGACAATATGGGAAGCGTATGTCACGGTATGTTGTTGGGGATTTGGACACTCCGGTCCTTTCCCCTCAGGGTCACTCTACTTTATCAATTTCTATTTCAGACGATCAAGATTAGGGTGATGTATCTGTGATGTCTTCCAACAGTGTGCCTCCGTCGTCACAATTAATGAAGGGCTAGCGGAAAAGTGCTCATGTAAATACGCCAATTGCCTAAGAGGACCCTAGTAGGTTCGACGGCCTTTGACGTCCGCTAGCTCGCCCGGTGTAGCGTCCATTCACCGAATGGTTCGGCAGCCGGGTTCGTCCGTTGCGGTCTAGAAGGAATTTTGGGGTGATGCGAGCACTATAAAATTAACTTAATGCACACCCAGTGACGGCGGATCGGAGGGAGAACGGAGGAAGCCTTTTAGTCCGGTTCATAGCTCGTTCCGGTCCATCCGGACGGCAAGCGAGAGAGGCCCCTCTCTCGTTCAACAACATCTGGCCCCAGATGTTGTGGTACAAATGTGTCGTTAGCGGAGCATACGTCCGTCGCTCGGGACGCTCCGTTGTATAGGCAGTCCGCTGAGACTGCTAAGGCTTCCTCTTCTCGTCAGCGCACACGACCGCACCTTGGCTGCGTGACCGCCGATATATTACCAGCTTCGCCGATCAAGGATTCTTCGGCGACCAGGTCACACCATCCGGCAGCCAGGGATTCGAGACCGATGGACTCCGGACGTTCGCATAGGAAAAGTATGCGGGAGCCATCTGATGCGGAGCTGCCCTCGGCGAAGCAGCGATAGACTGCGCCTCCGCAGGTCTCGACGCCGGACATTCTTGTGCACATAGCACAGCTTATCGCAGCATCCCAGCAGCCGACAGAAACGGTGTCGGATCGAGAATTATCCGACAGCGCTGGGTCGGTAGCCGGGGACCCGAGGCCTGCAGACTCCGGTCGTTCGCATAGGAAGTATGCGGGAGTCAACGTACACGGAGCTTCCAGCGGCAATGCATCGTAAGTCCGCTACTGCACAGGCCTCGGGAACGGACGTGCTTTCCTTAATAGCACAGTTTATCGCAGCATCCCAGCATCAACTGAATCTGTCGCATATATTTTATCCGACGATGCTGGGTCGGGACGCTCCGCGGAAGCGGGTACGGACGTCCGAAAGTTTCATCCAGTCCGACGGGATACCGAAAGGGATTCGGTGGATTTCAAGCTTTCCCTTTCGGAACAACATATGCTGCGATGCCGGATAAGAAACTGATAGCGTCGGTGGACTTAGAAATTTTTGGTTCGGTTCAGGGACATCGTCCCTCAGTTCCGACATAGTCCAATAATGTCACACAAACTTTCGAATTATTGAACGACGCTATATATATTATTATTTTATGCTTGCTATCCAAGCATTTCTAGTTTCTTGTTCGAAGAATTATGGTGATGTCTTTCAAAAGTGTGCCTCTGTCGTCATAGTTAATGAAGAGTTAGCGGCAATAAGTGCTCATGGAATATGTCTATCGCTTACGGAGTGACATTCGCTAGCTCACCCGGTGTAGCGTACATTCATCGAATGGTTCGGCTGCCGGGTTCGTCCGTTGCGGTCTAGGAAGGAGATTTGGGTGATGCGAGCACTTTATTTACTTTAGTACTCACCCAGTGACGGCAGATTGAGGACAGATCGGAGGAAGCCAACAACATAGGGGACCGCATGTTGTGGTTCAGATATTTTACATTCGGAGCATATGTCCGTTGCTCGGGACGCTCCGTTATATTGACAGTCCGAGAGACTGTCTTTAATGCTTCCTCATCCTCACAGCAGGGCACACGACCGCACATTGGCTACGTGACCTCGAGTATCCGATCAGTTTCGGCATTCAGTGATTCCACAGCGAATAGGTCGCGCCATCCGGTAGCCAAGGGACACGAGGCCTATACACTCCGTTCGCTCGCATATTGGAAGTATGCACGCGGTAACGATCTCGGAGCTTCCTGCGGCAATGCATCGTAAGACCGCTGCTCCTCAGGCCTCAGTGACGGACGTGCTATCCGAGTTAGCACAGTTGTTTCGCAGCATCCCAGCAATTGACGGTTTCTCGGTCGAATCAGGAATTATCCGACGGCGCGGGGTCGGTGCGGTCCGCGGTTGCATCAAGCTACGGACGACCGAACGCTTTATAGGGTCCGACAGGATGGCGAAAGGGATTCGAAAGATTTCGAGTTTTCCCTTTAGTAGTATCGGAAGATGCCTTTCATATCTTCTGGCATTTCTTCCAGTGATTGTTTTTCGGACTTCATTGCTGCGATCTTGGATAAGAGACTTATAGCGTCATTGGACTCGGTTTTTTCGATCAGTACAGGGACTTTGTCCCTGACTTACCGACGCAGTCCAATATTGTAATTACAACATGTGTTTTATTTTTCGACGCTATATATTTATATATATATACAAGCCTGCTACTAAGCATGATAGTTTAGTTTCTTGTCCGCGTGGCTCATTTCTGCCATTTTATCTTTTTTACATATAGTTTATTTTGGCAGAGCAGGGCATACCGAGAGTTCATATGCGTCTAGACGGTGTGATTAAAGACTGCATATATTCTTTTTCACCGTTTATGTCTTTTCCAATTTCAATGTTGGGAACGACATTATGTATAGTAGACTTATCTTAGACGCTTTATTATACGTAATCCGCCTTACTGAGGCGTTATCATTACGTCTTCAAGAAAAGATTTACGGGATATTATTCTCAATGTAATTTCTTTTGAGGGCAGTAGTTTGTTCACGTATAACTCCGCCCTTCAGTGGCTGATTGGAGTTGGTTAGACGTGAGGCAGCCCTAGCTACATCCACGCGTGGATAGTAGGTTAAGAACTCTCTCAGAGTCGCTTCGTTCTCGGAGGAGCTTCTCTTCGACGGCAACTTCCGGCAATCCATGAATTGCTTGATTTATACATTCTCTTGTCTATCTAGTGTTACAAGAGATTCAGACTGGGGCAAACATTCGGTGGTTGACTCAGAGAGTGCCGCCGCAGTTGCCGGACCCGAGTGTGGCTGTTATGACGGTTGCCAGTCAAACAGATTGGGATATATTCTGATCCCTACGGATTCGAAGTGCCGGGGTCTTTGGGTTCCGCAGTCTTTTAGCTATCAGTTAACTTCCGCGGAATAATGTTTTTTAGGCTTGCTTTATGTCATTGCATGAACATTATTCAGAAACGCATGCCCAAATTCCTGTCCTTTAATTCGACAGTAGT
This sequence comes from Pictodentalium vernedei, assembly GCA_031216915.1. Taxonomy (NCBI): domain Eukaryota; kingdom Metazoa; phylum Mollusca; class Scaphopoda; order Dentaliida; family Dentaliidae; genus Pictodentalium; species Pictodentalium vernedei. The sequence goes on from CM062293.1 coordinate 381,185,794, forward strand.
GGCGTATTTCCGGAACCAGGGAGGCACTCTTTCGTTTCCGTTATTCAATTTAATGGAAAGAATCCGTCTGTTGGTTATAGTACACCAAGTTCAGTTTTGGTCCGTCATATTCCGGGTCGTCTGATTGTTTTATCGGACTCCCGTTCTCTTACGGGTCGCTTGTTGCTGTCAGAATGGACTCTCAACAAACAAGTATTTAATCAGATTTGCTATCTTTGGGAGCGCCCAATGATGTTTTATTTATGACACAGCTGGCTAATCAATTGCAGACGTATGTGTTGGCTTGTCCAGATCTCTGAGCTAATACTGTTAACGCTCTATTGATCTATAGGACGGAATGATAGGATACGCGTATCCTCCGGCGCTGTTGTTTTTAGCAGGTATTGCTAAGATAAACAACCACAATACATTTCTGTTGATAGCATCTCTATCTTCACAGAGATCATGAGTAATTTACTCTCTTGTCTACTGTGGATCTTAACGTGAAATCTTCCTCTATGTGAGGATCTTTTTTCACTGGGTAAATCGTGTCATCTTTATCACAACCAGCAAGGTCGCAACCTTCATGTATTCCGTTGTGTGGTCCGTATTGCATTGTAAGCACTGTACTGGACGAGCTTTGGACGCGATTTCTTACTATAGGAGATCCTCTTCTTCGCTATTCTATGCGACTAGAGTGGAGGCTCTTCCGTCGTGGTGTAGGGATCATTATGTTCATATGGTTGATCCCTCCATACTACTCATTGCTATTTTTTAGTATACTTGTTTCACAAGATCTACTGCAGCCTGTTGTTATTTAGGTTATAGGTTTATGTTACCTCATACCTATGCACTCTACGATAGTTTACAATTGAGTCTTTTGTCTCTTTATCTAAGTCAATTAGTAACTTTTTGATAAATAGACTTAGAATCTTTAGATTAAATTCCTATATGGATTTTAACTTCAGGTTCTTATTTAGCTAAGTAATCATTTGAGCCTCTGGAAACAGTAGTTTTCAAATTCTGACCTTTTAGACAGTAATTCTGTTGGTTTCTCTTTTACTGTAGAGTCAGTGAGTTTCATGCACTATCGATGGATGATTTTCACTTTCATAGTTTCGGAATCAATACTTCCGTTACTATTTAGGTTGGATTGTTGCATAAGAGTTAGGCTCCTATTATCCGGAACCTGTTATTTTAAGGTCCTTCCGTCTTCGTATGGGCATAGGCCTTTACTCTTTCCGGGTACAGTTTATGTATTTATAAACAGATATCTGTTTATTACAAGGGCGTAAGCTTCTTCTGTCTTTGATGTCTAGTAGAAGGACGTTACGCTCCATTTTATTGTTAATGGATTCTATTAACTAGCGTACTGCTTATGGTATATCATTGGCTTAGCAGTTGTGCTTAAGATTTCGGCTCATGAAGTAAGAGTTCTTCTACTTCTTGGGCTTACTTTAATAGTGTTGCTATTATAGATTTTTGAAGGCTGCTCATTGCGCTCAGCCATCCATTCATGAATTTTATCTCAGAAATATCGAGTCCATTTCTGGAGGCCTCTATTGTTAGGTCTATTATCTACTGCTCAGAATGTCATTCACTTAACAGTTGCTACTATAGCTAGGTAGGCTGTCTGTTCGGCAGTGTCTCCGTTCGGCTGCCCTCTTCGCTCTGGGCTATTTGACCCAGGGCAAGAAAAAGGGGGGGGGGAGGGTGTTCCCTTGGGTCACCTGTTTTTACTATGAAAACAAGGGGATACCTCCTCCGGAGTTAGTAATTCTGAGCTGTTATTGGGATGGTTGTTTAGTGAGAAGTTTAAGTTTATAAAATTCATTCAAGTCTTAGTTTTTAAAGTATAGCCTTTGAATATTGCATATGTCAACGGACATGATTATGCAATTCTCACACACTTTTAGGAGTATAAGAGTCTCTATTCTCTAGACTTACTTTATTATTGGCTTACTTTAAAAATTATTAGTATAAGGATTATTGGATATTAATAGAGTACATGGATGTATGAAGCTCAATTTTTGGAAGGTGTTGTATCTTTCTAATTTATCATAAATAAGAAAGATACATGTAAGGCCTATTACTTCTTTTCCCTACAGGGGATGACTCTATTTTATTTTATTGAGCGTATTCCATTTTGCTCTATGTCCTTGGCCCTCCAGCCTTTTTACTATTCAGCTATGTCTGGGTCATTGGTACAGTATAAAAATGTTAAAAAATTTATAGTAATTTATATATTTTTTATACTTACCAATGACCCAGACGGGGATGGCCCTCCCAGGAGTTGGGAACTCTTGCCTCCCCGCTGAGTACATAGCGCTTACCAGGCACTGGTTATTAGAATGATAAATGGCGCCAATTTCGGAACGTCCTTGACACTGCGCATGCGCAGTAGGGGCGAAGTGTGGAGGGCCTCTCAGGACATGTTTTTCTTTAGTTTTAGATGCAAATTTTGGGGATTGGGGGGCAAAATTTGTGTTTGGCCCTATATTTTAAGAGTTAGCACCAGCTATGTCTGGGTCATTGGTAAGTATAAAAAATATATAAATTACTATAAATTTTTTAACTTTTTAAACCGAGAGGCCAATTTGAACCAAATTTTATGTGAGGGCTTATTGGGTCATAAGTACCTAATTTATGCAGAAATTTTTTTTCCTGTAGCCCCGTGGGAACCACAGGAGGTAGAAAATAGAAAAAAATTAAAACGCCTATATCTCAAAAACTGCACGGCATTGAGAATTTTTATTTGGTGTGAAGCTTTCTTGGGACCAACAGAAAGGATTGGTAAAAAAAAATTGCTATCGGTTTTATCATAGGGTACTTTTTCGGGACTCTGAAAAAGTGCTGAGTCAGTATTTTTTAACACAGTAGGCAATGGGAAAAAAATAAAGAATTGTTTTCTTCCAAACCACTGCTCTAAAAGCTTTCATATTTTACATATAACATCTTTGGAACATTCATTCACATATTTGTAGAAATCAAATTCCTCGGTCCATATTTGGGTTCCCTATGGGAACCCAAATGTTCAAATTAGTGCAATATGAGGGATATATTTTAAAAATCTTCTTCTTCGGATCCACAAATCAGAATCTTTTGATATTTGCTATGCATCATCCTTAGGGGGGTGAGATTGATGTTTGTTCAAGCCAAGTCCCTGAGTTCATATTTGGACTCCCTTTGGGAACCCAAATTGTAACTTAGTGCAATATGAGGTATATTCTTTTAAAATCTTCTTCTTTGCATCCACCGGTCAGAATCTTTTGATATTTGGTATACAGTATGCTTAGGGAGGTGAGATTCAAGTTTGTTCAAGTCAAGTCCTTCGGCTCATATTTGGTCTCCCTGTGGGAGCCCAAATTATAACTTAGTTCAATATGAGGAATATTCTTTAAAAAAATTTTTTTTTTCAGATCTACCAGTCAAAATCTTTTGATATTTGATGTACAGCATTCGTAGGGGGGGGGGGGGGGGGGGGCTGAGAGTGAAGTTTGTTAAAGCCAAGTCCCTTGGTTCATATTTGGGCTCACTGTAGAAGCCCAAATTATACCAAAATTTTTATTTTCCAAACCAAGAGGTCGATTTGAACCAAATTTGATATGAGGGCTTATTGGGTCACAAATACCTAATTTATGCCATAAATTGTTTTCCTGTCCCCCACGGCAACTACAGGAGCTGAAAAAATTTTTTTTTTTTGAATGCCCATATTTCCAGAACTACATGGCACTGAGAATTTTTATACAATGTGAAGCTTCCTTAGGGCCGGGAGAAAGGAATGGTGAAAAAAATGCCATTGGTTTTATCATAAGTACTTTTCCAGGACTAAAAGTGCCGAGTCATCATTTTTTAACACTGTAGGTAATGGGAATAACGTTGAATAATCTTCTTCTCCCAAACCACTGCTTCAGAAGCTTTTGTTTTTGGGTTCCCTATGGGAGCCGAATGTATAACTTAATTCAGTATGAGAAATATTCTTAAAAAATCTTTTTTTTCTGATACTCCTCTCAGAATCTTTTGATATTTGATTTTTAGTTTTCTTAGAAGCGGAAAATTGAAATTTGTTCAAGTTCTGGTTTATTGATAAAATTGGGCCCAGTAACCAATTCCTGCGTTGAAAGCCCTGTAAAGTGGGCAGTAATAGGCATAAACGATTGACCAAACCTGATATTATAATTATGCCTCTGTAATGATGTAGCCTTAGAAAGTGACCTTAAATTCCAATAAATAAATAGATAAATTATTGAGTACCCAATATGGGGATCTAACATATGAACACTCTGGGTTACTAAGTAGAGAAAACACTTTTATGTTGAAAAACTGATAATAACCACAAGGCAGAATCCCTTGCTATTTTGGTGATATGACTCGGCCAGTATCAGGTGAGCACCCTCAGGCCCCGTGGGGCCTCTTGTTTACAAACACCATGTGTATATAACCCTTTTATCTACACCCCCACCTCCCCCACTCCCGTAATAAAACAAGTTTTGATTAACAAATGCAGACCACTAAAAATAATTTAGCCTTCAACCAGATAATCACTAATGTGAAAAATATCTGGTTATTTGTACTTTCTGACGTTTGACGTCACATTTTGAAAAATGTTGAAGAAACTGAATTCCCAGTGACGTTTGAACGTCAGGATAATTAAAGTCTCGAAGGGTGAAATAATCTCATTTGAAAAAGTGTAAGTTACTAATTTTTACTCTTTTCCGTCAAATTTTATTTTTACAATTCAGTAAGTTTAATTAATGGCATTCTTTTTTATTCAATACATTTCGATAAATACGCCCCGTTTTATTTGTTTCGATCCGCGGCAGCGATAATTAGTTATTCAAAGTGTTGAATGAAATAGTACGTCATGCAAATGAGATGGGCGTGAATGTTGTATTCTTGCGATATCACGTGACTTTTATTCTTACTGCAGTAACGATAAAAGATTTTTTATTGACGGCGAGTTTTCGATAACGATAAAAGATAAAACGTTACTGTTTTTACGTATAAAGTAGATAAATCAAAATTAATCTACCACTCGACTAATTACTTGAATACAAAACCTTATGATCTGTTATGAATTACTGTTACAACCTCTGAACACCACATATTTGTGGACCCATTTGATCAGTTTTGTAAAGGGTTTAATTCTTTATTTAAATATTTTATAGAATACCATCAGAGTACATTAACTATTAAATCCCTATACAGCCACAAACATCCCTTTTATATTGCTCTGAAAATTTGTCTGTATTCTTCCTTTTGAACTCTACTGGTAGGAAGAATGTATCTTGACAGTGTTTTCACATCATTGTTGGCTGTCTGTAAATGAGCCAACAGTGATTAGAAACAGTGTTAAGTCACCTGCAGCTGTGTACATGTATATACAGTAGTTATGCTCTCGACCTCCTAAAGAGGATTTTGGGGTATCTAGTGGAGACCTCCATCCGTCCATCCATCTGTCTGGCTGTCTGTCTGTCTACATTCAAATTCTTTGGATTGTAATTTCATAGCCATCGGTCCTTTGGTATGCTGATAGGCCAAAATGTGGGAACAGATATGCACAAGGATGGGTTTCATCCAATAATTTTTCCCAAAGTCATGGCCCTTTTTCACTCTTTCGACTCACTAAATTTTTCTGTCCCACAATACCTTTAAGGCTACTTTGAAAATGCCTGCCGTTTGGGGGTTGGGTGGGGGAGGAGGGTAGTGGACCATGCTTTGCATAGCCCTTGTTAATGTAAAATTAATCTGAGAACCTAAGGGTTAATCTCCATATCAAAATCCCAGTTTGGGAGGAAACAACAATGATATGTCATTTTAATGTTAACATTACTGTTTCACATCAATATATCTATGTTTAGGTTTCATTGTATTTTCAGAAGGATGATGGTTCTTGATAAAATGTAGCTGTAAATGGTTTATAACAGTCCCCTTCAAGTTTCAAAATTCTTCTGTGGTCGAGTTTTTATAAATGAAATGGTAATTCACAGAAAAACTGTAATGACTGAAATGCCTCTTGTTATAATATTCTATAAGATTTTAAATTGTTATGAATGAAGGGTAACTCACAGCAAAACTGTAATGTCAGAGAGGCCTCTTGTGATAATATTCAATAAGATATCAAGTTGTTATGTATGAAATGGTAACTCACAGCAAAACTGTAATGGCTGAGAGGCCTTTTGTGATAATATTCTGTAAGATAATTAGATTTCAAGTTGTTATGAATGAATTGGTAACTCACAGCAAACTGTAATGACTGAGAGGCCTTTTATGATAATATTCAGTAAGATTTCGAGTTGTTATGAATGATTTGGTAACTCACATCAAAACTGTAATGGCACAGAAACCTCTTGTGATAATATTCCATAAGATTTCGAGTTGTTATGAATGAATTGGTAACTCACAGCAACACTGTAATGGCTGGGAGGCCTCTTGTGATAATCAATAAGATTTCAGTTATGAATGAATTGGTAACTTACAGCAAAACTGTAATGGCTGAGAGGCCTCTTGTGATAATATTCTCTAAGATTTCAAGTTGTTATGAATGAATTGGTAACTCACAGCAAACTTGTAATGGCTGAGAGGCCTCTTGTGATAACATTCTATTAGATTTATTTAACCCTTTAGGGCATGGAGATTTTTATACATTTTTGCTATACTTTGAAAGTCTGCCTCCTGTGGCTTTGCAGTTGTTTCTAGTCAAGTCTTTGATGCCTAGAGAGGCAGCCAAGACTTGCCTAGAAACAACTGACAAGGTACTTAGAAAAGAAGTTTTGAGTTTACCCAAACAATGCATGTTAGGGCACCTGTTCCTTTGTGTTAAAATGTTATCAAAGTCGGAATTATGCTCTTAAGGGTTAAAGTAAATATCTTCCTCATATTCATTATTATCAAACATATCCATATTTTTTTCTCATTATTCGCGGTCTTCTTTTTACATTTTATTTTTTTTCAGATATCTGTGATGGAGGTTACTTTTGTGAAGGAGGAGCATCAAGTCAGGCTCCATCACCCTCTCTGTCTTTTCCAAACAATGGACTATGTCCTTCTGGACACTACTGCCCACCAGGAACTTCCATACAGAATAAGTGTCCTCCAGGAACATACAGAAATACAACAGGTATGTTAACTGTCAGAACTAAAAATTAATCATTAAGCTTCTTTGCAGGCAATGTCAATGACTTATATGTGAAGTTAAACTTTCCAGTGACATCATGTTGGGAACATTTAACTACTTTTAAAATAAAATTTATATGGAGTGATCTTTGAAAATGTATAAAATAAGATTTTGGGCAGACATAAAAGCATACAAAAGAGGGGGTGGAGAAGGGAGGTTGATGGTTTTGCATTTTAGTTTATACTGTACTGACCCATGTATAAGCCCACCTACCAACTTTTCAGATTTCAGTTTCAGAGTCCCCTCCTTGTATAGTTCCTGGCTTTGTAATGACAAGATCGACGACTGCCATGCTGGTACATGTAAGTTGTATTCAACATGCTTGTTTCTGTGAAGGTTCACATGATATGGTTTTGTCGAAATTGTTTTACACTTGTGTATTTTCTACTGTAAAATTTGTAAATTACACTGGTGCATGCAGCTAATTCATTAGAGAAAGGGTTAATGCATTTTTGTTATGGAATTCACCAAGCCACCTAACTTTGTGTCAACTTTGAATCAAAATTTTCCTGCACACTTCACTTCTCAAAATAAAGCCCCCCCCCCCCCCCTAACTTTTACCTTCTTTTACTCCATGCATCCCCAGACTTATTTATATACTTATAAATTATTATTACAGACTTATATTTGCATCTGAAATATTGGATTCCATATGCCATATCCTGCACATTGCACATCCATCAAACATGTATTAAAAATAATCAACTTTATACTTCAACAGACTGTGTTATGATTGATGTAATCCTCTATCCAATGCACAGGATGTAGAAATTATTATTTTTATTAGTCTTTTTTTCAAATGTGTCAAAAAATTTCATCTAAACCATATCATGTGACCCCTCATTGGAATGAGCTCAACTGCTGAATGTGTAAATTACATGGGCTTATTCGTTATGTAAAGGGTTATCAGATGGTTGTTACTGAATCATTAATTTTGACATATTCATGACATGAACTTGGTTCAGTATATACTGCTCACAATATGCTAAGGATCGCTCCTAAACATATTTGTACATAAAAATTTAGGCATTTTCCTTATCTGTACAAATATGTCAATGAGTGACAAATTCTGAGTAGTAGGTATGGAACAAAACAATGAAACTTACATGCACTTATTTGTTTTTGTTAAAAGAATATTTAACCCTTTATAAGTACCCGTACAGCCACAAACTGCAATTTTATATTGCTTTGAAAAGGTTTCCTCAGGTGTATTTGTTCTTGAGAACTCTACCATGAGGCTGCATTTACAGTTAAAACTAGTAGTCCTATCATGAACTGTGCACTTATCTAGGCTTAATTGCGCCTAGGAATTACGCACAAATGCCATATCAAATGGCATCCAAAGCATAGCAGGTTCTCCTGGTCACACATAGCAAACACAGACAATGTTTCTGCCAGTGGACCTCCGGGTTACCGGGAGGTCCATTGGCTGAAACATTGCTTGCGCACAGGCCATATGTACATAATTTGATAGCCTAACTATGGTCATAATGCGTAGATTAATGCACAGATCGACGTGCCATCTGTGTGCATTTCATGATAGGTCTTCTAGTTTTAACTGTATATTGGCAATGTTTTTACATGATTGTTGGCTGCCTGTATTGCCAGCAATGTTGAAGTACTGTTAAGTCATCTGCACCTGTACACATATATAAGGTAGTAATTATCGTAAATATTAATCTGAGGCTTTAAGGCCACACAAAGTAGATTTTCTGTTTCTCATGCAATTTGTTTTGTAAAATTGCATGTGAGTGGGAGTTTTATTATTTTAATTTTTAATTTTTGTTATTATTTCTTTGCCATTAAATGGTCATGTTCTTGGTTTGTTTTATGCTTTAGGCCTCATAATCTACAGAACTGCATGGGTGGTTGTGTATTTCATCCCTTGAGTGCAAGAAGGCTTTGTAATGCTAAAGAATTGCAAAGCCTTCGTTGCACTCAAGGGACAACTTTATCAATTTTATTAATTTAGGTAAAATATCAGACATAAACCATTTAATTTTTATGTTTTAAAGTGTTAAGTTTTAAGTAAGAAGAGAGCATGGGGCAGCCAAAAGGACCATGCGGGAGGACCTGAGAAACATATTTTTTTATTTTTTAGGCCTAAGGTTTAATAAGTATTCTGCAGTAAATTTGATCAAATTTATGATCGAAGTTAAGTCTAATAATTCACAGAATGCTTACTTTTGTTTTGTCATAATTTTTTTCTAAATATTTGTTTCATTCAAATTCAAAACCTTTTATATTTTTATACGACAAACAGTGGCCCAGACTAGCTGGTGCTAACTCAAATTAATCCAGGGCCAAACACAAATTTTGCCACCTAATCCCCAAAATTTGCATTCAAAACCAAAAAAATCAAGTCCTAGATGGTCCTTCATACTTTTCAGATCTGTGCATGCGCAGTATCCAGGAAGGCACCGAAATTGGCACAAACAATCATTCTTTGTTTGGCCCTAAAGTCAGCAACAATGAACTGACATATGTGCTTTTAAATCTCCTTTTATGAGGATGCCAGACACAAATTAATGGTAAAATTGGTGGATCCAAGGATTTTAATGGATGATGGAATTGAACAATGGTGGTTGGAAACATTCAGGGCTGTAACTTTATAATAAATATAAAAATTATTTCATGTTTCCCAATTTCCGGACATGCGCCTGACATCATCATTCTTGCTTATGAATTATCCACTGTTTGTTCAGTGTTCCTTTCCTATCCCTCCTTGAAGCCCTCCTGTTAAACTCCCAAGCTTTTTGGCTTACTTTTATCGAAATTTTTTATGAAATTTCTTGGGAGTTTAACATGTGTAACACAATGTTTATTCTGTTTATCCCCATGGTTACGTCCTCATCCTAGGGGTGTTAGGTCGTTTTGGGTCATGCATCTTCTATCCGATGTATTGTTTTTTCTTTGTTTGAAGATCTTGCTTTACATCTGGTAGCTTTAAAATCTGTTACTGACTTTGGGCCTTTTTTCTGTGCCTGATGTTTTCCCCGTGGGAACCCCGGGAAGTAAGCAGCACTTGTTTACTGTGGTAAACCAGTTCCGCTTTACTAGTAAAATAGGACCCAGTCACCAATGCTTGGGGTGAAAGTCCTCTAAAATGGGCAACATGTTGATCAACGATTGACTAAACTTGACTTCATCTCCATGTTGTGTCACGATTAGCCATGGTGCTTACATATGTGACGTTAACCACCAACAAACAAACAAACAAACTGTGCCTGATGTCTTGTTTCCAGTTTTTTCCTTGACGTTGTTTACATTGGCAACGTCTTTAAATATATGTAGTATTTAGTTGTTATTACTGTAGGATTGTTATAAGATACATTAATTAATATTCCAGTAGTGTAACAAAAAAAATTTGGATTTTGTCCACACTTAGGCTCTATCGGGATGCCCTTGGGCTCTTCTTGTTGCCTTTGGGAACTTAGGCTTTTGTCAAAAATTTTTCAAAAAATTTTTTTTTAATTTAATTTTTTGGATTTTGATTGCTGTTTATTATGTATCTTTATCATATATTTATTGTGGAGTTTGTGGGAATACGATCAACTTAATTTTGATTAATCATGAAAGCTTACTGCTCAAAATGCAAGGCGAGGAAGTCTTCCTCAGATTTACATGCTTGTTGCCTTACCTGTAGTCAGATGTACACCTACAGATTCTTGTCCTACATGTGTCGATTGGGATGACAAATGTTGGATGCGGGTGTCACGTTATGTTGTTAGCGGTGAGAGGCCAATGCCGGTTCTCGCCACAGAGTCATTCAAATTTCTCAGTTTCTTTTTCAGAGGAACAAGAACATCGTGATGGTTATGTGACACCTACCAAAAGTGTGCTACCATTGTCGCGCTCTGATGAGCAGACAGAGCTAGCTGCTAGGGTGCTCATGAATATTAGGCAAGGGATAAGGCCACTGGGCAGTGTTCTTGATCCCTTGCAGGCAGCTAGCTCAATCGGTGAAGCGGTTACTCCGTCCCTGGGAGCCATAACACCGGGTATGTCCGTTGTAGTCGAAGGAAGTGTAGTGGGTAGAGCAAGCACCTTAGAAACAAAAGCTCACCCAGCGATGACGGAACCAGCGAGGAAGTCAGCAAGTTTCTTGTCGGGAGCCTCGTCGAGCTCTGGAAAGTCCATGAGTGGGAGAGGTCCCTCTTTAACCCAGCTACATCTGGGGCCAGATGTTGTTATGAGAAACTTGCAACGGCTGTAGTAGCATACATCCACACCTGCCACTTGGGACGCTCCGTCCAGACTGCAGCCGACCTCGGCTACAGTCACGGCTTCCTCTGCAGCAATCAGTAAGCACACATGACCACATCCTAGCTACCGTGCAAAGATGGAGCCAGTCTTTGCCCGTGAAGTCGGACCATCCGGTAGCTAGGGAGCCGAGGCTTTGATCATCGGGACATTCGGAGAAGAGATCCATCTCCGGAACGCCGTCCCAGGAGTAGCAAGCGGTTAAAAAACAGAAAACTGCTGCTCCTCAAGCCTCGGTGATGGACTTGCTGTCACAAATTGTGCAGCTGATTGCAGCATCCCAGCAAGTGCGGGAGCAGACTCCGGAAGGGAGCTTCGGATGATGCTGGGTCGGTCCAGTCATCTGTTCACACAGATGCAAAGGATCAAGATTCTCAGCTGATTCAGTCAGATGGTGAAAGGGATAAGGAAGAGGATTACCCTTACCTTTCGCAACAACATATGGTTTTATGATGGACTTTATCCATCAATACTATCCTGAATTTGTTCCGCCAAATCAGCAAGCTGCGACAACAAGGGAGAAACTGCTGGCGTCTTTAGACGCAGACTTTATACAGAGGAAGGAAGAAGTTCTTTCTTTCCTGGTTCAGTCTAGACAGGTGTTGCAGGCCTTCGGCCATGTAGACACCATATTTAACCTCTCGAGTGTGAGGAAAAAAGATGATTTCTTATCAACATCTTCCATAAATATACCTTTCCTTGGACCACATTCATTTAAAACGGTTGGAGAAGATGTTCAGAGAGCTCCACTGCGTTTAGATGAGCAGGCTTGGAAATTAGACATATCCTTACCTGCTTCATTCAGCATTCGCTCAGATGTAATGAAAAGTGCTATTTCAGGGGCACGGTGGCTCAGTAGGTAGAGGTGCAGGCTGCAAGCCGAGAGGTCCTCGGTTCGAATCCCACCTGTGGCAACTGCGTTGTGTCCTTGGGCAAGACACTTCATCTCCATTGCCCACGTGAGGGCACGGTGGCATTGTGTACTAAGGCGTACTGCACGTCGATGGTGCACTTGTCTTCAACCAATGCTAACCCTGCTTGTGTGGAGTTGGTATGTTGGGGAGCTGACAGTTGCTCGCCATTGCTCAGTGGTTCTCTCCGGGTACTCCGGCTTCCTCCACCCGTAAAACTGTCACGGTCATGATTAGCCATTGTGCATAAGTATGTGACCTTAAAAACACCAATAAATAAATAAATAAATAGTGCTATTTTATCGAATAGAGTGAATTTGAATCCAATGTACTATGCAGATCACCTTACCAGAGCTATGGTGCAACGTCTCAATGGGAAGGAATTTGAGGACGTGTGTACCTCTCTTAGAGTTCTTTCCAGGGTAGTTATATATGTCATGTATAACTCCGCTCTGACAGTGGCAAATCTGGAGTTAATTAGACGTGATGCTGCCCTTGCGTCGTCATCACTTATAGATGACAAGGTGAAAAGCTCTCTCCGGGTCGGTCCAGTCTCCGGACATACTATCTTTGTTGACAAAATGGTCATTAGTCTATGAACAGGCTGCTAAGAAACCCCGCCCCCCCCCCCCCCCCAAAAAAAAAATAATAATCCATAGAAAAACAATAGTCTTTTCCAGAGGGAAAAGCCTAACTAAATACAAATCTGTATTAAGGGTGGCAACCACACGTGTGATCATTCAATTCAATTAATAAGTCGGCGTCTCAACAACCCACTTGAGCAGACCGGGGTAAGTGAGGATGGTCCAGATCAAACTCATCAAAAGGGAACTCCTCGTGAGGGTGCAAGAAACCCTCATATAATTACTCCAGAGGTTGTCAATACACCGACTTGGGAAAGGGGTGTAAGTCTGATCGGGACTATCGATCAGACACCCCTAAGCCGACGAGGTGAAGATCTTCGCAGGGAGGACGTAGTTTCTCCTCCCGTAAGCCTTGCAAGCCCTACAGGTGATGGTCAAGACCTCTATTGCTTGCCAGTTGGCAGAAGGCTATCAAACTTCGCAAGAAACTGGATAGCAGTCATGGAAGATCAGTGGGTGAAAAGTGTAGTCTTGGGCGTCCTACGGCTGTCATTCCGAGTAAAACCCCACTAACAAGATGTCCACTTTGGACAAATCTTCCGGCGGATCCTTTAAAAAGAGAGTCTCTCCTAGCGGAGATTCAGGCTCTCTTATTGAAGGAATCAATGAAGGTCGTTGAGAATCAAAATTCTCTGGGTTTTTGCAGTCATCTGTTCCTCGTACCGAAGCCAGATGGCTCGTTCCGAACAGTAACAGACTTGAGCTGGATAAACAAGTTAATCGTGGCTCCAAAGTTCTATACGGAAACCATTCAGTCAGTAAGAGCAAGCATTCAAGCGAACGATTATGTGGCAAGCAAAGATCTAAAGGACGCTTACTTTCATGTCCTGGTACATCCGCCATTCAAAAAGTACCTGCAATTCGGCGTGCAAGGAAAGGTTTATCAGTTCAGAGCAAAGTGTGTGTCGCCATGCCCAGATCTTTGGGCGCACACAGCAGACGCTCTGTCAATTTCATGGGGCGGGATGATAGGATATGCATATCCTCCAACTCCGTTGATTCAGCAGATTCTGTTAAAGATCAAACAGTCCCGCTGCAAAATTCTGCTAGTAGCACCTCTGGCATTACAGAAACCTTGGATCAGTCTTCTCAGGTGTCTGTTATGGGACATTCCCTGGAAGCTTCCCCACAAGAGGATCTTCTATATCGGGAAGTCACGCACACTGCGTCACAACCCAGAAGGTCTCAACCTTCTCGTATTTCCATTGTGCGGTCCTTCTTGCACGGAAAACATTTTACAGGACGAGCAGTGGACGCAATTTCTAACTGTAGGAGGTCCTCCTCTTCATTGAATTATGCAACGAAATGGAGCGTTTTCTTCCGTTGGTGTAGGGATCAGTCGATAGTCATATACGATCCATCCATACCAAATATTGCCGATTTCCTGGTCTATTTGTTTGACGATCTCAGACTGCAGCCTGTCACTATTAAGGGCTTTCGGTCTATATTATCAGATACTTACGCTCATCATGATAACTTGGCTATTGGATCAAACACTTCTTTATCCAAGCTAGTTAGAAATTTTTCTATCAATAGACCAGAACCCTCAGATTAATTCCTAAGTGGAATTTGGCTTGGGTTCTGTTGAAGCTCAAAGAATCACCTTTTGAGCCATTAGACACCGTAGAGTTCAAATTCTTGACCTATAAAATGGCATTTTTCATATCCTTTGCATCAGCTAGAAGAGACAGTGAACTTCATGCATTATCTGTTGATGAATATCACTACCGTAGTGTGGGTAATACCATTACCCTCAGTATGGAAGTGGGATTTTTGGTTAAGAATCAGATTCCGGATAAGCAGCTGGAGCCTATTGTCATTAAGGAACTTACCGTCTTTGGATAACCGTAGACCTTTGCTGTGTCTAGTCAGGGGTATGAGCATTTATAAATATCGATCAGATTTTGTGAGAAAGGGAAGAAAGCATTTCTTTCTTTCATTGATTCCTAACAGAAAAGATATTTCTGTTCATTCTGTCGCTAGATGGATTCAGTTGGCAATATGTATTGCCCATGAAAATCTATCTTTGGATCAACGTTCTGTCAACATGATTTCAGTGCTCGAGGTTAGAGCACTGTCCATTCCTTGGACTTATTCTAACAGTACAGCCATTACTGATCTTATGAAGGCTGCGTACTGGACACAGCCCTCTTCATTTACCAAGTTTTACCTTAGAAATTTAGAGTCCATCTCCGGTGACCTCTTTCTGTTGCTCAGAATGTCGTCCATTAATGTTACATCTGTAAGGTCTTTATGCAGTCTGCTCGAGCACTGATGGCGTTCCGCTGCCCTCTTCGTTCTGGGGAATTTTACCTCAGAGCAAGGGGAGGGGGAGACGGTATGATTATCTGGCTTTATAGTGAAAAGCAAGGGAATACCTCCTCCAGAGACAGTAGTCCAGCATCGATGCTGGGTAGCTTTAATGTGTAGCTCGGTGTGAAGCAATAACTATGTCTCATTTATGTTCTGTTTTTAAAGTGTAACTCACTGTAAAGCATACGTATATGTCACGTGTCAAACGAGCATTAATATACAATCCGCAGACACTTTTAAATGAGTATGAAGGGTTTCATTTTCTGGACAAGCTTTTATATATTGGTTTCCTTCAATGAATTAGCATAATGGGTTATGTTGGCATTAAATGGAGAAATTATGTAATTCTCAATTACATTGTTGGTGTTATGCCATTCTCTTTTCTTGTAAAAGAGACAGACATATGTAATTCCTATGTCTTCTCCTATTCTCCTGTAGGAGCTATCATTTATCGAAGTAATTGAGAGATTGGATTTTCCTTTAAGTCCTAGGCCCTCCAGCCTTTTTACGATAAAGCTAGTCTGGGCCATTGGTTGTGGTATAAAAATATAATAAATTTTAAGTAATTTGTATATTTAGGATGGCCCTCCCATGAGTGTGCACTCATTCTTCCCCGCTGATTATAACATTTAGCAGGCCCTGAAGAAAGAATGATGGTTGGCACCAAATTCAGTACCTTCCTGGATACTGCGCATGTGCAGATAACAAGAGTATGGAGGACCAGATAGGACTTATTTTTTTCAGTTTTCTATGCAAATTTGGGGGATTGGGGGGCAAAATTTGTGTTTGGCCCTGAATTAAATTGAGTTAGCACCAGCTAGTCTGGGCCATTGGTAAGTATAAAAAATATACAAATTACTTAAAATTTAACGTTTTAGTAGTAATAGGTATAGCAAAATAGTTTTTGTTCCCAAATTCAGCAGTGGGGAAGTGCCTTCTCTGTACATGTTCGTGTTTAGATCTTATATGATAGCTTATTTTCTGTTGAAATCTTACTTTAACCCTTTATCTAACCCGAAAAGCAGACGACACTTGCAAATAAAATTCTTGAAGCACTAATTTTTAAAACAAATTTTGCATCAGAAACATAGCTTATGACCCCTCATTGGAATAAGCTCGTTAATATCATTCCAATGAGAGGTCATAAGCTATGTTTTTGTGACAAAAAATGAAAAAGTAATAAAAATTGAATGGTGAATTTTGTGAATAGTGCTGGCCGGTTTTGTCTGTTACGTTGGGTAAAGGATTAAAAAATAAATAATTCTTTTCTTTTCTTTCCTTTTCAATAGGTGGTGTGTATCTTGTCGATTGTTTGGCATGTATAGCAGGTTACTATTGTCAGGGAGATGGACTTAAATGGCCAACAGGTCTGTGTGGTGAAGGATATTACTGTCCAGCCAATGAGACTATCAGCACACCAACTCCTTCAGCATTTCAGTGTGCAATAGGGTATTACTGTCCTGAAGGATCACCTGAACAGAAACCATGTCCATCTGGTCAGTTCCAGAACAATGTTGGTCAAGCATCTTGTGAACCATGTCCTGCTGGGTACTACTGCATTGGTTCTAGCACACCTGAACAGAAGGTTTGTGAACCACACAGTTATTGTCCCCAAGGTAAGCTTAATCCTTTAAGGCCTATTTTCAGCTTTTATGAGCTCAGAACAAATGCCCTTAACATGCTATCATGAGGATGTTCTGCTGACAGTAGACAAATTGTCCTGGCAGTCCCTTCTAGTTAAGTCTTAGTTGCCTTACCAGGAAGTCAAGAATAATCTAGAAATCACTGCAAAGCCACTGGTCATGCACAGGCTGTCATTAGGTGTGAATCCAGGACAAGTGATGAGGCCCTAAATGATTAAAATATTCTGCATATTCTTCCAACACATGGCTGTTGATATACGCATGTCTCATGCCAAATACCTGGATATACAGATACTTTCCACCCCATGTGATCATCCCTGTTTGAATGTTTAATGATTCCCTGACTATTTCATCATTGTCCCTACTTTGTAAATAGGCATGGTGTCCCGACCCTCTTTAATTGACCCCCCAATCCGCTCCCCCCCTCCACACACACACACTGTTCAAGTAGGATCATCATGCCTGAATAGTGGAATAAATCACACTTTCTTATAAAATTTGATAACTGCCATTTCACACACTACATAAAAATGTATACTCAGTAAGTCTGTTCAGTGCACAGTGTGAGTCACATAATAGAGATGATCATATTTATAATCAGAAAGAAAAGAGTGCCCAGCCCTGTGCATTGCACTGAGTTAGTTTGTAAGCTAACATACCCTGACTACATGAAAATATACATTGTCTAAGGCTGAATTCCCCCCAAAAATAAAAATAAAAACATATTCTATGTTTAATTAATATACTACTCAGTGTATGCTAAGCACCAAGTACATCCAACTACTTGTTTTACATTCAGTTGAAATATTGTAATGAAAAGTGTATATATTTTTTTTATTTAATTATATCTTTAATGATTTAAGTACAGAAATTAAGATTTTATTTGTGTTTGACATTATTTTTTAGCTTTTGAATACGATAACTATGGAAAATGGATATTTTTGGTAAAAGAGAAAATTTTTCAATATGCCAAAAAGTTGACGGAGCGAACTGGTATGGCTTCAATATCGAGTATGAGACCCATTACTGTTAATTACAGCTTGACAATGCCTTCTCATGCTCCCAATCAGGTTCCTGATGGTCCTTTGTGGGATGTTGTTCTATTCTTGGACCAGCATGGCACCAAGCTCCTAGACACTTGTTGGCTGGACTGGACGGGCTGAAATTGCAAGCTGCATCTCATTCCAGTTATGTTCGATTGGATTGAGGTCAGGGGATCTTGCTGGCCAGTCCATGTGCACATTCCCCTCCATCTGTCAGTACTCCCTGACAGCATGGGCAACATGAGGATGGGCATTATCGTCCATAAGAATGAATCTGTCACCCACTGCACCTGCATACAATCTGACGTGGACATCCAGGATCTCATCAATATACCGTTGTGCAATCAATGTACCACGTTCAATGACACAGAGCTCTGTAGTCCATCCCAGCTGATGCCACCCCAGACCATGATGGACCCTTCACCATAGCGGTCATCCTCAGCAATGTTGGTTGCATGGAATTGCTCTCCTGGCCTTCTCCATACCCTACAATGCCTATCTGTGTGATTTAGGCAGTACCTTGACTCATCTGTAAAAAGGACAGGTCGCCAATCTTCTCTGGTCCATTCAACGTGGTCCATGGCCCATTCATATCATGCCTGGTGGTGGTTCTGGGACAGCGGAATGCGAATACATGGTCTTCTCGAATGGAGACCACCTTCTTGCAACCTTGCCCAGATAGTCTGTGTCGAAGATGCATTCTGAAGGTCAGTGCAAAGCTGGGTTGCTGTGGCAAAGTGGTTCCTGAGGGCCTGAATGATCAAAAACCGGTCTTCAGCTGCAGATGTTGTCCTGTTGCTGCCACCACCATGCTGTCTTACTGGTGTGCCATACTGCTGAATTCTTGCCCAGGCTCTGGTGATCACCGTATGGTGCACACCAAGGGCTTCACCAACCTGATGATGGGTTGCCCCTTGCTCCACCATCCCTACAGCCCACCACATTTCTGCTTCAGACAAATGTCTTCTTACATTTGCATTTACCATATTCAGTCATTAAATCACAAGGGTTTGTGTTGAAATGAAGATTGAATGCCCTACACATGTCATGTACATGTAGACAGTACACAAAAATATCATGAAAATCAAGGGGTACATGCTTTCCATGACCGTCACAAAAAGTCTGCCTGTCAAGAGAGCTAATGTAAACACTGGGGACCATCCCAATACATTCCTCAATCATATCCACCAAAAATATCGCAAATATGTCACAAGCAAATTTCACAATGATGTGTCAAATATTTGGTGCTTAGCAAACTTCGAGTAGTATAGAATCACATTAAGCCTTTGGTCTTTATATCCCCTGCTATGTAGTAATCCACTCACAACATGATTTCAATGCCAATGATGATCATAATGAGAGCCTTTGACACTCATCTTGTTGCTTTCTATCAATATTTTAAATAAGTACCCAATGTAAAAATATTCAAAGTTTAAAAATCTGTTTTGGCCACTTCTAAAATGTCAGAGTTCTGTAGTTTTTAACAAAAACAGTTGTACTATCAGGACATTCTTCCCCGGAGAAGTGAACGCAATAGAAATATAAGCCACAATGCCATTGATCAGTCCCTTGATAAAGAATGCGCTGAGTTGAATTTCACAGCAAGACCATCCATGATCCATTCAATTTAAAAATGCAACTTTGTAGATATTGGCATGAATGACGACAGCCAGAGAGTGTGCTTTTTAAATGTTTACAGCAAATGAACTCATTCTTCATGATGAGAGACAAGCATCACCCAATTTCAGTTTTAAGAAAGTGTTTCTAATGCTTACAACATCCGGTAGTGTATCCAAGAATAATTTCAACGATAAACTCATGCATTTTTTCCCATACAGTAGCATACTTTGATGTGGCTGTTGATAATTTTGTTGACAAGTTCAGACTTGGTCCTTAAATGTCATTGTTGCTTCTTTCCTTGTAAATTTATATGTCAGGGTCCCTGAAAAATAAATGTATTTATCATGATGTAGCTTTAACTTTTCATTCAATTTTGTTGAAACTTTTACATGCGGTGCACAATCTAAACAAATACTATTCCAATAGTTTGAAATTTCTGAAAGTATAGTGAAGCATTCACTGATTCACTTTGTATTTGGTGATTTGAAAACTACGTCTTGGATAGAATTTGTTCTAAATGATATTACTGAAATGAAGTTTTCATATCTTGTTACATATATCATTTATAGTTTCAGCTGCATGTTGAATATGAGTCCTTACATGTTGCTGACAGATATTTCAGCCCAGGACAGGATTTCTGAAATAAGTATGATTTGGGCCTAATCAATTTTCTCCCATGTAACTTGAATGGACTTTTTGACCAATGATTTCTTGCATTAAATATGGATAAATTCTTAGAGCACCATGACTCGATTTGATGAAAAATATTTTGAACATACTCAGTAGGTTAAGCGTTAATTCATCACACTGCACTATCGCAAATGTTAACGATTTTATTCAGCATTATAAAATAATTAGAACATTTCTTTTTATGTTCTGTTGGTCTATAAATCCAGAGTCTCAGTGATTTTTTTGTAAAAACCAAAGCAGAAAAGCTGTTCTAGGTTTCATACATAAATCACTAAAATCCAGGTGCCGAAGACTGATAGAACATCAAAGGTAATGTTGTAATATAATAGACTTTTGCAATTTAAACTTTTATTGACAGCTGTATTTTCTTTTTACTTTGAAGGTTCTTCCAATCCAACACCTTGTCCAGATGGAACATTTACAGATAATACAACTAAAGCATTACAATCAGCTAGTGACTGCCTTCCATGTGTAGCTGGCCAGTTCTGCAGGTAGCTTGTTTATCTTTATTAACCCTTTCCCCAATGGGAATCCCATGAAGTGAAGCAGTACTTGTTTAATGTGTCAAACAAGATCCGTTTTACTGGTAAAATAGGTCCCAGTCACCAATGCTTGGGGTGGAAATCCTCTAAAATGGGCAACATGGGTATGAATGATTGACTGAAGCCCCTCTAAGTAGATCTGTTTCTCAGGCCGTTGTAGCTTAATTTGACAAAGTCAAGATAAGCTACTCCCATCATGCATGTGGAGTCTGTGAGTCTGTTCACATTCTCTTTGGCACAGGCTACACCCTGTAGTTCTTGCCCATTCATCACAAAATTACATATGCAGATTCAAGGTCATGTCCAGATGATATCAGTCAGCCATGACAGCTGCGAAAGCTGGAAACCCAAAAATCTTTAGCACAGTCTACAGGGCATATTTATGAAGGGATTTCATTGTAACTTGGTAGGATGACCCTGTATGATGTCTAGATAAGAATGCCCCCTTTTGGTCGCGATCGGTCAACCATGATGGCTGCGAGAGCCCAAAACCCAAAAATCTTTGGCGCTCTACAGGTTGACATATTTATGACGGGATTTCATTGTAACTTGGTAGGATGACTTCATATAATGTCTAGATGAGAACGTCCCCATTTGGTCTTGATCGGTCAACTGTGACTGCTGCGAGAGCCTGAAAACCTTTAGCACAGTCTGCAGGTCATATTTATGAAGAGATTTTATTGTAAGTTGGTAGGTTGATTCTGTATAATGTCTAGATGGGAACGTCCCCTTTTGGTCACGATCGGTCAACCGTGATGGGTACACAGGCCCGAAGCCCAAAAACCTGTAGCACAGTCCACTGGTCGTATTTGTGAAGGGATTTTATTGTAACTTCGTAGGATGACTCTGAAAACATCTTATCTTGGCTGTAATCGGTCATCCTTGACCTGGCAGGTGACCTAGATTTGTTTAGCACAGTCTACAGTTCATATTTATGAAGCAATTTCATTGTAATGTGGCAGGATAACTCGGTATGATGTCTAGATGAGACTTCCGTATTTTGGTCACAATCGGTCAGCCATGACCACTGCCGGTAGCACTAGGTTTAGCTTACAGGTTGTTTTTATGAAGAGATTTCATTGTAACTTGGTAGGATAACTCAGAATGATATCTAGATGAGACTCTCTTATTTTAGTCATGATCGGTCAACTGTGACTGCTGAACTATCACATGACCTGGATTCCTTTAACAAAGTCAACGAGTTATATTTATAAAAGGATTTCATTGTAACTTGGTAGGATGACTTGTTCTGGAATGATTTTACTGTTACTTGGTAACTTTGGTGTTAAGTTTCACAATTTTGGTGGGAGACTCCAGATCTTTGATGCCATCTTCTGACCTCACAATCGATAGGGGACAAATTCTCATGATTTTGAGACCCCATGTTTTGTTTTGCAAACTTGAGTCTCGAGTTTTCAATTTACTGTGCTACTATAAATAAGCTGAACGGTACTTGGAAGATAGTAAAAGTATTTCAAACAAATTGTCTTCAAGTTACATTTACCTGGGCTGTAGATAATTCAGATGTGTGAAAGAATAACTGAAAACAGTGAAAAAAACAATTAGGCAAAAAACGAACCTCTGTAGTCGAAATTAGAGATATTGGTGAAAATATTGGTGTGAGTAACCAACAAAAGTGATTCATATTTCACAACTTAATTTAATAAAAGTTAACAAAGTCACAAGAAATATGATTTGTGTTGTGTTTCTTTTATTTCACTGGCATTTGAAGCGCGAATCATAAAAAACAGGGCAGATTTTAGTGTTTCTTGCAGTGATGTCTAATTACTGAAATAAGCAGAACAATTGCATATTATCCCACAAAACCATGGTAAAAGCTTGGTGACTTCTCAAAAAAAGGCAATATTGATATTTTTATACTGTAAGCAATGACCCAGACTTAGCTGGTGCTTAAATAGTCTGGGCCAAACACAAATTTTGCCCCCCAAATCCCCAAAATTTGCATCCAAATAAAAAAACTAATGTCCTATGTGGTCCTCCATACTTTTGCCTACTGCGCATGCCCAGAGTCAAGGAAGAATCCAAATTGGTGCCAAGCCTCATCCTTTGTTTGGCCCTTCTGTCGGGAATATCTCACTGACTTCTGTGCTTATATATCTCAGTTAAAATGATGCCAGACACAATATCATGATGGAAATGGTGGATCCGAGAATGCAATAAGAGGATGAGAGGAAGAAACAGTGGTTGGATGTGTTCAGGGCTGTAACTTATAATTTTTATTATAAATTATTTCATGTTCCCTAATTTTGGGGCATGGGCCTGATGTTTTCATTCTTGCTATGAAATCTCCACTGTTTGTTAAGTGTTTCCTCCCTCTCCTTTCTTGAAACCCCACTAGTTAATCTCCCATGCTTTTGGAACATTTTTTGAAATTTTTTTCTAGAAAATTTCTTGGGAGTTAAACTTGGTTACAGAATGTTTATTCTGTTTTTCTCATGGTTACGTCCTCACCCTTGGGGTGTTTAGGCATTTTTGGTCATGCATCTACCATCTGATGTATTGCAGTTTCTTCTGATGAAGATTCTACTTTGCATCAGATAGTTTTAATCTGTTACTGACTTTGGGCCGTGTTTTTCAGTGCCTGGAGTCTTGTTTCTGGTTTTTAGAGACTTTTGTTTATGTTGACAACGATTACTTTCTTTCAGTAATTCCTTGTCATCTGTAAAGTTAGATATATAGTCAGATACATTTGTATACTCCATAAGTGTAACATTAATTTTTTAGTTTGTTTAAAAAGTTTTTGGCACACTTAGGTTTTTTGGGGATCCATTTTCGAAAAAATTTTTTTTTTAATTATTTTTCGAAATTTTGTTATGGATTGTATTATTATGTATCTTTGTAATATTGAGGGTTAGTGCGAGTACTACGGCTTAATAATATTCTTATAATTATGAAAGAATTTTGTTCAAATTGTAAATCGAGAAAGTCTTCCTCGGATTCTCATGCTCATTGTGTTTGCTGTAGTCATTGTACTCGCACTAACTCTTGTTCAGTTTGTGCCAATTGGGATGACAAACGTTGGTGACGTGTGTCATGGTACATTGTTAGTGGTGAGAGATCGATGCCTGTTCTCTCACCACAAGGTCACTCTAGTTTTTCAGTTTCTTTTTCAGAGAAACAAGAACATGGTGATGTTTCCGTGATGTCGTATGGAAGTGTGCTGCCGTCGTCGCAAATTAATGAAGAGCTAGTGGCAAAAGTGCTCAATGAAATTACACAAGTGCCGAGGTTCTAAAAGGGATTTATGGCCTTGTCGCCAGCTAGCTCGACCGGCGGATCTATCAATCAGCAAATGGGTGGTGTGATGCCGGGTAAGTCTGTTGCGGTACAGGAGAGGAAAAAGGGTGTTGCGAGCACTATAATCTCAGATCACGCACACCCTGCGACGACGGAACGGAGAACAGAACAGAGGAAGCCAGTCAGTTCTGTAGTAAACTCGTTCAGGTCATCCCGGACCACGAGCGAGAGAGGTCCCTCTCTCTTACAACAGCATCTGGGGCCGGATGTTGTTGTTCAAAACGTTCGTCAGTCGGAGCATACGTCCACACCTCCTGTTCAGGATGTTCTGACTTATAGACAGCCGGCATCGGCTAGTCTATTTGCTTCCTCTTCAGCATATCAGCACACACGACCGCACCTTGGCTTTGTGACCTCAGATATCCAGTCTGCTTCACCGACAAAGGATTCCATGTCGTCTAGGTCATGCCATCCAGTAGCCAGGGACACGACGCCTCAACAGTTGGGACGTTCGCATAAAAGGATTATGTCGGACACACCGTCCCAGGAGCTTCCAGCAGCTAAGGAACAGAGGACCGCAGCTCCACAGGCCTCCGTGACAGACTTGCTGTCGCAGATAGCGTAGCTCATCGCAGCATCCCAGCAACCTACGGAACATCCTTCAACAGTCTTTGATCAGGAACTGTTGAGTGAAGCTGGGTCGGTTCGTTCCTATGCAAGGACAGACAGGGACGACCAAGATTCTCATCTGGTCCAGTCGGATGGTGAAAGGGAAATAACGGAGCTGGATTTTTCCCTTTTGGAACAACATAAGGTGGCGATGGAGTTTATCCGTCAACACTTCCAGACGTTGTTCCGTCGGACCAGGTTGCTGCGACAAAGGATAAGAGACTGATAGCTTCATTAGATACTGACTTTTTTTGGCCAGATTAAGGAAGATGTTCCTGATTATCCGGTTCAGTCCAGCAATGTCTCATGGACGTTTGACTTGCTTAATGACGCTATTTTTAATTTAACCTCAAAGACAGGCAAGAACAGTTTCTTATCATCACATGCTCTGGATCTGCCGTTCATCAATAGTAGGAATAGATTTACAACGGCAGGACAGGGCATACCGAGAGTTCCTGTGCATTTAGACGATCAGGCTGAGGACTTAGATTTGTCCCTGCCTTTGTCTTTTTCTATTCTCCCTAGCACTATGGAGACGACGATTTCGTCTAATAGAGTGAATTTAGATGCCTTGTCATATGCAGATCACCTTACCAGAGCGTTAGCACAACGTCTCAACGGAAAAGAATTCGAGGACATTCGATCCTCCTTAAGAGTTCTTTCTAGGGCTGTTGCATTCTCCACGTATAACTCTGCTCTATCAGTGGCTAATTTGGAGTTGGTTAGACATGATGCGGCCCTGGCTTCATCCACTATAGTGGATTCAAAGGTGAAAAACTCTCTTTGAGTTGCTCCGGTTTCTGGGGATTTTCTCTTTGATGGTAAGCTTTCTTTAATCTATGACCAAATTACCAAGAAAGCTTCGGATACTCTGCTTTTTAAGTCTGTTTCTAAAAGACCTGACTCAGCAGAAAAGAGTAAAGCAGGAGCTTCTGGTTCAAGTTTGTCCAGGGGAAGCTTCTATAAATATAGGATATAAAAATCCTCTAGCTCTTACTCTAGAGACCGTCAGAGTCACGACTTAGGTAGGGGACGTTTTTCTGGCCAAGACAACCGATCAGATACCCCTAGGTCGACAGGACGAGGTGCTGGACGGTGAGGACGTAGTTTATCTTCCCGTTGGCCTCGCAGGTCCAGGAGACCTGACGCAGCAGAAAAGAGTAAAGCAGGAGCTTCTGGTTCAAGTTCGTCCAGGGGAAGCTTCTATAAATATAGGATATAAAAATCCTCTAGCTCTTACTCTAGAGACCGTCAGAGTCACGACTTAGGTAGGGGACGTTTTTCTGGCCAAGACAACCGATCAGATACCCCTAGGTCGACAGGACGAGGCGCTGGACGGGGAGGACGTAGTTTCTCTTCCCGTAGGCCTCGCAGGTCCAGGAGGTGATGGTCAGGACCTCTATTGCAGTTCGGTGGGCAGAAGGCTGACAAAGTTTTTGACCAGTTGGTTGTCAATTACACATGACCGATGGGTAAAAGAGGTTATCTCGGTTGGCCTAAAGCTATCTTTCCAAGAAAAACCTCCACTAACACGAAGTCCGCACTAGACTCAGCTTCTGTCCAATCTTCAAAAAAGAGATTCACTTCTATCAGAGGTGCAATCTCTTTTGGAGAAGAATGCAATAGAGGTCGTGGAAAACCAGGAATCCCTGGGTTTTTACAGTCACCTGTTCTTGGTACTGAAGCCAGACGGCTCGTTCTGTCCAGTTATAGATCTGAGCTGGATAAACAAGTTCATTGTGGCTCCAAAGTTCTATATGGAGACCATTTGATCAGTGAGGGCGAGCATTCAAGTGGACGATTATGCATCAAGCATAGATCTCAAGGATACGTACTTTCATGTCATGGTACATCCGACATTCAGAAGGAACCTTCGCTTCGCCGTCCTAGGAGTCGTTTATCAGTTCCGAGCGACGTGCTTCAAACTCAATCTAGTGCCCTGGGCTTTCACTCGAATAATGAACTCGGTAATGGCTTATTTCCGAGCTCATTCATTTGTGGTAATGTTGGCCTACTTGGACGACATTCTTCAGAGGTACGGCAACAAAACAGTTCTTCAGAACGATATTCAGAGTCTGCTTCAATTGCTCTGATGCCTTGGTTTCATTGTAAATGAAAAGAAGTTGGATCTAGCTCCGTCCAAGTCATTCACTCACTTGGCAATGAGCTTCGAGACTCACAACAATCTGGTTCATCTTCCATTACCCAGAGCGAAGTTAGTCAGTTGCTATGCTCGTTTTTGTCTACACTTAGACGTAGTAACTTCGAGAGAATTCATGCGACTGATGGGATTGTGTAGAGCAGTGGCGGATCTCATTCCGATGGGCTGTTTATGCACACGTCCACTCCAGATATTTTTCACTCAAATTTGGAGTGTGAAGATTCATTCGCTCGAAACAAATATCGTTTTATCGGACCAAGTAAAACAAAGGATTCAGACTTGGGCAGATATTCAGTGGTTGACTCAGGGAGCTCCACTGCAGCTGCCGGATCTGGATTTTACGATTATGATGGATGCGAGTCTAACAGGTTAGGGAGCGACATTGAGCCCAACAGATTTGAAGTGCCAGGGCCTTTGGGATCCGGTGTTCCTGAACAAGCACATAAACATCAAAGAGATGATGTCAATTTGGCTTGCGCTACGTCATTGGATGAACATAATTCAGAATTCACATGTTCAAATACTGTCAGACAATTCGACGGTAGTAGCATACATTTGGAACCAAGGAGTCACTCATTCGATTCCGTTATTTGACCTAACGGAAAGAATTCATTTGTTTGTTCTAGAACATCAAGTTCTTCTGTCGGTCTGTCATATTCCGGGTCATCTGAACGTTCTAGCAGACTCGCTCTCTCGGAAAGGTCGCATGTTACTTTCAGAATGGACTCTCAGCAAGCAAGTATTCAATCAGATTTGCTACCAATGGCATCGACCAATGATAGACTTGTTTGCGACACACCTCAACAATCAGTTGCAGATGAGCGTTTGCAGTAGACACTCTCTGAATTTCTTTGGATGGAATGATAGGATATGCATATCCTCCAACTCCGTTGATTCTACAGATCTTGCTTCTTCCTGTCTTTAATTCCCAATAGAAAGGACATTTCTGTTCATTCTATTTCTAGGTGGATTCAGTTAGCTATTCGTACCGCTTATGAGAGTTTATTTTCCAATCAGCAGTCCATGCTTAAGATTTCACCGCATGAAGTTAGAGCGCTGTCAACATCTTGAGCTTATTCTAACAGTATTGCTATTACGGATCTTATGAAGGCTGCTTACTGGTCACAGCCTTCTACTTTCACTAATTTTTACCTTAGAAATATTGAGTCTATTTCTGTCGACCTTAGATGTTTAGGTCCGTTATCTGTTTCTCAGAATGTCATCCATTAAACGATTACAGCTATAGTTATTTAGGTTTTCTGTTCCAGCAGTGACTCTGTCCTGCTGCCCTCTTCGTTCTGTGGTGATTTGACCCAGAGCAAGGGGAAGTGGGGGAGGGGGGATGGTGTTCCCTTATATCACCTGCTTTAAAGTGAAAAGCAAGGGAATACCTCCTCCTGAGTCAGTAATTCCAACTTGGTGCTGGGATGATTTTAAAGTTTAAAGCTAATATCTTTCTCATTTATGTATTTTTAAAGTGTAGCTCAGTGTGAAGCATTTGTATATGTCACATGATAATAATAATAAATAATAATAATAATTTATTTATATAGCACTTTTCCCAGCGAAACGCTGCTCAAAAGCGCTGAAAACATAGGTGACGGTAACAATGGTATAATCAGCGGCCGAAGGCTGCTTGAAAGAGATGGGTTTTCAGAGCTTTCTTGAAGTGATCTGTATTTAGGGTTTTTCTAAGGTTCACATGTCATACGAGAGTTAATATACAACCCTCGGACACTTTTAAATGAGTATAAAGAGTCTCATTCTCTGGACTATCTTTATTTATTGGCTTTCCTTTAAGGAATTAGTATAATGGATTATACTGGATGTTAATAGAGATCATCGATGTTATTGTGCTCAGTTATTGATTGGTGATGTGTCTTTCTTATTTTTAATAAACAAGAAAGACATATGTTTCTCCTTGAGGGGATAATTCTTTATACATAATTGAGCCTATTGGATTTTCCTTTATGTCCTAGGCCTTCCAGCCTTTTTTCTATTCAGCTAAGTCTGGGTCATTGGTTACAGTATAAAAATATGAAAAAATTTAAAGTAATTTATATATTTTTATACTTACCAGTGACCCAGACGGGGATGGCCCTCCCATGAGTTGGGAACTCATACCTCCCCGCTGATTATATGACATTTAGCAGGCACTGGTTGTAAGAATGAGGCTTGGCGCCAATTTTGGTACTTCCTTTACTCTGCACATGCGCAGTAGGCAAAAGTATGGAGGACCATATAGGACATCAGTTTTTTTGATTTGGATGCAAATTTTGGGGATTTGGGGGGCAAAATTTGTGTTTGGCCCTGAATATTTAAGAGTTAGCATCAGCTAAGTCTGGGTCATTGGTAAGTATAAAAAATATATAAATTACTTTAAATTTTTTCATTTTTGCTAAAATGTAGCTTTTTTGTAAACTTTTGCATCTTGATAAAACACCTAATCTTACTTTCCTGTAGTGGAGCGAAGGTCTGAAATCCTGGGGGATCATGCTAGTGAAGAGGGGGAAGGATCTCAGAACTGAATGCACTGTACTTGTATTGAGGGCAGGAAATCAAAAAAATTATTTTAAAATTTGGGGGTGCCTGTAGGGAAGTGGGATAAAAGCCTTTTTTACCATCAACCATCTTTTGTAGTGCCACCCTTGCCCACGAGCCTCATTCTGTAAAATGTCGGTGTACTTGGTGTGAAGCCAACAGGGCATGTTTTAAGGCATTTTCAAATGCCACATACTTGGCATTTTTTCTCAGTTTGAAATACACTATGGGTGGATGTACATGTAGGTGGGTATACAGTAGAAGTAGGTTAAAAGGAAGAGGTTGTTGCACAGAAAATTAAGAAGCCCCATCAGCATGGGAATATTGCCTTTATTTCCACTGTAGTGTTTGAATTAGGCCTACTAGGCTTTTTCTAGGGGATTGTTACGGTGATCATGAGTATGAATCAGTGGCATAGCCAGGCACCACCATGTTAACCCATATAGGGAACAACAGACAAGAAATTTTAGAATCTAGATATTTATACCTGTAAGATATCTGAGGGATGTCGTCCCAGCAAGACGAATGGCTGAAATATCCCAACAAGACGAATCCCGACTGGACGAAAACTTCTTTTTTCCTAAACTGTAGGGGAAATTCATGAAAGAGATTTATAAAGTATATAATTGCACTCTTTTGGGGTGGTTGTTTCACATGTTTCAGTAGCTGCTGAGCAGTTATTATTAATATTTTTATTTTTCATCTCTTGATCGCCCACATTCACTGTCTGACTTGAGCAAGAGTTTTTTACGTAGTGAGTTCAATTGTTATATCCTTAAATCTTACTTTGTCAGGCAACCACATTGTGTCATTGGGCAAGACACTTCGCCCCCATTGCCTATGTGAGGGCACGGTGGTGTTGTATACTAAGGCATACTGCACGTCGATGGTGCACTTGTTTTCAACCAGTGCTAGCCCTGTTTGTGTGGAGTTGGTATGTTTTGGAGCTGACAGTTCCTCGCCATTGCTCGGTGGTTCTCTCCAGGTACTCTGGCTTACCCCACCCGTAAAACTGTCGTGGTCATGATTAGCCATTGTGCAGAAATATGTGACCTTAAACACCAATAAATAAGTTACTTTGTGTTCACTAAATGCAGTACAAACTTTAAGTCAGCTATTTTTAGCTCGCCAAAGGGAGCTTAACTTATCACTTGCCATCCGTCGTCGTCCGTCGTGAACTTTACATTATCGACTTCTCACAAACTACTTGTCCAAATTGAACCAAATTTTTAGTGCATGTTCCTTATATGTCAATTCATGTTTGTACAAATAAACTTGCTGCGCCCACAGGGGGCACCAGAAGGGGCATAACTCTGATAGCACCTATAAATTTTTTTCAAAAATTCAAAAAAATCTTCTTCAGATCCACCAGTCCGAATCTTTTCATATTTGTTATACAACATCTCTAGAGGTGTCAGATTCAAGTTTGTTCAGATCGAGTCCCTGGGTTAAGATTTGGGCTCTCTATTGGAGCCTAAAGTTTAACTTGAGGAAATTTTTTTAAAAATCTTCTTCTTCAGATTCACCAGTCAGAATGCTGTTATATTTGGTATACAACATCTCTAGGGGGGGGGGGGGGTCAGATTCAAGCTTGTTCAAATCGGATCCCTGAGCTAGTATTTGGGCTCTCTGTTGGAGCCCAAAGTTTAACTTGGTGCAATTTGAGGAAATTTCTTTAAAAAAATCTTCTTCTTCAGATCCACCAGTCAGAATCCTTTTATGTTTGGAATACAACATCTATAGTGGGGTCAGATTAAAGTTTGTTCAAATCGAGTCTCTGGGTTAATATTTGGGAACCCAAATTTTAACTTTGTGCAATGCGTTGAATATTCTTTAAAAATCTTCTTCTTCAGATTCACCAGTCAGAATCCTCTCATATTTGGTATACATCATCTCTAGGGGGGCCAGATTCAAGTTTGTTTAAATCGAATTTCTCGGTTAATATTTGGGTTCCCTATGGGAGCCACAATTTTAACTTAGTGCAATATGAGAAAATTTCTTTAAAAATCTTCTTCTTCAGATCCACCTGTCAGAATCCTTTAACATTTGGTATACATCATCTCTAGGAGGGGTCAGATTCAAGTTTGTTCAAATCGGGTCCCTGGGTTGAAAATTTTGGGTCTGGTCTGGACTTGGAAATTTTTGACCAAAATTCGAGAAAAAAAATTTGTTTTGGATTTTTTATGCATTTTGTTCAATTTTGAGACGAAAACCCCCAAAATTTTTAGCCTGAACATTTTGGGTTCGGTTCAGACTCCGAAATTTTGGACCAAAATTCGGAATTTAAAAAAAAAAATTTATGGGTTTTTTTCAATTTTGAGATGGAAAAAAAATGGGGGTCAGGTTTGGACTCCGAAATTTGGGACCAAAATTCGGACATTTCTGGTGGATTTTTTGAAATGGAAAAAAAAAATTTATAGCCTGAAAATTTTGGGTCCTGTTCTGACTTGTTTTTAAAATCTTCTTCAAACCATGTAGTCAGAATGCTTTCATATTTGGTATACAACATCTCTAGGAGGGTTAGATTCAAGTTTGTTCAATCCTAGTCCATAGGTTGATATTTGGGCTCCTTATGGGAGCCGAAATGTTAACTTAGTACAATATAAGAAAATTTCTTTAAAAATCTTCTTCATATCCACCAATCAGAATCCTTTCATATTTGGTATGCAACATCTCTTGGAGGGTAAGACTCAAGTTTGTTCAAACCTGGTCCTGGGGTTATTAATTTGGGCTACCTATGGGAGCCTGAATTTTAACTAAGTGCAATATGAAGGAATTTCTTTTAAAATCATCTTCTTCAGATCCACCGATCAGAATCTTTTCGTATTTGGTATATAACTTCTCCAGGTGGTCAGATTCAAGTTTGTTCAAAGTGGGACCCTGGGTTAATATTTTGGCTCCCAATTTGAGCCCAAAGCTTAACTTAATGCAATGTGAGGTGATTTTTTTAAAAACCTTCTTCATATCCACCAGTCAGAATTCTTTCCTATTTGGTATATGACATCTCAGGGGGGATCAGATTCAAATTTGTTCAATTTGAATCCTCGGCTTAATATTTGGGCTCTATGGGGCAGATGTGGGGTGGGGGTGCATGTTAGGTTTAAGTTTGTTCAAATCCATTCCTCAGTGTTTTTCCATAAAATGTGCCTCTCATGATTTCATTCCTTTGTAGTGTTGATGAACCATGTCTAACTGAATGTGAACCCAAATACTTCTTTGAACCACTTTGGCCGGTGAGCGATTAAGGCCCCTTGGGTCCTCTTGTTATGAAAACTCATTTGCGACACTAAAAGTGCATTTTACAACAAAGATATTGCTGACATAGTTGAAAAAACATGCTCAAAACAAAAGATTTTTATATAAATTCTGATACTGAACCCCAAAATTAAAACATTTCTGGTAAAATATTTCAATATTTTAGTAGACTTCTTGTATATTCCTTGTCATAATTTCCATCCCCACGTAATTTACGCTTTATAAAATTGAGTGGATAATTCGCAGTTCAAAACCAAACCTTACCACAACCTATCGTTGATGAATTGAAAATTTTCCACACAATTTTATAAAGCATAAATAACATGCAAGTAAATAAAAAAGGCTAAATTATTATATGATACAAGATGTAAACTCCTTTATGTTTTGTTACTCTATTGTTAATTTATTGAGTTTTTCTACCTGGTTGATATTATTGCAAGTAGGTTTTTTTCTTGAAAAATAAAATTCCACTTCAAAATACCATTCTCATGTTCATTTTTGCCCAGAACCTCATAATAAATGGGCTATGCAGTCATTTCAATTAAATTTGTTTTGTTGGGATTCATCTTGTTGGGATGTCCAATTTCAACATTCGTCTTGTTGGGAATAAACTGTATGACGGGGTGCGTAATAGCAAATTTATATGTGAATTATTCGGATTCAGTTTGGTGGTAATGTGGCGTAATTATTGATGCCTTTCACAACTTATAAATTATGGACACAAACGGACAGAGTCAAGGAAATGGAAATTGCATTTTTTTTTGTTCTTGAATTTCAGTCTTATTCCCCTGGG
Source organism: Pictodentalium vernedei (assembly GCA_031216915.1). Classification (NCBI taxonomy): domain Eukaryota; kingdom Metazoa; phylum Mollusca; class Scaphopoda; order Dentaliida; family Dentaliidae; genus Pictodentalium; species Pictodentalium vernedei. Next base: position 381,219,296 of record CM062293.1, read on the forward strand.
GAAGGCAATGTGCCCCGTCCAACAATGGGTGGGGGGGGCACCACCTCTCGTGCTAGCCCTGTCTCGCTGCTAGACGGCTCAGATGATGCTGCTCAATTATTCTGTACACTCCTGATGCAGATGCCAAAGGCATGAGCGATGATAGGTGGTTTGGGGGTGGGGGAGGCTCCCTCCCCCAAGAAAATTTGGAAATCAGTTCCTCCTCCCCCCAAGAAAATTTGGAAATCAGTTCTTAAATGGAGACTTCTGGTTACTTTTTGGACGAAAAATCACATTATTTTTTGGCTGTCAGAATAAGATTTTTAGCCGGGGAGAGGTGTGTCGACTGCCTGATTGATCCAAAGCTGGTCATTATTGAATAAGAAGAACATAATTGTTTTCTGTTGAATTTGTGATCTATATGTGGTTATAATTAAAATAATAATAAACATAATTGAAAATGTTGATTACAGTCTCTTGTTTTTCCTCAACCATATCATGTGCAGAGGTGTTAAAACAGATTCTTGTTTGGAGGATAAAGCTTCTGTTGCTTTGTCACGCCACCCAAATGTTATTTCACGTCTTGTGCAAGTAGTGGTTAATTCAATCTATATGTACTTTAATTGATCCCTTCAATCATGATTAGCTAAAGAAAGAGTGTGAGAGAAGATTGTGATTAAGTTTATATCTGATTTGTTTTTGTTTAAGTAATCACAGTGGTGATCCAGAAAAAGTTCCAGCGCAGTCAATCAGGGTGATTAGTCTATTTTTAGCACAACTGTTATATAACAGCAGTCAGCAATACTGGTGTCAGTTTTAAATGAGAGGTAGACGTAATGTAATTGGAGACAGCCTGGTTAAGATTTTAGCTTGATGCTGAATTAATTTTTTTAATACTTGTATGGTCTTATTTAATTTGGATATTATACTTAGGAAATAAATATAGTTTAAACTAACATAACTATAAAAACCATCCTGCACTATTCCCCCTTTTTTTCTATCTCAACATTGCTTATGCCCCTTCATTGGAACAAATTCATTGGTAATTTAAGAATGTTTATTGCATCTGTCATCTATTTGTGCTTGGTAAAGCTTTAACTTTTTTGGAGACATAACTTGAAACAATATCAGAGACCCTGACTTATTGTTTACAAACAATTTTTCTGTGACTTCTTTTGTCTTGCCTCATTTATCAGACTTATGTGTAAGATCTCTGGACCTCCCCCCACCCGAAGTAACATCCAACGAGATCTACTTTCAGGCAGGGAATTATGTAATTTAATCACACCATTCTTCGACCACCTCCCCCCCACCCCACAAATGTTTTCAATTCTAGGCAATCACACTGTCACTGAAATTGAATCCCCTCATTGGATTTTTTTATTGCCTGCAGTGTCTTCCAATATTACTACAAAATCGGGAGGCTTCAAACTTTTTATGTTTTTTTTTTTTTTGATTGATGAATGTAACTGAAATCTGCTTATGAGCAAAACTAAAGACAGTCTACACACTGTGGCATTGCAGTTGTTCCTGGGCAAGTCTTGGCTGCCTATATAGACAGCCAAGACTTGCCTAGAAATGACTGCCAGTGCACTTGTAATGTAACTTGCAGCTTCCCCCCAGAGACAGCATGTTTGGGCACCTGTTCTGTTGCTGTAAAAAGTGATCAAAGTCGGAATTAAGCCCTTGCTGGGTAAATTTGGGCTTGTACTGGGGGGGGGGGGGGGAGGGGGGCAATATTTTTTGGCCCTACCTGAAAGTTCTATTTTCTGAACTGGGGTGCCAATTGGGACCGAATTTGACATGCAGTAGCATTAGGGGGTATGTACTTGATTTATGCCTCAGAAAACTTTCTCTGCACCCCTGTAGGAATTCTGGGAGCTAAAAATATAAAAAAATTAATATTTTTATACTGTACCAATGACCCAGACATAGCTGGTGCTAACTCTTAAAATATAGGGCCAAACACAAATTTTGCCCCCCAATCCCCAAAATTTGCATCTAAAACTAAAGAAAACATGTCCTGAAAGGCCCTCCACACCTCGCCCCCACTGCGCATGCGCAGTGTCCAGGACGTTCCGAAATTGGCGCCATTTATCATTCTAAGTTTGGCCCTTCATCAGTTAACATCTGACTGATCTTTGTGCTTTTAAATCTCAGTTTAAATGATGCCAGACACATAAATATTAGTGAAATGGTGATTCTGAGGAGGATAGAAAAGGAGGAGAGGAAAAGAATGTGTGACAGAATATTATCAGGGCTGTAACTTAAAATTTTTTAATGAAATTATGTTAAGTTACCTATTTTCAAGGCAGCAGCCATTTTGTTGTCATTCTGATTATTTAGTTACACTGTTTTTTCAAGTGTTTTTCCTCTCTCCCTGTCCTTTAAGTTCCCCCTTGCTATTCTCCCATGCTTTTGGCATAGTTTCTGTAATTATTATTACTAAAATTTCTTGGGAGTTTTAGCTTAATAACAGAATGAATTCTGTTCTTTCCCCATGTTTACGTCTTCACCTACGGGTGGTTAGGCGTTGTGTTCTGCATCTACCATCTGATGTTCTGCAGTTTCTTCCCTGGAAGTCTCTGTTTTGCATCAGATGGTGTATTTTTGGTAACTGATTTCGGGCCTGGGTGCCTGGAGTCTTATTTTAGTGTTTTTACACTCATTGTTTACATTTACAACAGCCCTCTGTGTGAGGGGGGGATTTCTAAATAATAATATCTTTATGTTATTTTAATCATAACTAGATACATTATTATTGTTCGTAAGTGTTGAATAAATTGTTTAAAATAATTTTAAAATTTTTGTCCACACTTAGGCTTGGGATCCATTGGGGCTCAACGTTACTTTTCAGAAACTTGGGCTGTTCTGAAAAAATATTTTTTCAAAATATTTTGATTTCAATTATTTTTTCTATTTTAATGGATCATATTATTATTATGTATTTGATTGCCAGGGGTTAGTGCGAGTACCAGGACTTGTTTTCTTTTCTCATTGAAAGGATATTGATCAATTGTTTTAGGAGGAAGTCTTCCTCTGACCTTATTATCATTCTATATGTGGTCAGTGTACTCGCATTAACTCCTGTTCTGTATCGTATGATTTCGATGACAATATGGGAAGCGTATGTCACGGTATGTTGTTGGGGATTTGGACACTCCGGTCCTTTCCCCGCAGGGTCACTCTACTTTATCAATTTCTATTTCAGACGATCAAGATTAGGGTGATGTATCTGTGATGTCTTCCAACAGTGTGCCTCCGTCGTCACAATTAATGAAGGGCTAGCGGAAAAGTGCTCATGTAATACGCCAATTGCCTAAGAGGACCCTAGTAGGTTCGACGGCCTTTGACGTCCGCTAGCTCGCCCGGTGTAGCGTCCATTCACCGAATGGTTCGGCAGCCGGGTTCGTCCGTTGCGGTCTAGAAGGAATTTTGGGGTGATGCGAGCACTATAAAATTAACTTAATGCACACCCAGTGACGGCGGATCGGAGGGAGAACGGAGGAAGCCTTTTAGTCCGGTTCATAGCTCGTTCCGGTCCATCCGGACGGCAAGCGAGAGAGGCCCCTCTCTCGTTCAACAACATCTGGCCCCAGATGTTGTGGTACAAATGTGTTGTTAGCGGAGCATACGTCCGTCGCTCGGGACGCTCCGTTGTATAGGCAGTCCGCTGAGACTGCTAAGGCTTCCTCTTCTCATCAGCGCACACGACCGCACCTTGGCTGCGTGACCGCCGATATATTACCAGCTTCGCCGATCAAGGATTCTTCGGCGACCAGGTCACACCATCCGGCAGCCAGGGATTCGAGACCGATGGACTCCGGACGTTCGCATAGGAAGTATGCGGGAGCCATCTGATGCGGAGCTGCCCTCGGCGAAGCACCGATAGACTGCGCCTCCGCAGGTCTCGACGCCGGACATTCTTGTGCACATAGCACAGCTTATCGCAGCATCCCAGCAGCCGACAGAAACGGTGTCGGATCGAGAATTATCCGACAGCGCTGGGTCGGTAGCCGGGGACTCGAGGCCTGCAGACTCCGGACGTTCGCATAGGAAGTGTGCGGGAGTCAACGTACACGGAGCTTCCAGCGGCAATGCATCGTAAGTCCGCTACGGCACAGGCCTCGGGAACGGACGTGCTTTCCTTAATAGCACAGTTTATCGCAGCATCCCAGCATCAACTGAATCTGTCGCATATATTTTATCCGACGATGCTGGGTCGGGACGCTCCGCGGAAGCGGGTACGGACGTCCGAAAGTTTCATCCGGTCCGACGGGATACCGAAAGGGATTCGGTGGATTTCAAGCTTTCCCTTTCGGAACAACATATGCTGCGATGCCGGATAAGAAACTGATAGCGTCGATGGACTTAGAAATTTTTGGTTCGGTTCAGGGACATCGTCCCTCAGTTCCGACATAATCCAATAATGTCACACAAACTTTCGAATTATTGAACGACGCTATATATATTATTATTTTATGCTTGCTATCCAAGCATTTCTGGTTTCTTGTTCGAAGAGTTATGGAGATGTCTTTCAAAAGTGTGCCTCTGTCGTCATAGTTAATGAAGAGTTAGCGGCAATAAGTGCTCATGGAATATGTCTATCGCTTACGGAATGACATTCGCTAGCTCACCCGGTGTAGCATACATTCATCGAATGGTTCGGCTGCCGGGTTCGTCCGTTGCGGTCTAGGAAGGAGATTTGGGTGATGCGAGCACTTTAATTACTTTAGTACTCACCCAGTGACGGCAGATTGAGGACAGATCGGAGGAAGCCAACAACATAGGGGACCGCATGTTGTGGTTCAGATATTTTACATTCGGAGCATATGTCCGTTGCTCGGGACGCTCCGTTATATTGACAGTCCGAGAGACTGTCTTTAATGCTTCCTCATCCTCACAGCAGGGCACACGACCGCACATTGGCTACGTGACCTCGAGTATCCGATCAGTTTCGGCATTCAGTGATTCCACAGCGAATAGGTCGCGCCATCCGGTAGCCAAGGGACACGAGGCCTATACACTCCGTTCGCTCGCATATTGGAAGTATGCACGGGGTAACGATCTCGGAGCTTCCTGCGGCAATGCATCGTAAGACCGCTGCTCCTCAGGCCTCGGTGACGGACGTGCTATCCGAGTTAGCACAGTTGTTTCGCAGCATCCCAGCAATTGACGGTTTCTCGGTCGAATCAGGAATTATCCGACGGCGCTGGGTCGGTGCGGTCCGCGGTTGCATCAAGCTACGGACGACCGAACGCTTTATAGGGTCCGACAGGATGGCGAAAGGGATTCGAAAGATTTCGAGTTTTCCCTTTAGTAGTATCGGAAGATGCCTTTCATATCTTCTGGCATTTCTTCCAGTGATTATTTTTCGGACTTCATTGCTGCGATCTTGGATAAGAGACTTATAGCGTCATTGGACTCGGATTTTTCGATCGGTACAGGGACTTTGTCCCTGACTTACCGACGCAGTCCAATATTGTCATTACAACATGTGTTTTATTTTTCGACGCTATATATTATATATATATATACAAGCCTGCTACTAAGCATGATAGTTTAGTTTCTTGTCCGCGTGGCTCATTTCTGCCATTTTATCTTTTTTACATATAGTTTATTTTGGCAGAGCAGGGCAAACCGAGAGTTCATATGCGTCTAGACGGTGTGATTAAAGACTGCATATATTCTTTTTCGCCTTTTATGTCTTTTCCAATTTCAATATTGGGAACGACATTATGTATAGTAGACTTAACTTAGACGCTTTATTATACGTAATCCGCCTTACTGAGGCGTTATCATTACGTCTTCAAGAAAAGATTTACGGGATATTATTCTCAATGTAATTTCTTTTGAGGGCAGTATTTTGTTCACGTATAACTCCGCCCTTCAGTGGCTGATTGGAGTGTTTAGACGTGATGCAGCCCTAGTTACATCCACGCGTGGATAGTAGGTTAAGAACTCTCTCAGAGTCGCTTCGTTCTCGGAGGAGCTTCTCTTCGACGGCAACTTTCCGGCAATCCATGAATTGCTTGGTTTATACATTCTCTTGTCTATCTACTGTTACAAGAGATTCAGACTGGGGCAAACATTCGGTGGTTGACTCAGAGAGTGCCGCCGCAGTTGCCGGACCCTAGTGTGGCTGTTATGACGGTTGCCAGTCAAACAGATTGGGATATATACTGATCCCTACGGATTCGAAGTGCCAGGGTCTTTGGGTTCCGCAGTCTTTTAGCTATCAGTTTAACTTCCGCGGAATAATGTTTTTTAGGCTTGCTTTATGTCATTGCATGAACATTATTCAGAAATGCATGCCCAAATTCCTGTCCTTTAATTCGACAGTAGTGGCGTATCTCCGGAACCAGGGAGGCACTCTTTCGTTTCCGTTATTCAATTTAATGGAAAGAATCCGTCTGTTGGTTATAGTACACCAAGTTCAGTTTTGGTCCGTCATATTCGGGGTCGTCTGATTGTTTTATCGCACTCCCGTTCTCTTACGGGTCGCTTGTTGCTGTCAGAATGGTCTCTCAACAAACAAGTATTTAATCAGATTTGCTATCTATGGGAGCGCCCAATGATGTTTTATTATGACACAGCTTGCTAATCAATTGCAGACGTATGTGTTGGCTTGTCCAGATCTCTGAGCTAATACTGTTAACGCTCTATTGATCTATAGGACGCAATGATAGGATACGCGTATCCTCCGGCGCTGTTGTTTTAGCAGGTATTGCTAAGATAAACAACCACAATACATTTCTGTTGATAGCATCTCTATCTTCACAGAGATCATGAGTAATTTACTCTCTTGTCTACTGTGGATCTTAACGTGAAATCTTCCTCTATGTGAGGATCTTTTTTCACTGGGTAAATCGTGTCATCTTTATCACAACCAGCAAGGTCGCAACCTTCATGTATTCCGTTGTGTGGTCCGTATTGCATTGTAAGCACTGTACTGGACGAGCTTTGGACGCGATTTCTTACTATAGGAGATCCTCTTCTTCGCTATTCTATGCGACTAAAGTGGAGGCTCTTCCGTCGTGGTGTAGGGATCATTATGTTCATATGGTTGATCCCTCCATACTACGCATTGCTAGTTTTTAGTATACTTGTTTCACAAGATCTACTGCAGCCTGTTGTTATTTAGGTTATAGGTTTATGTTACCTCATACCTATGCACTCTACGATAGTTTACAATTGAGTCTTTTGTCTCTTTATCTAAGTCAGTTAGTAACTTTTTGATAAATAGACTTAGAATCTTTAGATTAAATTCCTATACGGATTTTAACTTCGGTTCTTATTTAGCTAAGTAATCATTTGAGCCTCTGGAAACAGTAGTTTTCAAATTCTGACCTTTTAGACAGTAATTCTGTTGGTTTCTCTTTTACTGTAGAGTCAGTGAGTTTCATGCACTATCGATGGATGATTTTCACTTTCATAGTTTCGGAATCAATACTTCCGTTACTATTTAGGTTGGATTGTTGCATAAGAGTTAGGCTCCTATTATCCGGAACCTATTATTTTAAGGTCCTTCCGTCTTCGTATGGGCATAGGCCTTTACTCTTTCCGGGTACAGTTTATGTATTTATAAACAGATATCTGTTTATTACAAGGGCGTAAGCTTCTTCTGTCTTTGATGTCTAGTAGAAGGACGTTACGCTCCATTTTATTGTTAATCGATTCTATTAACTAGCGTACTGCTTATGGTATATCTTTGGCTTAGCAGTTGTGCTTAAGATTTCGGCTCTTGAAGTAAGAGTTCTTCTACTTCTTGGGCTTACATTAATAGTGTTGCTATTATAGATTTTTGAAGGCTGCTCATTGCGCTCAGCCATCCATTCATGAATTTTATCTCAGAAATATCGAGTCCATTTCTGGAGGCCTCTATTGTTAGGTCTATTATCTACTGCTCAGAATGTCATTCACTTAACAGTTGCTACTATAGCTAGGTAGGCTGTCTGTTTCGGCAGTGTCTCCGTTCGGCTGCCCTCTTCGCTCTGGGCTATTTGACCCAGGGCAAGGAAAAGGGGGGGGGGGGGGGGAGGGTGTTCCCTTGGGTCACCTGTTTTTACTATGAAAACAAGGGGATACCTCCTCCGGAGTTAGTAATTCTGAGCTGTTATTGGGATGGTTGTTTAGTGAGAAGTTTAAGTTTATAAAATTCATTCAAGTCTTAGTTTTTAAAGTATAGCTTTTGAATATTGCATATGTCAACGGACATGATTATGCAATTCTCACACACTTTTAGGAGTATAAGAGTCTCTATTCTCTAGACTTACTTTATTATTGGCTTACTTTAAAAATTATTAGTATAAGGATTATTGGATATTAATAGAGTACATGGATGTATGAAGCTCAATTTTTGGAAGGTGTTGTATCTTTCTAATTTATCATAAATAAGAAAGATACATGTAAGGCCTATTACTTCTTTTCCCTACAGGGGATGACTCTATTTTATTTTATTGAGCGTATTCCATTTTGCTCTATGTCCTTGGCCCTCCAGCCTTTTTACTATTCAGCTATGTCTGGGTCATTGGTACAGTATAAAAATGTTAAAAAATTTATAGTAATTTATATATTTTTTATACTTACCAATGACCCAGACGGGGATGGCCCTCCCAGGAGTTGGGAACTCTTGCCTCCCCGCTGAGTACATAGCGCTTACCAGGCACTGGTTATTAGAATGATAAATGGCGCCAATTTCGGAACGTCCTGGACACTGCGCATGCGCAGTGGGGGCGAGGTGTGGAGGGCCTTTCAGGACATGTTTTCTTTAGTTTTAGATGCAAATTTTGGGGATTGGGGGGCAAAATTTGTGTTTGGCCCTATATTTTAAGAGTTAGCACCAGCTATATCTGGGTCATTGGTAAGTATAAAAAATATATAAATTACTATAAATTTTTTAACTTTCCCATATTTCTAAAACTGCATGGAACAAGGAATTGTTATTTGGTCTACAGCATCCTAAGGACCTGTAGAAGTGAACGGGTCCCAAAAAACTCAGTTGGTTGAGTCAAGGGTGCCATTTGGGGGTGGGGAGGGTAATGGAAAAATGCTGAGTCAGCACTGTTCAATAATGAAAAAAAAAATTCTCCAGAACTGTCAATGAATATTTTTTTTATGTTTGGTATACAACATCCTTAAAGAGATCCGATTCAAGTTTGTGTGAATCAGGTCTATGGGTTCATACTTTGGGTTCCTGTGGGAGCCTAAATTTTAACTTTGTGCAATATCGGGAATATTCTTTAAAAATATTCTTCTTCAGATCCACCACTCAGAATCTTTTCATATTGAGTGTACATCATCTTATGGGAGGCTCCGATTTATGTTCATTCAAATCAAGTCTGTAAGTTATTATTTGGGTTCCCCATGTGAGCAAATTTCATCAGGCAGTTACATCACTCTGAATCTAATACTACTCTGAATCTAATGGACTCCAGGGATGATGTCTCAATTTCAGTACACCATCTGTATGGAACGGAATGGGAGTGTGACAGTTGCTTTCTGCTATTTGCTGGTCTCTCCAGGTACTTCAGCTTCCTCCGCCCATAAAACTATGCGACATGTGGTGACCCTGGCTGTTGAAAGTGTCATTAAACCCCAATAAAATTCAATAAATGGAACAGAATGTTTCAAAAAGTATTCGGGCAATAAAAATTTATTTGATTTCTTTTTGTATTTTCAGAACTGGTATGTTGTCAGGAAATTGCTCTGCAGGACACTATTGTAAAGCTGGGTCATCAGATTACACACCGGTCAATACCACTAACTTTGTATCCTGTTTGGCAAATGAAGTGTGTGCAGGTTATTGTCCAGCTGGCAGTTACTGTCCAGAAGGTATTGAAATACCAGTTCCTTGCCCAGAACATACACACCGGACATCTGTTGGTGCAGCAGCTATGGATGATTGCTCTTTCTGTCCAGCTGGCTTCTATTGCCCAGAAGGTATGTACCAATTCAGAACTGAAGCATATGTACTGATTCAGTATTGAAGCAAATAAATTCCTCAGTAGTGCCCCACAGAGGAGATATCCAAGTTCCCTCTCAACAAAAGTTTAAATGAATATCCAACATTTAATATGTCCATGCCAATTATCAGCATATGTTCCAATAAGATTAAAATCATTGCCTTCTGATTGAATAGACCTTGCATAGCGTTTTCTTTGCTAACAGTAGCAGATGTTATCATTTGATGTACCACATGAAATAAGGTTGCCCGTTTCTCAATAATATCTGTAGAGTTACTTGCAAACTGCTTCATTTTTCTAGATTTTTTACACGTGCAGCAGATGATGTTCCAAATGAAGTGTTTCTTAAATTACAAATCTGTTGACAATTTCAGCTAAGATTGAGTGACCTCAACCTTTATCCGATTTATTGATCATTTGTCCAGTGAAGTCATGGGGTGTACTCAAGAGGTTTTTTTTACTAAACTTGTTATCATTAAAGGTTTCGGAGTGTAAGTTCAACCGCATATTGGTTGAACTTACACTCCAAACTGCAAATCACAGATGATGTAACCATCAGTTCATCACAATAACTTCTAATGTTCAGGCTCTGTCACATTTTATATTAAGCCCATTTTTTTTTGGTTGTTTTCCGGTTTCAATTCAATACTTGAGTGCTAGAAACCCCTTTCATGGTATTTTTGAAGTGATGGAACCCACTTTAGGTGCTACACAATGCGAGCTTTAGATTTTGTTTCCCAATATGGTGTGTAGGGATAATATCTAAATGTGAGAAGAAGAAAAATTGTGTGACATGAAAAAAATCTCTAGTGGGAAGAAGATTTGCAAGGTGATAGTGGTGGTAGTTTGGGATCGAAGTGTACTAGGTTATCCCACAGGGGAAGATATGCTGGTGATTGTGGTGATAGTTGGAGATCGAAGTGTACTAGGTTACCCCACAGGGGAAGATATGCTGGTGAGGATTGAGTGTTAGATGATATAATGTGGAACAAATATTGTGCGTTTTGATGGGACTTTGATATTGTGTCCATAGCTAGTGTCCAGAATTAATAAAACATTACTTATTTTATGAAATTGTTTTACTGATGTTCAAGAATTTTGCTGAGGCATCTAGTCTTTTTATTGGATGAGACTACTTCATATATTTTAGGAACTTCATCACCTGTCCCATGTCCACCAGGATTTTATTGTACTGAAGGGAATGGAACCCTACCATGTCCTCGGTTACATTATAGAGATACGGAAGGAGCAGCGAGCATCACAGATTGTCCACCTTGTGAAGCAGGATACTGGTGTAATGAAACAGGTTTGTAGGGATACAGTGGACTTTTTATTTAATTAAACAAAATTTTTATTTCAGTGCGAAAAAAAGCATGTTATATGTACACATCACGTTCAAATAGAAAGAAGATGAAATAAGGCAAAATCAAAAAGTAATAGTACACAAAATAACAAAGAAATCAACTTGTAAGTAAGGGATTTGAGAGTAAGCTAGGAGCTTTTGTGAGTCGTCTCTGTAGTAAAATGATAGATTTGCACAAGTTAATTGGAGTCTGAGGTCAATTTAATACATTACTGTTTGAACTAATATAGAGAAAAGAGAAGTTTAGATGGTCAGGACATAGGATGCAATCCACACTTAGTTTGCATGCAGGTGGACACAAGATATTGGGTTGCTGACCCCCCTCCTCTACCCCCTCCCTCAGAGGGTAGGGAAGTTGTGACAGAGAGGCGAGGCTGGGGACAGCGTCCCTTTTTTGTATGTCTTTCCTTATCCCATAACTGAGATTCTGAAACAAACCCCAATTGAGAGGAGCGTGGGAGGAAGAAAAACTCACAGTGGATTACTTGTATAATTCCTGTGCTACTGAGTGTCCATACCAATTTTTTTTATGCCACTTTAGTTAACAACTTGGGGTTGTCCTACATCCTGAGAGAGAATGGATGAAGGAAGGAGTAAAAGTGAAACTTTGAAAAGAAGGGAAAAGAAAGGAAGGTTCTAATAAGCCATCTCAAAGACAGAATGTAAATTCATCATGACATTGTATTTGACACTAACCAGTGTGTGCATGATGTAGAAAGATGAACATGAACAGCTTACTAGGATATTAGAACATGTTTAAGGATGGTTCTAATGGCTTGAAACAGTGTAGGCTCTGAAAGCATTGCAACACCTGAAGTGTCTACTTAACAAAATGAAGTTTTGTATAACTTCAAAAATAAGATGATTCTCAACATTGTTAAGTAATTCTGAACCATACAGTAATGTTCAGAGATTCAAAGTGAAAGGCAGAGCATTGATTGTATCATTATGGAAATTTGCACAAAATGGTCAGTGTAAGAGCAAATCTTCAGGTGTTTCGACCGATCCACGTTGGCACAAGAGATAAAGTGATAAATGGTCATATAAGTAGGTGCTTAGGTTGCTGCAATGCAGTCACAACCTACAATCATGTATTTGGGCTCACAAGATTTGTTGCCACTATAAAATAGCAGCTGCTAAAGATTGCCATTGTTGAGGAAATGTTTGAAATTACTTAAAGAAGAATTCTCTCGAATACACAGGGGTAGGCTATTCGTTGGTGACAGTGGGAATGAATGCATACTGGTACAAGTTTGTGTGACAAAATCAAACTTAATGGTTCTGGCAAGATCGGAGGTTGTTTTGTTGGTCGATCGACAAGACAGTATTTTGCTAGTAATATATGAGTGTGTTACATGGTGATACATTTTGAAGATATGTACAAATTTGTGTTTGCAGTGTATTTTGTGGCATCTTTCTAGAAGAAGGTCTCAGTGGGTCTCAGAATAGAGCAAAGACTTACTTGCATTAATGGTCACACCAGTTGTGATCCTTGCTGCAGCCATCCATATTTTCTCCAGATTTGCAGCTTTAGATGCTGAGCAGTTTGTCCCATATAGTATTTTCAAACTCAAAGAAGGGCCTAAAAAAGCAGATTTTTTTTAAGAACCTTGCTTTCAAAATGATCACTTTTTATTTCTATTTTCGATTCTTTGGGGGTTTTTGTGCCATTCTCTAATCTGAAGTGGGAACAACCTCTTTGTATATCTGCTTTTGTGTATAAAATACTTTTATCACATGATCTGAATATTTTTCGTACCAGTAAAGTCATACTTTAACTTCTACCCATTTTTATCAAAATTTAAACCTGTAAATTATTTCAACAATGTAACTAGGAATTTAACTGATTGTTTTTTTTCAGTGCACAGTTAGAGCTGTCAAACAAGATTGGATTAGTTAAATTTCTAGTTGCATTGTGGGAAACATTGCAACTAACAGTCAGTACTGATTACAGTGTTATTTCTTCATTGACATCATCATATAGATGCCTGTAGAATGTTACATTTCTTCATAATAATGTGCTTAAATCCCATTTCTTACCCAAGTCTCTGGAATTACCATATGCAACAATCCTGATTTTAACATGGCTCAGAAGCTTGAAATTGACAAATATTTTTCAAGCTTGTTAAAAATCAGTATTTTTATACTGTATACCAATGGCCCAGACTAGCTGGTGCTAACTCAAAAATATCTAGGGCCAAACACAAATTTTGCCCCCAATCCCCAAAATTTGAATGCAAAACCGAAAATTTGAAGTCCTATCTGGCCCTCCATACATTTACTCTCCACGCATACGCCAGGAAGTCACCGAAACTGGCGCCAACATCATTCTTTGTTTGGCCCTTCAGTCAGATAACAACAAACTGACATCTGTGCTTTTAAATCTCATTTTTAATGATGCCAGACACAAATCAATGGTTATTTTGGTGGATCCAAGGACACAACTGGATGAAGAAAGGAAGAAATGGTGGTTTGAAACGTTCAGGGCTGTAATTTTATAATAATAAAAATTAGTTCATGTTCCCCAATTTCGGGACATGAGCCTGACGTCATCATTGAGTGATAATGATCTGTCCACTGTTTGTTTAGTATTCCTTCCCTACCTCTCCTTGATCCCCCCAGTTAAGCTCCCAAGCTTATTGGCTTGTTCTATTGAAATTGTTTTATAAAATTTCTTGGGAGTTTAACGTATTATACAGAAGATTATTCAGTACATCCCCATGGTTACATCTTCACCCTTTGGGTGTTTAGGCATTTTGGTCATGCATCATACGCCCGATGTATCGTTTTTTCTTCTCATGAAGATCTTGCTTTACAACGGATAGTCTCTTGTTTCTGTTACTGATTTCGGGCCATGTTGCCTGGGGTCTTGTTTTCGGCTTGAAGTTGTTTACTTTGACAATGCTCTAGGTAGTTTCCTATTATTTAAGGAACAACGGTTGTAAGTAACATTAAATATTCTGATAGTGTGGTAGTTAATTTTATGGCATATTATTATAATTTTGTCCACACTTAGGCTCTTTTGGGCTCATCATTCCCTTTAGGAACTTGGACTCTTATATAAGAAAAAAATTTATATTTTTATACTGTACCAATGACCCAGACTTAGCTGGTGCTAACTCCTTAAATTCTAGGGCCAAACACAAATTTTGCCCCCCAATACCCCAAATTTGTATCAAAATCCGAAATTTCAATGTCCTCCATACCTTTTATCCACTGCGCATGTGCAGTGTCAAGGAGGTCTCGAAATTGGCGCCAATTGTCATTCTTTGTTTGGCCCTAAATTCAGGAACATCTCACTGATATTTGTGCTTGTAAATCTCAGTTTAAATGATGCCAGACACATAATTATGAAAGAAATGGTGGATCTAAGGAGGAAATAGAAGGATGAGAGGATGAAACAGTGGCAGGATGTGTTCAGGGCTGTAACTTATAATTTTTTTACGAAATTATGTCATGTTCCTTAATTTCGGGGCATGGTCCTGATGTTGTCATTCTTGCTATGAATTTACCATTGTTTGTTCAGTGTTTCCTCTCTCCCTTTCCTTAATACCCCCCTTGCTATTCTCCCATGCTTTTGGCCTAATTTAACAGAATAATTATTCTGTTTTTCCCCATACTTACGTCCTCACTCTTGGGTGGTTAGGCATTGTGGTCTGCATCTACCATCCGATGTACTGCAGTTTCTTCTCTGGAATTCTCTGTTTTACATCGGATAGTGTTTAAATTGGTAACTGATTTTGGGCCATGTTTACAGTGCCTGGAGTCATGTTTCTGGTTTTTGTACACTTTTGTTTACTTTGACAACGGTTACTTCTGATAGTGATTACTTGTCTTCTGTTTAGTTCTGCTCATAGCCAGATACATTAATATTGTCCGTAAGTGTTACATTAATTTTTAAAAATGTTTTAATATTTTTGTCCACCCTTAGGCTTTTTGGGGATCCATTTGGGCTCATTGTTTCCATTGGGAACTTGGGCTCCTCTGAAAATTTTTAACAAAATTTTTTTTTTTAATTATTTTTTCGAAATGTTATAATGGATTATATTATATTATGTATCTTTGTTTCAAGGGTTAGTGCGAGTACTATGACTGTTTATATTTTTTCATAATGAAAGAATATTGTTCAAATTGTAATGCGAGGAAGTCTTCCTCTGATTCTCATGTTCATTGTGTTTCTTGTAGTCAATGTACTGGCACTAATTCTTGCTCAGTGTGTGTGCCAATTGGATTGACAAACATTGGAGACGTGTGTCACGGTATATTGTTAGTGGTGAGGGGTCCATGCCGGTCCTCTCTCTGCAGGGTCACTCTAGTTTATCAGTCTCTTTTTCAGAGGAACAAGAACAGGGTGATGTTTCCGTGATGTCTTCAACATGTGTGTCTCCGTCGTTGCAGTCCAACGAAGAGCTAGCGGCAAAAGTGCTCATGGAAATACAACAATTGCCTAAGAGGTCCCTAGTAGGATCGACGCCTTTGTTGTCTGCTAGCTTGCCCGGTGTAGCGACCATTCATCGAATGGCTCGGCAGCCGGGTTCGTCCGTTGTGGTCCAGGGAAGCAGTTTGGGTGATGTGAGCACAATAAACATTGAATGTGCACACCCAGGGACGACGGATCCCAGGATAGTACGGAGGAAGCCTGTCAGTCCGGTAGCTAGCTCGTCCAGGTCCACCCGATCCGCGAGCGAGAGAGGCCCCTCTCTCTTACAGCAACATCTGGGACCAGATGTTGTTGTTGGTGATGCTAGTCAATCGGAGCATACGTCCACTCCATCTGCTCGGGACTCTCCATTGCATAGACATTCCGCAGCGACTAGTCTATCAGCTTCCTCATCCTCACGGCAGCACACACGACCGCACCTTGGCTATGTGACCGCTGATATCCAGCCAGCTTCGCCGTCCAGGGATTCCACGTCGACCAGGTCACGCCATCCGGTAGCCAGGGATACGAGGCCTTTACAATTGGGATGTGCGCATAAAAGAAGTATGCAGGATTCAACGTCCCAGGAGCTTCCAACGGCTAAATCATGTAAGACCGCGGCTCCACAGGCCTCCGTAACGGACTCGCTATCGCAGATAGCTCATCTTATCACAGCATCCCAGCAGCCGTCCGAAACCTTTTCCGATCAGGAATTGTCTGAGGAAGCTGGGTCGGTCCGTTCCGCTGCAGAGTCAGCAAGGGACGAACGAGATTATCAAGTGGTCCAGCCGGATGGCGAAAGGGATTCAGAGGAGTTGGAATTTTCCCTTTCGGAGCAACATAAGGTAGTTGTAGATTTCATCCGGCAATATCTTCCCGATGTTGTTCATCTGGACCAAAATGCTGCTTTGCCGGATAAGAGACTGATAGCGTCACTGGACACAGACTTTTTCAGCCAGATTAGGGACACTGTCCCTGAGTTTCTGACCCAGTCCAGAAATGTCTCACGGACATTTGAATTTTTGAATGACGCTATATTCAAACTTGCCTCCAAGACTGTCAAGTTCGGTTTCTTATCAGCCAATGCTCTACAGCTGCCTTTCATGAATTCAAGAAATAAATTTGAAACGGCAGGACAGGGCATTCCGAGAGTTCCTCTGCACCTGGACGACCAGGCTGAAGACCTAAAATTGTCTTTGCCGTTGTCTATGTCTATTCCAGCCACTACGTTGGAAACGACAATCTCGTCTAACAGGATCAGCTTAGACGCATTATCGTACACAGATCACCTTACCAGAGCGTTATCATTACGTCTCAAAGGAAAAGAATTCCAGGATGTTCAGACTTCCTTGAGGGTTCTTTCGAGGGCCATAGCATACTCTACATATAACTCCGCCCTTTCAGTGGCAAATCTGGAGTTAGTTAAACGTGATGCTGCCCTTGCTGCATCCACTCGTGTGGATCGTAAGGTGAAAAACTCTCTTCAAGTCACTCCGGTCTCCGGAGAGCTTCTCTTCGACGGCAAGCTTTCCTTAATCTATGATCAGATTACTAAGAAAGCTTCAGACTCTCTGCTGTTCAAGTCTGCTTCTAAAAAGTCGGATTCAGTGGAGAAGAGTAAGACAGGCACTTCTGGGGCGAGTACATCCAAGGGAAGTTCCTATAGAGGTTCTTATAAGTCCTCTAGGTCTTACTCCAGAGACTGTCAAGGTAGTGACTCAGGTAGGGGCCGTAATACTGGCCGAGACAACCGGTCAGATGCCCCTAGGTCGACGGGGCGAGGTGCGGATCGTGGAGGACGTGGTTTCTACTCCCACAAGCCTTGCAGGTCCAGGTGGTGATGGTGCAAACCTCTATCATGTTCCAGTGGGTGGAAGGTTATTGAGTTGCTTAACCAATTGGTTGTCGATTACGGACGACCCTTGGGTTAGAGGGGTGATTTCAGAAGGGCTAAAACTGTCCTTCAAAAGAAAACCTCCGTTAACTCGAAGTCTAAGATGGACTCGGCTTCCGTCAAATCCTCAGAAGAGAAGTCCAATCTCTTGTGCAGAAGAACGCAATAGAGGTCGTAGAAAACCTGGAATCTCCAGGTTTCTACAGCCATCTGTTTCTGGTTACGAAACCAGACGGCTCGTTTCGTCCAGTCATAGATCTGAGCTGGATAAACAAGCTGATCGTGGCTCCAAAATTTTATATGGAGACCATTCGATAGGTCAGAGCAATCATTCGAGTGAACGACTATGCTGCGAGCATAGATCTCAAGGATGCGTACTTTCACGTCATGGTACATCCGGCATTCAGAAAGTATCTCCGCTTCGCTGACCTGGGAGTCATTTATCAGTTCCGAGCAATGTGCTTCGGTCTGAATCTTGCACCCTGGGCTTTCACTTGAATAATGAACTCGGTAATGACTCATTTCCGAGCTCATTCATCTGCGGTAATGTCGGCCTACCTGGACGACATTCTTCAGAGGTATGGCAACGAGTTAACGCCTCAGAACGATGTTCAGAATCTGCTTCAACTGCTCCGACGTCTCGGTTTTATAGTAAACGAGAAGAAGTCAGATCTGGTGCCGTCCAAGTCATTCTGGTAATGAGCTTCGAGATGCACAACAATCTCTGGCGTTAACCAGAGCGAAATTAATCAGTTGTTACGCTCGCTTTTGTCTTCACTCCGACATAGTTACAGCAAGAGAATTCATGTGACTGATAGGTTTGTGCGGAGCCGCCATGGATCTTATTCCGATGGGGCGGCTACGTACTCGGCCACTCCAAATCTTTCTGACTCAGAATTGGAGTGTCAAGATTCATTCGCTCGATACGAACATCATCTTGTCGAATCAAGTCAAACAGAGATTCAGACTTGGGCAGATATTCAGTGGTTAACTCAGGGAGTTCCACTGCATTCGCCGGATCCGAGTTTTACATTTATGACAGATGCCAGTCAAAGAGGTTGGGGCGAAACTTTGAGCCCAACAGATTCGAAGTGCCAGGGTCTTTGGGATCAGCAGTTCCTAAGTAAGCACATAAACATCAAAGAAATGATGTCAATTTGGCTTGCGCTACGTCATTGGATGAACAGAATTCAGAATTCACATGTGCAAATTCTGTCCGACAATTTGACGGTTGTAGCATATATTCGGAACCAGGGAGGCACTCATTCCATTCCGTTATTCAACTTAATGAAAAGAATCCTTCTGTTTGTCCTAGAGCATCAAGTTCTCCTATCGGTCCGTCATATTCCGGGTCGTCTGAACGTTTTGGCAGACTCCCTTTCTCGGAGGGGTCGCATGTTGCCATAACGATGGACTCTCAACAAATGAGTATTCAATCAGATTTGCTACCAATGGGAGCGTCCAATGATAGACTTATTTGCGATGCATCTCAACAATCAGTTGCAGATGTATGTGTTGCCGTGTCCAGATCCTCGAGCGTTTGCAGTAGACGCTCTCTCTATCTCTTGGGACAGAATGATAGGATACGCGTATCCTCCAGCGCCATTGATTCAGCAGATATTGCTCAAGATAAAGCAATCTCACTGCAAAATTCTGTTGGTAGCATCTCTGTCAGCCCAGAGACCATGGATAAATCTACTCAAGTGTCTGTTGTGGGACATGCCATGGAAGCTTCCTCCACAGGAGGATCTTCTTTCGCAGGGGAAATCACGCACAATGCATCACAACCCGCAAGATCTCAACCTTCATGTATTTCCGTTGGGCGGTCCTTCTTGCATGGCAAGCAATTTACAGGATGAGCAGTGGACGCAATTTCTAACTGTAGGAGGACCTCCTCTTCCCTAAATTATGCTGCTAAGTGGAAGGTTTTTTATCGGTGGTGTAGAGATCATTCTATTGATATTCATGATCCCTCCATTCCAGACATTGCTAATTTTCTAGTCTACCTGTTTGATGAGATCAAACTTCAGCCTGTTACCATTAAGGGTTATAGGTCTATACTATCTGATACCTATGCACATCATGATAGTTTACAGATTGGATCTAATGTCTCTTTATCTAAGTTAGTGAAAAACTTTTCGATAAATAGACCTAGAACCCTTAGATTAATTCCTAAGTGGAATTTAGCTTGGGTTCTTCTTAAGCTAAAAGAAGCGCCATTTGAGCCTCTTGACACGGTGGACTTCAAATTCTTATCTTATGAGACAGCTTTTCTCTTAGCCTTCTCTTCGGCTAGAAGAGTTAGTGAGCTTCATGCACTATCTGTTGATGATTCTCACTATCGTAGTGTAGGTAATACTATTACCTTGGCCACTAATGTTGGATTTTGGCTAAGAATCAGGCTCCTAATAAGTATCTGGAACCTATTGTTATTGAGGCTCTTCCGTCTTCAGATGGGCATAGGCCTTTACTCTGTCCTGTTAGAGCTATGCGTATTTACAAAGCTAGATCTGAGTTTATCAGAAAGGGACGTAAACGTTTCTTTCTGTCTCTGCTGCCTAATAGAAGGGACATTACGGTCCATTCTATTGCAAGGTGGATTCAATCAACTATCCATACTGCTTATGAAAAATTTTCTTCAACTCAGTAGTCTGTGCTTAAGATTTCGGCGCATGAAGTAAGAGTGCTGTCTACATCTTGGGCTTATGCTAATAGTGTTGCTATTACCGATTTGATGAAGGCTGCATATTGGTCTCAGCCTTCGACATTCATGAGTTTTTATCTTAGAAATATTGAGTCCATTTCTGGCGACCTGCGTTGTTTAGGTCTGTTATCTGTTGCTCAGAATGTCGTCCACTAAACAGTTGCAACTATAGTTATGCAGGCTTTCTGTTCCGGCAGCGACTCTGTCCTGCTGCCCTCTTCGCTCTGGGGTATTTGACCCAGGTCAAGGGGAAGGGGGGGGGGGGGGGTGGTGTTTCCTTAGGTCACCTGCTTTATAGTGAAAAGCAAGGGAATACCCCCTCTGGAGTCTGTAATTCCGATTCGGTACCGGAATGGTTTTAAAGTGTAAAGCTAATGTTTTACTCATTCATGTAATATTTTTAAAGTGTAGCTCGGTGTGAAGCATTTGTATATGTCACGTGTCATACGACTGTTAATATACAATCCTCGGACACTTTTAATGAGTATAAAGAGTCTCATTCTCTGGACTTCCTTTATTTATTGGCTTTCCTTTTAAAAATTAGTACGGGTTATACTGGATGTTAATAGAGATCACTGATGTTATTATGCTCAATTACAGAATGGTATTGTGGCTTTCTTTTTTGATACAAACAAGAAAGATACATGTAAAACCTGTTCTCCTTGAGGGGATAATTCTGTTTACAAGTAATTGAGCCTATTGGATTTTCCTTTATGTCCTAGGCCCTCCAGCCTTTTTTCTATTCAGCTAAGTCTGGGCCATCGGTACAGTATAAAAATGTTAAAAAATTTATAGTAATTTATATATTTTTTATACTTACCAATGACCCAGATGGGGATGGTCCTCCCATGAGTTGGCAACTCATACCTCCCCGCTGATTACTTAACGCTTACCAGGCACTGGTTGGAAGAATGACAATTGGCGCCAATTTCAAGACCTCCTTGACACTGCACATGCGCAGTGAATAAAAGGTATGGAGGACCACATAGGACATTGAAATTTCGGATTTTGATGCAAATTTTGGGGATTGGCAAAATTTGTGTTTGGCCCTAGAATTTAAGGAGTTAGCACCAGCTAAGTCTGGGTCATTGGTAAGTATAAAAAATCTATAAATTACTATACATTTTTTAATTTTTTGAAGGAATTTTTCTTTTGAATGTATTTATTTCATCGATCATATTTTAATGTTATTTTATATTTATGTGGTACAATTGACCTATGTTAGATTTTAGGTAATAATATTTCTCTAATAGCAGGGCAAATAAGAGGAAGACTTTCCTCTATTTACATGGTTGTGTCTTGCTTTAGTCGATGTACTACCACTAATTCTTGCACCATGTGTCAGATTTTGACAATGTTGGTGACTGGTGTCATGGTTTGTTGTTAGGCGAGTGGACACTACCGGTCCTCTCGCGGCGAGGGGA
Source organism: Pictodentalium vernedei (assembly GCA_031216915.1). Lineage (NCBI taxonomy): Eukaryota > Metazoa > Mollusca > Scaphopoda > Dentaliida > Dentaliidae > Pictodentalium > Pictodentalium vernedei. Next base: position 381,241,045 of record CM062293.1, read on the forward strand.
CACTGCCGGTCCTCTTGCCAAAATGTCACTATAGTTTTTAGTTTCTATTTACAGAGGAACAAGAACCTGGTGTGTTTCGTGACGCTGTCTGAGAGTGTGCTTCCGTCATTGTATTATACTATTACAGCTAGCGGAAAAGTGCTCAATGATATGACAAGGGCCTAGGCCTTAGAATATAGGGTTTATGTCCTTGTCTCCAGCTAGCTCAACCGGCAGATCTATCATGCAGAATATGGGTGGCGTGACGCCGCCGGGTATGTCCGTAGCAGTCAAGAATAGGAACAAGGGTGTAGTGAGCACTATAAAAATCCAAACATGCTCACCCTGCGATGGCAGACAAGTTCTGAGGTATGCTCGTCCAGGTCTACCATGATCGCAAGCAAGAGAGAGACCCCTCTCTTATAACAGCATCTGGGGTCAGAGGTTGTTGGTAGGAACTTGCGTCAGTTGGAGCTTACGTCCATGCCTTCCTGTCAGGGATGCTCCTTCTAATAGGCTGCCGGGGTCAGCTAGTCTTATAGCTTCCTCTACGTTCGAAAAGCACACACGACCGCACAAAGTCCGTTGTCGCATTTAGACAAGGCTAAAAACCATGGCGCATGGTTTTAGTTCCCTGTCACCAGCTAGCTCGACCGGGGAAGCAGTTACTCAAGCCTCTGAGAACTGTGATGCCGGGTGTGTCCGCTACGGGCTAGGAGATCATATAGGGTGGAGCGAGCACTATAATATACTGCTCACCCAGCGATGATGGAAGGAGGAAGCCGGCAAGTTCTGAGGTACGCTCGTCCAGGTCAGCCAGGACTGCGAGCAGGAGAGAGGTCTTTCTGTCTTACAGCGTCATCTGGGGACAGATGTTGTTGGTAGGAACTTGTGTCAGTCAGAGTTTACGTCCATGCCTTCTGTCCAGGACGTCCTGTCTAATAGGCAGCCGGGGTTGGCTAGTCTTATGGCTTTCTCTACATAACGGCTAAAGTGCTCTTAATATTGCACAGGGCTATAAACCGCGGTGAGTGGTTTCAATTCCCTGTCGCCGGTGAAGTGGTTAATATTGAATATGAGGACCGTGACACCGGATGTGTCGCATGTGCATTGTATTCAGAGCTAGCTGCATAAGTGCTCAATGATATAAGACAAGTTCCTAGACCTTAGAATATAGGGTTTACGACCTTGTCTCCAGCTAGCTCAACCAGCAGAGCTATCATGCAGAATATGGGTGGTGTGACGCCGGGTATGTCCGTAGCGGTCGAGAAGAGGGACAAGGGTGTTGCAAGCAATATAGAAATCCAATCATGCTCACCCTGCGTCAATGGAAGGAAGAAGCCGGCAAGTTCTGAGGTACGTTTGGCTAGGTTTCCCAGAACCGCGAGCAAGAGGGAGACCCCTCTCTCTTTTTTAACAACATCTGGGGTCGGGTGTTGTTGGTAGGAACTTGCGTCAATCGGAGCTTATGTACATACCTATTGTCCAGTACGCTCAGTTCAATTCTTAGTCAGGGACGGCTACAGTTTGACTTCTTCTGCGTCTACCAAGCACTCCTGACCGCACCTTGGCTAAGTGACTTAGGATATCTAGTCTGCATCGTCAAGAGGTCCACTTTTTGTGAAGAAAGTTGCACCATCTAGTAGCCAAGGAGATGAATTGAATTGAATTGAATTGGTCCAGTCATCTGCCTGTTCAGATGCCGGTGACCGTGATTATAAACTGATTTAGACGAATGATGAAAGGGATAGGGATGAGAATAACCTTCCCTTTCGGAACAACTCATGGATGATATGGATACTATACTTTATCGTTTCCTTGAACTTGTTCCAGTGAATCACAATGCTGCGAGTAATTGTGAGAAACCACTAGCGTTGTTAGACGCTGACTTCATCTGGCCAAAGACCAGGATAATAAGATCTCTTTCCGGTTAAGTCTACACGGGTGTCACAGGTCTTCGATTATGTAGACAACGCCATATTTAACTTCCTGTGGGAAGAAGTAATACGGTTTCTTGTCATCATCTTCTTATTTTTAACCGTTTTTTGATCACATACCTTTAAAAAACGACCAGGGAAGATGTGTTGAGAGTTTCTCTGCGTTGAATGAGCAGGCTAAGATCTTAGTTGTAGCCTTACCTTCATCATTTCACTGTTCGATCAGACACAATTGAGAAGATAATTTCTTATTCAGAGCAAATTTAGACTCACGGTCTTATGTACTTCAATTTTAAGTACTGTGACGCAACGTCTATATGGAAAGGAATTTTGTGGACATTTGTACCGTTTAAAAAAAATTCTTTCCAGGCCTATTTATCATATCTATCTCTGTCTTAACAGATGTTAAGTGGGAGCTATTCTGATGTGACGAAGCCTTGCATTGTCATCTTTAATATTTGACTAGGTGGAAAACTTGCTACAGGTCGCTTTAGTTTTCCAGATACTAAGTCTTTGATGGTAAGCTTTCATTAATGTAGGATTAAGCTACAAGAAAGCATCAATACTTGACTCTTTTAAGTTGGGGTCTAATCGACCAACACCAGCAGAAAGAGTAGGGGAGGTTGTCCTAGACTCAGATCGTCTATAAGGACTCATAGCGAAGGTATAGGTATCCCTCCTATATATTACTTTAGGGATTGACTATACAGCCACTTGGATAGGGGGCTTAGGTCTGTTTGAGTTTACTGATCAGACACCCCTGAGCCGGTGGCTCGAGGCTCTTATAGAGCTCGGTCCGACCGATTTTTACTGGAACTGGATAATTAGGTTATTTATAATAATCTTTCAGTCGAAAAGCGAGCGTTCGGCGATGCAGCAAGTATAGTTCTTCAGATCACTTGAATAATCAACTAGATAATGTCTCATGGGATGAATGATAGGATACACGTATCCTACAATTCATTTTCAACAGGCTGGTTCATCTGTTGTTTCACAGAGCGAATTAGCCAGTTGTTTGGCTCGCTTTTATCTGACGCATTAACAACGGAAAATTTTATGCGTCGAATGGGGTTATGCGGAGCGGCTATGAATGTTATGTCGATGGGTCGCTTATGCACACGTCCCCTCCAGTTATTCTTAACTGGAGTGGTAGACGTTTTTTGCTCTAGACCTGTTTTGTTTTAGCAAATCTTTTAACATAAGGTCAAGTTTGGGCGTATATTTAATGGTTTTCTCAATTATGACGGACGTGAGTTCATATATTGAGTTACAATCCTGAGTCCGATGGTCTCTCTATGCAGGGATCTTGGGACCCTCGGTTATTGGAGACCACATATTCAGAAATGATGTCTTATTGTTTACGCTACATCGTTGAATTTATATTATTAGTGATCATGTATTTATAGACGCAGATCAGAGTTTATTAGAAGAGAAGAAAGGTTTCTTTTATCATTAATTTGCAATAGAAGGGACTTTTCGGTTCATTTTATTGCTAGATGGATTCAATTAACTATTCGTACTGCTTAGGAAAATTTATCTTCCAATCAGCAGTCAGTGCTTAAGATTTCAGCACATGAAGTAAAAGCGCTGGCAGCATCTTGGGCTTATTCTAACTGTATGGCTATTACATGATCTTATGTAGGATCACTTCAGGATAGTTAAGTTTGCAGCACACAGGAATAATAGTTTCCATCATTTGTGTCGCCAGTATTAGGCATTTGAGCGCATACAATTGACGCTCAGCTGTATTCATGGGAATGAATGATAGGATATGTGTATCCTTCAATTCATTTGTTTCTATTGATTACATTGAGGTTAAAGTGTCTGTTATTGAACATTCGCCAGAAGCTTCCCCCACGAGAGGGTTTTCTTCTTCGAGGGAAGTTATGTTCTTCACGTCATTCTCCGCTATCAGTGGTATAACGGAGTATGTCAGATGTGAGGGAGCTTTGCGGTTACTATATTTTTGCTGTCTGGACCAGCAATGATTAAGTAATGTGGGTGAGGAGGTTTCAACATAAATTTGAATTCCCCACCCCCCCCACACTCACACACTGTCGCGTTTTTTTTTCTTAATACATACATACTATGTGTTTGGGTCGTGTTGCATGATGCCCTCATAGGCATATACACAGTTTTGTTGCATTAGTTTCCGGTGTTTATTTTCTGATTTCTAATATACAAGCACTTAATAAATCATCATAATTGCTGCTATTTAGTCCATAGGTGACTGCATAATGCATAACCACTTAGTGTTTTTTTTTTAGATGATTACAGGCTGGATTTTAATGCATTCGCGCAATATTTTATTATGCTATCGCTTTGGTGGACCTTGAATTATTATATATTTCGGGGGCGGTCTGTGTTGGAGCCGGTTAATCATACCCACCTCCATTTCTAGATCCTGGTCTCTATTTTATCGGTTCTCAAATTGCATATTCTCACGTGTTTATAGTTGTAGATACCTAATAGTACATGTTGGAGAGTGTTCTTACCGGATTTAATTGTACAGAGGCCACCTGTGAATGATCTTTGAAGCGTGTTTTCTCTGTAGAGATTGTTCATCGTATCTCACTAATTTTGTCGTACCTGTATACGCCGTTCTGCAGTGAATATTTTGTAGTGGATAAGGTTATTTACCAAAATCGTCGCTATAGCATTGACTTGTGAAGTGGCATTAAGCACCATTTATTATTCATGAATTAATTCCTGAGTGTCTGATCGTTATTGATTTATATTGTTTCCTGGTACCGCTTATTGATTCCACAGCTCTCCCCTCTTTCTCTTGAAGATATGTTCAAAAAAGGGTGGGGGGGCATTTTCTCCACTTCTCTGGCTTATTGGGTATGTAACTATGAAAGAAGCTGTTTTGTCTGTACTATGTTCGGCGATCAGCTGTAGTATTATTGTATGGCATAGGTTTATGGGCAATTTTCTCTCATTCTCAAATATGCCATCCTAATTTTTAGGGCTTTGTCCAGACTAGCCTTAAAAATTGTTATCTTGTTATATCCTAATTAGCATGATTTCATGCTCAGATTTAGGATTTACATAATTGGGATCCATATTAGGATATGTCTCTTCTTTTATGGTATAAAGAGACATACATGTAAATTCTAATTGTTCTAATTTTCTTCATCATGGATTGAAGGATTTGATCTACGGTAATGGCCCTCCCATGAGTGGGCAGTACTGGGCACTCATACCTCCCCGCTGAATTATTATATTATAATCTTTTTTTACAAAGAATGATGATGGTGCCAGTTTTGGTGACTTCTTGGCATCTGCGCATGTGCGGAGAGTAAATGTATGGAGGGCCAGATAGGACTTTAAATTTTCGGTTTTACATGCAAATTTTGGGGAATGGGGGGGTAAAATTTGTGTTTGGCCCTAGATATTTTTGAGTTAGCACCAGCTAGTCTGGGCCATTGATTAGTATAAAAAATACATAAATTACTTTAAATTTTTTCATTTTTTTTTGTAAATTCCCCAGAACTTCATTATATTTTGTTCAAAAGTAACTAAAAAAGCTCATCTCAATGAGCAATCTTCCTCATCCAGTGTGTTGCAGTGATTAACCACACTCGCCCCGACACCACACAGGGCTTTTTAACTAAATTCTATTATTTCCTAGTAAACATTCCAAAATTTGCAAATGTCATTTATTCTCTCCTCTTATGAATATTTCTCTCTAGCCTGGTTGCTGTATTTTATCCCCCATTATCATCTTCCTTATAATGTGTGCTTATTGAAGGCTTGAAGACAGCTCACAAAAGTTATTGCTTGTTGCTGTATCCTTTTTCTTTAATTACTCTGCTGCTAACAATACAACATTGTGCAATCATCCCTGGATAATTTTAGAAATAAAATATGGTTAGAACTAGAAACATTTACAGGCTAAATTGCAGCCTAAAATTTTTTAAATCTGATATTGGTGTGCACAGGGTTAAACATGGTGATGCAAAATCAGTCACTAACTTTACAGATAACAAACATATTTAATTTTGTGTATATGAAAAAAGACAGATTATGACGACTCATTAGATTGAGTTTGATGAATTTGTTCCATTGTGCAGTCATGTTTTGGCAGCAAAAGTTGTAAACAATAATAAAATTTGAATAGCTATTTTTGTGTATATTGCTGGGTTGCAAATGGAAGTTGTGTTAGGTAAAGGGTTAAACCAGTTCACTGCTATTATCGGAAGAACAGAGATAAAAAAGTTTACGAAATAAGGGATACCCACTGTTTTTGAGTACATATATAAATTATTTAATGAGTGTTGGCAAGGAAATATAATTTTGAAAACTAAGATTTCCTTCTTGTCACGAATGAGAAAAGGAATGATAAGATTTCCTTGTTGTCATGAAAAAGATAATTCTAGTGCCTTCTCAAAAACTGTAGGGATGGCCTAAAAAAGTTTAAAATCTGTGTCTCAGGCCCTCTTCCATGGTCATTTTGGATGCCTCATTCGTGTTTTTATAACCAATGCAAACTTTAAAAAAATTAAAATTAAATGGTTTGTGTCTGATATTTTATCCAAGTTAATAAAATTGATCAATTTGTCCCTTGAGTGCAACAATGCTTTGCAATGTTTTAGCATTGGCAAAGCCTTCTTGCACACAAGGGACGAAATATACCACCACCCATCCTATTCAGTAGATTTTTATGAGGCCTAAAACCTAAAACAGAACAAGAATATGGACTTTTGATGGCAAAGAAATAATTAAAAAAATAAAAAATAAAATAAAAAAAATGCCCACTCACATGAAATTTTACACAGTGGCCTGAGAAACAGAAGATCTACTTTGTGGGGCCTATTCTTCTTATTGTTTGTGTTGAAATGATATAATTCTGGTGCCCTTTATCTTGGAAAGGTCGCCTGTTGCCATCGGAGTCGATGCTCAACAAGCATGTATTCAGACAGATTTGCTACCAGTGGGGACATTCCATGATAGATCTGTTCACAACACATCTGAACAATCAGTTACAGACGTATGTGTCACCATGCCCAGACCATCTAGCATATGCAGTACACACTCTGTCAATTTCATGGGATGGAATGATAGGATATGCGTATCCTCCAACTCTGTTGATTCAACAGATTCTGTTAAAGATCAAACAGTGTCATTGCAAAATTCTACAAGTAGCACCTCTGTCGTCACAGAAACCGTGGATCAGTCTTCCCAGGTGTCTGTTATGGGATTTTCCCCAGAATCTTCCTCCGCGAGAGGACCTTCTTTATCAGGGGAAGTCACGCACACTGCATCACAACCCGGAAGGTCTCAACCTTCACGTATTTCTGTTGTGCGGTCTTTCTTGCACGGCAAGCAATTTACTGGACGAGCAGTGGACGCAATTTCTAATTGCAGGAGGTCCTCCTCTTCGTTGAATTATGCAGCGAAGTGGAAGGTTTTCTTCCGTTGGTGTAAGGATCGGTCGATAGACGTATACGATCCGTCCATTCCGGACGTCACCAATTTTCTGGTCTACTTGTTTGATGATCTCAAACTGCAGCCATCACTATTTAGGACAATAGGTCTATGTTATCTGACACTTACGCTCATCATGATAACTTGGCAATTGGATCTAATGCTTCATTATCCAAACTGGTTAGAAATTTCTCTATGAATAGACCTAGAATCCTCAGATTAATTCCTAAGTGGAATTTGGCTTGGGTTCTGTTGAAGCTTAAAGATGCTCTCTTTAAGCCATTGGATGTTGTAGAGTTCAAATTCTTGACCTATAAAATGGCATTTCTCTTAGCCTTTGCATCTGTTAGAAGAGTTAGTGAACTTCATGCTCTATCTGTTGACGAATCTCACTACCGTAGTGTGGGTAATACCATTACTTTAACTACAGAAGTTGGATTTTTGGCTAAGAATTAGGCTCCAGATAAACGGCCTGAGCCTATTACCATTAGGGTTCTGTTTTCTACGGACAACTGTAGACTTCTGCTGTGTCCAATCCGGGCTATGCGCATATATATAAACGCCGATCAGAGTTTATTAGAAAAGGAAGAAAACGCTTCTTTCTTTCTTTTATTCCTAAACGAAGGGATATTTCTGTTCATTCTATTGCTAGATGGATTCAGTTGGCAATACTCATTGCCTATGAAAATCTATCTTCAGATCAGCATTCTGTAAATAAGATATCAGCGCATGAAGTTAGAGCGCTGTCCACTTCCTTGGCCTATTCTAACAGTATAGCCATTACTTATCTCATGAAGGCTGCGTACTGGTCAACGCCCTCTACATTTACCAAGTTTTACCTTAGAAATTTAGAGTCCATCTCCGGTGACCTTAGATGTTTAGGTCCTCTTTCTGTTGCTCAGAATGTCATCCACTAAATTGTCTATAGTCACTTAGGCAATCTGTTCCAGCAGTGATGCTGTTCCGCTGCCCTCTTCGTTCTGCGGTCATGTACCCCAGTAGCTCCGGATCAGTGCTGGAATGGTTTTAATGTGTAGCTCAGTGTGAAGCAAATAATATGTCTCATTATGTACTGTTTTTAAAGTGTAGCTCACTGTGAAGCATTTGTATATGTCACATGTCAAACAGGCATTAATATCCAATCCTCGGACACTTTTAAATGAGTACAAAGAGTCTCATTCTCTGGACTGTCTTTATATATTGGCTTTCTTACACCGAATTAGCATAATGAGTTATGCTGGCATTAAGTGGAGAATTATATATTATGTAATGCTTAATTACATTGTTGGTGTTATGTCTTTCTTGATTCTCATAAATAAGAAATACATATATAATTCCTTTCTCTCCTATTCTCCTGTAGGAGATATCCTTTATGAAGTGATTGAGTGATTGGATTTTCCTCTATGTCCTAGGCCCTCCAGCCTTTTTACGATTCAGCTAGTCTGGGCCATTGGTGGTTGTATAAAAATATTATAAATTCAAAGTAATTTGTATATTTTTTATACTTACCAATGGCCCAGACGGGGATGGCCCTCCCATGAGTGGGCACTCATACCTTCCCGCTGTTCACAACATTTAGCTGACAATTTTTTAAAAAGAATGATGGTTGTCGCCAATTTTGGTGTCTTCCTGGATACTGCGCAGTTCGCAAAAGTATGGAGGACCAGATAGGACATAAAATTTTTGGTTTTGCATTCAAATTTTGAGGATTGGGGGATGGGGGGGGGGCATAATTTGTGTTTGGCCCTGGATTATTTTTTGAGTTAGCACCAGCTAGTCTGGGCCATTGGTAAGTATAAAAAATATACAAATTACTTTGAATTTATAATTTTTTCTACTGCTGATAAAACTACAAGATAATGTTTCTGGTGCAAAGTGACTGAAGTAGCTTTCAGCACTTTTCAATAAAGCCATTATAGTGGATTCTTCAACATTACCATTTGATGTTGAAAGCCTTTCTGAAATACAGGTGCAGTGGAAGTCTTTTAATCGAACAGCCACTTTTCCAGTGAGAAACATTCAATTAACCCTTTACCTAACATGAAAAGCAGACAACACTTGCAAATAAAATTCTTGAATAACTAAATTTTTGACTTTTTGCTCAAAACCATAGCTTATAACACCTCATTGGAACGAGCTCAATAGGCTCATTCCAATGAGGGGTCATAAGCTATGGTTTTAAGACAAAAAATAAAAAAAATAATGAAAATTGAATGGTGATTTTTGTAAACAGTGTTGGCCGGCTTTGACGTTACATTGGGTAAAGGGTTAATAGGAAAATTTAGTTGAAGGAATTTTGTTAATTTCTCTCTATTGTAGTGGTAACCTGAGCAGTCAATTTATTACATCTTCTTTGACAGAGCTAATGGAACACTGTCACCAAGAAAAAATAGACTGAATACCTGTACCTGTATTTAATGTACTGAGGCCAAATTGGTTTTTAATTTTTCGGATTTGAGTAGCTGTCAGAGAAAAAGTCTTCAATAAATAATTAAAGTATTATTCAATTATGAGAAATCTACTCTTTAATGTATATGCTGTTAAAAGACCATATTTGTTCTGGAAATATCGGTAATGTTTTGTGTTTTCTTAAGTTATGTGCAATTAACAAGGTTATTCGATTGAGAAATATTCCATTAGGCCTAAAGAAGTTAAAAATCTGTTTCTCACGCCTTCTTGTATGGTTCTTTTGTCTGCTGCATGCTCTGTTAAAACGAATGCAAACTTAAAAAAAATAAAAATTAAATGGTTTATGTCAGATATTTTACCCAAGTTAATAAAATTGATAAATTTGTTCCTTGAGTGTATTAAAGCTTTGCAATGCTTTTAGCATTGCAAAGCCTTGTTGCACTCAATGGACGCAGTATACCACCACCCATGCTATTCTGTAGATTATGAGGCCTAAAACAAAAAACAAACCATGAACATGAACTTTTGATGGCCAAGAAATAATTACAAAAATAAAAAATAAAATAAAAAATGGCCCACCCACATACAATTTTACAAAAAATGGCCAAAGAAACAGAACATCTACTTTGTGGGGCCTTAAGTGGGCATCACTGTGGAACAAGCAAAATGCTTTGTGATCTGTGGCTATGCTTCATATAAACGCTTAGAAGATAAATTACTTAGTTTGTACTGGTCTGTGTGATGGATTTGTCTGGTTACAATTTATGGGAGAGTGCACTCTCCCATAAATTGTAACAGGGAAAAGATGTGAACAAATTTGGATCCACCCCCCCCCCCCCCCCCAAAAAAAAAAAAAATTAACACCCTTCTGGTTTGTTTGTTTGTTTATGAGTTGAGTTGTGATGAAGTCAGCCTCAACTTATAGTTTGGTGAATGGCGTCGGGCGTAAACCGTTGGTTTCCAGACGATAACTTGATAATGGTTTGACCCACATTCATGAAACTTCATAGGTAGGTTGGCCGCGGTGAGAGGAAAAACTCTATTTATGGTTGGACCCATGTTCGTGAAACTTCATAGGTAGGTTGACATCAGTGAGAGGAAGAACCCTATTTATTTTGGACTTGTTAGGTGAAAGGTCAAGATCACAGTAGCCTTCAACACATAGTAAATCCATAAACAATTGGTTTCCGGATGATAACTTGATAATGGTTTGACCTACGTTCAAGAAACTTCATAAGTAGGTTGTTATTTTGGACTCGCTAGGTCAAAGGTCAAGGTCACTGACCTTGAGCATAGTAAATTGTAAACAATTGTTTCCAGATGATAACTTGACTACGGTTCAACCCACATTCATGAAACTTCATATGTAGGTTGGCCTCCTTGAGAGGAAGAACCCCATTTATTTTGGACTCACTAGGTCAAAAGTCAAGGTCACAGTGACCCTGAACATAGTAAATCAAAACAATTGGTTTCCGGATGATAACTTTATAATGGTTTGACCCACTTTCATGAAACATGTAGGTTGGCATCAGTGAGAGGAAGAAGCCTAACTATTTTGTACTCGCCAGGTGAAAGGTCAAGGTCACAGTGACCTTCAACATAGTAAATCATAAACAATTGGTTTCCAGATGATAACTTGATAATGGCTTGACTCACATTCGTGAAACTTCACAGGTAGGTTGGCTTTGGTGAATGCAAGACCCCTATTTATTTTGGACTCACTAGGTCAGGGTCACAGTGACCTTGAACATAATAAATTGTAAACAATTGGATTTCAGATGATAATTTGTCACTGGTTCCACCCATATTCATGAAACTTCATAGGTAGGTTGGCATTGGTGCAAGAAAGAGCCCTATTTCTTTTGGAATCACTAGGTCAAAGGTGAAGGTCACAGTGACCCTTCACATAGTAAATTGTAAACAACTGGTTTCCGGACGATAAGTTGATAATGATTAAACCCACTTTTGTGCTGTCACAACTCGACTTTGGATTGGTGATCCTATCAGTATTTTGGGGGTTTATACACTCTTTCAACAGCCAGGATCACATTGTGCCAGACAATTTTTATAGGTGGAGGAAGCCAGAGAGAACTACTGTGTAGTAGCAAGCAACTTTCAGAGTCTCCAACATTACTAACTCTGCACAAGCAGAGTTAGCAGCATTTGAAGGCAAGTGATCCAAAAATGTGCAGTACACCATTTTATTACATGCCTGTTCTATGAAATCCCTATCTACAGCAACACTAAACCATGCGGAAAATGAAAATCTGTTCTGCACACATGTGTGGGAGGAAATCGTTGATGGACTATTTTTAAATTGAAGCAAAATTTCACTGGAATTTTCTACAAATCGTGCACTGCAATTACAATTTGAATCTCTACCAACAGCTAAAAACTGTGTCTGGAGTTCCAATGTGTTCTATGTGCCAGTAGGCACATAGAACACATTGGAACTCGGGACGAAATAGTAACATGGGTTCCCCTCACAAATTTGGTTGGCGATAAAATGTGTGGTCTTTGTGTTGATAGTTGTCAAATGAATTGCTGAGTGTCTTTGTAATAATTGTTTTTATGAACATGAAGGTTGTAATAAACACAGAATGACACATGCGTGTGGATGGGTTAATAAAAATGGCATGAGTCCAGCACGAAAGGATAAAATGAGAGGCCTCTGTGTATGCACACAATGCCACAATCCTCCCACTTGAGCAATCAGGATTAAGTGTCTTGCCCAAGAATGCAATGCAGTTAGCAATTGTCAGGATCGATCCATAGAACTTTCTGTTTAAAGTCCAATCCTCTAACAATTGAAACCCTGCTAGTTAACCTATGTTTGAGAGAGTGAGACCTACTTGCCATTGTGATTTTGATTTTATAATTGGACAGATAAGTATTACACTAAAACTTCTTGGTATTTTATTCTTAGGTATGGCAAATTACACTGGCTATGAATGTCCTCCTGGATATTTCTGTTTGTCTGGACAAGAACCTGAACTTTGTCCAGCAGGGCGCATGAAAGATACAGCAGGAGCACGCAGTCCAACAGATTGCCCACTATGCAGAGATGGGTACTATTGTCCAAATGATACAATCAATACACAAGGTATACCATGCCGTGAAACATTTGAGTGTCCATCTGGAGCCTCTCTAGAAGTGGATTGTCGACCAAGTCACTACTGTCCTGGCATTACTGGATATCCCCCAATATGTCCTGGAGGCTATTACTGTGAGAATGCAACTGAGATTCCAGTTCGCTGTTTGAAACCTTACTATTGTCCAGAAGGAAGTAGTTTCCAGTGGACATGCCCACTAGGATACCAAGCAATGGACATAAGTGGACTGAGAGACAGTAAGGAGACATCTTGTAGAATTTGTCCAGCAGGCACCTATGGAAACTCAACAGACAGATCAGTGTGCATCATGTGTCCCGCAGGTTATTTCTGTCCTGCTGGAACTGGTCATGGAGACAGTAACCCTTGCCCAATTGGTTCTTACTGTCCAATGGGATCAGACAGTGCCATTCTCTGCCCTGTGGGAATGTATGGAAAGAAAGCTCGAGCACAAGATTATGGTGAATGTGTTCCTTGTCCAGTTGATACTTTCAATGATATAGAAGGGCAAAAGGCTTGCCGCCCATGTGGAAGCTCTTCATCTGCTCCTGAGGGAAGTCCTGTTTGCACTTGTACAGGAAAGTATCGATCCTTCCAGTTTTCTGATGGTGCATGTAGGTGCTTGTCAGGATATATTTATTATGATGAAGTTGATGTGAAATCAACAGATGGAAACAGTGACATTAGCTGTCAACAGATAGTGGATACAAGATGCTCGTTAAATGATGCTCGTTTATCCAACACAAGAGAATGTGTAGTTCCAGAGCTATATGACTGTACCAGTTCATGTGGTAGTGATGGTGGAGCATTTAACAATGACATGGGGAGGTAAGTATAATAGAATTTGAACTTTAACTCTTAGGTTTGCCCAATATTTTTATACTGTACCAATGACCCAGACATAGCTGGTGCTAACTCTTAAAATATAGGGCCAAACACAAATTTTGCCCCCCAATCCCCAAAATTTGCATCTAAAACTAAAGAAAACATGTCCTGAAAGGCCCTCCACACTTCGCCCCTACTGCGCATGCGCAGTGTCAAGGACGTTCCGAAATTGGCGCCATTAATCATTCTAAGTTTGGCCCTTCATCAGTTAACATCTGACTGATCTTTGTGCTTATAAATCTCAGTTTAAATGATGCCAGACACATAAATATTAGTGAAATGGTGATTCTAAGGAGGATAGAGAAGGAGGAGAGGAAAAGAATGTGTGACAGAATATTATCAGGGCTGTAACTTAAAAATTTTTAATGAAATTATGTTAAGTTACCTATTTTCAAGGCAGCAGCCATTTTGTTGTCATTCTGATTATTTAGTTACACTGTTTTTTTAAGTGTTTTCCTCTCTCCCTGTCCTTTAAGTCCCCCCTTGCTATTCTCCCATGCTTTTGGCATAGTTTTTGTAATTATTATTACTAAATTTTCTTGGGAGTTTTAGCTGAATAACAGAATGAATTCTGTTCTTTCCCCATGTTTACGTCTTCACCTACGGGTGGTTAGGCGTTGTGTTCTGCATCTACCATCTGATGTTCTGCAGTTTCTTCCCTGGAAGTCTCTGTTTTGCATCAGATAGTGTATTTTTGGTAACTGATTTCGGGCCTGGGTGCCTGGAGTCTTATTTTAGTGTTTTTACACTCATTGTTTACATTTACAACAGCCCTCTGTGTGAGGGGGGGATTTCTAAAAAATAATATCTTGATGTTATTTTAATCATAACTAGATACATTATTATTGTTCGTAAGTGTTGAATAAATTGTTTAAAATATTTTTAAAATTTTTGTCCACACTTAGGCTTGGGATCCATTGGGGCTCAACGTTACTTTTCAGAAACTTGGGCTGTTCTGAAAAAATATTTTTTCAAAATATTTTGATTTCAATTATTTTTTCTATATTAATGGATCATATTATTATTATGTATTTTGATTGCCAGGGGTTAGTGCGAGTACCAGGACTTGTTTTCTTTTCACATTGAAAGGATATTGATCAATTGTTTTAAGAGGAAGTCTTCCTCTGACTTTATTATCATTCTATATGTGGTCAGTGTACTCGCATTAACTCCTGTTCTGTATCGTATGATTTCGATGACAATATGGGAAGTGTATGTCACGGTATGTTGTTGGGGATTTGGACACTCCGGTCCTTTCCCCGCAGGGTCACTCTACTTTATCAATTTCTATTTCAGACAATCAAGATTAGGGTGATGTATCTGTGATGTCTTCCAACAGTGTGCCTCCGTCATCACAATTAATGAAGGGCTAGCGGAAAAGTGCTCATGTAAATACGCCAATTGCCTAAGAGGACCCTTGTAGGTTCGACGGCCTTTGACGTCTGCTAGCTCGCCCGGTGTAGCGTCCATTCACCGAATGGTTCGGCAGCCGGGTTCGTCCGTTGCGGTCTAGAAGGAATTTTGGGATGATACGAGCACTATAAATTAACCTAATGCACACCCAGTGATGGCGGATCGGAGGGAGAACGCAGGAAGCCTTTTAGTCCGGTTCATAGCTCGTTCCGGTCCATCCGGACGGCAAGCGAGAGAGGCCCCTCTCTCGTTCAACAACATCTGGCCCCAGATGTTGTGGTACAAAATGTGTCGTAAGCGGAGCATACGTCCGTCGCTCGGGACGCTCCGTTGTATAGGCAGTCCGCTGAGACTGCTAAGGCTTCCTCTTCTCGTCAGCGCACACGACCGCACCTTGGCTGCGTGACCGCCGATATATTACCAGCTTCGCCGATCAAGGATTCTTCGGCGACCAGGTCACACCATCCGGTAGCCAGGGACACGAGGCCTGCAGACTCCGGACGTTCGCATAGGAAGTGTGCGGGAGTCAACGTACACGGAGCTTCCGGCGGCAATGCATCGTAAGACCGCTACTGCACAGGCCTCGGGAACGGACGTGCTTTCCTTATAGCACAGTTTATCGCAGCATCCCAGCATCAACTGAATCTGTCGCATATATTTTATCCGACGATGCTGGGTCGGGATGCTCCGCGGAAGCGGGTACGGACGTCCGAAAGTTTCATCCGGTCCGACGGGATACCGAAAGGGATTCGGAGGATTTCGAGCTTTCCCTTTCGGAACAACATATGCTGTTGTGTATGTCATCTGACTTGGTCTTCTACAGCTTCTTTCGTCGGACCAGAATGCTGCGATGCCGGATAAGAAACTGATAGCGTCGGTGGACTTAGAAATTTTTGGTTCGGTTCAGGGACATCGTCCCTCAGTTCCGACATAGTCCAATAATGTCACACAAACTTTCGAATTATTGAACGACGCTATATATATTATTATTTTATGCTTGCTAACCAAGCATTTCTGGTTTCTTGTTCGAAGAGTTATGGAGATGTCTTTCAAAAGTGTGCCTCTGTCGTCATAGTTAATGAAGAGTTAGCGGCAATAAGTGCTCATGGAATATGTCTATCGCCTACGGAGTGACATTCGCTAGCTCACCCGGTGTAGCGTACATTCATCGAATGGTTCGGCTGCCGGGTTCGTCCGTTGCGGTCTAGGAAGGAGATTTGGGTGATGCGAGCACTTTAATTACTTTAGTACTCACCCAGTGACGGCAGATTGAGGACAGATCGGAGGAAGCCTGTTAGTCCGGTTCCTGGCTTGTCCAGGTCCGTCCGGGCTGTGAGCAAGAGAGGTCCCTCTCTCGCCCAACAACATAGGGGACCGCATGTTGTGGTTCAGATATTTTACATTCGGAGCATATGTCCGTTGGTCGGGACGCTCCGTTATATTGACAGTCCGAGAGACTGTCTTTAATGCTTCCTCATCCTCACAGCAGGGCACACGACCGCACATTTGCTACGTGACCTCGAGTATCCGATCAGTTTCGGCATTCAGTGATTCCACGGCGAATAGGTCGCGCCATCCGGTAGCCAAGGGACACGAGGCCTATACACTCCGTTCGCTCGCATATTGGTAGTATGCACGGGGTAACGATCACGGAGCTTCCAGCGGCAATGCATCGTAAGACCGCTTCTCCTCAGGCCTCAGTGACGGACGTGCTATCCGAGTTAGCACAGTTGTTTCGCAGCATCCCAGCAATTGACAGTTTCTCGGTCGAATCAGGAATTATCCGACGGCGCTGGGTCGGTGCGGTCCGCGGTTGCATCAGGTACGGACGACCGAACGCTTTATAGGGTCCGACAGGATGGCGAAAGGGATTCGAAAGATTTCGAGTTTTCCCTTTAGTAGTATCGGAAGATGCCTTTCATATCTTCTGGCATTATCTTCCAGTGATTATTATTTCGGACTTCATTGCTGCGATCTTGGATAAGAGACTTATAGCGTCATTGGACTCGGATTTTTCGATCGGTTCAGGGACATTGTCCCTGACTTACCGACGCTGTCCAATATTGTCATTACAACATGTGTTTTATTTTTCGACGCTATATATATATATATACAAGCCTGCTACTAAGCATGATAGTTTAGTTTCTTGTCCGCGTTGCTCATTTCTGCCATTTTATCATTTATACAAATAGTTTATTTTGGCAGAGCAGGGCATACCGAGAGTTCATATGCGTCTAGACGGTGTGATTAAAGACTGCATATATTCTTTTTCGCCGTTTATGTCTTTTCCAATTTCAATGTTGGGAACGACATTATGTATAGTAGACTTAACTTAGACGCTTTATTATACGTAATCCGCCTTACTGAGGCGTTATCATTACGTCTTCAAGAAAAGATTTACGGGATATTATTCTCAATGTAATTTCTTTTGAGGGCAGTAGTTTGTTCACGTATAACTCCGCCCTTCAGTGGCTGATTGGAGTTAGTTAGACGTGACGCAGTCCTAGCTACATCCACACGCGTGGATAGTAAGGTTAAGAACTCTCTCAGAGTCGCTTCGTTCTCGGAGGAGCTTCTCTTCGACGGCAACTTTTCGGCAATCCATGAATTGCTCGATTTACACGTTCTCTTGTCTATCTAGTGTTACAAGAGATTCAAACTGGGGCAAACATTCGGTGGTTGACTCAGAGAGTGCCGCCGCAGTTGCCGGACCCGAGTGTGGCTGTTATGACGGTTGCCAGTCAAACAGATTGGGATATAATACTGATCCCTACGGATTCGAAGTGCCAGGGTCTTTGGGTTCCGCAGTCTTTTAGCAATCAGTTTTCTTCCGCGGAATAATGTTTTTTAGGCTTGCTTTATGTCATTGCATGAACATTATTCAGAAACGCATGCCCAAATTCCTGTCCTTTAATTCGACAGTAGTGGCGTATCTCCGGAACCAGGGAGGCACTCTTTCGTTTCCGTTATTCAATTTAATGGAAAGAATCCGTCTGTTGGTTATAGTACACCAAGTTCAGTTTTGGTCCGTCATATTCCGGGTCGTCTGATTGTTTTATCGGACTCCCGTTCTCTTACGGGTCGCTTGTTGCTGTCAGAATGGACTCTCAACAAACAAGTATTCAATCAGATTTGCTATCTATGGGAGCGCCCAGTGATGATTTATTTATGACACAGCTTGCTAATCAATTGCAGACGTATGTGTTGGCTTGTCCAGATCTCTGAGCTAATATTGTTAACGCTCTATTGATCTATAGGACGGAATGATAGGATACGCGTATCCTCCGGCGCTGTTGTTTTAGCAGGTATTGCTAAGATAAACAACCACAATACATTTCTGTTGATAGCATCTCTATCTTCACAGAGATCATGAGTAATTTACTCTCTTGTCTACTGTGGGTCTTAACGTGAAATCTTCCTCTATGTGAGGATCTTTTTCACTGGGTAAATTGTGTCATCTTTATCACAACCAGCAAGGTCGCAACCTTCATGTATTCCGTTGTGTGGTCCGTATTGCATTGTAAGCACTGTACTGGACGAGCTTTGGACGCGATTTCTTACTATAGGTGATCCTCTTCTTCGCTATTCTATGCGGCTAAAGTGGAGGCTCTTCCGTCGTGGTGTAGGGATCATTATGTTCATATTGTTGATCCCTCCATACTACTCATTGCTATTTTTTAGTATACTTGTTTCACAAGATCTACTGCAGCCTGTTATTATTTAGGTTATAGGTTTATGTTACCTCATACCTATGCACTCTACGATAGTTTACAATTGAGTCTTTTGTCTCTTTATCTAAGTCAGTTAGTAACTTTTTGATAAATAGACTTAGAATCTTTAGATTAAATTCCTATACGGATTTTAACTTCGGTTCTTATTTAGCTAAGTAATCATTTGAGCCTCTGGAAACAGTAGTTTTCAAATTCTGACCTTTTAGACAGTAATTCTGTTGGTTTCTCTTTTACTGTAGAGTCAGTGAGTTTCATGCACTATCGATGGATGATTTTCACTTTCATAGTTTCGGAATCAATACTTCCGTTACTATTTAGGTTGGATTGTTGCATAAGAGTTAGGCTCCTATTATCCGGAACCTATTATTTTAAGGTCCTTCCGTCTTCATATGGGCATAGGCCTTTACTCTTTCTGGGTACAGTTTATGTATTTATAAACAGATATCTGTTTATTACTATGGGCGTAAGCTTCTTCTGTCTTTGATGTCTAGAAGAAGGACGTTACGCTCCATTTTATTGTTAATGGATTCTATTAACTATCGGTACTGCTTATGGTATATCATTGACTTAGCAGTTGTGCTTAAGATTTCGGCTCATGAAGTAAGAGTTCTTCTACTTCTTGGGCTTACATTAATAGTGTCGCTATTATAGATTTTTGAAGGCCGCTCATTGCGCCCAGCCATCCACATTCATGAATTTTATCTCAGAAATATGGAGTCCATTTCTGGAGGCCTCTATTGTTAGGTCTATTATCTACTGCTCAGAATGTCATTCACTTAACAGTTGCTACTATAGCTAGGTAGGCTGTCTGTTTCGGCAGTGTCTACGTTCGGCTGCCCTCTTCGCTCTGGGCTATTTGACCCAGGGCAAGAAAAGGGGGGGGGGGGAGGGTGTTCCCTTGGGTCACCTGTTTTACTATGAAAACAAGGGGATACCTCCTCCGGAGTTAGTAATTCTGAGCTGTTATTGGGATGGTTGTTTAGTGAGAAGTTTAGGTTTTTAAAATTCATTCAAGTCTTAGTTTTTAAAGTATAGCTTTTGAATATTGCATATGTCAACGGACATGATTATGCAATCCTCAGACACTTTTAGGAGTATAAGAGTCTCTATTCTCTAGACTTACTTTATTTATTGGCTTACTTTAAAAATTATTAGTATAAGGATTATATTGGATATTAATAGAGTACATGGATGTATGAAGCTCAATTTTGGAAGGTGTTGTATCTTTCTAATTTATCATAAATAAGAAAGATACATGTAAGGCCTATTACTTCTTTTTCCCTACAGGGGATGACTCTATTTTATTTTATTGAGCGTATTCCATTTTGCTCTATGTCCTTGGCCCTCCAGCCTTTTTACTATTCAGCTATGTCTGGGTCATTGGTACAGTATAAAAATGTTAAAAAATTTATAGTAATTTATATATTTTTTATACTTACCAATGACCCAGACGGGGATGGCCCTCCCAGGAGTTGGGAACTCTTGCCTCCCCGCTGAGTACATAGCGCTTACCAGGCACTGGTTATTAGAATGATTAATGGCGCCAATTTCGGAACGTCCTTGACACTGCGCATGCGCAGTAGGGGCGAAGTGTGGAGGGCCTTTCAGGACATGTTTTCTTTAGTTTTAGATGCAAATTTTGGGGATTGGGGGGCAAAATTTGTGTTTGGCCCTATATTTTAAGAGTTAGCACCAGCTATGTCTGGGTCATTGGTAAGTATAAAAAATATATAAATTACTATAAATTTTTTAACTTTCCAGAAATTCTACCATATTATGACCTGTGAGTCTAATGTCTTGGCAGTGGATTCTGGTCAAGTCTTGGCTGCCTACATTGGCAGCCAAGATCTGACCAGAAATCACTGTAAGGGTATTTTAACTATTTTCTTAAGGACTAACTCAGTTGTGTGTTGAGACATCTGCTGCAAGGCAATGAAAGTGATAAATTCAGATTTAGACCTTTGAGGGTTAAAAGCCAGATTCTGACTTTGACCAAGTTTGTGCCCTCAGAACTGCAGAATTTCCAACCATAAAATGTCTATGGAATTCTTTGAAATATTTGGAAAATATTCCCCTCAGAATATTCTGACTAGCTCTCTGACAACCTACCACACCAACACAATGTACCTTGCACCTTATTAACCTCTCTTCCTGAAAATAGCAATTTTGTGCATATTTTCAAGGATAAAGCATAAAAAAAGATGTTCTCAAAAGTTAATATTTCTGACAGAATCCAGATACTCTTCACTAAGCCTAGATTCCACTCAACAGCAAGTTTTCTTTTTATCTGCTTGCCTGTCTTTTTCTGGGAATGGTTTTGGACAGAGCTGAAGGCTTTGAGTAATTGTTGTTCCACTCTTTCCAGTTTTGCCCACAGCTGTTCTATAGTTACTTTTGAGAAAACTGTAAATCATATAAAAAAAATTTCAGTCCTGGAGTAGTGAATGAACACAGAGTTATGGACAGAACTGTAAATTTTGTAGTATACTATTTATATATCTCAAGCTTCCAGGAGTGGCCTCCAGAGAATCCACTGTAGAATGTTTTGTGGTGGGAACCATACATTTGATGTCTGTTTTTCTTCTTTTTAACCACAGGATATATATATGCATCTTTTGGACACAGGGGTTTCGATTGGTAGGGGAGCTGTTGGGATGAAACTGCACATAATTCTCTTCTGGTTTACATAAGCGATGATATAAAATTAAATTTAAGCAGTTGCATCGTTGCAGATCTTCCATTGATTGGGCTTTCTGTGTTTGAGAGCTGGGACCATGGACCATTATATGTATTTATTACTTTCGAAAATGTGATTTACTGGGATTTCCGGGTTTGAATATAAACGATAACTTCACAAGTGAATTATGCAATCAACAATTCTGTCATGTGTCCGTGCGCACAAACGAAGATGCTTTGTCATGGATGTAATGGGGACTTTCATTGTTTTTTGTTTTTTTTAACCCTTTACCTAATATGAAAAGCAGACAACACTTGCAAAAAAAAATCTTGAATAGCTATTATTTTCATTTTTTGTCTCAAAAACATAGGTTATGACCCCTCATTGGAATGAGCTTGGCGAGCTCGTTCCAATGAGGGGTCATAACCTATGTTTTAGAGACAAAAAATGAAAAAAATAATGAAAATTAATTGGCGATTTTTTAGAATAGCGCTGTCCGTTACGTTAGGTAAAGGATTAAACAATATAATTATCATTAATAATGAAAAGTAATAAACAGAGTAATCGCTTGACTGGACTGGTTATGTGAAATAATTCATTCGAGGCAAGGGACTATATTGTAAAACACTTGTGCACATTCTCTCACTCGTGTTTGTACAACGTCCCTCACCTCTCATAAATTATTTCACGTAACCTGTCCAGTCAAGTGATTACTCTCTATGTATTTAGGTCATTATACATATTTGGTCATATGTATATATATATAGATGTGCGTGTGTTCCCCGGTCGTCTTGTCGGTGGTTCTCGGGGGTCTGGGGCCCTTTCCTGGCTGGAATGAACAGACTGATTATTTTGATTACTCATCAGTCATCTTATACCATTCAATAATGCTCTACCGCACTGTCTCTTGGTAATATCTTCGGTCAGAATTGTAAAGTGTGTATATTAGTGTTTATATGTGTCTCTAAATGTGTATATGTATATATGTGTATTTTGAATATTGTGTGCCTTAGATATCTGCCCTGTAAAAAACTACAAGTTATTTGGGGGTAACTACATAATAAGAAGTAATATTTGTCCTGGTTGCCCCAACTATTTATTCCTATCTTTAGAAAAACCTACTTTGGAAGATTTTATCTGAGCAGTTCCTTTTTTGATAGCCTCACACACAAAAAAAACCAGATCATGTATTGCCATGGAAGACTGAAAATATTTTGATGTCGTTTGTAGTTGTTCAGAGCTTCATAATTTGATAACCTCCCATCAATGATAGAAAATATACAATTATTGTTGCTTGTACGATGAATCTCCGGGATATAGAATTCACATTACTACCCCCACCCCCCCCACCAATCGAAACCACACCTGCTGCTATACTCATCTATTTGCCTTGATTGTAGTTTTCAGGCCTTAATAATGCAGTAATCTGCTGTCTAGGTTAGTACATATATAATTATGGGTGCATGTATTATGCTAGTTGAAAATCTAAATTTTGAATCGAATTTAGGTTTGTCCCAGATATTAATGCACGTAACTAACCACCCCAATCGTTTCCCTACCTCTACCCGACAAAACGGTTCATCCTCTGCAGTTTTCATGTTCATAGTACAGTGGAACCCTGTTAATTGAATAGCCACTTTGCCACTGAAAATTATTCAATTAACAGGGATTGTGTCACTTTTTGTATTCTGGAGATAAACTTAGCATTTATTCTATTATATCTTGTTTGACAGAGCTCCACGAGCCCTGTCAAACAAGATATAATAAATTAAATGCCTGTATTGGATGCACTGTGGCCAAATAGGTCAATAAACAAAGGAAAACTGGGGAGAGTCAGGGTAATTTCTCAACATGTTACAAAAGTTTTTATCAGCTCATCGAAGGGTGCTCAACTTATCACTTGCTGTCCGTCGTCGTGAACTTTTTTCAAACGACTTCTCCTCTGAAACTGCTAGGTCGATTTGCTCGAAACTTGGTATGGATGTTCATTACCATATGTCAATTCAAGTTTGTTTAAATAAAATGGACATGCCCACTTGGGGCTCCATAGGGGGCATAACTCCGATAGCACCCTATGTATATTAGAGAAATTACTAAAAAATCTTCTTCTCCAGCACAAGTGGGCAGAATCATTTGATATTTGGTATACAGCATTATGGGGTGGATCTGATTCAAGTTTGTTCAAATCGGCCCCCTGGATTCATATTTGGGCTCACTATAGAAGCCCGAATTCAAACTTAGTGCATTTCAGGCAAATTTCTTTAAAAATCTTCTTCTCCAGATCCAGCAGGCAGAATCTTTTGATATTTGGTATGCAACATTGTTGGGTGGATCTGATTCAAGTCTGTTCAAATCGGCCCCCTAGATTCATACTTGGGCCCAAGCCCGAATTCAAACTTAGTGCATTTCAGGCAAATTTCTTTAAAAATCTTCTCCAGATCCAGCAGGCAGAATCTTTTGCTATTTGCTATGCAACATTGTGGGGTGGATTTGATTCAAGCTTGTTCAAATTGGCCCCCTGGGTTCATATTTGGGCTCAGTAAAGGAGCCTGAATTTGAACTTAGTGCATTTCAGACAAATTTCTTTAAAAATCTTCTTCTCAAGATCCAGCAGGCAGATTCTTTCGATATTTGGTTTGCAGCATTGTGGGGGTGTATCTGATTGAAATTTGTTCAAATCAGCCCCCTGCATTCATATTTGGGCTCACTATTGGAGTCCGAATTTGAACTTAGTGCATTTCAAGGAAATTTCTTTAAAAAGTTTCTTCTCCAGATCCAGCAAACAGAATATTTTGATATTCGGTATGGCAAAATTGTGGAATGGATCTGATTCAAGTTTGTTGAAATCGACCCCATGGGTTCATATTTGGGCTCACTATTCAAGCCTGAATGTGAACTTAGTGCATTTCAGGCAAATTGCTTTAAAATTTTTCCTCTCCAGATCAGTAGGTAGAATATTTTTTATATTTTGTATGCAGCATTGTGGGGGTAGATCTGATTCAAGTTTGTTCATATTTGAGCTCACTATATTAGCCCGAATTTTGATCCAGCAGGCAGAATCTTTTGATATTTGGTATGTAGCATTGTGGGGTGTATCTGATTCAAGTTTGTTCAAATAGGCCCGCTGGGTTTATGTTTGGGCACACCATAGAAGCCCAAATATGAACTTAGTGCATTTCAAGGGAATTTCTTTAAAAATCTTCTTCTCCACATCCAGTGAGTAGAATCGTTTGATATTTGGTATGCAGCATTGTGGGGGTGGATCTGATTCATGTTTGTTCAGATCGAACCCCGTGGCTCATATTTGGGCTCACTATAGGAGGCTGAATTTAGACTCATTGCATTTCAAGGAAATTTCTATAAAAATCTCCTTCTCAAGACCCATCAGGCAGAATCTTTTGATATTTGAAGCGGAATTGTGGTAGTAGATCTGATTTAAGTTTGTTCAAATCGGCCCCCCGGATTCATATTTGGGCTCACTGCAGGAGCCTGAATTTGAACTTTGTGCATTCAAGGAAATTTCTTTAATGATTTTCTTCTCCAGATCTGGCAAACAGAATATTTTGATACTTGGTATGCAGTATTGTGGGGGTGTATCTGATTCAAGTTTGATCAACTTGGTCCCCTGGGTTCATATTTGGGCTCACTTTTCAGCTCACGAAGGGAGCTCAACTTATCTCTTGCCATCTGTTGCCCGTCCGTCCACCCATCATCGTGAACTTCTTTCAAACGACTTCTCCTCTGAAACCACTGGGTCGATTTGCTCAAAACTTAGTATGGATGTTCATTACCATATGTCAATTCAAGTTTGTCCAAATGAAATGGACATACCCACTTGAGGCTCCATATGGGTCATAACTCTGATAGCACCCTATGTATATTAGAAAAATTAATAAAACATCTTCTTATCCAGAACTAGTGGGCAGAATCATTTGATATTTGTTATGCCGCATTCTAGTATGGGACTGGTTCAAATTTGTTCATAAAGAGTGCCTCGGTCAATATTAGGGCTCACCATGGGAGCATGAATTTTTACTTTGTGCGATTTAGGTAAAATTCTTTAAAAATTTTCTTCTCCAGAACCAGTGGGCAGAATCTTTTGATATTTGGTATACGGCATTCTAGTATGGGTCTGGTTCAAGTTTGTTCATATCGACTTCTCTCGGTCAATATTGGGGATCACCATGGGAGCATGAATTTTTACTTTGTGCGATTCAGGTAATATTCTTTAAAAATTTTCTTCTCCAGAACCAGTGGGCAGAATCTTTTGGTATTTGGTATGCAACATTCTAGTATGGGTCTGGTTCAAGTGTGTTCCTATGGATTCTCTCGGTCAATATTAGGGCTCACCATGTGTCCATTCATCTGTCTGTCGTCGTGAACTTTTTTTTAAATGAATCCCTATTACCCAAAGATTCAAGTTTGTTCAAACTGGTTGAGTCCACCCGCGTGGGGCCCAAAAAGTGGAGATAACTGCAAAAACCTTGTTTAACACTGTGGGCAATGGGGAAAACATTTAAGACTCTTCTTCTCCCAAACCACTGCTCCAAAAGCTTTCAAATTTCTTTGGAAGATTGTTTCACATGTTTATTGAAATCAGATCTTTGGGTCCATATTTGGGCTCTCTATGGAAGCCCAAATGTTTAAATAAGTGCAGTATGAGGAATATTCTTTAAAAATTTTCTTCAGATCCACCAATCAGAATTTTGATATTCGTTATGCAACATCCTTGGGGAGGGGGGAGGGGGTTGAGATTCAAGTTTGTTCAAGCCAAGTCCCTGGGTTCATATTTGGGCTCCCTATGGAAGCCCGAGTTATAACTGAGTTCAATATGTGGAATATGTATTAAAAAATGTTTTCTTCAGATCCAGTTGTCAGAATCTTTTGATATTTGGTATACAGCATCCTTAGGGAAGTGAGATTCAAGTTTGTTCAAGCCAAGTCTCTGGGTTCATATTTGGGCTCCCTGTGGGAGCCCGAATTATAACTTGGTTCAATATGAGGAATTTTCTTTAAAAATCTTTGTTTTTTTGGATTCACCAGTCAGAATCTTTTAATATTTGGTCTAAGCTTTTCTTATGAGGGGCAGATGCAACTTGTTCATATCAATTCCCCGGGTTGATATTTAGGCTACCATGTCAGGTGAGTGCCCTCAGGCCCTCTGGGGCCTCTTGTTCAATTAACAGGAGTTTACTATATAACCTATATTCAATTAATAGGTCAAATTTGTACTGAAGGTCTGGTAACTGGTTTTGTGTTGGGAAATTATATTCAATTCACAGGGTTATTCACTTAAGAGATATCCAATTAAGTGGGCTCCACTGTATTCAGCGTATCCTATCTTGACCATGACTACTATGAACATGAAAACAATTACAATTATAACCAGTTTGTGAAGAGAATCTGAGAATCTTGATGTCCTCTAAGTCGATTTAAGAGTATTTTTCTCCCAATTTATGTTTACCTTCACCTACCTTCACCTGCTGCAAGTTTCTCTTCGGGAAGCTTGGCGAGGTCTGATAGACCATGAGTGGGAGAGCCTTCTCTAAATCAGCTACATTTGGGGCCAAATGTTGTTTTGAGAAACTTGCCTGTGTTGGAGCTAACGTCCACTGCATCTAAACTGCAGCCAGGGTCGGCTACAGTTACGGCTTCTTCCTCTGGTTCAGATAAGCACACACGACCACACACCTGTGTCTTCTGGGCAAAAACCACTGTCGTCTCCAGACAGAGATGTCGTGCGAAGCAAAGATGATGTTCTTTCCTTCCTGGTACTATCTTGGCAGGCGTCAGAGGCCTTCGACCACATTAATGATGCTATATTCAACCTAGCAAGTTCGAAAAAGAAAGGCAGTTTCTTATCTGCATCTTCAATCAGTATACCATTTCCTGGATCACGTTATTTTAAAACGGTTGGAGAAGATATTCAGAGAGCTCCTCTGTGTCTGGATGAGCAGGCTGCAGATTTGGATATATCCTTGTCTACATCATTCAGTTTACGCTCGGATGTGATGGAATCTTCTATCTTCATCAAATAGAGCGATTCTGGATGCTATATCCTAAGCAGATCATATCACCAGGGCTCTGGCACAGCATCTAAATGGAAGGGAATTTGAGGATGTTATTTCCTCGCTAAGAGTTCTTTCCAGGGCAGTCATGTATGCCACATACCACTCCGCCCTTTTAGTGGCAAATTTGGAGATGGTTAGACATGATGCAGCCCTTGCGTCATCATCAAGTATCGATGACAGGGTGAAAGCTCTCTCTGAGTCGCTCCGGTCTCCGGACACACACTGTTTGACGACAAGCTTTTCTTAGTCTATGAACAAGCTACCAAAAAAGCTTCCAGCACACTGCTACTGAGATCAGCATCACAACAACATGCATCAGCTGGCCGGAGTAGGTGAGGTCAGTTCCCAATCATCGAAAGGGAGTGCTTCGCGAGGGTCTAACAAACCCTCTTACAGTTACTCCGGAGGTCGTCAATATATAGCGACTCAGGAAAGGGGTGCAAGTCTTATCAAGACTATAAGTCAGATGCCCCTAGGCTGATGGGACAAGTTCTTCGCGGGGAGGACGTAGTTTCTCCTCTTGCAAGCCTCGCAAGTCGTACAGGTGATGGTCTAGACCTCTGTTGCTTTCCAGTTGACGGAAAGTTATCAAACTTCGCGAAAAACTGGACGGAAATTACAGGAGATCAGTGGGTGAGAAATGTAGTCTCAGCAGGCCTTGGCTATCATTCTGAGCAAAGCCCCCACTTACAAGAAGTCTTCATTGGACAAATCTTCTGGCAAATTCCTCCAAAAGAGAGTCTTTTCTTGCAGAGGCCCAGGCTCTCCTATCAAAGAAAACAATAGAGGTCGTCGAGAATCAAAATTCTCCAGGTTTTTACAGTGGCCTGTTTCTCGTACCGAAGCCAGATGGCTCGTTCCGACCGGTAATAGACTTGAGCTGGATAAACAAATTGATCATAGCTCCAAAGTTCTATATGGAAACAATTCAGTCGGTAAGAACAAGCATTTGAGCGGACGACTATGCGGCAAGCATAGATCTAAAGGACGCATACTTTCATGTCCTGGTACATCCGGCATTCAGAAAGGACCTGCATTTTGCCATGCAAGGAAAGGTTTATCAGTTCAGAGCGATGTGCTTTAGTCTGAACCTGGCTTCTTGGGCTTTTACTCGAATAATGAACTCGGTAATGTCATACTTCCGAGCTCATTCGGCTGTTGTAACATTGGCTTACTTGGACGACATTCTTCAGAGATACAGTGACAGAATTATTCTTCAGAATGATGTTCAAAGTCTGCTTCAGTTGTTCCGACATCTCTGTTTCATAGTAAGCGAGAACAATTCGGATCTAGCTCCGTCCAAGTCCTTCATTCACTTGGGAATGAGCTTCAAGACTCAAAACAATCTGGTTCAGCTGCCGTTACCCAAAGTGAAATTAGTCAGTTGTTATGCTTGCTTTTGTCTAAACTCTCCAGCAGTGACTGTGAGCGAGTTGATTCGACTGATGGGGCTGTGTGCAGCAGCTGCAGCTTGCTCACGAGTCCCCTCCAGATTTTCTTTACTCAGAACTGGAGTGTGAAGACGCATTCTCTCAAAACCCAGATTGTTTTAACGGACCTAGAAAAACTAAAGGTTCAGATTTGGGCGATCTCCAGTGTTTGACTCAGGGAGTTCCGCTTCAGCTGCTGGATCCGGTCTTCACGATTGTGACGGATGCGTGTCAGACAGGCTGGGGTGCATCCCTAAGTTTCGCAGACTTGAAGTGTTAGGGTCTTTGGGACCCTCAGTTCCTAGAGAAGCACATAAACATCAAGGATATGATGTCTATCTGGCTAGCACTACAACATTGGATTGCTCAAATAGCGAACGTCCATGTTCAGATTCTGTTGGACAACTCGACCGTAGTGGCTTATCTCAGAAACCAGGGAGGCACTCATTTGATTCCATTATGCAAATTAACGGAGAAGATTTTCCTATTCTCTCTTGAGTCATCACGTTCATCTCTAAGTCCGTCATATACTGGCTTGTCTGAACGTACTAGCAGACTCGCTCTCTCGAAAAAGGTCGCCTGTTACCATCGGAATGGACTTTCAACAAGTGAGTATTCAATCTGATGATAAGATTGAAGTATGTTATATGTTAACTCAACTGATGGATTTAAGATAGAGCATTTGTACAAAGTTATTGAAAAGCCCATGCAAAGAAACCTGCCTTAGAAACAAGAGCTAGGCTCTGATAAAACATTTTGTATATAAAAATAATGGTGATTATAGATTTATCTTACAAATCTCAACCGTAGTTTCAATAACTTCATTAACTACTATTTTAATTTTAGACTTCATTTATAAAATGCTTGTTGTTTTGATCAAAACTGTATGTAGTTGCCTTGAACTTTTCCGATCTTCAGATATATGTATGGAGCATGTTTGTTCAACATTCCAAAAAAACTGTGTTGTAACTGTGTGTTTTTATACCCCCACTCTCCAAGAAAATGGGGGTATACTGGATTATGTGTGTCTGTCTGTCCATGCATGCATGCATCCATCCATCCATTTGTGCATCTGTCCATGCATGCATCCATCTGTTCATTCATGTGCCTGCCTGTCTGCAGCAATATCTTACCAGTGAGTGGATGGATTTCAGTCTGAAATTTGGTATGAGGGATCCATATGATAAGCCACGCCTGCACATGTTATAAAAAAGATGTCTGCATTCTTCAACAGAGTTACAATCCTTACTTTGTTTTTAATTCGTTTATGCTTCATCGGCCCAGCACTGCAATGGGGGTATAATTGCCTTCAGTAATAGCCCTTGTTTTAACTTGAATGCTTTCAGCAATTTACATATGGAAACAGAAAAGCAGTATAGTTTCATAAATTAATAATTACACTTTTGAGATTTTGTTTTTTAATATATCGAAACACATACAGGCTCTTGAAAATGCCTTTTCAGAGCTTGTATTGCTCTATAAATAATAATGTAAACAAAGTGCAACTAAGTTGCTTAGTTGTATACTGTAGTTGTAGGATGCATAATTTGTATCGGGGGCTCCTGATAAATGACGTATTCGGATAATTACACACTCAGTACATACTTTTTGTAAGATAAGTTGTACTAATGTTTAGCTTACATTTGACTTACAGTTTTCTATTCTACTTGCTTTATTTATTTATTTATTTATTTATTTGTTGGGGTTTATTGACTCTTTCGACAGCCAGGATCACCTCATGACAAGATATTTTTATGGGTGGAGAAAGTCATAGTACTCAGACTCAGAGAGAACCACCGAGCAATGGCAAGCAGTCGTCAGACTCCCCAGTGTACTATCTCTGCACAAGCAGGGTTAGCATTGGTTGAAGACGAGTGCATCATCTATGTGTAGTACACCTTAGTACACAGCACCACCATGGCCCCACTGGGGCAATCAGGATTAAGTGCATTGCTCAAGGACACAATGCAATTATACCTGGTGGGGACCGACCTTAGATCTTTTGGTTTGAAGTTCAATGCCGTAACCAATGGGCCAACTTGCTTCAATTTGCTTGATTGAATATGCATTTTGTGAGTGACTGATATTTTAAGCAGACTTCACTTATGAGTGAGTAGAATGATTTTTGTAAGGTAGACAGTTAACACTGATTAGGCCTAAACAAGTTAAAAATCTGTTTCTCAGGCCCTCTCGCATGGTCCTTTCGCCTGACGCATGTTCACTTTTTATAACCTGTGTAAACTTAAAACAAGAGGCTCTAAAGAACCTGTAATTGCTCGTCTGGCAGAACTACATATCCCTCAATTATTCTAATCAGAATCAAAGAATGCAGCTGGCTGCCATGCTACTTCAATGTGGTTTCCATGGTTTTATGAGCCGCAATTGCAGCCATGTTTGCAACCCGTTCAACATTAAGAAGAAGATTTTGAAAATCAACCAATCAAAATTAATGAATGCCTCTGGTGGCCACGTTTTATTTATCTAACAGGAACAAAATGAGGACATTTGGTAGAGAACTCCCATAGACCATTCCTACCAAGTTTGGTTTACATCGGTTTAGTAGTTCCAAAGAAGAAGATGAAATTGCAGCCAGGTTTGCAATCCGACCAATATTAAATGCTTATCTTTGGTAGAGAATGTCCAAGTCATCTCATGTGAAGTTTCAAAACATTTGGCCTTGTAGTTTCAGAGGAGAAGATTTTTGAATCGACTTATCAGAATCAAATGAATGGTCTATTAGATGTCCTATACCAACATTCCTCATTTTGTTCCTGTCCGATGAAAAAAAAGTCACAACTTTGTCCATTTTCTCAGCTGTCTTTCAACCAATCTTTTCCAAACTTGGTATGAATAAAATAACCACAATAGGAGCCTGTTCCAAAGTTATGGCCCTATGTACTTGGAATTTTCACTTCTCTCTGAAGTCCCGAATTTTCACTGCTGTCTGAAGTCCATAAACTTTTTCTGTGCCACTTGCGGAGCCTGTCTGGGTTCAGAGCCCAGACAGTCTTGGGGTAGAATGTAGAAATTATTAGATGGATATTTTATGGCTCATACAGGCCTGAGGTGAGACATCTTCAAAAAACACTTACGTAAAATAGAGATGGAAATCTTGCTGCAGTAAACTGCTTATGTAAAATGGAGATGGAAATCTTGCTGCAGTAACCTAGTGGCTTCCCCACCGGTAACCCTGAGAAGTGAAGCAGTGCCTGTTCACTGTGGTAAACAGGCTCTGTTTTATTGGTAAAATAGGACCCAGTCACCAATGCTTGGGAGGTGCAAACCCTCTCTATAATGGGCAGCATGGCTTATTAACACTCACCCCTGGTCTTGAGTTGATACTCATGTTGTCATGATTAGCCATTGTGCAAAAATATGTGACCCCAAACACCAATAAATAAATAAACACCCATCAACTCCTTAACCATACTTAACAGCCAAAAAACAGAGCAGTGTGTCTAAAATCGTTCCCCCTGAATAGCCCAGTAACAGTTTTGATTCCTCAAGTAGTGCACCACAACAGTACATTATATTTTTATACTGTATCAGTGACCCAGACTTAGCTGGTGCAAACTCTTATATTCTAGGGCCAAACACAAATTTTGCCCCCCCTCCCAATCCCCCAAATTTGCATCAAAATCAAAAATTAGATGTCCTATGTGATCCTTCATATTTTTATCCACTGCGTATGTGTAGTGTCAAGGAAGTCCGAAATTGGAGTCAAATCCTCATTCTTTGTTTGGCCCTTCAATCAGTAACATCATACTGATATCTGTGCTTAAAATCTCAGTTTAAATGGTGCCAGCCACATAATCATGAGAGAAATGGTGGATCTAAGGATGAAATAATAGGATGAGAGGAAGGAACAGTGGAAGGATGTGTTCAGAGCTGTAACTTATAATTTTTATGCAAAATTATTTCATGTTCCCTAATTCCGGGGCATGGGCCTGATATTTTCATTCTTGCTATGAAATTTCCATTGTTTATTCAGTGTTTCCTCTCTACCTTTCCTTAATACCCCCCTTGCTATTCTCCCATGCTTTTGGCATAATTTTTGTAATTATTTTTACTGAAAATTTCTTGGGAGTTTTGGCTTGGTAACAGAATGTTTATTCTATTTTTCCCCATGGTTACGTCCTCACCCTAGGGTGGTTAGGCATTTCAGTCATGCATCTACCATCCGATGTACTGCAGTTTCTTCTCAGGAAGCCTCTGTTTTACATCGGATAGTGTTAAAATTGGTTACTGATTTCGGGCCATATTTTCAGTGCCTGTAGTCTTGTTTCTAGTTTTATTCACTTTTGTTTACATTGACAACGGTTACTTCAGACAGTGATTCCTTGTCATCTATTAAGTTCTGCTCATAGCCAGATACATAATATTGTCCGTAAGTGTAACATTAATTTTTAGACATGATTTAAAATTTTTGTCCACACTTATGCTTTTTTGGAATCCATTTGGGCTCATAGTTCCCATTGGGAACTTGGGCTCAACTTGAAAATTTTTTTCTTTCGAATTATTTTTCGAAATGTTTGTAATGGATTATATTATTATCATGTATCTTGTTTTCAAGGGTTAGTGCGAGTACGATGACTGTTTAACTTTTTTCAAACTGTAATTCGAGGAAGTCTTCCTCTGATTCTCATGCTCAGTGTATTACTTGTAGTCAGTGTACTCGCACTCATTCTTGCTCTGTGTGTGCCAATTGGAATGACAAACATTGGAGATGTGCGTCAAGGTATATTGTTAGTGGTGAGAGGTCCATACCGGTCCTCTCGCCACAGGGTCTCTCTAGTTTTTCAGTCTCTTTTTCAGGGGAACAAGAACAGGGTGATCTTACTGTGATGTCTTCACGAAGTGTGCCCCTGTCATCGCAGACAAATGAGATAGCGTCAAAAGTGCTCAATGAAATTCGGCAAATGCCTAAAAGGACCCATGTGTAAGATCGACAGTATTGTCGCGCGCTAGCTCGCCCGGTGAAGCAATCATTCATGAAATGGTTGTGACGCCAGGTTCGTCCATTGTGGGACCAGATGTTGTACGTAATGTTTGTCAGTCAGAGCATATGTTCACTCCTCGGGATGCTCTGTCGTATAGACAGTCTGGCATGACCAGCCCATTGGCTTCCTCATCCTCATGGCAGCACACATGACCGCAACTTGGCTACATGACTTCTGATATATGGCCTGCTTCACTGACCAGGGATTCCACGTCGATCAGGTCATGCCATCTGGTAGCCAAGAACACGAGGCCTTACCAGTCGGGACGTTTGCATAAAAGAAGTATGCAGGAATCAACGTCCCAGGAGCTCCCAGCGGCTAAATCACGTAAGACCGTGGCTCCACAGGCCTCCGTGACGTATTTGCTATCACAGATAGCTCAACTCATTGCAGCATCCCAGCAGCCATCAGAAACTTTTTCGGAACT
This sequence comes from Pictodentalium vernedei, assembly GCA_031216915.1. Lineage (NCBI taxonomy): Eukaryota > Metazoa > Mollusca > Scaphopoda > Dentaliida > Dentaliidae > Pictodentalium > Pictodentalium vernedei. The sequence continues at coordinate 381,275,544 of CM062293.1, forward strand.
GGAACTGTCTGAGGAAGCTGGGTCGGTTCGGTCCCCTGCAGATTCAGAAAGGGACGACCGAGAATCTCATATGGTCCAGTCGGATGGCGAAAGGGAATCAGCGGAGCTGGAATTTTCCCTTTCCGAACAACATATGGTGGCCATAGATTTCATCCGGCAACACCTTCCAGAAGTTGTTCCTCTGGACCAAAATGCTGCGTTACTGGATAAGAGACTGATAGCGTCACTGGACACAGACTTTTTCTGCCAGAATAGGGACACCGTCCCTGAGTTTCCGACCCAGTCCAGAAATGTCACACGGACATTTGAACTTTTGAATGACGCTATATTCAAGCTAGCCTCTAAGACTGGCAAATCTGGTTTCTTATCGCCTAGCACTATACAGCTGCCTTTCATCAATTCAAGAAATACATTTAAAATGGCAGGACATGGCTTGCCGAGAGTTCCTCTGCGTTTGGATGACCAGGCAGAAGACTTGGAGTTGTCATTGCCGGCGTCCATGTCTATTAACTCCAGTATACTGGAGACGACAATCTCGTCTAATAGAATTAATTTAGACGCATTATCTTATGCAGATCACCTTACCAGAGCATTATCATTACGTCTCGAAGGGAAAGAATTCCAGGATGTTCAAACTTCCTTAAGAGTTCTTTTGTGGGCTATAGCGTATTCTACGTATAACTCCGCCCTTTCAGTGGCAAATCTGGAGTTAGTCAGACGTGATGCTGCCCTGGCTGCATCCACTAGAGTGGATAGTAAGGTGAAAAACTCTCTTCAAGTCGCTCTGGTCTCCGGAGAGCTTCTCTTTGACGGAAAGCTTTCTATTATCTATGATCAGATTACTAAGAAAGCTTTGGATTCTCTGCTTTTTAAATCTGCTTCCCAAAAGTCGGACTCAGCAGAGAGGAGTAAGGCAGGCACGTCGGGTGCAAATACGTCCAAGGAAAGTTCCTATAGAGGATCTAAGAAAGCCTCTACGTCTTACTCCAGAGACCATCAGAGTAGCAACTCAGGTAGGGGCCGTTATCCTGGCCGAGATAACCGGTCAGACGCCCCTAGGACGATGGGACGAAGTGCGGTTCGTGGAGGACATGGTTTCTCCTCCCGCAAGCCTCACAGGGCCAGGTGGTGATGGTGCAAACCTCTATTATGTTCCAGTCGGCGGAAAGCTGTCGAGATTCTTAACCAATTGGTTGTCAATTATGGACGACCCATGGGTGCAAGGGGTGATTTCCGAAGGTCTAAAACTGTCCTTCAAGGAAAAACTTCTGTTAACTCGAAGTCCACGTTGGATTCAGCTTCCGTCAAATGTTCAGAAGAGAGAATTGTTTCTACCAGAAGTTCAATCTCTCCTGGACAAGAACGTTATAGAGGTCATAGAAAACCAGGAATCTCCAGGTTTCTACAGTCACCTGTTTCTGGTTCCAAAACCAGATGGCTCGTTTCGTCCAGTCATAGATCTGAGCTGGATAAACAAGCTGATCATGGCTCCGAAATTTTATATGGAGACCATCCGATCGGTCAGAGTGAGTATTCGAGTGAACGATTATGCTGCGAGCATAGATCTCAAAGATGTGTACTTTCACATCATGGTACATCCAGCGTTCAGAAAGTATCTTCGTTTTGCTGTCCTAGGAGTCATTTATCAGTTCCAAGCGATGTGCTTCGGTCTGAATCTAGTGCCCTGGGCATTCTCTCAAATAATGAACTCAGTAATGACTCATTTCCGAGCTCATTCGTCTGTAGTAACGTTGTCCTTCTTGGACAACATTCTTCAGAGGTACGGCAACGAGTTAATGCTTCAGAATGATTTTCAGAGTCTGCTTCAATTGCTCCGACGTCTCGGTTTCATAGTAAACGAAAAGAAGTCGGATCTAGTGCCATCCAAGTCATTCACCCACCTGGGAATGAGCTTCGAGACGCACAGCAATCATCTCGTTCGTCTGCCGTTAACCAGAGCAAAATTAGTCAGTTGTTACGCTCGCTTTTGTCTTCACTCAGATGTAGTAACAGCGAGAGAAGTGAAGTGTGAAGACATATTCGCAAGAAACGAACATCGTCTTGTAGAATCAAGTGAAACAAGAGATTCAGACTTGGGCAGATATTCAGTGGTTAACTCAAGGAGTACCACTGCAACTGCCGGATCCGAGTTTTACAATAATGACGGATGCAAGTCAAACAGGTTGGGGCACAACTCTGAGCCCAACAGATTCGAGGTGCCATGGTCTTTGGGATCCGCAGTTCCTAAACAAGCACATAATCATCAAAGAGATGATGTCAATTTGGCTTGCACTACGTCAGTGAATGAACATTCTTCAGAATTTGCATGTTCAAATTCTGTCCGACAATTCGACACAGTAGTAGCGTATATTCAGAACCAGGGAGGCACTCATTCCATTCCCTTATTCAATTTAACAGAAAGGATCCTTCTGTTTGTCCTAGAGCATCAAGTTCTCCTATTGGTCCATCATATTCTGGGTCGTCTGAACGTTATATATTCAATAAAATAAAAAGACAAACTAAAGATATGTATTATAAAAATATCTTATTAGAAAATAAAACCAATCTGCGGAAAACATGGACAGTCTTAAATGAAGCTATTCACAAAACAAAACGAGTGTCTGGATTACGTTACTCTTTTATAAGCAAAGATGGTAAGGAAATAAGGGAGCCTGCTGAAATAGCCCAAGAGTTCAATAGCTTTTTCGTCCATATTGGAGAGCGCACGAGTGAACAAATAAAGAAACCTCAAAAACATTTTCTTGAATACATGAAGAATAATTCTCCACATAATTTTTTTATAACTCCAACTTCACCGCAAGAGGTAATAAATGTCACAAGTTCAATGAAGTCCAAAAATAGTAATGATTGCGATGGTATGACGATGGTATGACGACTAGCCATCTTAAAAAAAATAATTAATATAACGGCCGTACCGCTGTCGCATATCATTAACAACTCGTTCGTCCATGGGAGTGTCCCAAATAGAATGAAAATTGCTAAGGTAATTCCAATTTTCAAAAGTGGGGATGACCAGAAACTTTATAATTATAGGCCCATCAGTGTTCTACCAGTCTTTTCTAAAGTATTAGAAAAACTCATGTCGAATAGAATCACAAGTTATCTTGATAAATTTGGCATGTTATGCCAACACCAATATGGATTTAGAAAATATCACTCTACTCTACACCCAATAATACAACTCCTGAAACATACAGGATGGGAAAATAATACTGAAGGTAATAATAAAACAATGGCTATATTCCTGGATCTTTCTAAGGCATTTGATACAATTAATCACGACATCCTGCTCACCAAACTAGATAAATATGGCTTTAGAGGCATCAGCAACAACTGGTTCAAAAGTTATCTGTCGGACAGGGTTCAGTATGTTAAATACGGTGATCAAAAATCCGATCTAATGGAAATAAAGTGTGGTGTTCCTCAGGGTTCTATACTCGGACCTACACTATTTCTTCTATATATTAATGATATTTGTTCTTCAACATCACTAAATCTGTTATCATTTGCAGATGATACAACAGTCTATGATTCAGACTCTAATGTTGATCTCCTGGGCACTAGATTTAATAATGAATTGAAAAACTTATATGAATGGTGCTCAGCAAATCAGCTAGTTCTAAATGCACGTAAAACCAAATATATTCTTTTGGATCCCACTCCTAGTAAGAGAAGGTGCAAGTATCCAGATATCTTCATTAATGACCAAAAAATTGTACGAGTAGGGTCAAATGAAGATGAGAAATCTTTGAAATTTTTAGGTATAAGCATTGAGGAAAACCTAACATACCAAGCCCACATTTCCACAATTTGTTCGAAGTTAAGATGGGCAAATTATGCTTTGAACAAGGTAAAAAAAATACTACCACACCAGGCATTGAAAACGTTATATTATTCTATAGTCCACTGCCATCTGGTATATGGTATTCATATATGGGGCAGTTCGAGGGCAGTTAGTAAATTGTTGAAATTGCAGAAACGTTCCATACGAATTATAAATAACAAAAAATATAACTCGCACACTGACCCACTATTTCTAAAGGATAGGATTCTAAAAGTTACTGACCTGTTCAAATTACAAACTTGCCTTTTTATATTTGATTGGAAACATGGCAATCTCCCAATGTCATTTAATGACTATTTTAGTATTTTAGAAAATATATCGCGTATGAACACGAGGCAAGTGGGACAAATGCGCGTATACAGAACTCGTAAAAAATGCTTAGATAAGTTACCGATATTTGCATTCCCTAAAATATGGAACAATTTAGACATGGATCTGCAAAATCTAAATAATAGAATCAAGTTTAAAAAGAATCTAACAATAAAACTTTTGTCTCCGTATGCTGACAGTACTCAATGTAATAATCCGTATTGCCCAGACTGCTGTGTATGAACAAAATTGAAGTAGCACAAAGCACGTAATTCTATGAATAAGTTCGCACCTTTTCACATTATCTATCACCTTTATCAATGAGGCAAACTCGAGAAGAATATTGGACAATTCAGTTCAACAGGAGTGAGGAGTCGCACTCTTCCGACTATGCTGGTTTTGCCCGGGTGTTATTTTATTAGCGCTCGGATAATATAAGTATAAGCGCGGATCTAAGACTTTATACGTATTAATCGTAGGACATGGCGAAGGGGACTTAAACGCACAATAAATAATTGAATAAAAAATTAAAACCAAATTGGTAACTAAATTAATAAATTCAAAGAATGGTTGGCTGTTTCAGTAGTTGGTTGATTAGTCAGTTTGATCAGTAGCTTATCGGACTATTAGACTATTGGATAATACCTGGTTATCTCGTCTTCAAATAAATTCACCGTGATGAACCACCAAGTCTATGGGTGAGCGACATCACCCGCAGTGTTCTCAGACGCTGGGCAGCAGTGTTCCTGGTCCTTAGTCCATTCGCAGTGTTGAAGCAAGAATATATGTTTTGTTTTGTTTTTCTGTGGGGGATGACAGGTAGACAGCCAATCTGGCTATGTCGTCTCCCTACGATATGTGCAGAAAGAATTCTGTTATTAAAACTTTGTACTCAGAAATGTTTATTTTGTATACAATGCTCATGTCATAAAAATAAAGTATTATTATTATTATTATTCTAGCAGACTCCCTTTCTCGGAAAGGTCGCATGTTGCTGTCAGAATGGACTCTTAACAAACGAGTATTCAATCAGATTTGCTACCAATGGGATCGTCCAATGATAGACTTATTTGCGACACATCTCAACAATCAGTTACAGAAGTATGTGTCGCCATGCCCAGATTCTCGAGCATTTGCAGTAGATGCCCTCTCGATCTCTTGGGATGGAATGATAGGATACGCGTATCCTCCAGCTCCGTTGATTCAGCAGATATTGCTAAGAATCAAGCAATCTCTGCAAGATTCTGTTGGTAGCATCTCTGTCACCCCAGAGACCATGGATAAATCTACTCGGGTGTCTGTTGTGGGACATTCCGCGGAAGCTTCCTCCACAGGAGGACCTTTTTCGCAGGGGAAATCATGCACACTGCATCACAACCCGCAGGGTCTCATCCTTCAAGTATTTCCGTTGTTCGGTCCTTCTTGCACGGCAAGCATTTTACAGGATGAGCAGTGGACGCAATTTCTAACTGTAGGAGGACCTCCTCTTCACTAAATTATGCTGCTAAATGGAAGGTCTTTTGTCAGTGGTGTAGGGATCATTCTGTAAATATTTAGGATGCCTCCATTCCAGACATTGCTAATTTTCTGGTATACTTATTTGACGAGATCAAACTGCAGCCAATAACAATTAAGGGTTATAGGTCTATGCTATCGGATACCTATGCTCATTATGATAGCTTACAGATTGGATCTAATGTCTCTTTATCTAAGTTAGTGAAAAACTCTTCGATAAATAGACCTAGAACCCTTAGGTTAATTCCTAAGTGGAATTTAGCTTGGGTTCTTCTGAAGCTAAAAGAAGTGCCATTTGAGCCACTTGATACAGTGGACTTCAAATTCTTAACATATAAGACAGCTTTTCTCTTAGCCTTCTCTTCTGCCAGAAGAGTTAGTGAGCTTCATACACTATCAGTTGATGATTCTCACTATCGTAGTGTTGATAATACTATTACTTTAACTACTAATGTTGGATTTTTGGCTAAGAATCAGGCTCCTAATAAGTATCCTGAACCTATTGTTATTAAGGCTCTTCCATCTTCAGATGGTCATAGGCCTTTGCTCTGTCCAGTTAGAGCCATGCGTATTTACATTACAAACGTAGATCTGAGTTTATCAGAAAGGGACATAAGCGTTTCTTTCTGCTGCCTAATAGAAAGGACATTACAGTCCATTCTATTGCAAGGTGGATTCAATTAACTATCCGTACTGCTTACGAAAAATTATCTTCAACTCAGCAGTCTGTGCTTAAGATTTGGGCGCATGAAGTAAGAGCTCTGTCTCCATCTTGGGCTTATGCTAATAGTGTTGGTATTACTGATTTGATGAAGGCTGCATATTGGTCTCAGCCTTCCATGTCCAGAAATTTTTATCTTAGAAATATTGAGGACTCTGTCCTGCTGCCCTTTTCGTTCTGGGGTATTTGACCCAGAGCAAGGGGAAGGGGGGGGGGGGGATGGTTTTCCCTTATATCACCTGCTTTATAGTGAAAAGCAAGGGAATACCGCCTTTGAGTCAGTAATTCCGAGTTGGTGCCGGAATGGTTTTAAAGTGTAAAGCTAATGTCTATCTCATTTATGTAATATTTTTAAAGTGTAGCTCAGTGTGAAGCATTTGTATATGTCATACGAGCGCTAATATACAATCCTCGGACACTTTTAAATGAGTATAAAAAGTCTCATTCTCTGGACTATCTTTATTTATTGGCTTTTCTTTAAAAAGATTAGTATAATGGGTTATACTGGATGTTAATAGAGATCATTGATGTTATTGAGCTCAATTACGGAAGCGTTTCTTTCTGCTGCCTAATAGAAAGGACATTACAGTCCATTCTATTGCAAGGTGGATTCAATTAACTATCCGTACTGCTTACGAAAAATTATCTTCAACTCAGCAGTCTGTGCTTAAGATTTGGGCGCATGAAGTAAGAGCTCTGTCTCCATCTTGGGCTTATGCTAATAGTGTTGGTATTACTGATTTGATGAAGGCTGCATATTGGTCTCAGCCTTCCATGTCCAGAAATTTTTATCTTAGAAATATTGAGGACTCTGTCCTGCTGCCCTTTTCGTTCTGGGGTATTTGACCCAGAGCAAGGGGAAGGGGGGGGGGGGATGGTTTTCCCTTATATCACCTGCTTTATAGTGAAAAGCAAGGGAATACCGCCTTTGAGTCAGTAATTCCGAGTTGGTGCCGGAATGGTTTTAAAGTGTAAAGCTAATGTCTATCTCATTTATGTAATATTTTTAAAGTGTAGCTCAGTGTGAAGCATTTGTATATGTCATACGAGCGCTAATATACAATCCTCGGACACTTTTAAATGAGTATAAAAAGTCTCATTCTCTGGACTATCTTTATTTATTGGCTTTTCTTTAAAAAGATTAGTATAATGGGTTATACTGGATGTTAATAGAGATCATTGATGTTATTGAGCTCAATTACGGAATGGTATTGTGTCTTTCTTTTTTGGTATAAACAAGAAAGATACATGTAAAACCTGTTCTCCTCTTTTACTTGAGGGGATAATTCTATTTACATCTAATTGAGCCTATTGGATTTTCCTTTATGTCCTAGGCCCCCCAGCCTTTTTTCTATTCAGCTAAATCTGGGTCATTGGTACAGTATAAAAATGTTAAAAAATTTATAGTAATATATATATTTTTTATACTTACCAATGACCCAAACGGGGATGGCCCTGCCATGAGTTGGGAACTCATACCTCCCCACTGATTACATAACACTTACCAGGCACTGCTTGTAAGAATGAGGATTTGGCTTCAATTTCGGACTTTCTTGACACTGTGCATGTGCAGTGGATAAAAGTATGGAGTACCACATAGGACATCTAATTTTTGGATTTTGATGCAAATTTTAGGGATGGGGGGGGGGGGGGGGGGGGGGCAAAATTTGTGTTTGGCCCTAGAATATAAGAGTTAGCACCAGCTAAGGCTAGGTCATTGGTAAGTATAAAAAATATATAAATTACTATAAATTTTTTAACTTTTTACTCTTTTTGTTTTGGTAGAAAGTCCTTTGAGCACATTTCAATGGGCAATGAGAAGTTATAAGCTATGTTTTGGAAGCAAAAAATAGAAATTTTTATTAGTTATGAAAAAAAATTTGCAATGTCATTTTATGGTTGTGATGAATAAAAGGTAAAATGACCAAACAGTTAATGACTGATGTATAATTTGATATTGTAGATGTTTTTGTAACAAGTACACATCTCCAGCCGAAATATGTTCCCGGACATGCAGAGAAACTACGATGCCAAGTATTGGTGCAGAATTACAGTCAGATGGTAGTCTGTCGGTCACAATCACTGATCCTGTAAATGGCACAACACACTCACAGGTATAAGTTTTTATTAAATAAATACCGCATAAAAGGGAAGCCCACTTAAATTTGATATCTCTTAATCGAGCAACTTGGTTAATTTAATATAACTTCCAAACACAAACACATTTTCCATATATTCAGTACAAACGGGACCTGTTAACTGCATATAGGCTATGGAGTAAACTCCTGTTAATTGAATAAAAAATCTGGTAATATGTCAAGAAATTACCCTGCTAATCACCAAGTTCCATTTGTTTATAGACCTAATTGCTCTCGGCACATAAAATATAGGTATTTAGTATATGGCCACACAAAGTAGATCTTCTGTTGCTCAGGCAATTATTTGTGAAATTGCATACGGGTGAGCGGTTTTTTATTTTATTTTTTATTTCAGTAATTTCTTCTTTGCCATCAAAAGTTCATGTTCTTGGTTCAAGTATTAGACCTCATAATATACAGAATAGCATGGGTGGGGGTGTATTTCATCCCTTGAGTGCAAGAAGGCTTTGCAATGCTAAAGCATTGCAAAGCCTTCTTGCACTCAAGGGACAAATCATCAATTTTTTTAACTTGGGTAAAATATCAGATATAAACCATTTAATTTTTATTTTTTTAAAGTTTAAATTGGTTATAAAAAGAGGGCACGCGGCAGCCAAAAGGACCATGCGGGAGGTCCTGAGAAACAGATTTTTTATTTTTGTTAGGCCTATTATATATTGTTTCTGTCAGATAAGATATAGTTGAATAAATGCTCTAGAATGCAGTAAAGTGACAAAATCCCTGTCAGTTGAATACTCCTGTTAACACTTTACCCAACGCAGACAATATCAAAATATATTATTTTAAATATATTTTTTTTAAATTTTCAAAAAATTTCAAGCAAACCATATCATGTGACCTCTCATTGGAACAAGCCTGATGAGCTTGTTCCAAAGAGGGGTCCCTTGATATGGTTTTCTTGAAATTTGTTGAAAAATAATATTTTCATTCATTCTTTGGGTAAAGGGTTAATTGAATAATTTGCACTGGAAAAGTGGCTATTAACAAGGTACTGCATAAATATCTTCATATATCCCTTTCAGTAGTGCCATAGTTAGCAGGAGCCAATCTAGATGTTGGATCTGATGATGTCTCTAAAAACATCGAACAGAAATGTCAGTGTCAAACCAATAAAAGCCTGATGATCATAAGAACACTGGCTTAATCACTGATTTCTATGAAACTTGATTTCTGGAATGTCAGTGAGGAAAAGTCACAACTTGGTCTGCCCCGATAAAGATGGTTTTCTGGTAATAAATTAAGTACAGTAGAATCCTCTTAATTGAATATCCATTTCGCCAGTGAAAATTATTCAATTAACAGGAGTATACAATTAACAGGGATTTGGTCAGTTTCCTGTGTTCTGGAAGTAAACTGAGCATTTATTCTATTATATCTTGTTTGACAGAGCTCATAGAGCTCTGTCAAACAAGATATAATAGAATAAATGCATTTATTGGATGTAGTGAGGTTGATAAATGAGGGGAATTTGGTGCGTATTACAGTAATTTTTTCGACATATTACAAAAATTTATATACAATTAACAGGAGTTTACTCTACAACTCATATGCAATTAACAGATCAAATTTGTACTGAAGGTATGGTAAATGGTTTTGTGTTTGAAAATTATATTCAATTAACAGGAATCTACAATTAAGAGATATCCAATTAAGTGGGCTCCAGTGTAATAGATTAAATGACCTTTTTTTGGATGTACTGAGGCAAACTAGGTCTATACACATAAGGAGTTCAGCAGTTGTTTAAATAGTTTTTTAGTAGATCACACATTTGTTTTTTCTCTCAGTTCTGCACACTGATGTCAAAACACCCAAGTTTTCAGCAGCAAATTTTTCCCACAATGCAATGGAGAAATTAACAAATTATATCTTGTTTGAGAAGAGTTCGGTAAGCTCTGTCAAACAAGATAAAATTTGTTCATATCTGAAAATTGAAACTTCTTTCAAGGAAATAGAATTCCGTAGACTATAGAGGACAGTATGTGATTTTTTTTTTTTTGGGGGGGGGGGGGGGGGGTGGCTCAGTTGGTAGAGGTGCAGGCTGCAAACCGAGAGGTCCTCGGTTCGAATCCCACCTGCGGCAACCGCGTTGTGTCCTTGGGCAAGACACTTCACCCCGATTGCCTACATGGAGGCACGATGACGCTGTGTACTGAGGCGTACTGCACGTCGATGGTGCGCATGTCTTCAACCAATCTAACCCTGCCTGTGCTGCGGTGCAGAGTTCAGAGTTACGATGTTGGAGAGCTGACGGCTGCTCATCGTTGCTCGGTGGTTCTCTCCGGGTACTCCGGCTTCCTCCACCCGTAAAACTGTCACGGTCACGATTAGCCATTGTGCATAAGTATGTGACCTTAAACACCAATAAATAAATAAATAAATAATGTGATTTTTTTCTAACCATATCTCATGATATTGTTAACACTGTTGAAATCTGCCACTGATTTCCCCTGCATCTCAATATCCTGCTTGCATGAAATGAGGCTCACATGTATGTTCCAGTGTTAAACTCATTTCTTCTCAATAAAACACTGACTCCAGTCAATGGAGATATTGTGACTGCAACATAAAGTCAAGACTCATCATTTTGTCCCTCACAGCACTGCAGATAGTGCTGTGTTCCACACAAGGGATGATTTGAGTAGATCTGTGCTTATTCACCTTCCAGGCATTGATTGCTAGATTCTATTATGCCAGTAGAACAGAACTTGTCTACCACACTAAATGAGCATGGCTCCACCTCTCTGGGTTCCCACAGGGATGTGTATGCATATGCTTTCCACTAATTGTGTGCAGTTCTTCAGCCTGGTAAGGAATTGCCTTTTTTGCTTCCGGGAGGTTTGAAGGGGATTAAGTCTTGTCTGAAGTGCTGTTGGGTTAGCTGTGATGTTTCCATTATTGATGTACATGCTTTTCAGTAAACAGATCCAGCACATCTTATGGGAAAATTATAGTCGACAAAGGGATATTGTGGTCCAAGGATTGAATTCAGAAAAAAGCTTAGCCTTGCAGATAGTGGTATGTGGAGGAGTGATGAAACTGAATTGTCCTGCTATCAGCACTGAACATGTCTTCTGGTTGGTTAAACTGGCTGAAACAAATAACAATGATGTCAGACAGTCTAAAACATCCAGGTAATAAGAGCTTGTGCTGTTGTTACCTGTTTGTTGTACAAGAAACATCTTGGTGCTAAGAATAACCTTTTACTAGCTCACTTCAAATGGGAAAAACTCTCATTAGAATTGTTGAGCTATCTCCAACTAATATTTGTACTACAGTTAATACCAATAAAAACTTACAAACACCTCTAAGCAGAAATTACATGAAAATGCTTTCTTGTCAACCTACCTACAATTGTTTACTACAGGCTTGCACTACAGTGGAAGTCCCTAACTCGGAAAATATACTCTCTATTTTGGTCTTTCCCACTACAGTGGAAGTCCCTAACTCGGAAAATATACTCTCTATTTTGGTCTTTCCCAAGCAATTTGGGAAAGAAAAGTGGTGCAAAAGCACCAAGAAAAAATAAGCCCAAACTGGGTAGAGTGCAACCGGCGCAGGCCCAGTAGGGGATATTCTCTTCCAACTGCAACTCCACGACTTCCGTTGCCAGTGTGCATATGTGTCGCTAATGACTCATTCTTTTTTTTGTCCGCCATGTGACAAGACGTTCTTCTGCACTAGTATCAGTGTTCATCCTGCTCGTTGATTGTGTCTCCTGCATCAAGTTGGATCCAAGTATCCTTTTCTTGTCAGGAACCGTTTTTTATTTATATTCTCTATTCAATTATTATCCTTAATGTATTATATTTTCTTGATCCGAGTCACGCGCTATTTTAGTGAGCCATGCGGTTTCTGACTTAATTTGTCACAATTATTGTAAATGTTAAAATTGTTCATTTTGTTAATTGTGTTAGAGTTAGGTGTCAGCGGGATACCTTTTTTACAGATTCTCTTCTCTCCTTTGAGAGTGGTCCTTCTGTTGTTTGGTTCCCGGTCGACCGTCTGGGGTCTTTTGTTCTGTCACCTTTCTCTCCTCTTTGGGGGTGTTCTGTTCTCTTCTGAATTCACCTTCTCTGCTTCTCTCTCTTCTATCATGCCCAGGACTATTCCTTGTGGGCAATGTTTGCATCCTAAGCATGTGGGCGATTTGCATGCTTCATGCTCCTCTTGCAGCGGGTGTTCAGCCGATCAACCTTGTGGTCTCTGTGGATCGTGGTCATCCACTTTCTGGGCATCCGTGAACCGTGTTGTGCGTTCTTGTGGCCGTACCTCCCGCTCCTGCAGAAAAGGGGAACGCGGTCGTTCGGGGGCTCCCAAACCGACCATGTCTGGTGAGAGTTTTTCCTCCTCCATGGGGGGTGTGCAGTCTATTCCTGTAGTGGATACTGCGGGAGCCGTTGAGTTGTCTGGTGAAGAGGTGCCTGGTTCTGGGACTGTGGTCCCCCTCCAGTCGACATCTGAGGCTGTCACTAGGGTTGTGACTCCTCCTTTGGAGCCGAGCAGGGGTGCTCTCTCCACAATACCACCAACCTCAACGACTCCCGACATATCTACTATTACTGCTGGTCCTTCTGCTATGTCTTCAGTTTCAGCCGGCCTCAGCTTATCCCTGCAGGGGACTGCAGGGATGTCTGGTAGTGTGGACGTGGGATATCGGCCTCAGCCTTCCCTGGCTTCAACTCGGCGAAGTTGGAAGGGGCTGCCAGCCGAACCCTCTACTGTGGTATCTGTGCCGTCGAGCACCAGTTTTATCATTGGATTCGGATGTTCATAGTGGGGGACACTATGAACTCCGTGGCATTTCCATCCACTCATTCTGGTCTCACGGCCAATTTTGAGGGACCAACGTCTTCTGTGCAGTCTGGACCTTCTGCCCCCTGAGTTCCTGCTATGTTGATCCTCGGGGTGTGTCATACCCCTATACACGTCTGCCTTCAGATGTTTCGGCTGCCGCCCGTCGGCCCGCTTCGGGTGTTTTGGAGGATCGTGACCCTTCACTGGTTAAGAGGGTCAGAGGTGAAGCCACTTTGCCGGTTCGTCCCCATGTCGAACTGGCCCGTTCGGGCAGTGAGCTTAGGGAGGCCCTCTCCTTACTCACTCAGATTCTGTTCAAGAGCCTTCCCATTGCTTCCAGCTAGGCAGCGAGTGGTTTACAGGTGCTCCCTGTGGCGCCGCCTCCTGGGATTGGAAACAGGCCGCTTTCTGATCCCCCTGGTGTGCCTACACTATGGGAGGTGTCGGCTGGTTTGCCCACGATGGGATATGTGTCTTCTGACTCAGGGGAGGAGTCAGACATACTTGATGTCGAGAGCCAGCAGTCTTCTGACTTGGGGGCAGCTCTTGACTTTGTGTTTGGGTTCCTTCTGGATCTCAAACCATCAAACCAGCTGACAGTATCAGCCAGGCCACGATCATCGGTCGCGTGCCTACAGCCTGTGGAGCAACCTGCTTCTGGGTGTCTTCGACCGTGCCTGTCGGTACAGGTGGTTGAAGCATTTTCAGCTTTGGACTCTAAGCTGAGTTCCAAGGCTGTGAAGGCTCCTTTCTTCACCAGGGTTGACACCTTTTTGCCTCTGGTGCGTTATTGTTACTACGATTCTGCCAATCTGTCAGTCTGCCAGACTTTTGACAGTTTTGGATCCGGACTCCAATTCCCTCGGCGACTCTGGAATCCACGTTGGGCTTATCGAGAGAGATGCTGGGCATGCTTTCTCTCTCAGATCACGTCGTCTCTGCCTTAGCTGCTTATCTGCCTCCAGATAAGTTTGACAATGTACAGGCTCCTTTGCGTGTGGTGTCCAAGGCACTCATGCATCTTACTCACACGCATGCCTGTAACATGGCTAATTTGGAACTAGTTCGAAGGGACTCTGTGCTGGACACAGGCTGATCCCTTCCTGAGGGGCAGCGGGGTGCTCTTCGATCTGCTTCTTTGGCAGGTCCGCTACTGTTCCATGGTTCCGTGTCAATGGTCCGGGATGACGTCCTACGTCATTCCAAAGATCAGCTGCTGCTTCGTCAGCTTGATCATCCTTCTAGGGGAGGCAGTGGCCGTTCAAAGCCTAACGAGTACCCTTCTGCTTCCTCTGCGAAGCAAAGGACTGTTCCTTCTGCCACCGCTTCTACTTCTTACTCACGGGGTAAGGGTAAGTGTCGACAGGCTAGAGGGAAGTCTCAGGATTCTTCATACTGTAGAGGAGGTGGTTTCTCCTCTCGCGGGCCTCGTCAGGGCTCGAAATGAAGTTCCTCACCTCGATTCGTCCCAGGTTGAAGGAAGGATAGCAGAGTTTGCAGACCGTTGGGCCACCATCACATCCGATCCTTGGGTGTTAGATGTTGTTCGGTCCGGGCTGTGAATATCCTTCCGGAGGCACCCCACTCTGTCCAGAGTTCCTCTTCCAACCACAGTTCCATCAGACGTTTTACATCGGGAACTTTTGTCCACGGAGATAGACAATTTCCTCTGGCAAGGGGGCGATCGAGGTCATCAAGAACTTTCAGTCAGTGGGGTTTTATTCCCGCCTGTTCTTGGTGCCGAAGAAGGACGTCCGACTCCGACCGGTTATTGATCTGAGTATCCTGAACCAGTCTATCATTGCTCCCAAGTTCAGCATGTAGACTTTCAGGTCGGTCCGCTGTTCCATTCACTAGGGAGATTTCGCTTCCAGCATTGACCTGCGAGATGCTTACTTTCACATTCCGATTCATCGAGCGTCACGGAAGTATCTCATGTTCGCTTTTCTGGGGCGAGTTTACCTGTTCTAGGCCATGCCTTTCGGCCTCAACCTGGCTCCTTGGGCCTTTACCAGACTGATGTCGCATGTGATAGCTTTCCATCACTCACAGTCCAGGGTGACTACTTCGGCATATCTAGACGATATCCTCCAGAGGCATTCTAATGCTGCCCTACTGGAGTTGGATGTCGCCACTCTGTTGAGCTTGCTCAAGTCGCTAGGATTCAGAGTCAATGAAGGGAAGTCGGATCTGGTCCCTTCTCAGTCATTTTGTCATCTGGGGATGGCCTTCCGCACTCAATTCAATACGGTGGCGGTTCCCAGGGATGTGATTCTCTCAGCTTTTGCTCTGACTCGGTCTCAGTCCACATCTGCAACGGCGCAGAAATCGGTGACGGATCTCATTCCTCTAGGTCGGCTGCATGTCAGACCTCTCCAACACTTTCTGCTCAGTCGTTGGAGGCCGAATGTCGATTCTCTGGATCTGGTGCTTCAGTTAACAGAATCTCTTCATCCTCACCTTCTCCCCTGGACGGATGTTCAGTGGCTTACGCAGGGTGTCCTGTTGGACTCACCCACTTCCGATCGCGTTCTGACTGCAGACGCCAGCGATCTCGGATGGGGTTCGATATTGGATCCTCCAGGTCTTTCCCTTCACGGGATGTGGGACCGGGATCAGGCAGCTCTACACATCAACCAGAAGGAGCTTCTTGCTCTTCTTCTGTGTTTCAGGCAGTGGATCCCTCACCTGTCGAATCGCCATGTCCTTCTGTTGTCCGACAATTCGACAGTGGTTGCTTACATTCGGAACCAGGGTGACATGCACTCGGTTCCAATGTACGAATTGGCTCGGGATCTTCTACTGCTCGCTCAGGATGTCAACATCAGGGTTGCTGTTCGTCACATTCCCGGTTGTCTGAACGTCCTAGCCGACTCCCTGTCCCAACGAGGCAGGGTCATTTCCACCGAGTGGATGCTCCACAGAGCAGTGTTCCAGTCTCTTTGCAATCTCTGGTGTCGTCCCCACATCGATCTCTTTGTGACACCATCAGCTGGACACTTTCGTGTCCCCGTGTCCAGATCCTCTGGCTTTTGCCGTAGATGCTCTGTCACTCGATTGGAACAGTCTAGTCAGTTATGCCTTCCCACTGGTTCCGATTCTGCCTCAGGTTCTAGCCAAAATTCAAACCTGCAGTTGTCGAATCATTCTGATCGTTCCCCTGTCGCCTCAGCGGGTGTGGATCAATCAGCTCTGCTCGCTGATGGCTGCGGTTCCGGCACGTCTCCCTCTACATCACAACCTTCTTTTACAAGGTCACCCGAGGAGGTTTCACGTCGACCCGACTTCATTGTGCCTTCACACATATCTTTTGTCAGGTCCTGTCTCCTCCGTAGAGGTTTTTCGAGACGAGCAGTGGAGTGCATTTCTTCTTCAAGGAGGCACTCTACTGGTTTAGCTTATGCAGCTAAGTGGAAAGTCTTCTGTTGATGGTGTGCTGATCACTCTGTTGATTATGCCAATCCTTCGATTTCACAGATTGCAGAGTTTCTGGTATATCTGTTTGATTCTCAGGGGTCTCCAGCCTGTTACCATCAAGGGTTACAGGTCCTTGCTTTCAGAGACTTTTTCTTACGTGGGGAAGCGTCATATCGGCACTAATCCTTATCTCTCCAAGCCTGTTAGGCACTTTTCTTTGAAAAGGCCTTGGACTTTGCAGCTTACCCCACGATGGAATCTTTTGTGGGTGCTGCTTTGCTTGGGGAGAGGGGGGGGGGGGGAGGTTCGCCGTTCGAACCTTTATCCCAGGTGGATATGCGTTTTCTCACATATAAGATGGCTTTTCTGATGGCTTTTGCTTCTGCCAGACGGGTTAGTGAGCTTCACGCCCTCTCGGTTGACCCGGCCTTTTTCGGGAGCTCTCCCAACAGTGTTACTTTTACCACTGATTGCTCCTTTCTGGCCAAGAATCAGATACCAGAGACTACTCCTATCTGTGTCAGGGCTCTTCCTTCTGTTGAGGGTAATCGCCCTTTACTCTGTCCGGTTTGTGCTATTCACATTTATCTCAATTGGACACAATTCATACGGAAAGGCAGGAAACGTTTTTTTCTGTCTCTATTCCTGGTCGACAGAAGATCTCTCCTCAATCCATTTCTCGATGGATTTGTCTTGCTATTCGTTCGGCTTACTCTCGTTTAGCAGCTGGTGATTGTATTACCAATCATATTTCTGCCCCTGAGGTGCGTTCATTGTCTGCCTCTTGGGCTTATTCTAACTCCGTCAAGTTGTTGGATGTTATGCAGCCAGCCTACTGGAGAAATGCCTCTACTTTCTCCACCTATCTGCATCAGTTGCAGGAGCAGTCGGAGGACCTTTTTGCATTGGGCCCTCTTTCTTCTGCTCAGGCTGTTGTCTGCCCTAGCCATTAGGCTTCTTGAAGGTCAGTTCCAGCTCTGTGCTGTTACTGCCCTTTTCTGTCTGTGTGTCACGCAGACCAATATGCCTCATCTTTCATTGTCTTTTACTAATGATTGTGATGCTATGGTTGATAAGCCTCGGGATCTCTTCCTCCGTTCACGGTTCCAGTGCAGTTGGGTTATGTGTGGGTTAGTTATGCGATTCAGTCCAGCCTATTGTCTATTCAGCCTGTAGTAAACAATTGTAGGTAGGTTGATAAGAAATTAAAATTTTATAGTAAATTTCCTTTCTTGTTATACCTACCACAATTGTTTACATGGAGGCCCTCCCGTCTTCTTATACGGGTAAGAATCCTTCCTCCCCGCTGATCACATAACTCTAACGTTGGTGGATTCAAAAAGAATGAGTCATTAGCGACGCATATGCGCACTGGCAACGGAAGTCGTGGAGTTGTACTTGGAAGAGAGCGTCCCATACTGGGTCTGCGCCGGTTGCACTCGACCCAGTTTTGGCTTATTTTTAGCTCACCTGAGCGAAGCTCAAGGGGAGCTTTACTAATCACTTTCTGTCCGTCGTCCGTCGCCGTCCGTCCGGCGTTAACTTTACATTATCGACTTCTCCTCCTAAACCACTAGCCCAATTTTATTCAAATGTTGGCGAAATGTTTATTACCTAATGCCAATTCAGATTTGTTCAAATGAAGTTGCCTCTCATCCTGGGTGGTGCCACGCCCCCAAGGGGCACCAAAATCTTTGTAAATCTTCTTCTCATGAACCAGCAGTAGCAGAGACTTGATATTTGGTGTGCAGCTTCCTTTTGAGGTGTAGACTCAGATTTGTTCAAGAGAAGTTTGTGGGGCTATACTTGGGGTCGTTATGGGAGGGGCAAAATTTTTTTCCCCGCCCAAAATTTCTATTTTCCAAACCGAGAGGCTGATTTGAACCAAATTTTAGGTGAGGGCTTATTGGGTCATGAGTACTTGATTTATGCAAAAAAAAAATTTCCCGCAGCCCCGTGGGAACCGCAGGAGCTAAAAATAGAAAAAATTTAAAACGCCCATATCTCCAAAACTGCACGGCACTGAGAATTTTTATTTGGTGTGCAGCTTTCTTAGGACCAACAGAAAGGATTGGTAAAAAAAAATTGCCATCGGTTTTATCATAGGGTACAGTTTCGGGACTTTGAAAAAGAGCTGAGTCAGCACTTTTTAACACTGTAGGCAATGGGAAAAACATTAAAAAATCTTCTTCTCCAGATCCAGCAGGCAGAATCTTTTGATATTTGGTATGCAACATTGTAGGGTGGATCTGATTCAAGTTTGTTCAAATCGGCCCCCTGGGTTCATATTTGGGCTCAGTATAGGAGCCCGATTTCGAACTTAGTGCATTTCAGGCAAATTTCTTAAAAAATCTTCTTCTCCAGATCGAGCAGGCAGAATCTTTTGATATATGGTATGCAACATTGTGGGGTGGATCTGATTCAAGTTTGTTCAAATCGGCCCCCTGGGTTTATATTTGGGCTCAGTATAGGAGCCCAAATTTGAACTTACTGCATTTCAGGCAAATTTCTTTCAAAATCTTCTTCTCCAGATCCAGCAGGCAGAATCTTTTGATATTTGATATGCAACATTGTAGGGTGGATCTGATTCAAGTTTGTTAAAATCGGCTCCCTAGATTCATATTTGGGCTCACTATAGGAGCTCAAATTCGAACTTAGTGCATTTCAGGCAAATTTCTTCAAAAATCTTCTTCTCCAGATCCAGCAGGCAGAATCTTTTGATATTTGGTATGCAATGTTGCGGGGTAGATCTGATTCAAGTTTGTTCAAATCGGCCCCCTGGATTCATATTTGGGCTTACTATAGAAGCCCGAATTCGAACTTAGTGCATTTCAGGCAAATTTCTTAAAAAATCTTCTTCTCCAGATCCAGCAGGCAGAATCTTTTCATATTTGGTAAGCAACATTGTGGGGTGGATCTGATTCAAGTTTGTTCAAATCGGCCCCCTGGGTTAATATTTGGGCTCAGTATAGGAGCCCGATTTCGAACTTAGTGCATTTCAGGCAAATTTCTTAAAAAATCTTCTTCTCCAGATCCAGCAGGCAGAATCTTTTGATATTTGGTATGCAACATTGGAGGGTGGATCTGATTCAAGTTTGTTCAAATCGGCCCCCTGGGTTCATATTTGGGCTCAGTATAGGAGACCGATTTCGAACTTAGTGCATTTAGGCAAATTTCTTAAAAAATCTTCTTCTCCAGATCCAGCAGGCAGAATCTTTTGATATTTGGTATGCAACATTGTGGGGTAGATCTGATTCAAGTTTGTTCAAATCGGCTTCCTAGATTCATATTTGGGCTCACTATAGAAGCTCGAATTTGAACTTAGTGCATTTCATGCAAATTTCTTAAAAAATCTTCTTCTCCAGATCCAGCAGGCAGAGTCTTTTCATATTTGGTAAGCAACATTGTGGGGTGGATCTGATTCAAGTTTGTTCAAATCGGCCCCCTGGGTTTATATTTGGGCTCAGTATAGGAGCCCAAATTTGAACAGTGCATTTCAAGCAAATTTCTTAAAAAATCTTCTTCTCCAGATCCAGCAGGCAGAATCTTTTGATATTTGTATGCAACATTGTGGGGTGGATCTGATTCAAGTTTGTTCAAATCGGCTTCCTAGATTCATATTTGGGCTCACTATAGAAGCTCGAATTCGAACTTAGTGCATTTCAGGCAAATTTCTTAAAAAATTTTCTTCTCCAGATCCAGCAGGCAGAATCTTTTGATATTTGGTATGCAACATTGTGGGATGGATCTGATGCAAATTTGTTCAAATCGGCTCCCTAGATTCATATTTGGGCTTACTATAGAATCTCGAATTCGAACTTAGTGCATTTCAGGCAAATTTCTTAAAAAATCATCTTCTCCAGATCCAGCAGGCAGAATCTTTTGATATTTGGTATGCAACATTGCGGGGTGGATCTGATTCAAGTTTGTTCAAATCGGCCCCCTGGATTCATATTTGGGCTCACTATAGAAGCTCGAATTCAACCTTAGTGCATTTCGGGCAAATTTCTTCAAAAATCTTCTTCTCCAGATCCAGCAGGCAGAATCTTTTGATATTTGGTATGCAACATTGCGGGGTGGATCTGATTCAAGTTTGTTCAAATCGGCTCCCTGGATTCATATCTGGGCTTAATATAGAAGCCCGAATTCGGACTTAGTGCATTTCGGGCAAATTTGTTAAAAAATCTTCTTCTCCAGATCCAGCAGGCAGAATCTTTTGATATTTGGTATGCAACATTGTGGGGTGGATCTGATTCAAGTTTGTTCAAATCGGCTTCCTAGATTCATATTTGGGCTCACTATAAAAGCTCAAATTTGAACTTAGTGCATTTCAGGTAAATTTCTTAAAAAATCTTCTTCTCCAGATCCAGCTTCAGAATCTTTTCATATTTGGTACGCAACATTGTGGGGTGGATCTGATTCAAGTTTGTTCAAATCGGCCCCCTGGGTTTATATTTGGGCTCCGTATAGGAGCCCAAATTTTAACTTAGTGCATTTCAGGCATATTTCTTAAAAAATCATCTTCTCCAGATCCAGCAGGCAGAATCTTTTGATATTTGGTATGCAACATTGTGGGGTGGATCTGATTGAAGTTTGTTCAAATCGGCCCCCTGGGTTTATATTTGGGCTCAGTATAGGAGCCCAAATTTGAACTTAGTGCATTTCAGGCAAATTTCTTTGAAAATCTTCTTCTCAAGATCCAACAGGCAGAATCTTCTGATATTGGGTATGCACCATGCTTAGGGGGGTGAGATTCAAGTTTGTTCAAGCCAAGTCCCTGGGTTCATATTTGGGCTCACTGTGGTAGCCCGAATTATAACTTAGTTCAAAATGAGGAATTTTCTTTAAAAATCTTCTTCAGATCCAGCAGTCGGAATGTTTTGATATTTGGTATGCAGCATCCTTAGGGGGTGAGATTCAAGTTTGTTCAAGCCATGTCCCTAGGTCCATATTTGACTCACTGTGGGAGCTCGAAGTGTAACTTAGTTCAAAATGAGGACTTTTCTTTAAAAATCTTCTTCTTCAGCCATGTCCCTAGGTCCATATTTGGACTCACTGTGGGAGCTCGAATTGTAACTTAGTTCAAAATGAGGACTTTTCTTTAAAAATCTTCTTCTTCAGATCCAGCAGTCGGAATGTTTTGATATTTGGTGTGCAGCATCCTTAGGGGGGTTAGATTCAAGTTTGTTAAAGCCAAGTCCCTGGGTTCATATATGGGCTCCCTGAATTATAACTTAGTTCAATATGAGGAATATTCTTTAAAAATCTTTTTTTTTTTAGATCCACTGGTCAGAATCTTTGGATATTATTGGTATAAGCTTTTCTTAGGAGGAGCAGATGCAACTTGTTGAAATCAGTTCTCTGGGTTGATATAAATTTAGGCTACCATGTCAGGTGAGCGCCCTCAGGCCCCTTGGGGCCTCTTGTTTCTTTTCTTTCCCAAATTGCTCGGGAAAGACCAAAATAGAGAGTATATTTTCCGAGTTAAGGACTTCCACTGTAGTGCAAGCCTGTAGTAAACAATTGTGGTAGGTATAATAAGAAAGGAAATTTACTATAAAATTTACATATTCCATAATTTCCAGTTCCACCCATGGCCACACTCCACAGACATTGTCTGATTTTTGTGAACATAACAGGGCATAAAATGGTGTCATCAAATACAGTGACTGATAACTTTTCTGGGTTTTTTGAAAGTTCACATTAAAAATGTTCACTGTTATTATGTGCAACTACCTCTTCTAAATTCCACATGCTCTGGTTAACCTTCTGCACTCTGATGTCAAGTGGCAAAGTTTTCAGCAGTAATTATTTCCTATAATGCAGTTTGATATTTAACCAAATATACCTTGTTTGACAGAGCTCAGTGAGCTCTGTCAAACAAGATATAATTGGTTAAACTCACATTTAAGTAAGAGAACAACAGAGTGATTGCAGGAAATTCTGATACACCAGGGATTTTTCTAGGGGCATTGGGAATGGGGCCAGGGGCCCATACAATTGGGAAAAATGCCATCTTATTGGACCAAATTGGGAATTCTGGTGACACTGCAGAGTGGAGAAAAATGCACATTTCTTCTCTACAGGCACATTAAAAATGAAGAAGTTGGGTTTATTATTTGAAATTATGGTTTTACAGTTCTTTTATCATCATAATAAGGCCTACTTTCACAGTAAATAATCGCAATTATTATGACACTACCAGAGTGCTGGGGGTTAATCCTAGAGCTTCAAATCCAAGCTGAGACTGCAAAATTATCTTAGTGGTACACGAGTTGCCACATCACATGTCACCCCCACCTTTGTCTTCCAGTTCAGGTTTTGAGTTTGACAGCATCATTTTAAATAATAATAATCCACCTACAGACATGAATACGACACACAACATACAGTCCAATACATCTGAAATGCTGCAAAGTTTATTCCATGGCAATAAGAATTATACGATAGACATTGGAATGCTGAATAGACACCAATTCAAATTCACATAATGAACCAACTTCTTGAGGCTTGTGGCCTAGTTCCATACATTATGTGTACGTTCCATTTAAAACCTGTCTTCATCACATCCAGTGATCACTCTGTAATATATGGGTCCACCACCCGCCTATCGAGGCTAATTATAGATGAGTGGGAAAACCAGACTTCACACAGAATGCCGACGACATGCATCAACGGATAGGAGAGAGTGGTGCAGTATTATAATATAGTTATGCAAATAAACTCCTGATAGTAAACTTAACCAATTGGCCTAAACAAAAAAAATATGTTTGAAAAAACAACATTATTCCAATACGATGACGTTACTATACACATTCATTTGTCTATTTTTATACGACAACCAATGGCCCAGACTAGCAGACCAGCTGGAGCTAACTCAAATTAATCCAGGGCCAAACACAAATTTTGCCCCCCAATCCTCAAAATGGTATGCAAAACCAAAAAAATTAAGTCCTAGATGGTCCTCCATACTTTTGAGATCTGCGCATGCACAGTATCCAGGAAGGAACCAAAATTGGCACAAACCATCATTCTTTGTTTGGCCCCAAAGTCAGCAACAATGAACTGATATCTGTGCTTTTAAATCTCTTTTTTTTGAGGATGCCAGACACAAATCAATGGTAAAATCGGTGGATCCAAGCTGGAAATGGATGATGGAAGTGAACAACGGTGGTTAGAAACATTCAGGGCTATTACTTTATAATAATTATAAAAATTATTTCTTGTTTTCCAATTTCGGGACATACACCTGACGTCATCATTCTTGTTAATGATTTATCCACTGTTTGTTCAGTTTTCCTTCACTATCCCTCCTTGAAGCCCTCCTGTTAAACTCCTAAACTTTTTGGCTATTTTTTATCGAAATTTGTTATTAAATTTCTTGGGAGTTTTTAGTGTATTACAGAATGTTTGTTCTGTTTATCCCCATGGTTACGTCCTCACCCTAGGGGTGTTAGGTCATTTTGGTCTTGCATCTTCTATCTGATGTATCATTTTTTCTTCATTTGAAGATCTTGCTTTACATCTGGGAGCTTTAAAATCTGGTACTGACTTTGGGCCTTTTTTATTCAGTACCTGATGTCTTGTTTCCGTTTTTTTCCTTTGACGTTGTTTACATTGGCAACGGCTTTAATTTTTTTAGTATTTAGATATTATATTACTGTAGAATTGTTGTAAGATACTTTGATTATGATTTTGGTAGTGTAGCTCATAAAAATTAGATTTTGTCCACACTTAGGCTCTGTCGGGATGCCCTTGGGCTCATCATGTTCCCTTTGGGAACTGAAGCTTTTTCGGAAAAGAATTTCGGAAAATTTTTTAAATTTAATTTTTAGATTTTGATTGCAATTATTTATGTATCTTTATCATATATTTATTGTGGAGTTTGTAGGAGTACTATCGACTTATTTTGATTGAATCATGAAAGCTTACTGCTCTAAATGCAAGGTGAGGAGAGGAAGTCTTCCTTAGATTTACATGCTTGTTGCCTTGCCTGTAGTCGATGTACTCCTGCAGATTCTTGTCCTACATGTGTGAATTGGTATGACAGACGTTGGAAATGGGTGTCACGGTACGTTGTTGGCGGTGAGATGCCTACGCCAGTGCTCTCACCGCAAGATAATTCAAGTTTTTCAATTTCTTTTTCAGAGGAACAAGAACATGGTTATGGTATTGTGACGCCCACCAAAAGTGTGCTAAGGTTGTTGGGCTTTGATGACCAAACAGAACTAGCTACTAAGGTGCTCATGAATATTAAGCAAGGGATAAGGCCTCTAGTTAGTGTTCTTAATCTCTTGCAAGCAGCTAGTGAAGCCGTAACTGGGAGCCATAACACTGGATATGTCCGTTGTGGTTGAAGGAAGTGTAGAGTTGGGTAGAGCGGGCACCTTAAAAACAAAAGGTCACCCAGTGACGACGGAAATAGGGAGGAAGTCAGCAAGTTTTTTTGTCGCAGGGCTCAGCAAGGTCTGAAAAGGCCACAAGCAGAAGAGATCCCTCTCCTCTAACCCAAGAACATCTGGGGCCAGAGGTTGTTATGAGAAACTTGCACGTGCCAGAGCATACGTCCACATCTGCTGCCTGGGATGCTCTGTCTAGACTGCAGCCGGCCTCGGCTACAGTCATGGCTTCCTCCACTACGATTCATAAGCACACACGACCACATCCTAGCTACCCGACTTCGGATATTCAGCCAGCTGCGCGAAGAAGGAGCCACTCTTCGTCCGTGAAGTTGGACCATCTGGTAGCTAGGGAGCCGAGGCTTTGATCATCGGGATGTTCAGAAAAGAGGTCTATCTCCAGAACGCCATCCCAGGAGCAGCAAGCAGCTGAAATAACAGAAAACCACTGCTCCTCAAGCCTCGGTGACGGACTTGCTGTCGCAGATTGCGCAGCTGATCGCAGCATCCCAGCAAGTGCATGAGCAGCCTCCTGCAGACTCATGAAGTGAGCTGTGGGATGGCGCTGGGTCAGTCAAGTCATCTGTTCACGCAGATGCAATGGACCAAGATTCACAGCTAATTCTGTCTGATAGTGAAAGGGATAAGGAAGAGGACTACCCTTCCCTTTCGGAACAACATATGGTAGCGATGGAATTTATCCATCAATACTATCCTGAATTTGTTCCCCTGAATCGGCAAGCTGCGACATCAAGGGAGAAAACTGCTGGCATCTTTAAACGCAGAATTTATACGGAGGAAGGAAGAAGTTCTTTCTTTTCCGGTACAGTCTAAACAGGTGTCGCAGGCCTTTGGCAATGTCAACAGTACCATATTTAACCTCTTTAGTGTGAGGAAGAAAGGCGGTTTCTTATAAACATCGTCCATAAATATACCGTTACATGGACCACATTCATTTAAAATGGTCGGAGAAGATATTCAGAGGACCTCCACTGTGTTTAGATGAGCAGGCCAGGGATTTAAATATAGCCCTACCTGCTTCATTCAATATTCACTCAGATGTGATGGAATGTGCTATTTCATAGAATAGAGCAAATTTGGACGCAATGTCCTATGTAGATCACCTTACCAGAGCTGTGGCGCAACATCTCGATGGGAATTTGAGGACGTGTGTACCTAGCTTAGAGTTCTTTCCATGGCAGTCATGTATGCCTCATATAACTCCACCCTGGTAGTGACAAATCTGGAGTTAATCAGACATGATGCTGCCCTTGCATCGTCATCACTTATAGACGACAAGGTGAAAAGCTCTCTCCGGGTCGGTCTGGTATCCGGACATACCCTGTTTGACGACAAGCTTTCAGTAGCCTATGAACAGGCTACTAAGAAAGCTTCTAGTGCTCTGCTTTTGAAGTCGGCGTCTCAACAACACACTTCAGCAGACTGGGGTAAGCGAGGACATTCTAAATCAAAATCATCAAAAGTGAACTCCTTGCGAGGGTTCAAGAAACCCTCATATAATTACTCCGGAGGTCGTCAGTACAGCGACTTGGGAAAGGGGCATAAGTCTGATCAGGATTATCGATCAGATGCCCTGAAGCCCATGGGACGAGGATCTCCGTGGGGAGGATGTAGTTTCTCCTCTCGTAAGCCTCACAAGTCCTACAGGTGATGGTCAAGACCTCTATTGCTTGCCAGTTGGCGGAAGGTTATCAAACTTTGCTTGAAACTGGATAGCAGTCACAGAAGATCGATGGGTGAGAAGTGTAGTCTTGGAAGGCCTTCTGCTGTCATTCCAAGTGAAACCCCCACTAACAAGATGTCCGCATTGGACAAATCTTCCGGCGGATCCTTTCAAAAGAGAGTCTCTCCTAACGGAGGTACAGGCTCTCTTATTCACCTGTTCCTCATACCGAAGCCAGACAGCTCGTTCGCCATGCAAGGAAAGGTTTATCAGTTTAGAGCAATGTGCTTTGGTCCGAACCTAGCTCCTTGAGCTTTCACTCGAATAATGAACTCGGTAATGTCATACTTCCAAGCTCATTCGTCTGCGGTAACGTCGGCTTACTTGGACGACATTCTTCAGAGATACAGCTACAGAATTATTCTTCAGAAGGATGTTCAGAGTCTGCTACATTTTCTCTGACATCTCGGTTTCATAGTAAAGGAGAAAAAGTCGGATCTAGCTCCGTCCAAGTCGTTCACTCACTTGGGAATGAGCTTCGAGACTCACAACAGTCTGGTTCGTCGACCGTTACCCAGAGCAAAATTAGTCAGATGTTATGCTTGCTTTTGTCTAAACTCAGACACAGTAACAGCGAGAGAGTTTATGTGACTGATGGGGTTGTGCAGAGCAACTGCAGATCTTATTCTGATGGGCCGCCTGCACACGCAGCCCCTCCAGATATTCTTTACTCCGAAGTGGAGTGTAAAGCTTGAAACCAGTATTATTTTAACGGACCTAGTAAAACAAAAGGTTCAGATTTGAGCAGATCTTCAGTGGTTAACTCAAGGAGTTCCGCTTCAACTGCCGGATCCTGCTTTCATGATTATGACGGATGTGAGTCAGATGGGCTGGTGTGCATCCCTAAGTCCTGCAGAGTTGAAGTGTCAGGGTCTTTAGGACTCTTGGTTCCTAGAGAAGCACATAAACATCAAAGACATGATGTCAATATGGCTAGCACTACAACATTGGATTCGTCAAATAGCGAATGTCCATGTTCAAATTCTGTCAGACAATTCGACAGTAGTTGCTTACCTCAGGAACCAAGGCGGCACTCACTCGATTCCATTATGCAAATTAACGGAGAGGATTCTCCTATTCGTTCTGAATGATCACGTTCTTCTCTCAGTCTGTCATATACCGGGTCGTCTGAACATATTAGCAGACTCTCTGTCTCGGAAAGGTCGCCTGTTGCCATCGGAGTGGACTCTCAACAAGCGAATATTCAGGCAGATTTGCTACCAGTGGGATCGTCCCATGTGACACACCTGAACAATCAGTTACCAATGTTCGTGTCGCCATGTCCAGATCATTGAGCATACGCAGTAGACGCTCTGTCGATTTCATGGGTTGGGATGGTAGGATATGCATATCCGCCAGCTCCGTTGATTCAGCAGATTCTGTTAAAGATCAAACAGTCTCATTGCAAAATCCTGCTAGTAGCACCTCTGTCATCACAGAAACCTTGGATCAATCTTCTCAGGTGTCTGTAATGGGACGCTCCCCGGAAGCTTCCTACACGAGAGGATCTTCTTTATCAGGGGAAGTCACGCGCACTACATAACAACCCAGAAGGTCTCAACCTTCATGTATTTCCGTTGTGCAGTCCTTCTTGAACGGAAAACATTTTACAGGACGAGCAGTGGCCGCAATTTCTAACTGTTGGAGGGCCTCCTCTTTGTTGAATTATGCAGCAAAGTGGAGGGTTTTCTTCCGTTGTTGTAGGGATCAGTCGATAGACATATACAATATGCCAATTTCCTGGTCTACTTGTTTGATGATCTCAAACTGCAGCCCATCACTATTAAGGGCAATAGGTCTATGTTATCAGATACTTATGCTCATCATGATAACTTGGCTATTGGATCAGATACTTCTTTATCTAAGCTAGTTAGAAATTTCTCTAACAGTAGACCTAGAACCCTCAGATTAATTCCTAAGTGAAATTTGGCTTGGGTTCTGTTGAAGCTCAAAGATGCTCCTTTTTAGCCGTTAGTCTTCGTAAAGTTCAAGTTCTTGACCTTTTAAATGTCGTTTTTCTTAGCCTTTGAATCTGCTAGAAGAGTCAGTGTACTTCATGCATTATCTGTTGATGAATCTCATTACCGCAGCGTGGATAATACCATTACCCTCACTACGGAAGTGGGATTTTTGGCTAAGAATCCGATTCTGGATAAGTGGCCGGAGCCTATTGTCATTAAAGCCTTACCGTCCTCGGATAGCCATAGACCTTTGCTGTGTCCAGTCAGAGCAATGCGCATTTATAAACGTTGATCAGATTTTATTAGAAAGGGAAGAAAACGTTTCTTTCTTTCTTTGATTTCTAACAGAAAAGATATTTCTGTTCATTCTGTCGCTAGATGGATTCAGCTGGCAATACGCATTGCCTACGAAAATCTATCTTTGGATCAACGTTCTGTCAATAAGATTTCAGCGCACGAGGTTAGAGCACTGTCCACTTCTTGGGCTTATTCTAACAGTATAGCCACTTTGATCTCATGAAGGCTACTTACTGGACACAGCCCTCTTCATTTATCAAATTTTACCTGAGAAATTCAGAGTCCATCTCCAGTGACCTTAGATCTTTGGGTCCTCTTTCTGTTGCACTGTCGTCCACTAATGTTACATCTATAAGGTCTTTGGGCAGTCTGCTCCAGCGCTGATGCTGTTCTGCTGCCCTCTTCATTCTGTTGAATTTTACTTCAGAACAAGGACAGGTGGGGGGGGGATGGTTTTTCCTTTATCATTATCCGGCTTTATAGTGAAAAGCAAGGGAATACCTCCTCCAGAGACAGTAGTCCTGCGTCAGTGCTGGGGTGGTTTTAATGTGTAGCTCGGTGTGAAGCAATAACTATGTCTCATTTATGTACTGTTTTTAAAGTATAACTCACTGTGAAGCAATTGTATATGTTACGTGTCAAACGAGAATTTATATACAATCCTCAGACACTTTTAAATGAGTATAAAGAGTCTCATTCTCTGGACTATCTTTATATATTGGTTTTCCTTCACCGAATTAGCATAACGTGTCATGCAGGCATTAAATGGAAAATTATATATTATGTAATACTCAATTACATTGTTGGTGTTATGCCTTTCTCTTTTCTCGTAAAAGAGAAAGACATACATAATTCCTATCTTCTCCAATTCTCCTCCAGCCTTTTTACGATTCAGCTAGTCTGGGCTATTGGTTGTTGTATAGAAATATGATAAATTTTAAGTAATTTGTATATTTTTTATACTTACCAATGGCCCAGGCGGGTATGGCCCTCCCATGAGTGGGCACTCATACCTCCCCACTGTTTAAAACATTTAACAGGCAATTATAGAAAGAATGATGGTTGGTGCCAATTTCGGTACCTTCCTGGATACTGCGCATGTGCAGATCTCAAAAGTATGGAGGACCATCTAGGACTTAATGTTTTTGGTTTTACATGCAAATTTTGGGAATTGGGGGGCAAAATTTGTATTTGGCCCTGGATTAATTTGAGTAAGCACCAGCTAGTCTGCTAGTCCGGGCCATTGGTAAGTATAAAAAATATACAAATTACTATCATTTTTCTTACAAGAAATGGCCCATGAAGCTAGCATTTAAGAGAGCAGATAAATACGTTCCTTCCTCTTTATACCCGACCAATGAAACTGAGGCCCGAACCATTCCGTAAAAAAGTTTTCTATTCTTCTTTATTGTTTTCGTTTCCTGTTGTTTGATTGACTGTTGATGTATGCTGGCCATACCCCTCCTTCGGATTTGCAGTTGAAAACAATAAAAATTCATGTATGCGTGTGTGTGTGAAGGTGTGGTGGGAGGGGAGGGGGGTGGTGAATAGATTTATTTTTTTATTTGAGTGGGGACACTCGAGGAAGCAGACTGGTGAGGGGTAGGGAAGTGGGATAAAGGCCCGTTTCGAGCCTCATTCTGTAAAATGTTGGTGACCTTGGTGTGAAGCCAACGGGCATGTTTTAAGGCATTTTTAATTGCCGCATACTTTTCATTTTTTCTCGGTATGAAATACACTGTGGTGGATGAACATGCAGGTGGGTATACAGTAGAAGTAGGTTTAAAGCAAAACAAATAAACATTATAAAAAGGAAACATGTTAAATAAATTAAGAAGCCCCAATAGCATGGGAATATTGCCTTCTTTCCACTGTTGTGCTTTCATCAGGCCTACTATGCTTTTTTTTAGGGGATTGTTATGGTGATCATGAGTATGAATCAGTGTCATAGCCTGGGGAGGGGGGGATGTGCATGTAAGTTTAATTTTAAGCATACCTATGCTACTAATCACAGATACTGCTTTATGAGCAGGAAGATCAGCTGTGGTAAAATATTTCAGGCCTGGCATTCTGAAAAATGCAGGAGGGCAAAAAATCGCTCTCCTCAATCAGCTTAGGAGAGCAATTAGCTTTACACAGCATTTTAAGTATCCAGTTGAATGAACTCATTGAAACTGAAACCAACAGACTACATCAGAGATTTTATTAACTTTACTAAGGTAAAGCAAAATCTCTTAGACATCTAGATGTCGCACTCAACAACCGAACACACACTTGACAAGACCTGTGTGTGTACCCAGACCTGTTGTCCAAGAAAGTCATACGCCTACCACTACCACCTTCAACCCCCCAAGGGGGGTTGAAGGTGGTAGTAGTAGGCGTATGACTTTCTTGGACAACAGGTCTGCTTGAATCTACAGTCACATCCTGGTGCAAGTGCTTCAAGTGACAGGATAGTAGTAATGGTAGTATATTATAGTGTCAATATTCCTTGAATAATTACCCCTCAAACTGTGATGTCAGTTGTTGAACTTGAAACTGACAGAAAAAAAAATATTGCTGTGACCCGTTTTGCTTCAAATGATTGCAACTGTGTTTGGGTATGGTTGCAGCCATTACCTTTTACCACTAAACCACTTTCAAAATGAAATTACGTGATGTTATGTGACTACAAAGTTAAATTACATTTTTGCTTTACAACAAAAATTTGATGTGAGCATAATACATGTAAGCTCAATCATCCCAGACCAAAATATTTAGGAGGGCAATTTTTTGCTCTCCTTAATTCTTTCAGGAGGGCAGTAAGGAGAGCTAAAAAATCGCTCTCCTGAAATTGCCAAGCCTGATATTTGCAGATTGAATTGTGAGGTTTGGGAACATATACAGATAAAATAAGAGACATATACAGATAAAAGAAGAGACTTTTGTGTCCAGATGCTGGAACACTTTTGTAGATATTCAAACATATCTGAATGAGCAACTAACTAGGTGCTGCTGTACATCACACAGTGTAGTTTTTCTTTAACCCTTTACCTAACATGAAAAGCAGACGACACTTGCAAAAAAAAATCTTGAATAACTAATTTTTTTCATTTTTTGTCTCAAAAACATAGGTTATGACCCCTCGTTGGAACGAGCTCGACGAGCTCGTTCCAACGAGGGGTCATAACCTATGTTTTTGAGACAAAAAATGAAAAAATAATGAAAATTAATTGGCAATTTTTGAGAATAGCGCTAGCCGGTTTTGGCCGTTACGTTGGGTAAAGGGTTAAGAAGCCAGAGAATCTCCTTCATATGAAAGCAGTGAAAATTTGAAGCTGTAACCTCCAATTTTCACTGATGAAAAATCAACAAGAATGATTTTTTGATAAGAAACCACCATTAACCTAAAGCTCTCACCTCCAGTAAACAATGATTTAAATATGTACAATTTAGAAAAATCGTAACAATTTCTTGGCAGATTATCAAACATCTGAACTGTCTGATTCACTTACTCTGTACATTGATGAGTACCAGTCTAATGTGCAACAAATGATCCATGTAAATGATTACTTAAAAAAAATACTGGTGTGTTTATCAGATAGAACATTGGAGATGGCCTGGGTGTCAGTTGAAGTTGTGGTCCAATTACAGACGTCGGAACTAATGCAGGTACCAAATGCACAAAGCCATTCATAACCTTGTGGCCATTGGCAAATGTATACGTTGATGGATTTAGTTACTAGAGCTATATAGATTTCCTAATGCCATCATGCATCATCATTGCGTATGTTGCCTTGAGACTTTAGAACTGATGGTTTACAGAATATATGTTGCACAGCTGGATCGTATGTCCTGAAAACTGGTTGTGTAATGGGTGTTCGATACTGTGGAACACGTTGGTGTTGCTTCGTTTTGCAAATAAAAGGTGCCTGTGGAGCTGGTGTATGATTTACCATGTTGGTTCTGTTCAGCTGTCCCCTTGAGAATTGCATTGAATCATGTGCCAGTCTGCCTTCTGAACTGAATACTGAATTTTTCTTTGGTTGCGTGTTCGTTTTCTCAGTGTTACCTTTCTTTTCCTGTCAGTAGCAAAATGAGCGCCGTCCATCTGTTGACTGGAAAGAATTTCAGATGCTTTTTGCGTGGTTGACTGTTTTCCTCACAAGTCCCATCAAAGGAGCCCCGTTGAAAGTAATCGAGAGCAGTTGACTTGATCTTGTTGTTATGAGGTAGAGTCTTGCTCAGGACATCCACGACAGGATAGTCTGATGCCGGTGGATGATATAAACTGAATACATTTGTCCGAGCCGCATTTTACAATATTTTCGTGTACTGGTACGGTACTTATGTTATCGTCAGAGCTCTCACGTTCATGCTGCTGAGTAACTTCTATCGACAAATCAAACAGACAACATAATCTTTCGAATTCTGTTTCCATGGATATTTCATCACTGGTTGCCAAAATATAAACATCCGTGTCAGCCGTCAACGGATCATCAGTGATTGCATGCAACTGACTACCAACTATAATTGTTCCATTCGGTTTCCCTGCCAAGTCTTGTGTAATTGTTACCTCTTCAGTTGTAGAACTATCGTCTTTAAATGATTTCCAGATCTGATTGCCAAGGGCTGTGGTCATCTTACTATTTATTGTAGTAAGCTATTGTAGGATATGCTTATATTTTAAGCAGTCTCTTTTCAGTTTGTCGTATTTGAGCTTCCATTGTTCTTGCAGTTGCTGAATTTCATCGACGTGCTTCTCTTGCAGAACTGAGTACTCTCTATGTAAACGTCCATCTTTTTCTCCCACTGTTTGCTGACTGTATGGAGCTCATCCCTGTGTTTTTCTTGGGAAACATAGTGTTGGTTTACAAACTCTTCCCAATTTCTATTAGTATCATCCACAGCCATCCAGTAGTTCTTTTCACACATTCACTCCAGGATCTGCAACTTCATTTCCAGGTCCTTTATTTCCTCTCTGAGAAGCTGTACCACTTCATACCCGTGATTGTTTCTCACATTTGGTGTTCTTCCCTCTCCTGAAGTTGGAGTTTGGGTACACACTCCTTCAGTGGATACTGCATGTTGATGTGATGTCTGGCCATTTGGCAATCGCATGGTTATGCTGCCTTCTGTCAACAATACAGACCAATCATGAAGAGTTAAACTGGTTTTCTCCAGTAAATCATCTAATTCCAGGAATCCCTTTCGTTTTCTGCATTTAACTAATTTACGTGCAGATCATTCATCAATTGATTTCAGTTTCTAGAATTCCTCTGTATCTGCAGTCTGAATATTCATTCGGCCCATATTTAAAATGTGTTTAAAGAGAAAATAAAAGGAAAAGTATTTTTCAGCAAGTGCACAAGTGTGTTTTGGCAATAACTGTATCTTAATTTACAATAGGGCAAGGTTACTGCCATCCAAACAAAAATAGTGACGTGAGCTGAAGTCAGGCTACACTGACAGTCTTAATAAACAATGGGAAGTTGAACAATAACCTGCTGTCCATGAATTAATTTACAATTATTACAAATTATTGTGCATGTAATATTTGGCAGAAAGAGTGCATGAAACTAGAGCAGTTTGGGAAATACTGAGTATGAAAATTGACATGTAAATTTACACTAATTTGAAACGTTCAAAAGTTGCAAAATTTTGCCAGAAATACATATATTGGCAAAGTGATATTTAAAAAAAAAATACTCAGTTTTCCCGTTGTGTACAGTAAATAATGAAAACATGCATTACTATTTCACAGTGTCAAATCAGTGTGTATTTGGTTCATGGTGAGCAAATTGAAGTGAATTCCAGTTTGATAATCCTCACTTACCGGTTACACTGAACGTTGCCGATATAAACAGAGAAAACCATTTGTACATCAAAATTAAAATTTACGGTAATCCAATAATAATTCATCGACTGTCATCACTTTCTGAAGAAAAAGGTATTAAAACATTGTTTCTCGAGCCAAAACCAGTGAAACAACTGAGAAAAAAACTGTAAACATTTGAAAAGAAAGTGATGAACGAAGTTCGATGATTTATCATGAAATTTCGTGACTAAAATTCCAATATAAATTTCAGAAAATCCAGGGTATCCCCGAAATCTTTTCGTCGGTGATGCCAAGTGTAGTGATTTTCCTACATAATAATGTCACTTAGACTGAAGATTCAGGTCTCTGCAAAGCAGGTTAATCAGAAGTATTGAATTACGATGTGAATAGTTCAAATTCCTCAGTATAAGTGTGCCAAATAAACAAAGAGATTGAAGTCATTTCCCAAGGTGCCTGAAGAACATTGGGGTTGCCAACTGAAGACTGTCTTGTACCACAGTTTGTTTGTTTGGAGGATAAAAGCTTCAGTTTCTTTGTCGCGCCACCCAAATGTTTTTTCACACCTTGTTCAAGTAGTGGTGAATTCAATCTACATGTACTTTAATTAATCCCTTCAATCATGATTAGTTTAATTGCATAGCCCTACAACCTAGCAATTCAGTTAAGTGGTTTGTTACAAGAGAGAGAGAGAGAGAAGATTGTAATTAAGTTTATATCTGATTTGTTTTTGTTTAAGTAATCACTGTGGTGACCCAGAAAAAAGTTCCAGCAGTCAATCAGGCTGATTAGTGTATTTTTAGCAGAACTGTTACATAACAGCAATCAGCAATACTGGTGTCAGTTTTAAATGAGAGGTACAAGTAATGAATAGACTCAATCTATTTTATGTCCTGTGAATGGCAAGATAGGGTTTATTTTTGTTCGTCTCTTCATGGCTTCATGTCAATGTGTGCAGAATTAAACTGATTTCATGGAAGGTAAATATGAATTGGGGAGAAAAAAAAACATTCTCCAATTTTCTTCACTGAAGAAAGAAAACATTGACAGTACTCAGTAGAATACCCACCTCTTTTGTGTTCTCACTACTTGGTAGCATGTATGTGTTGTTCGCATCAATCTGATAATACTGATTTTCTCCGAATTTAAGGCTCAGTGCAGGTCTTCTGTTTTACAGGTACTCTTCAATAATGTGTGATAAAACAAATTTATATAAACAAAATATTATTTGCATTTGACTAAATGTGAATCATGAGCAATAAAAATGCTTACTTTTGCTGTGGTACCCTCATTCTTTTTAAAGCCCTGATAGTGGCTTCTAGCACTCAACCAGCTAACTGGTCGAGTGCTAAATAATTTTTCATAGGTGATCTGTAATGCAAATATTTTTTTCAAGGGTACCATGCTACAAGCAAAAAGGAGCCCTAGTTTAGTAAACTTTTGCTCATAAATAATTGTTTTGTTACAGTTTATTGGAGAATGGCTTTTTCCAGCTGCTGAGCAAACACGGTAATGAATACAGCGTAAACCCACTAAAGTGGCTTTCAGTACATTTTGTAGAGCTCCAATAGTGAGCATTCATCAAGTTAATTCATGATTTTGATCTGTTTTCAGACTTTACCAGATGTTTATGGCCCATCAGATATCACCACAGGCTCAAAGAATGTGATAGTTTGCAGTTTATTTTCTAATGCAGTTACTGCTTCCTTATTCAGTGATTGGTCAAAAGCATTAGAATTATTTTGTAAGTCTCTTATTGTAAGAAATTATACTATTTCAATACCAGGTTCAATGATAACTAAAGCATACAGGGTTCATGAAAACTACTCATCTGGTCATTCATTACAAGTGAAGATCAGATTTGGTGAGTGCTTTCACACAATTATTGTCTGCTAGAATACCGGGCCGTGATCTCATTCAAATTATCAGTCCACTTTTTCTCAACAATACTAATGTTTGGAACATTGAATCTCTGATGCTATTTTTAATTTGTTTTTCTTCTCCTCCCAAACTGCTGGACAGATTCCAATAAAATTTAATGCAAATAATGACAGGGGAGTCACAATTCAGTTTTGTTAAAATTGATTTGCTATCCCCCCCCCCCTCCTTCCCTCCCCATTTTGGGGAAAAATTGTCCCAAATGTTAAAATATACAGTATTCAGCTTTTTTTTTTTTGAGGAGTACACTAAGGTTTGAGTGGTAATATTTCACTTCTGAAAGGACAAGATTTTTGGCCCAATCCAAATTATTCAGAACTGATTGCTTGATTTAAACCAAATTTGGTATGTGGTATTATTGAAGCACAAGTCAGAATCTTATGATATTGATACAGCACAGAAGGAACAGTGGGAGTGGGTGTCAGATGCAAGCATGTGCTTGGTTATATTGGTGATCAACATAGACTATTTAGGAAATATACCCATGAATCAAATAGCTGTGCCTAATTCATATATCCTTAACATAGAAAATGATGTTGTACCTATTGGTAGGGGTACTTGATTGAATTATTGCAGGAAATTGAGTTGTGCCACAATTAACCCTTTACCTAATGAATCTGCCCCATCTGCCTGCATGATTTACAAATTAAGCTGTTGAAAAATATATATTTTTATACTGTACCAATGACCCAGACATAGCTGGTGCTAACTCTTAAAATATAGGGCCAAACACAAATTTTGCCCCCCAATCCCCAAAATTTTCATCTAAAATCAAAGAAAACATGTCCTGAAAGGCCCTCCACACTTAGCCCCCACTGCGCATGCGCAGTGTCAAGGACGTTCCGAAATTGGCACCATTAATCATTCTAAGTTTGGCCCTTCATCAGTTAACATCTGACTGATCTTTGTGCTTATAAATCTCAGTTTAAATGATGCCAGACACATAAATATTAGTGAAATGGTGATTCTAAGGAGGATAGAGAAGGAGGAGAGGAAAAAAATGTGTGACAGAATATTATCAGGGCTGTAACTTAAAATTTTTTAATGAAATTATGTTAAGTTACCTATTTTCGAGGCAGCAGCCATTTTGTTGTCATTCTGATTATTTAGTTACACTGTTTTTTAAGTGTTTTCCTCTCTCCCTGTCCTTTAAGTCCCCCTTTGCTATTCTCCCATGCTTTTGGCATAGTTTTTGTAATTATTATTACTAAATTTTCTTGGGAGTTTTAGCTGAATAACAGAATGAATTCTGTTCTTTCCCCATGTTTACGTCTTCACCTACGGGTGGTTAGGCGTTGTGTTCTGCATCTACCATCTGATGTTCTGCAGTTTCTTCCCTGGAAGTCTCTGTTTTGCATCAGATAGTGTATTTTTGGTAACTGATTTCGGGCCTGGGTGCCTGGAGTCTTATTTTAGTGTTTTTACACTCATTGTTTACATTTTCAACAGCCCTCTGTGTGAGGGGGGGATTTCTAAAAAATAATATCTTGATGTTATTTTAATCATAACTAGATACATTATTATTGTTCGTAAGTTTTGAATAAATTGTTTAAAATATTTTTAAAATTTTTGTCCACACTTAGGC
Source organism: Pictodentalium vernedei (assembly GCA_031216915.1). NCBI lineage: Eukaryota > Metazoa > Mollusca > Scaphopoda > Dentaliida > Dentaliidae > Pictodentalium > Pictodentalium vernedei. The sequence continues at coordinate 381,314,063 of CM062293.1, forward strand.
TTGGGATCCATTGGGGCTCAATGTTACTTTTCAGAAACTTGGGCTGTTCTGAAAAAATATTTTTTCAAAATATTTTGATTTCAATTATTTTTTCTATATTAATGGATCATATTATTATTATGTATTTTGATTGCCAGGGGTTAGTGCGAGTACCAGGACTTGTTTTCTTTTCACATTGAAAGGATATTGATCATTTGTTTTAAGAGGAAGTCTTCCTCTGACTTTATTATCATTCTATATGTGGTCAGTGTACTCGCATTAACTCCTGTTCTGTATCGTATGATTTCGATGACAATATGCGAAGCGTATGTCACAGTATGTTATTGGGGATTTGGACACTCCGGTCCTTTCCCCGCAGGGTCACTCTACTTTATCAATTTCTATTTCAGACAATCAAGATTAGGGTGATGTATCCGTGATGTCTTCCAACAGTGTGCCTCCGTCATCACAATTAATGAAGGGCTAGCGGAAAAGTGCTCATGTAAATACGCCAATTGCCTAAGAGGACCCTAGTAGGTTCGACGGCCTTTGACGTCCGCTAGCTCGCCCGGTGTAGCATCCATTCACCGAATGGTTCAGCAGCCGGGTTCGTCCGTTGCGGTCTAGAAGGAATTTTGGGGTCATGCGAGCACTATAAATTAACTTAATGCACACCCAGTGACGGCGGATCGGAGGGAGAACGAAGGAAGCCTTTTAGTCCGGTTCATAGCTCGTTCCAGTCCATCCGGACGGCAAGCGAGAGAGGCCCCTCTCTCGTTCAACAACATCTGGCCCCAGATGTTGTGGTACAAAATGGGTCGCAAGCGGAGCATACGTCCGTCGCTCGGGACGCTCCGTTGTATAGGCAGTCCGCGGAGACTGCTAAGGCTTCCTCTTCTCGTCAGCGCACACGACCGCACCTTGGCTGCGTGACCGCCGATATATTACCAGCTTCGCCGATCAAGGATTCTTCGGCGACCAGGTCACACCATCCGGTAGCCAGGGACACGAGGCCTGCAGACTCCGGACGTTCGCATAGGAAGTGTGTGGGAGTCAACGTACACGGAGCTTCCGGCGGCAATGCATCGTAAGACCGCTACTGCACAGGCCTCGGGAACGGACATGCTTTCCTTAATAGCACAGTTTATCGCAGCATCCCATCATCAACTGAATCTGTCGCATATATTTTATCCGACGATGCTGGGTTGGGACGCTCCGCGGAAGCGGGTACGGACGTCCGAAAGTTTCATCCGGTCCGACGGGATACTGAAAGGGATTCGGAGGATTTCGAGCTTTCCCTTTCGGAACAACATATGCTGTTGTGTATGTCATCTGACTTGGTCTTCTACAGCTTCTTTCGTCGGACCAGAATGCTGCGATGCCGGATAAGAAACTGATAGCGTCGGTGGACTTAGAAATTTTTGGTTCGGTTCAGGGACATCGTCCCTCAGTTCCGACATAGTCCAATAATGTCACACAAACTTTCGAATTATTGAACGACGCTATATATATTATTATTTTATGCTTGCTAACCAAGCATTTCTGGTTTCTTGTTCGAAGAGTTATGGAGATGTCTTTCAAAAGTGTGCCTCTGTCGTCATAGTTAATGAAGAGCTAGCGGCAATAAGTGCTCATGGAATATGTCTATTGCCTACGGAGTGACATTCGCTAGCTCACCCGGTGTAGCGTACATTCATCGAATGGTTCGGCTGCCGGGTTCGTCCGTTGCGGTCTAGGAAGGAGATTTGGGTGATGCGAGCACTTTAATTACTTTAGTACTCACCCAGTGACGGCAGATTGAGGACAGATCGGAGGAAGCCTGTTAGTCCGGTTCCTGGCTTGTCCAGGTCCGTCCGGGCTGTGAGCGAGAGAGGTCCCTCTCTCGTCCAACAACATAGGGGACCGCATGTTGTGGTTCAGATATTTTACATTCGGAGCATATGTCCGTCGGTCGGGACGCTCCGTTATATTGACAGTCCGAGAGACTGTCCTTGATGCTTCCTCATCCTCACAGCAGGGCACACGACCGCACATTGGCTACGTGACCTCGAGTATCCGATCAGTTTCGTCATTCAGTGATTCCACGGCGAATAGGTCGCGCCATCCGGTAGCCAAGGGACACGAGGCCTATACACTCCGTTCGCTCGCATATTGGTAGTATGCACGGGGTAACGATCGCGGAGCTTCCAGCGGCAATGCATCGTAAGACCGCTTCTCCTCAGGCCTCAGTGACGGACGTGCTATCCGAGTTAGCACAGTTGTTTCGCAGCATCCCAGCAATTGACTGTTTCTCGGTCGAATCAGAAATTATCCGACGGCGCTGGGTCGGTGCGGTCCGCGGTTGCATCAGGTACGGACGACCGAACGCTTTATAGGGTCCGACAGGATGGCGAAAGGAATTCGAAAGATTTCGAGTTTTCCCTTTAGTAGTATCGGAAGATGCCTTTCATATCTTCTGGCATTATCTTCCAGTGATTGTTATTTCGGACTTCATTGCTGCGATCTTGGATAAGAGACTTATAGCGTCATTGGACTCAGATTTTTCGATCGGTTCAGGGACATTGTCCCTGACTTACCGACGCAGTCCAATATTGTCATGACAACATGTGTTTTATTTTTCGACGCTATATATATATATATACAAGCCTGCTACCAAGCATGATAGTTTAGTTTCTTGTCCGCGTTGCTCATTTCTGCCATTTTATCATTTATACGAATAGTTTATTTTGGCAGAGCAGGGCATACCGAGAGTTCATATGCATCTAGACGGTGTGATTAAAGACTGCATATATTCTTTTTCGCCGTTTATGTCTTTTCCAATTTCAATGTTGGGAACGACATGATGTATAGTAGACTTAACTTAGACGCTTTATCATACGTAATCCGCCTTACTGAGGCGTTATCATTACGTCTTCAAGAAAAGATTTACGGGATATTATTCTCAATGTAATTTCTTTTGAGGGTAGTGGTTTGTTCACGTATAACTCCGCCCTTCAGTGGCTGATTGGAGTTGGTTAGACGTGACGCAGCCCTAGCTACATCCACACGCGTGGATAGTAAGGTTATGAACTCTCTCAGAGTCGCTTCGTTCTCGGAGGAGCTTCTCTTCGACGGCAACTTTTCGGCAATCCATGAATTGCTCGATTTACACGTTCTCTTGTCTATCTAGTGTTACAAGAGATTCAGACTGGGGCAAACATTCGGTGGTTGACTCAGAGAGTGCCACCGCAGTTGCCGGACCCGAGTGTGGCTGTTATGACGGTTGCCAGTCAAACAGATTGGGATATAATACTGATCCCTACGGATTCGAAGTGCCAGGGTCTTTGGGTTCCGCAGTCTCTTAGCAATCAGTTTTCTTCCGCGGAATAATGTTTTTTAGGCTTGCTTTATGTCATTGCATGAACATTATTCAGAAACGCATGCCCAAATTCCTGTCCTTTAATTCGACAGTAGTGGCGTATCTCCGGAACCAGAGAGGCACTCTTTTGTTTCCGTTATTCAATTTAATGGAAAGAATCCGTCTGTTGGTTATAGTACACCAAGTTCAGTTTTGGTCCGTCATATTCCGGGTCGTCTGATTGTTTTATCGGACTCCCGTTCCCTTACGGGTCGCTTGTTGCTGTCAGAATGGACTCTCAACAAACAAGTATTCAATCAGATTTGCTATCTATGGGAGCGCCCAATGATGATTTATTTATGACACAGCTTGCTAATCAATTGCAGACGTATGTGTTGGCTTGTCCAGATCTCTGAGCTAATGTTGTTAACGCTCTATTGATCTATAGGACGGAATGATAGGATACGCGTATCCTCCGGCGCTGTTGTTTCAGCAGGTATTGCTAAGATAAACAACCACAATACATTTCTGTTGATAGCATTTCTATCTTCACAGAGATCATGGGTAATTTACTCTCTTGTCTACTGTGGGTCTTAACGTGAAATCTTCCTCTATGTGAGGATCTTTTTCACTGGGTAAATCGTGTCATCTTTATCACAACCAGCAAGGTCGCAACCTTCATGTATTCCGTTGTGTGGTCCGTATTGCATTGTAAGCACTGTACTGGACGAGCTTTGGACGCGATTTCTTACTATAGGAGATCCTCTTCTTCGCTATTCTATGCGGCTAAAGTAGAGGCTCTTCCGTCGTGGTGTTGGGATCATTATGTTCATATTGTGGATCCCTCCATACTACTCATTGCTATTTTTTAGTATACTTGTTTCACAAGATCTACTGCAGCCTGTTATTATTTAGGTTATAGGTTTATGTTACCTCATACCTATGCACTCTACGATAGTTTACAATTGAGTCTTTTGTCTCTTTATCTAAGTCAGTTAGTAACTTTTTGATAAATAGACTTAGAATCTTTAGATTAAATTCCTATATGGATTTTAACTTCGGTTCTTATTTAGCTAAGTAATCATTTGAGCCTCTGGAAACAGTAGTTTTCAAATTCTGACCTTTTAGACAGTAATTCTGTTGGTTTCTCTTTTACTGTAGAGTCAGTGAGTTTCATGCACTATCGATGGATGATTTTCACTTTCGTAGTTTCGGAATCACTATTTCCGTTACTATTTAGGTTGGATTGTTGCATACGAGTTAGGCTCCTATTATCCGGAACCTATTATTTTAAGGTCCTTCCGTCTTCATATGGGCATAGGCCTTTACTTTTTCCGGGTACAGTTTATGTATTTATAAACAGATATCTGTTTATTACTATGGGCGTAAACTTCTTCTGTCTTTGATGTCTAGTAGAAGGACGTTACGCTCCATTTTATTGTTAATGGATTCTATTAACTATCGGTACTGCTTATGGTATATCATTGACTTAGCAGTTGTGCTTCAGATTTCGGCTCATGAAGTAAGAGTTCTTCTACTTCTTGGGCTTACATTAATAGTGTCGCTATTATAGATTTTTGAAGGCTGCTCATTGCGCTCAGCCATCCACATTCATGAATTTTATCTCAGAAATATCGAGTCCATTTCTGGAGGCCTCTATTGTTAGGTCATTTATCTACTGCTCAGAATGTCATTCACTTAACAGTTGCTACTATAGCTAGGTAGGCTGTCTGTTTCGGCAGTGTCTCCGTTCGGCTGCCCTCTTCGCTCTGGGCTATTTGACCCAGGGCAAGAAAAAGGGGGGGGGGGGGGAGGGTGTTCCCTTGGGTCACCTGTTTTACTATGAAAACAAGGGGATACCTCCTCCGGAGTTAGTAATTCTGAGCTGTTATTGGGATGGTTGTTTAGTGAGAAGTTTAGGTTTTTAAAATTCATTCAAGTCTTAGTTTTTAAAGTATAGCTTTTGAATATTGCATATGTCAACGGACATGATTATGCAATCCTCAGACACTTTTAGGAGTATAATAGTCTCTATTCTCTAGACTTACTTTATTTATTGGCTTACTTTAAAAGTTATTAGTATAAGGATTATATTGGATATTAATAGAGTACATGGATGTATGAAGCTCAATTTTGGAAGGTGTTGTATCTTTCTAATTTATCATAAATAAGAAAGATATATGTAAGGCCTATTACTTCTTTTTCCCTACAGGGGATGACTCTATTTTATTTTATTGAGCGTATTCCATTTTGCTCTATGTCCTTGGCCCTCCAGCCTTTTTACTATTCAGCTATGTCTGGGTCATTGGTACAGTATAAAAATGTTAAAAAATTTATAGTAATTTATATATTTTTTATACTTACCAATGACCCAGACGGGGATGGCCCTCCCAGGAGTTGGGAACTCTTGCCTCCCCGCTGAGTACATAGCGCTTACCAGGCACTGGTTATTAGAATGATTAATGGCGCCAATTTTGGAACGTCCTTGACACTGCGCATGCGCAGTGGGGGCGAAGTGTGGAGGGCCTTTCAGGACATGTTTTCTTTGATTTTAGATGCAAATTTTGGGGATTGGGGGGCAAAATTTGTGTTTGGCCCTATATTTTAAGAGTTAGCACCAGCTATGTCTGGGTCATTGGTAAGTATAAAAAATATATAAATTACTATAAATTTTTTAACATTTATTAAAAAAAATTCAACAAACCCATATCATGTAAGTGACACCCTTATTGGAATGAGCTTAGCAAGCTTGTTGCTACAAGGGGGTCACATGACATGGTTTTGTGGAAATTTGATGGAAATTAAACAATAATTAAAATAATAAATGTTGATATCCTGATGATTGGGTAAAGGGTTAATTATGAACATTTCTGGAATGCAGTTATCATAAATATGCTTATTAAAAAAAGTTGAAGGGGTATCTAGTGAAGATTTCTGTCTGTTTGTCTGTTTATCCGTCTGTACCAACATTTTCCCTTGTGTCTCAGTCACTGCTACTCCGATTTGAATGATATTTGGTGTTGTGATAGAGCATCATGGGGGAACAATACCTGTGTAGTGTAAGTTTCTTTCACACATTTTTTCCAGACTTACTTTTTCACTCTTTCGACTTAGAAAATGTTTTGCGGTTTGGGGCATTAGCAGCATTAACCTCTTTTACTGACACAAAAAGCAGATAATAATGGCGAAAGTTTTTTTTTTAATAATTTAAATTTTTTATTATTTTTTTTTTTTAAATCTTTGTTTATGATCTCTCATTGAAATTAGCTTGGGAGCCTTATTCCATTAAGAAGTTATAAGATATGTTTTTGAGGCGAAAATTAAAAACAAAATTTCTATGATGATTTCTTTGTATATCACGTGCCAGTTTGACCATTATCTTTTGTAAAGGATTAACACAAAACGCTGAGTTTGCCAAAAAAAAGAAAACATAAATAATGAGAATTTGGAATAAAACTGAAAAAATCTATGTTTGTACTCCAGTGGACCCCACTTAATTGGATATCTCTTAACTGAATAACCCTGCTAATTGAATATAATTTTACAAAACAAAACCATTTACCATACCTCCAGCACAGATTTGACCTGTTAATTGAATATAGGTTATAGAGTAAACTCCTGTTAATTGAATAAAAAATCTTGCAACTGTTGCGAAATTACCCTGACTCTCCCCAATTTTCCTTTGTTTATAGACCTGTTTGTCCTCAGTACATGCAATACATGCATTTATTCTATTATATCTTGTTTGACACAGCTCATGGATCTCTGTCAAACAAGATATAATAGAATAAATGCTTAGTTTATCTTTAGAATACATGAAAGTGACACAATCCCTGTTAATTGAATACTCTTGTTAATTGAATAATTTTTGTTGACCAAGTGGCTATTCAATTAACAGGGTTCCACTGTATTACTTTTCAGATTTTCTCAGTTTTGACTTTTTTTCCACATACCAGTGCCCATATTAAAATCCTGTTTTCTATGCAAAATGGCTCTCAATGACCTTCACTTTTTTCTTTTTAACTCTTAAAGCCTCAGATTAAAATTTACATTAATAACTACCTTATATACATGTACACAGTGACAATGACTCAACAGTGCTTCTACATGATTATTGGCTGCCTGTACAGGTTGCCAACAAGGATATTAAAGCATTGTCAAGATAAATGCAGCCTACCAGTAGAATTCTCAAAAGAAGAATACACTTGGTGGCAACATTTTCTAAAGTGGTATGGAAGTGGCAGTCAGTGGTCTTATAGCAACTTGAGTGTTTACAGCTCTTAAAGGTGCTATAAGAAATGTTTGTGTTCTTGTTTGATATCCTTGTATAAGACGTTTTCTGTTTTTAGCGGTAATTGATGAATCATCAAACACTTTTGTTGCAAGAAGACGTCTGTTGGCTACAACTTCATCCACTACTGGTATAACTAACCCAGCTATATGTCTGGAGTATGGTGAAATGGTCCTGTTTCGTATTCTCTTGGATACTGTCAATAGAAGTCTGAGTCATTACCCAAAATATAACAAGGACCATCTTTTCAACACTAATCCTAGTTTCGATTATGGTGCATTCACACAGATGGAAAGCCTCATTCTCAACACAAATGCTACTATAACTACCTTTGCACATGTTTTTACAGCTGGTGGGAATTATGTATTTTATGATGCTCAGGAGCCTGACAGGTGAGTTGTCATCATGCAATACTGGGAGAGTGGATAAATTTATTTATCTTCCAACAAGAACATATTTTCCCCAATACAAGTGAAAATGTTGAGACAAAATACAAATCTGTATTGATGGTAGCAACTGTACATGTGATCATTTGATTTTATCTACACTTAATTGGCATTCATTACGTGTACACTCCATATAAAACCGCACTTGGCGTACCCCACTTTTTGTGTAGAAAAGTGGGGTACCCAAGTGCGGTTAGGAGAGAAGCATTACATAATCAATTAGTGATCGACCAGGATCGACGAGAAATTTCTTCCCAAGTCAGAACTTGATTAGCAATATTAGTCTTCAGTCAGCGAATTTCTAAAACCCGCATTTCATAAAATAATGACATAAAAATACCATATCTGTCTTTTCCAGATCATTGTACCCCGGGAAAATGTCCGATTTTAAACAATCCGCCCAGTATTTTTCGAGATATTGAACTTGTTTTCGTATTAAAATAAAATGTTTTGCCGATATGTCATTTGGATTCCCCCTCTTTATAATTAAAGGTAAGTTTGTTGCCATCCGAGTCGAACATGATCTTGTCCATCCTTCATTCTCGAAACAGTTCGTCGAAACATTTTTAACTAAAATTACCCAATAGAAGAAGAATTTAAAAATAAAACTTATTCCGTGCGTTGTTATGTTTTTCAGAACAATAATGTGACAGTCTCGGTGATACATCCTGTCTTTACGAAGTGCGGTCCCTGTTTTTTCACTGAGACTCCAAATCATTAAGAAACCGGCATATGTTTTAATATTGTAGATTTCTAAGCTGTTTCGCTGTTTCACGTTTACATCAGTAATTATTTTTGACGAACTAAATTGAGAATGGAACAGAATTAATAAATAAATAAATCCATCTACTTCTTCCGGTCTTTTTCGTAACAACTCTGGCGGATTTTTCAAATTAAGTTCAGCCTTCGGAATCATGAAAATTTAGAAGCAAGGGACGGACGAATCATGGCCTACGGTAAACAAATTCAAGTTATAGTGGGCTTTTCTTGTCAAGTTCCAATATCTCAAAAAAGGCATGGAAAATTGGTGACGTCTCTGATGGCTATGGGGGGGGGGGGGGGGGGTTGTAGGCATTTGCTCTTTAAATGTAGATTTTGCCCACATTTCCTTCCCACATCCCCTTATCTTTCAAGTGCCACCTTGTCCAGTAGGCCGGTAGAGACTAATGGATCACCATGTTTATCTAGCATTGGGTATGTTTTTTTCTTGGAAATAGTATGTTTTATTTCGTGGCTGGAACAGTGGCGGCGGCAGAAATTTTTTCGTGGGGGGGGGGGGCAAGTAGGGGGACAGACTCCCCATGAAGGGGGGCAAATACGTAAAGGATCATATGATTACTTTATTATGAGGTAGTCCAAACTTGGACCCAAAGTCCGTAATATACCTTTTTTGGTTTGGTATGTCCTGTGGACGTACCAAACCAAAAAATTATATTACGGACTTTGGGTCCAAGTTTCGACTAAATGTAATGGTAATTAGCGCTCCTCCGTTCAAAAAATCCTGGATCCGCGTCTGATGGGTCTGTGCGTGAGAGAGAGCGAGAGAGAGAGAGAGAGATGGGGAGAGAGAGGGAGAGAGAGAGGAGGGGGATGGAAAGAGAGATGGGAGAGATATAGAGAGCTGAGGGAGAAGGAGAGGGGGAGAGAGTGTGTGTGTGTGCGTTTGGATGGATGTGTGTTTGGTGAATGGGGGGGCAAATGGGGGATCAGAGCACACGTTTGGGGGGGGGGGGGGCAAATGCCCCCATGCCCCCTGTAGCACCGCCACTGGGCTGGAAACGGTCGGAGTACTAGTAGACTGAAAACATTTTGGCCAGACGCTGTCATCTGTTGGTGTTTTGGTAATAATAATCCTCTCCAGCCAGCATGGGTTTCTTTTCAATAGATGCGTCAAATGCTCCGGTCCTTTGACAGATTAATAAGTAAACTAGCTGCCGTCCTTGGAAGATATGACATACCAGTATACAATTAAGTTAATTAGTTGCTTCTGTTCAGTGGCGTGTTAAATTAAATCCTTTGTCTGTTGTTAATACCCAAAGCCTACTCAAACTTGACATTTAAAAAGAATCTATATATTTTTTGCCGGCAAAGCACATTTGATGTACTTTTGGGCGTGAAATTTTTGTTACAGACGGGCCAATTCCAACCAATTAAATGTTGCGCTGAACAACAACTGTTTTAATTAGCTACTTGGTGGGCTAGATTCTGAATAAAAAACACATTTGCATTAACGTTGTATCATTTAATTGGAAAGGTTATTCATTTACACTTGTTCACACCAAAGAATGTTTTAAAAAGTCTAAAAAATATTGGGAAAATGAGGATTGGGGCAATTGTTCAAGCTGTTGATGAGCTAGATTGATGGGAGGACGCCAGAGTAAAATCTGTTTCAAATTCGGGCACTTTTGTTGTGCAATTTGTGGGATGGAGCGCCGAGTTCAACATAGAAGTAACGTCGGAGGAAATAAGAGAACCGATAGATCCAACACAAGCAGCACTGAGCAGTAAGTTAAAAATTTACTTTGATTTCTCTTCTCTGGCTGACATGACCCCTCCCCCCCCCCCCCCCCCCACTCAGTCAACAGAAACCACCGTGGCCAGCGAAACCAGTCTAAAAGAATAGGCTATTTAACAAGTGTTGTCTGTTGTCCCGCTACTGTCAATAGTTAAATGTTGAAACACAGTGGTCTATTAACTGAAAATATGGTCGAAGATTATATCTGCTTTACAAGTTTTTTGTTCCGTGCAATCTTCGCCCTGTGAGTGTTTTAGTAACAATACACTCTGCGTGTGTTGGTAAATAGCCATTTTACCACGCACATGGAACAGTTTATCCTCACTGTGTACATTTACAATATCTGTTTCCGACTTCAAGAATTGAATTCATTTCTTGAGGTCGGAAACAGCTATTGTAAATGTATAGAATGGGGAGGTAAAAATTTCCAGCATTTTGTCCAAAAAAATATTCAATGAATGTTGTCCGTTGTTCCGCTACTATCAATAAGTAAATGTTGAAACACAGTGGTCTATTAACTGAAAATGTGCTCGAAGATTATATCTGCTTTACAAGTTTTTTGTTCCGTGCAATCTTCGCCCTGTGAGTGTTTTAGTAACAATACACTCTGTGTGTTGGTAAATAGCCATTTCGCGCACATGGAACAGTTTATCCTCACTGTGTACATTTACAATATCTGTTTCCGACTTCAAGAATTGAATTCATTTCTTGAGGCCGGAAACAGCTATTGTAAATGTATAGAATGGGGAGGTAAAAATTTTCAGCATTTTGTCCAAAAAATATTCAATGAGTGTTGTCCGTTGTTCCGCTACTATCAATAAGTAAATGTTGAAACACAGTGGTCTATTAACTGAAAATGTGCTCGAAGATTATATCTGCTTTACAAGTTTTTTGTTCCGTGCAATCTTCGCCCTGTGAGTGTTTTAGTAACAATACACTCTGTGTGTGTTGGTAAATAGCCATTTCGCGCACATGGAACAGTTTATCCTCACTGTGTACATTTACAATATCTGTTTCCGACTTCAAGAATTGAATTCATTTCTTGAGGTCGGAAACAGCTATTGTAAATGTATAGAAAGGGGAGGTAAAAATTTTCAGCATTTTGTCCAAAAAATATTCAATGAGTGTTGTCCGTTGTTCCGCTACTATCAATAAGTAAATGTTGAAACACAGTGGTCTATTAACTGAAAATGTGCTCGAAGATTATATCTGCTTTACAAGTTTTTTGTTCCGTGCAATCTTCGCCCTGTGAGTGTTTTAGTAACATTACACTCTGTGTGTGTTGGTAAATAACCATGTCTATTAACTGAAAATGTTTACTGAACAATATACTCTGTGTGTAGGTAAATAAATCGAAGTGGCAGACTATTTTTTATAGTATTTGCATTTAATTGCCAGTCGTATCTGTTGGGCATATTGTTTATACCCTTCTATATTCAGATGCACTCCATCTCTTGCATAATATTTTCCCGTATCTTCCCTCTTCAGTCCTCTCAGTGACCAAAAAGTCACATTGGAATGTTTGCTATATATTTTTCGTAATTTGCCATTTACTGCCTCGACAATTTTGTTGTATTCCGTGGGTGTCATGCCTCTTGGGTTGTACCTGCGGAAAAGGCTTCCAACTGTCACCATCTCCACCCCTTTCTCCAAGAGATGGTCCACCACATCCTCAATTCTTTTAATGATCACAACTTCTGATACACCTGGACATATATCATTGCCTCCGATTTGAAGAAATACCTTTTCAGGTTGAAATTCTGTACAGCGATACATTTCTGGACTACCTATAATTCTTTCAGCCGTCGCTCCACCTTTTCCAAAATACCCTATCTTGAAGTCATCTTGATTGAGGTTATCATTCCACACGCAGTATTTATCTTCTATTCTGTTTGAAATTAAATTTTTATGGAGGTTAGCTACAAAGCTATGACCCAACAAAGCAGCTCTCGACATGTTTCTATACCAGTAATTGTTTTCGATATGAGGACAGATGACCTTGGTGCTTTTGCCCCCATCTATTTATATTAAAAACCCCAAGCTTAAACTTTACTTTGATGACTTGCAACTAATCACATGTTTTGAACTGTTTTTCAATGAAAACAGTTTGACCAACTGTTAGCTCATGGTTTCATTGTTTGTTTTTGTCGGTCGTTTGAACATCAATTAATGACGCCCAACAATTATCAAAACATTTATTAAAAAATAATTGAATCATGGCCCGGTCCAATGGTTTTGTTAAGAAAATGATTTTCTATTCACAGGAATTACTGGAAAGAGACACAAGAAATCTCCGTCACATAGATTAAGATCACAATATTTCAAAGAGTTAGTTAGTGGAGACAAAGTAAAATTTATAGATAATGAAGTTATGTGCACCGGAGAAGCCATTGTTATTGACAAATATCAGAGAGAAGTTACACTTCTTCATGAAGAAGCAGAGAAAACCATTCTATTTGTGAATATTATCCTTCAAGGTAAGAAAATTACTATTTTGCGGTTCTCTCCGGCTTCCCCCACCCATAAAACTGTCACCGACATGATATGACACCAGCTGTTAATGTGACGTTAAACCCTAATAAATATCAAAGGATAGATCGCTGCGGGGGGACACGAGGGAGACTTATTGGAGAAATTCAGTGAAAAGGAGGAAGTGAGGGACACTATTAAACAGTTTATACCTGAATGCTGGGAGAAGAGGAGGGGGAGGGGGTGGGGTGCCGAGGGAATGATAGCCTTCTCTTATGAGAACCGCGACAAACAAGCGGATGCTGAATCCATTTCCTTATTAGTTGTATGCTTCTATTGAATTGTGAAACTTGTACTTTCATACTTTGGAAATAAATATTGTTTAAACTAAACCAGCGGATGGCCAAAGAGTTATTATTATTAATAAATAAATTCTGTCTCAAAGTCACGTGAGTCAGGTTGTGTATCAATATATAAATAAGCTATATTAAAATTTAAAACAAAATTTACTTTATTTTACAGATAACAACAGTGATGAGGAAGAGTATATGAACAAATGTGCAAAAAAGAAATGCTACCGTGGCCCACATAAAAAGGAAAAAAGAATCACTGTAACACCACCCATCACTGATGAGCATATGAGTTCGCCTCCACTGGAAACAGAGCCGGTAACCCCATCAACATTATCGATTCCTCTACCCCTCGGTTGGAATGGTGAACATTTAATTCATGTGGGTGACACTTCAAATTTGAAAGAGCATATGGATATTAATGTTCTTATTACTGAAATTGGTAAAGATCAAAATTCAACGAAGGTTCATGGATATTTGATTGGTAATAATAAAGTTGATACAGGGATAAAAATAAGTGGTGATGTAAAACAATTCAAAACTAAAAACTTAGTTTTAAATCGCGAGGATCAAAAGCTTGCCCAATCAATAAGGCATGGTAGTTTAAACTTTCACAGTTCAGCTCATGTTAGTGTTAGGGAATCCATTTTATTGTATCATTTTAAAAAAGAAGTAAACTGTACACTGAGGAGTAGGACACACAGGCGAAATGTTTCTTTGGGAATTTTTGATGCTGTTGTTTACCCTTCAGTATTTCAAGGATTATCTGTCAGTAGTAAAAGTGTTAAATACCAATATTCAGATGATTCTTTAGACAAATTGGACTTTCGCTTGGGTGAGAGGTGGGATGTGGCAACCAGCGAGGAAGGAAAAAGTGTATTTGTCACATGTGTCCACATAAAATTGTCAAAAGATTATATTGTAAACTGTTGTATTAGAAGTTCTATCTATAACGGTAATTACACTGATATAGATGGAAAGTCTTATAGAACAGTTTTAAAAACGTATATACATAATGATAATGATAGCGCAGATGACAGTATGGTTGTATAGAACAGCTGAACAGTGCAATTTTTCATATCTGCATAATATTTGCAATTCAATGATTTGCTTTTTGACCAACCGCAATCCGAAACACTATGGCCGAAACACTATTTGCAGAAACAGTATTTAGCTGGTAATATGAGGCTCTAGCCAAGTAGGAACAATATATTTTAGGAAAAACATCTTGGTGATGATATTAGTCGAATGTCACCACCAAAAAGTTTTGCTTAAAATATATTGTTTTTACCTGGGTATATCCTTAACGCGACAAAGTATTAGGGTTAATGTGGTGAAGTCAGTTCATTCTACGGTGACGCTAAGTACTATCCCGCAAGACGGTGATCCCGTACTCAGTCCGAGTCCACCTTGGGTGGTGGTATGCATGTTTATTAGTGTGAATGTGGCGAAGTCAGCCCATTCTATGGTGACGCTAAATACTATCCCGCAAGACGGTGATCCCGTACTTAGTCCGAGTCCACCATGGGTGGGAGTATGCATGTGTATTAGGGTGAATGTGGCTGAGTCAGTCCATTCTGTGGTGACGCTAAATACTATCCCGCAAGACGGTGATCCCGTACTTAGTCCGAGTCCACCATGGGTGGGAGTATGCGTGTGTATTAGGGTGAATTTGGCTGAGTCAGTCCATTCTATGGTGACGCTAAATACTATCCCGCAAGACGGTGATCCCGTACTTAGTCCGAGTCCACCATGGGTGGGAGTATGCATAGCAGACAGCACTTCTAAAAATAAACCTAAATTTTTGGTTTAAAAACACAGCTTTTGACCTCTAATTGGAAGAAGCTCCTCGAGTGTGTTTCAGTGAATGGACCTGAGCTATGTTTTTCAAACAAAAATTGAGAACAAAATTTCCATGCATTCTCTCTTGAATAGTTACACTATAATAATAAGAATAATAATATTAAATTAAAATTAATTAAATTAAAGTGCAATAGTCGAATTGAACCAATCAAAGTGTTATTAACCAATCAATGGGTTGTAAAAATTATGCAGAGGTGAATCCCAATCCTCAATTCCCTACTTCTTATGAATTACGAAATGGATACATATTTTTGTAATGGTATAAAATGTATTCAGCACAAGCATGGTTACACGTGTGCTGTTGATGCTTTTCTTGAAGCATATTTTTTTGGCGTATATGCACATTTAGGTGCTGATGATAAAACGAGTATGCCAAAAACTGGCCTGAAGGCTTTGCTTGATGAAGGTTGTAACATCCGCAGTATGAACAAAACAGTTAGTTGTGCTTTAAGAGAGCCAGTTTGGGAATGGTTATGTCACCATATACCCCTCGCATATGCTCCTAAAGGTAGAAAAGATGCAGAGATTTTGGAAGCATTCAATGCTTTAGTACAGGGTTCATTGAAAGACATTTTTTGTGTGAATGGCATTATACATAGCAAGTGTTCAAACTGTAACTTTTTTGGTGACGTTGATGTTGATCTAGGTCTCCTGTCTGTCAGTCAGAGTGTTAATATTGTAAATAGGGGTAATTTAGAGTTATGTTTGGAAAATGTAATCTCACAGCAATTTGACCACAACAGGCAAAGCAGCTGTCAGAGATGTAGTAGTGTAAATATATCCCAAACCAGCACAATAAATAAACCCGAATTTATAATCATTGAGCTTGGTTTGGTTAACGAGAAACAACCAAGTGCCACCAATTAACTTTAAAGAACAAACTAAGATGTTAAACTGCACAATTGAATTCACTGCTGCAATTCAAGTGGAACAGGATCATTTCTTAACTATTGCAAAATCTGGCATGCATTATATTTTAATTGATGATATGAAAGCACATGTACAGTATTTCCCCAGTCTGCACGAGGCAGTATATAGGGGTTCTTCTAAGCCTCCAGGGAGCTCAATTTTCCTCACTCCTTTACACTTTGGCATTCAAGTTTTAATTTTCAGAAAAATTCATGAACCCCCAGGAAACATAAACGATCAATTGCAAGTAGCACCAGGAAAGAGTAGTGCAGTTTTGAACACAGCATTTCTGGGAGCTCCGTCACAGAAGCCATCCCAAAAGTGTGATTTAAATACCGCATTTCTTTGTCCTGACAAACGTGGTAAGAAAAGTGACTTGAATACCGCATTTGTGAAATGTGACGATAGTCTTGATGATGGAGATATTACTCATTTACAAGTTGCACCGGGGTGTTCCCCCAATTTAACAGACACTGATGTAAAAATAATAAAATTCAATGACATGGAAATAACGGTCAATCGTATTGGTGGCGACCTCTATTTTCATGTCAGTGAAATTTTCAAAGTTATAGGGTTGCAAAATCACATTAAAAATCATGGTTATAGGTTCATAGATCAAAAATTAAAAGTTTCCAATTATCAGGTTGAAAACATGTTCATATTTACTACTGTTAAAAAACGCGAGTTTGTTAAGGTCGAGGTAATAGTGTGCATACTGAAAACAACAAAAGTAATAGATTCCAAAATCAAGCAAGAAATGCTAAGCCTGATAATACCCCTGATTGAAAATAAATGCGATGCCTCACCCGTCTCGTCCAAGCAAATATCCATTAAAAACAAATGTGATAAAGTTTTTGGTTCAAGTCTGGTGATTCAGGGCAGCATACAGTTGGCAGAAACCGAATTACCATATGTGGTACAAAATGATGCTATTTACTTTTGTTGTCGTACAGCAATGAAAATAGTAAAAGACGAAGACCGCATTAAAAAACGTGGATATACATTTGTAGACAAAATACTTATCAAGAACGGTAATGACCCAAAGGAATGTTTTATTGTGAGGAAGAGGGTTCGAGAATTTGTTAGGCTCGATGCTTTTGTAGTGTTGTTGGGAACCAAAAAAATGTTGAGTATTCATTCAGAGTTAATGTAACGAGTAGCAAAAATAATGAGCAAACACGATCCTAAATTAAACAACAATCCACCATCGCCACCAAAGTTAAAGTTTAACTCGAAAACCTCAAAACGGAAGCTTGACTATGCCTCGTGCAAAACTGGTGTTACCGAAATAGAAAATAAAAAGTATAAACAAACAAATAACAGTTTTCAGGAAACATTAATTGCTGAAAATAAAAAACCAACGCAGATGCTTTTAACAATGAAAAAATTAATTAAATCTTCAAAGAAAATGGTTTCCCAACAATCAACCCATATTTCAAAAGGTGACTTTAAAAATTTGCTTTGCAATATTAAATCTGGTAAGAAGGGTATGAGCTTAATGGAGGAAATAGTGAGAGACAATGTAAGTACTTATTATAAAATAACACCGCAAAAAGTAATTAATCTTGAGGAAAACTTTAGTGGTACGAGATTGATAGAAGAAGTGAGGAAGCTGCTCCCTGGAATAATGCCCACACAAAGAGCGGAAAGAAAATTAAAGAAAATATATGAAAGAGAATTCAAGTCTGTCCTTTTGCCCAAAAGGACATCGACAGGGTGGTCTATAAATGTGGATCGCCTTTTAGAAGTACTGAGTTTCCAGTTCCATTTTCTTCCTAAATCTGAGACAATGAATTTGCGATTGTATGGTGATGGGAGGCAAATAGGTGGAAGAAACAGCACATTTGTTGCTCTCAGTCCAATAGATGATGTGTTATATCTTCACCAATATCTTTTCCAGACCTCCAAACTTGTTTATCCTATATCAATTTTTTACGAAAGTGATTCAAGAGATAACTTAGAAGAGAATATTTCTTATATCAATGCAGACATAAATAAGTTACAGTCAAACAAATATAATTTTTTTTTAACCGGAGATGAAATGTTTTTAGAAGCCACACTAGATGGGGATAATGTATTGGGCCCAACATCAAAAGCTGGTTGGAATATTTATTCAAATATGACGAAAGAAGAGGTGAAGAACGTTGATCCAATTTCTAAATTTAGGACTAAACTTGACATTCCAATTGATCGGCAACACCCATCCTCTCTCTTAAAAGCAATTCCCATAACTAAAGTAGTGTTTTGCTTGTTGCATGCGTTGGCTCGATCTGTGGAGAAGCTGCTCAATCTAGAGACAGAACGTGTTCTTTCAGAAGCCAATAACGTCCATCAAAAAGGGGAGGGGGATGCATTCAAGACAGAAGCGTTTCTAAATTTGGAAAATAACATCAATAAACGAGGAGTTAGACAGGGAAACTTTAAAATCCTTATGGATAAATCAGGAAATCCAGAACCAATTAAGCTGAATAAAGACCATGCTTACACAATAATATCTCCACCGCTAGATGGCAGAGAGGAAGAGTTCCCCCCCTGTCATCAAAGGTGTAGTATCTGAAAGACGAAAAATAGGTAACTCATTAGATAAAAGTGTATGCCAAGCTCTTAATATGAAAGAAAATTTTACAGAATTTTCTCTCGTTTTAGAGATATGGCATCACTTTTATATGATGGTAACGATTTTGAAAAAAGATCCGGAACCAATTTTAATAAACGGAATGCAAAAATACTCACGGCGATGCCAAGATTATGTGTGGGGTTACACCGATGAAGACAAAAAACAATATATTTTTCACGCTGAAAACTTTTACCAATTATTCTGTTTAAGATACACATACAAAGAGCTCACGCCCTACATGTTGAAATTTATTGACATTGCACCAAAACTGATGAATACACTGCCATATCCAGTTGCTAGGTTTCAGTCAGAGGCTGGGGAACATACTAACTATGAACACAACCAAGTTTTTTTACACACACACAACTAGAACAGGGGGGCGTCAACATTCAGATCCAATAATACAAATTTTTTTGAATATGTGGAAACGAATACATTTCAACATCGAATCTTTAAGTGGGGCAGACGGGGTTCGTGCAAAACAATCATTTACAGAGTATTGTACACGTCATTACTCCGCATCTTTAATACAAAGAGCTTACAAAAAATACTTGTTAAGGAGAAAAAGACCAACAAAATTGCAAGGAAAAAGAAAACACGACAAAGAAACTAAATTGTTTAATGGAAATTATATTTTATGTGGTACAGTGCCCAAGTTAGGAAAACATAAATTAACACAGGCAGCTATTAAGGATATAATAACAAAAAACGGGGGTAAGATTGGAAAAACCATTCCACTCAGGGGTAAAGGAATGTCAACAAAAATTTACACAGTTCTCACAAACACAGCTATAAATAGTACTACTATTCCCGTTGTCATTCGACAAGCTCTTCGACGAGGATTTCCGGTTCTTTCATATAAATATATAATTGACTGCCTTGAAGAGAATAAAGCATTACCTTCACAAAACTACACCCTTCATTTCAAAAATACTTCATCAGTAATAAAAGATATATCACTACAGCAAAAATATTTCAATTTAAAAACAAGCACCATAAGTTTTCACAAAAAAATGCGCAAACTGCCAAAAAAGTCCTTCACTCAGTCACCTTTGAAATATAAATCTCCTGGAATAAATATTTCTGTTTTCTATGCGCTCAAAAGGAGAAGGGACATTTTGAATACGGCCACTAACAAAATGAAATTCAAGGAAACCGTTAATTTAATGTCATCTCTTCACGAAGAATGGAAAGGCCTCTCACCGTCAAAAAAGGCAAAATACAGAAATATGTTTACTAATGAAAAAGCGAAAAGTAAAGCAATATTCAGTGAAAAGGTGAAAAGAAACGAAACACTTGCTGTATATAATCACATCACATCCCCGAAATATAAAAATATTCACAGGGAAACATTTTTAAAATCTCCGGAAATTTAGTGCTTGCGCGGTTTCGATGATATTAGTCCAACTAATTAGTTGAAACTTTAGATATTTAGTGCTTATCATAATGTCTTTATCAAGTAGTCCAATAATATTCGCTATGAACACGCGTCTCAATAAAGTTTTATTTGTTATTATTTGTGGCTAATATTATTGGTCGCCCGGGGATGGTTTGGGGAAAATAGTTGGGGAGGGTTTGGGTAAAACAGTTTGGGAATGGTTCGGCTAGGGACAGTTTGGGTGGTATCGGTTGCGAGTACACGCAGACCACCACCACCACCCATCCCTCTCGCACACACCGCCCCTCTCCATATGTGTGCTAAAATGTGCTATATGTCTGTTTTGTTTAAATGGTTTTTACATACGACTGTAAATATTTGTAAATATTTGTATCAATATTCATCTTAAGATATTGTGCTAAGATAACGTGCTATGTTTGTGTGCGAGAAGTATTATTGTTTTTATTTGTTTATTTGCTAAATAAACTTCAGTGAAAAATAAATATCATTCTTGTTATTCGAAATATTCACTCCTTCATGTGTGAACACCAATTCCACTTCCAATCCCTGTCACTGACAATTGTTTGTCAGAAAAATCATTCAGACATAGGTGTCAATCACATAATAATAATATACTATTATTATTGTTTGATTGACACCTATGTTTGTATGATATGTCAAGCTTGTCTTCAAAGTTGGTCCGAGTTGTCTTCAAAGTTGGTCCGAGTTGTCTACAAAGTTGGTCCGAGTTGTCTTCAAAGTTGGTCCGTCGGAGTTGTCTTCAAGGTTGGTCCGAGTTGTCTTCAATGTTGGTCCGAGTTGTCTTCAAAAGTGGACCGACTTGTCTTGGTCTGAGTTGTCTTAGGTCCGAGTTGTCTGTAATTTTTGGCTCCCATTTGGTGGGGTGGGGGGGGAGGGGGGGTGGTGTTGAAAAGCTTTTCCAAACTTCATCCACGTCACTGTTGAGGCGCGCTGCATCTGCACATCCTCCCAAGTACGGAGGGAACGAAGTACTGCAACTGACCATTTTGGAATTTCTGTTTGCCTTTTAACCAACATCAAGGATAATATGCGTCCCGCACTTTTTACAAATGTCTCCATTCAAATTTTAGTACACTTCCAATTTTTCTCTAAAAAAGCTTAACTTATGACCCCTCGCCAGAATGAGCTTGCTAATCACGATTCGCTGTTTTACTGGTAAATAAGTAAATAAATCACGTGTCGTACCAATGAGGGGCCACAAGCTATGTTTAGAGAAATTGGTAGTTGTAATCCTATCATTTATTTTGTAAGTGTCACCCGTGGGGTCCACGACAACCAGACAACTGGAATGGTCCTGTGGTTCCAGTTACAGTTCATGAAGTTCTTAAAAAAAAGAAGGGGGGGGGGGGGGGGGGGGACAAGCATTAATTATCCTCATCATAGTACGATGCCGCAACATTATCACCGAGTTAGGGCGAGAATGGTTTGAGTTCGACCGAATTCAACTGAATTGAATAGAGCATGCGTTTTGGTCCTAATCTTTTCAACCCCCCCACCCCCTCCAAATGGGAGCCAAAACTAGTTTTATCACCTGTATCAGTCACCGCTGAGATGACCGATTCCCCGGGTTGAATAAGATGTCACGGCGGTGTCACGGTTCTCGTGACCATAAACTCAAGTATTCCTGGGTGGCTACGTTTCGTTCCGTGGGGACACACTTCATAGCCTGATCGGACAAATGCCGAGTTGAATTTTTATACCGTGTTTTAAAGTAGCTCCCTAAAAAGAGAAGAGAAGCACGGTCCGGTTTTAATCGAATTGGATCTCATCCGTGTTTTGAAGATAATTTCCACCGTGCTTGGGGTAAAATAGCGGCTGTCAGAAAGAATAAAAAGTGCGTTTTAATTTAACATTTGGGTGGATTATGATGTTATATCCCAGGCGAAAAGCAGATAAATTGCCATGATGTCCAAAATAAAAAATGTATAGTTATCTGTACCCGTCCACTTCGGCTGAGAATCAGAATATTTTTTCAACAACAATGACCTCGATTTAGCAAGATCAGACTAATTTATGTCATGTAAATCCGATAGTTGGAACAGCCACACTGCTTCACGGGATAGTCAAAATTCGCATTTTTTTCCAAGATTTATTTAAACACAAAACGTGAATTATTGGACTGATTTTCACGTTTAAAGGATTTTTTTGACATAGAAAATCGCCCCCCCAAAATATTTCAGGCACAGAAAAGGGATTTAGTGAAGAGAACTTTTTATGTAAATTGCGAGGTGTTTTCCCAATCAACACTGATTATGAGTAAATACCTGCTGTTATATAATCATACATAACACACTCAGTCAATATTGGGATATTTTTTTTATGTGGAGTGTACACGTAATGTTGAGTTATTACACATGTTGAGGCCACTGTTTTTGATCACAATAATTAAACAATAATCACCAGCTTTATGAAATAAATTAGACTAGATCATTTTTTTGCCATGATGATATCTTTATGTAGGCCTACTATGTGTTAATCATGGCAAATAAAACAAAACAACATACATCTGAAAACTACTATAAACTTCTGTGGTTATGGTACACACAGAATGAGAATTACATTATGCACAGCACAGGAATGCAATACCACGAAGTCGTGATCTTCATAATAAATAAATCGATTCATATACAGTACGTGGAAAGTGGATTGTAACTAAATCACCCGCGGAATGGAGTTATCACCCAAACTATAACTTTCAAATTTTCTACATATGTACAAAAAATACAAGCAATGTTTCAGCCAATGGACCTCTGGGTTTAACCCGGAGGTTCATTGGCTGAAACTTTGCTGGTGATGTTTATGCTTTGCAACAAATTTGCAATTATTGCTCGGGTGGAGTCTCCACTCTGCGGGTGATTTAGTGATAATATACTCTCCAAGTAATGTAAGATCAATGATTGTCAAAACAGATGCCGTTAAATACTATACCCAATCTCTTCATCATGTGAAAAAATCAAGAAAGGGAGGAATATTGTAAGATAAATTTGTTTTTACCACCATGTGTATTTTCAAGATGGTTTATTGAAATCTTGACTAGTGCTGGGAGGTTAACCGAAAATACAACTCTTTGTCAGTTCTTTAAAAACACCGACCAACCAGAATGTGTGATAACCGTCAGTCGAGACACACACGGTTATTGAACTGCACAATCTTGAATGCTGTCACTTCGTGTAATCTGTTAAATAAAAAGGGTGGAAATCACCGAAAAAAAATCAAGAGTTCAGTAGGCCTGATTAATAACTTTTTTGGTCCCATAATATAATTGTATTTACATATTAAATAAACTTTCTTTTGAATGACAGATGAATGAAATGATAAAAATCACCCCATTCAGTGTGAGATTGAAAGTGCCACTTGGCTTTGGACAAAAATAAAACAAACATCGAATTACCAAAATGACTTCACATGAATGCAATATCCATGCATCTGCTGGCCACTGTCAGTAATTCTATGTATATGTTTGAATGGAATTAAAAAAAACAACAGTTGCACACTATACTTGCACCAATAACATTTTCAAGACCACAGGCTGAGATTCAGGCCTTTCAGTATCAATACACGAAACTCAACATGATATTCATTAATTTCCATGACCTTCAACACCAACAGTAAACCACTGTATCTATAAAATGATCAATTTATCAAATGTGGTTTCCTTTGTTGAACTGGAACTTACCACTTGCCCTGCATTTATACTGTCTGATATATTTATTTCTACATGTATTTTTGAAAGCTTCCCCGTGGGAACTCCGGGAAGTAAGCAGCACTTGTTTACTGTGGTAAACCAGTTCCGCTTTACAAGTAAAATAGGACCCAGTCACCAATGCTTGGGGTGAAAGTCCTCTAAAATGGGCAACATGTTGATCAACGATTGACTAAACTTGACTTCATCTCCATGTTGTGTCACGATTAGCCATGGTGCATAAATATGTGACGTTAACCACCAACAAACAAACAATTTTTGAAAGCTTTAACCTCAAAATAGGTTTCAAATTCACAGCCGAAGTCTGTTAAAAATTAGGGTTATAATGACCTAAATGAGTGACTTTTATTTTGTAAAATTTTTAAGGTCAGCATAATTGTTTAGGGTCGGTGGGGGTACCCCAAACAAAGGGATTTCTTTTCTTTGGCCTGACATTTCACAACATTACATCTTCAGCATTTTTTAGCCAAGTTGTGCTTTGCTACCACATCTTTTTCCTCTTGTCTTGGTGGGGTGGGGGGGGGGGGGGTGGGGGTGGGAGGGGTGCTGCCATGCTATTCAACTGAATACACAGGGTCCTGTGAACAATCTGCATTGTTTTCTGGATTAATGGTTCACTGTACATGTACTGTGCTATATATAATCTCATAATTTTAGAGAGAGGAGAAGGTACTTGCACTTTGAACTTTTATTAAAACTAATATTTGGGAAAAAACCGAAATGTTTATTATAGTGTTTACTACTTGAATATTAATATTTTTCTCTAAAAAAACAAAATCGGGCTCAACTCTTTTTTAAAAAAAACAGAGTAGACACCGAAACCATGGATAAATTTCATAACCTCCCAACACTAGTCTCGACCATGCCTCTGAGTGATATATTGACTCATCCCAATGGAATCATAGATATATGCCCAGAGACAACATCTTGACTTCAATTCACCATCTTGGAAACCCACATAGTTATAATAACCTACATGTACTTCAACATGTTGGGTAGGTGGGGGTTGGGGTTCCCATTAACAGTCGTTTAATTTCTGTGAAAAAAAAATGTAAAGAATCGGAGTATATTTATTTGTCCTGTGCAATCTCACAATTTTGGAGCTGTCATTGCTGTTTTAATATTTTTCTAATGGATGGAAGTAATAAGAATTTTGTTAAAATAATTGTGAAAAAAAAAATATTGCAGGGCCTTTGTATGCCTTTGTTTAGCACTTTTGTTCATTGGACTTTTATCATTCAGGGCTTTTGTCCATAGGGTTTTTATCCAACTGGCAATTATGTATAGATTTTGAATGAACATCGGTAAGTTTATGTAGTCTTCTGGGATCAGTAATTGACATTCAGGTACTCTTTTATGAGATAAAAAGGTTTGTAATTTGATTGTTTCTGTGTAATCATTTGTAAATACAGTTGTTCCCACTAAATTAGCTCTTTTCAAATGAAATAATAGTCTTAAGTGCATATAATTTTCAAGCATCAAACTATTGCCCTGTTAGTTGCATGTGGGATATGGAGTATATTCCTGTTAATTTACAGAAAATGGTGTTCTTTTTCTCCTTGTAGGAATCCTGTGAAGGGGAGTAGCACTTGTGTATTGTGGTAAACACTATCATGTGACCCCTCATTCGAATGATTAAATGTAATCAGATTTCCATGAAACTTGCAATAGGCATATATTGTGAGATGATCTTGTTTTTCATAAACATTTAGCCCTTAAAGGCCTATATCCCACTTTTATAACCTCAGAACAGGTGCCCTTAACATGCCTCATGAGGAGGTCCTGTTGACTGCAGATAAATTATGTGGACAGTGGTTTCTGGTCAAGTCCTGGCTGCCTGTTAAGCAGCTAAGGCACTTGACGTATAGAGGCTGTGGGCTTGTGGGACTTCAGGTCACTTGTCCATGCCCTGAAGGGTTAAAGCCATATTTGCCTTCTCAAAAGTTGGTAGTGTTTCATTTCTACATCTTCTGCGCTATTCCAAATTGCATTCAGTCGAACATGACTGGTGAAGAGGTAGCAGGACTTTTTAAACTTCATGCAAGAATCAAAATTCATTCTTGTATAGAAATCAACTTTGATTCTCGTAAAATGTTCAATAAATTCTTGCCATCGATTCTGAATATGTACTTTAACTCTTTACTCAACGAATCCACCATATCCACCCACGTAATATTTCAATTCAGCAGCTGAAAATTTTTTTTTTTTTTCAAAAAATGTCAATAAAACCATATCATGTGACCCCTCTTTAAAACGAGCTCGTCAAGCTCGTTAACCCTTTACCCAATGTAACGGCCAAAACCGGCCAGCGCTACTCTAAAAAATCGCGAATTAATTTTCATTATTTTTTCATTTTTTGTCTCAAAAACATAGGTTATGACCCCTCGTTGGAACGAGCTCGTCGAGCTTGTTCCAACGAGGGGTCATAACCTATGTTTTTGAGATAAAAAATGAAAAAAAAATAGTTATTCAAGAATTTTTTTGCCAAGTGTCGTCTGCTTTTCATGTTAGGTAAAGGGTTAATGGCCTGAAGAATTCTACTTATTTTTTGCTCCCTCACTATACAGACAGCCAACACTTCACTAGAAACCACTGCCAAGGTACTGTAATTTTAATTAGCAAAACCACCAAAAGCCTGTGTGTTGGAACATTTGTTCTGCATGTAAGACAAGAAACAATTCAAAAGCGAACAAAGCCTTTAAGGGTTAAACTCTAGTAAATATATAAATATGAGGTTTGTTTTAGGGATTTTTAGTCGAGTTGTGACGAAGTCAAACTCGACTTATAGTTTGGTGAATGGCGGGCGGGCGGGCGGGCGGGCGGGCGTAAACAATTGGTTTCCGGATGATAACTTGATAGTGGTTCAACTCACATTCATTAAACTTCATACATAGGTTGGTCTTGGTGGGAGGAAGAACCCTATTGATTTTGGACATGCTACGTCGAAGGTCAAGGTCACAGTGACCTTGAACATAGTAAATCTTAAACAATTGGTTTCCGGATGATAACTTGATAATGGTTCAACTCACATTCATGAAACTTCATAGGTAGATTGGCCTTGGTGAGGGGAAGAACCCTATTGATTTTGGACTCGCTACGTCAAAGGTCAAGGTCACAGTGACCTTTAACATAGTATATCGCAACAATTGGTTTCCGGATGATAACTTGATAGTGGTTCAACCTAGAGTCATGAAACTTCATAGGTGTGTTGGCCTTGGTGCAAGGAAGAACCCTATTGATCTTGGACTCACCAGGTCAAAGGTCAAGGTCACAGTGACCTTGAACATAGTATATCGCAACAATTGGTTTCCGGATGATAACTTGATAGTGGTTCAACCTAGAGTCATGAAACTTTATAGGTGTGTTGGCCTTGGTGCGAGGAAGAACCCTATTGATCTTGGACTCACCAGGTCAAAGGTCAAGGTCACAGTGACCTTGAACATAGTATATCGCAACAATTGGTTTCCGGATGATAACTTGATAGTGGTTCAACCTAGAGTCATGAAACTTCATAGGTATGTTGGCCTTGGTGCGAGGAAGAACCCTATTGATCTTGGACTCACCAGGTCAAAGGTCAAGGTCACAGTGACCTTGAACATAGTATATCGCAACAATTGGTTTCCGGATGATAACTTGATAGTGGTTCAACCTAGAGCCATGAAACTTTACAGGCATGTTGGCCTTGGTGCGAGGAAGAACCCTATTGATGTTGGACTCACCAGGTCAAAGGTCAAGGTCACAGTGACCTTGAACATAGCATATCGCAACAATTGGTTTCCGGATGAGAACTTAATAGTGGTTCAACCTAGAGTCATGAAACTTCATAGGTGTGTTGGCCTTGGTGCGAGGAAGAACCCTATTGACCTTGGACTCGCCAGGTCAAAGGTCAAGGTCACAACTCGACATTGGATCTGTGATCCTGAGCGGCATTTTTCACTGTGAAATATGTACTGGTGGCACTATGAAGGGTATAACAGTACTCACAAATTATTTAACTTGTTGAGTGCTACATCCTTTTTGGTGGTCTGAATTTGTTCATTAAAATTTATTTTATAACAAGTTATTGAATTGTGCCCATAGGCACTCGTCAGTAATTTGTGATAAAACATAAATTATATAAACAAAATATTATTTATTAGTTTGACTGAATGTGAAACATGAGCAAGGAAATGTTAGCTTTTTCTGTGGTACCCTTAAAGCCCTGTTAGTGGCTCCTACAACTCAACCAGTTAAGAAATGAAAACTGATTCTTACAGCAGAAGTTCACAAAAAACAAAACAAATACTTGTAAACTGGAACAAATATTAAGGCCTGGGTAGGATAATTAATCCAAAGTTTTATTTGTATTTCAGAGAAATTTTAATTAAAGTAATGGCACAGGGCTCATCCTGTGATGCAGGCACTTCAAGAGTAATGCCAGCAACAGAAACTAATCTAGCCTCACTAGGATTTTTCAAGAGCTCACCATCCAATGTGGAACCTGACTGGGGTCTTATTATAGGTAATAATATTTTAATATTTTTGTACTGTACCAATGACCCAGACATAGCTGGTGCTAACTCTTAAAAATCTAGGGCCAAACACAAATTTTGCCCCCCAATCCCCAAAATTTGCATCTAAAACCAAAGAAATCATGTCCTGAATGGCCCTCCATACTTCGCCTCTACTGCGCATGCGCAGTGTCAAGGAGGTCCCAGAATTGGCGCCATTTATCATTCTTTGTTTGGCCCTTCATCAGTTCACATCTGACTGATCTTTGTGCTTGTAAATGTCAGTTTAAATGATGCCAGACACATAAATATTAGAGAAACGGTGGATCTAAAGAGGAAATAGAAGGAGGAGAGGAAAAATGAGTAACAGAAAATAATCAGGGCTGTAACTTAAAATTTTTTTAATGAAATTATGTTAAGTTACCTATTTTCGAGGCATGGGCCTGTTGTGGTCATTCTTGCTATAAAGTTACACTGCTTGTTCAGTGTTTTCCTCTCTCCCTTTCTTTTAAGTCCCCCCATGCTATTCTCCCATGCTTTTGGCATATTTTCTGTAATATTATTACTAAAATTTCTTGGAAGTTTTAGCTGGGTAACCGAATGAATTCTGTTCTTTTCCCCATGTTTACGTCCTCACCCATGGGTGTTTAGGCGTAGTGTTCTGCATCTACCATCTGATGTTCTGGAAGTCTCTGTTTTGCATCAGATGGTAACTGATTTCGGGCCATGGTTATCAGTGCCTGGAGTCATGTTTCTGGTGTTTTTACACTTCTTGTTTACATTGACAACAGTCTCTGTGGAGGGTGATTTCTTGTCTTTGTGTTAGTTTAATCATAACAAGATACATTATTATTATTTGTAAGTGTTGCATTAATTTTTAAAAATATTTTTAAAATGTTTGTCCACACTTAGGCTTGGGATCCATTGGGGCTCAATGTTACTTTTCAGAAACTTGGGCTTTTCTGAAAAAATATTTAAAAAAAAAATTTTTTTTTGATTTCAATTATTTTTTCTATGTTAATGGATCATGTTATTATATATCTTTGTTTTCAGGGGTTGGTGCGAGTACTAGGACCTTTTGTATTCTTTTCACTATGAAAGGATATTGTTCAATTGTAATAAGAGGAAATCTTCCTCTGACTTTCATAATCATTGTATTAATTGTAGTCAGTGTACTCGCACTAACTCCTGTTCAGTATGTGTCAATTGGGATGACAAACATGGGAAGCGTGTGTCACGGTATGTTAGCGGGGAAATGGCCATGCCGGTCCTTTCTCCGCAGGGTCACTCTAGTTTATCAATCTCTATTTCAGACGAACAAGAACAGGGTGATGTATCCGTGATGTCTTCCAGAAGTGTGCCTCCGTCGTCACAATTAAATGAAGAGCTAGCGGCAAAGTGCTCATGGAAATACGTCAATTGCCTAAGAGGTCCCTAGTAGGATCGACGGCCTTTGACATCCGCTAGCTTGCCCGGTGTAGCGTCCATTCATCGAATGGTTTGGCAGCCGGGTTTGTCCGTTGTGGTCCAGAAAGGAGTTTTGGGTGATGCGAGCACTATAAATCAATTAAGTGCACACCCAGTGACGGCGGATCAGAGGAGAGAACGGAGGAAGCCTATTAGTCCGGTTCCTAGCTCATCCAGGTCCATCCGGGCTGCGAGCGAGAGAGGCCCCTCTCTCGTACAACAACATCTGGGACAGATGTTGTGGTACAAAATGTTTCGCATTCGGAGCATACGTCCGCCGCTCGGGACGCTCCGTTATATAGACAGTCAGGAGAGACTGTCAATAAGGCTTCCTCATCCTCACGGCAGTGCACACGACCGCACCTTGGCTACGTGACCTCGGATATCCAGCCAGCTTTGCCAATCAGAGAATCCACGGCGACCAGGTCACGCCATCCGGTAGCCAGGGACACGAGGCCTGTAGACTCCGGACGTTCGCATAAGAAAAGTATGCAGGAGTCAACGTACACGGATCTTCCAGCGGCAAAGCATCGTAAGACCGCTACTCCACAGGCCTCAGTGACGGACGTGCTATCCCAAATAGCACAACTTATTGCAGCATCCCAGCAACGACATAATCTCTGTCGGATCAGGTAGTATCCGACGACGCTGGGTCGGTACGCTCCGCTGAAGCATCAGGTACGGACGTCCGAAAACTTCATAGGATCTGACAGGATGGCAAAAGGGATTCGGAGGATGTCGAGCTTTCCCTTTCGGAACAACATAAGCTGCCGTACATTTCATCCGGCTTTATCTTCTAGAGGTTGTTTCGTCAGATCAGAATGCTGCGATGCCGGATAAGAGACTGATAGCGTCGGTGGACACAAGAATTTTTTGATCGGTTCAGGGACATTGTCCCTGAGTTTCCGACACAGTCCAATAATGTCACAGGAACTTTCGAATTATTGAACGACGCTATATATATATATGCTTGCTATTAAACAAGCAAGTCTGGTTTCTTGTTCGCAAAAGTTACCGTGATGTCTTCCAAAAGTGTGCCTCTGTCTTCATAGTTAAATGAAGAGCTAGCGGCAATAAGTGCTCATGGAAATACGTCAATCGCCTAAGATGTCCCTAGTAGGATCGACGGCGTTGACATCCGCTAGCTCGCCGGTGTAGCGTCCATTCATCGAATGGTTCGGCAGCCGGGTTCGTCCGTTGCGGTCCAGGAAGGAGATTTGGGTGATGCGAGCACTATAATTAGACAAAAGTGCACCCCCAGTGACGACAGATCAGAGGAGAGATCGGAGGAAGCCTATTAGTCTGGTTCCTAGCTCGTCCAAGTCCATCCGGGCTGCGAGCGAGAGAGGTCCCTCTCTCGTACAACAACTTCTGGGACCAGATGTTGTGGTACAAAACGTTTCGCATTCGGAGCATACGTCCGCCGCTCGGGATGCTCCGTTATATAGACAGTCCGAGAGACTGTCGATAAGGCTTCCTCATCCTCACGGCAGCGCACACGACCGCACCTTGGCTACGTGACCTCGGATATCCAGCCAGCTTCACCAATCAGGGATTCCACGGCGAACAGGTCACGCCATCCGGTAGCCAAGGGACACGAGGCCTGTAGACTCCGGACACTCGCATAATAGAAGTATGCACGGGTCAATGTACACGGAGCTTCCAGCGGCAAAGCAACGTAAGACCGCTTCTCCACAGGCCTCAGTGACGGATGTGCTATCCAAAATAGCACAACTTATCGCAGCATCCCAGTAAACGACAGAATCTCTGTCGGATCAGGAATAATCCGACGACGCTGGGTCGGTACGCTCTGCTGAAGCATCAGGTACGGGCGACCGAGCTCTTCATAGGATCCGACAGGATGGCGAAAGGGATTCGGAGGACTTCGAGCTTTCCCTTTCGGAACAACAGAAGCTGCCATAGATTTCTTCCGGCATTATCTTCCAGAGGTTGTTCCGTCAGACTAGAATGCTGCGATGTGGGATAAGAAACTAATAGCGTCATTGGACACAGAAATTTTTTTTTATCGGTTCAGGGACATCGTCCCTGAGTTGCCGACACAGTCCGATAATGTCACAAGAACATTCGAATTATTGAACGACGCTATATATAAGCTTGCTACCAAAACAGGCAAGTCTGGTTTCTTGTCCGCAAATGCTCTAATCTGCCTTTCATCAATTCAGGGAATAAATTTGTAACGGCAGGACAGGGCATACCGAGAGTTCCTCTGCGTCTAGACGATGAGGCTGAAGACTTGTAATTGTCTATATCGCCGTCTATGTCAATTCCAACCACGACGTTGGAAACGACAATAATGTCTAACAGTCTTAACTTAGATGCTTTATCATACGCAGACCACCTTACTAAGGCTTTATCATTACGTCTTCAAGGGAAAGAATTCCAGGATATGATCCTCAATGAGATTTCTTTCAAGGGCAGTAGCTTTTCCACGTATAACTCCGCCCTTCAGTGGCAAACCTGGAGTTGGTTAGACGTGACACAGCCCTAGCTACATCCACGCGTGTGGATAGTAAGGTGAAGAACTCTCTGAGTCGCTTCGGTCTCGGAGAAGCTTCTCTTCGACGGCAACCTTTTGGCAATCTATGAATTGCTCGATATAGACGTTCTCTTGTCAATCAAGTGTAACAAGAGATTCAGACTTGGGCAGACATTCAGTGGTTGACTCAGGGAGTTCCACTGCAGTTGCTTGATCCGAGTTTTATGATTATGACGGATGCCAATCAAACAGGCTGGGGTACAACATTGATCCCAACGGATTCGAAGTGCCAGGGTCTTTGGGTTCCGCAGTTTCTAGGCAAGCACATAAACATCCAAGAAATGATGTCAATTTGGCTTGCACTATGTCATTGGATGAACATTATTCAGAAAGCGCATGTCCAAATCCTGTCCGACAATACGACAGTAGTTGCGTATATCCGGAACCAGGGAGGCACTCATTCCGTTCCGTTATTCAATTTAATGGAAAGAATCCTTCTGTTTGTTCTAGAACACCAAGTTCTGCTTTCGGTCCGTCATATTCCGGGTCGTCTGAATGTATTAGTAGACTCCCTTTCACGGAAGGGTCGCTTGTTGCCGTCAGAATGGACTCTCAACAAACAGGTATTCAATCAGATTTGCTACCAATGGGAGCGGCCAATGATAGACTTATTTGTGACACAACTCAACAATCAATTGCAGACGTATGTGTCACCATGTCTGGATCCCCGAGCATATGCAGTAGAAGCTCTATCGATCTCGTGGGACGGAAGGATAGGATATGCGTATCCTCCAGCGCTGTTGATTCAGCAAATATTGTTCAAGATAACACAATCTCAATACAATTCTGTTGGTAGCATCTCTGTCTCCACAGAGACCATGGATAAATCTACTCAGGTGTCTGCTGTGGGACTTACCGCGAAAACTTCCTCCACGAGAGGATCTTCTTTTGCTGGGGAAATCGTGTCAACTTCATCACAACCCGCAAGGTCTGTACCTTCACGTATTCCGTTGTGCGGTCCTTCTTGCACGGCAAGCATTGTACAGGACGAGCAGTGGACGCGTTTTCTAACTGTAGGAGGACCTCCTCTTCGCTATACTATGCGGTTAAGTGGAAGGTCTTTCGTCATGGGTGTAGGGATCATTTTGTTGATATTTTTGATCCCTCCATACCAGACATTGCAAACTTTCTAGTACACTTGTTTGACGAGATCAACTGCAGCCTGTTACTGTTAAAGGTTATAGGTCTATGTTATCTGATACCTATGCACACCATGATAGTTTACAATTGAATCTAATGTCTCTTTATCTAAATTAGTTAGAAACTCTTCGATAAATAGACCTAGAACCCTTAGATTAATTCCTAAATGAATTTAGCTTGGGTTCTTCTTAACTAAAAGAAAACCATTTGAGCCTCTTGAGTCAGTAGATTTCAAATTCTGGTCTTATAAGACAGCATTTCTCTTAGCTTTCTCTTCTGCTTGAAGAGTCAATGAGCTTCATGCACTATCGGTGGACGATTCTCACTATCGTAGTGACGGGAACACTATTACCTTTACTACTAATGTTGGATTTTTGGCTAAGAATCAGGCTCCTAATAATATCCGGAACCTATTGTTATTAAGGCCCTTCCGTCTTCAGATGGGCACAGGCCTTTACTCTGTCCGGTTAGAGCTTTATGTATTTATAAACAAGATCTCAGTTTATCAGAAAGGGACGTAAACGCTTCTTTCTGTCTCTTATGCCTAATAGAAAGGACATTACGGTCCATTCTATGGCTAGATGGATTCAATTAACTATCTGTACTGCTTATGATAATCTATCTTCAACTCAGCAGTCTGTGCGTAAGATTTCGGCTCATTAAGTAACAGCTCTTTCAACATCTTAAGCTTATGCAAATAGTGTTGCTATTACAGATTTAATGAAGGCTGCATATTGGTCTCAGCCATCCACATTCACAAATTTTTATCTCAGAAATATTGAGTCCATTTCTGGAGACCTCCTTTGTTTAGGTCCATTATCTGCTGCTCAGAATGTCGTTCACTAAACAGTTGCAACTATAGTTATGCAGGCTTTCTGTTCAGGCAGTGACTCCGTCCTGCTGCCCTCTTCGCTCTGGGCTATTTGACCCAGGGCAAGGGGAAGGGGGGGGGGGGAGGGTGTTCCCTTGGGTCACCTGTTTTATAGTGAAAACAAGGGGATACCTCCTCCGGAGTCAGTAATTCTGAGTTGTTACCGGGATGGTTTTAAAGTGAAAGTTAATGTTTAAAAAATTCATTCATGTCATATTTTTAAAGTATAGCATTTGAAAATGTCACGTGTCAAACGGGAGTTAATATACAATCCTCGGACACTTTTAAAAGAGTATGAAGAGTCTCAATTCTCTGGACTAACTTTATTTATTGGCTTACTTTAAAAATAATTAGTATAAGGATTATACTGGATGTTAATAGAGAACATGAATGTTATGATGCTCAATTATGGAGGGTGTTGTGTCTTTCTAATTTATCATAAATAAGAAAGATACATGTAAAGCCTAATACTCCTTTTCTCCTCGAGGGGATGACTGTATTTTATATAGTTGAGCTTATTGGATTTTCCTCTATGTCCTAGGCCCTCCAGCCTTTTTACTATTCAGCTATGTCTGGGTCATTGGTACAGTATAAAGATGTTAAAAAATTTATAGTAATTTATATATTTTTTATACTTACCAATGACCCAGGCGGGGATGGCCCTCCCAGGAGTTGGGAACTCTACCTCCCCGCTGAGTACATAGCGCTGACCAGGCACTGGTTGTAAGAATGATAAATGGCGCCAATTCCGGGACCTCCTTGACACTGCGCATGCGCAGTAGAGGCGAAGTATGGAGGGCCATTCAGGACATGATTTCTTTGATTTTAGATGCAAATTTTGGGGATTGGGGGGCAAAATTTGTGTTTGGCCCTAGATTTTTAAGAGTTAGCACCAGCTATGTCTGGGTCATTGGTAAGTATAAAAAATATATAAATTACTATAAATTTTTTAATAATGCTGAACTCAGTTTGAATGTCAAGGGCATTTTAAATGTTTAAGTACCATAACGTGTTCTTGGCAGGATACAAAACATTTTTGCTTTCCAAGAATCAAAGATAGCAGCCCGCAATTAGTAAATGCAAAACAAAATAGACGTCATACACTTTTCCTCCAGCTTCATTCTTCTGGTAATGACTGGATCCACATATTTTATAGTGTTTAGTTTCAAGTTACACTTTGGTTCCTCACATCTCAGTAAATCTCATTGCATATTGATTTTGTGGTTAACATAGATGTTGTATACAGATAGCATATGATAGAAGTCTCAGTAGGATTGTTATCTTTTTTTCCAACCTAGAATTTTTGAAAAATGAGTTCTGAAAAGATGTGCATGTCATGGCAGATGTTGAGGGCCAGGGAGATTACTCAGTGTATTATTTATTTGAGGCCGAGTGTTGTGCACTCTGTATTTCAGCACCCTGGTAGGTAACGGCAGCATAGCCTTGGGAACAGCTCTTCCCCCCTCCTCCGCCACCCTCAGTTTCACATTTTTTTAAAAATGTCAACCTTGCATACATTCATGCTTGTAATCCCTAAAGCTGTTTTATGTACTATCACCAGCTATCACTATTATTTTTGGGGTGATGTTGCTATATCTATACCTCTTCTTTCTGGGTACTTCGCCTAAAACGGTACTTGGGGTGTTCCAATTAGTATGAGGGGGTGATGTTTTACCGCATGGACCATTATCATTACCTGTGGTGGGGATCCTCACTTTTTACCCAGCGTGAGATGAAATGTAGTGAGGGTCATAATATTTTTCTTCTGCAAAAAATATTTCATCCTCCCACTCTATGTAGCATGGCTACATCGGTTTAAAGTTTCTGTCTTTTGACAGTAGTGGTCCCTCCAAACCCTATTTTCTTTTTAGGACTCATTTGGTGTAGTTTCCAAAAACAGTTATGGAAAATGAGTAGGAGCAATATATGTTGGTATGGTAGACATAAAAAGAATCTTACAATTCAAATTTTATTTTGATAAAATTTATTACCGTTGGTCAACTGTTTTTGTACATATGTGAAGTTAACATGTTCATATATGCATCTATCTTAGGAATTGAATTGAATTTCACCAAGTTGCTGATAAACAGCACATCTGATCAAAACTGGTTAAGAGATACTGTGCAAGAGATGGGCAATATACTGAAGAATAATACCAATATCAAACCGAAGCAATCATTGAATATCGCTATGTCTGCATCTTCACATTTGCCTACCATCTCAATTTATACGGCTTTGTTGAAACTTGATAGCAGTTGAAGTGATTTTCGTTTTCATGAAAGAAGTGACTTGACTTTTGTTTCATTTTCAACTCTTAAGGACTTAGGCAAATGTCCTGAATTCCCACTAGACTGTACATGTCCAGTTGCTTAGCAGAGATTTCTAGTCAAGTCTTGGCTGCCTATTGAGACAGCCAAGACTTGACTAGAAATCACTTCTGAGGTGATTTGTCTATTGTCAGCAGGACCTCCTGATGGCATTTTAAGGACACATGCCCTGAGATCATAAACACCTGAAATAGGCCTTTAAAGATTAAGGAATGTTTAGAATAAGTCACAAAATTACTGTAGATTTGATTTGTGTTGACAATGGAGTGTCAATGTTGATTTTTGTGGTGCTGTGGTAGAATGATACAATAACAACTTAGTCTGTATTTTCATGGAGTGAATTCCTTTGGTACTATCAGCAAATCTCAGTCAAGTCAGATACCGAATACCAACCCGATACCTTGGTATACCCCCTAAAAGTACCGAAATCAATAATGAACTCAAAATTCCAATATTGCACAACTCTACTGTGCAAAAGAAGTGTAACACAGACCCTTTTACTCCAAGTTTTATAACTCATTATGTTTGATTACTTTTTACTATTTTGTAACAGTATCCTATTTCCTTGAACTTGGCAGTCTGAATCATTCATGTAGGGTAACAGACCTTCAATTTTGAGGCATACAATTGTGCTTGTGTACCATCACATGTCTGGTTTCCAAAAGCTGGGTATTAAAAAATGGGCACCTAAAAATTGGGGGCAAGCAGACACTTGGATTACTGTTGAAGCTTACATCTTAACATGCATGATAACAATGACCTGAAGAGGACGGATTAATCCACAAACACAAGTCAAATGTCTGAAAGAATTAAAGCAGGGGATTGCAACATCATCTCACAGGCAGATCAAAGCAGTTATGGAGGTGCTGGACTTATTTTCACCTTTGTGGAAGGTGATCTTCATATGATTATTTATTTATTTATTTATTGGTGTTTAAGGTCACATATTTCTGCACAATGGCTAATCATGACCACGACAGTTTTACGGGTTGAGGAAGCCGGAGTACCCGGAGAAAGCCACCGAGCAGCGGCGAGCAACTGTCAGCTCCCCAACATACTAACTCCACACAAGCAGGGTTAGCATTGGTTGAAGACAGGTGCACCATCGACGTGCAGTACGCCTTAGTGCACAGCATCACCGTGCCCCCACATGGGCAATGGGGGTGAAGTGTATCTTCATATGATAACTGGGAGAAAAAATTAAACTTTATTTCATTTAAGTATTGGTATTCAATACACTAAAATGAAATCCCACCAGTCATAGTTGTGAACAGATAGTCACAGCCAACCTTACTTAACCCATTGAACGCCAGCAGCCATTTTTCTGGCCAGGAACATGATACATCATAATTTCATTAAATAGGATGGATGCTAAGTGCATGTGTGTGGTAGAAGCATCAATATTTTCAACGTGCAGCCCCAAGGCTGCACGTTGAAAATATTAATTGGTCTACCCCTAAATAATGAACATGGACTCTTCCAGTTGCTGTTATTGAAATAATATGGAAGATACCACCAGGGTTCAAAGGGTTAAGTTA
This sequence comes from Pictodentalium vernedei, assembly GCA_031216915.1. Lineage (NCBI taxonomy): Eukaryota > Metazoa > Mollusca > Scaphopoda > Dentaliida > Dentaliidae > Pictodentalium > Pictodentalium vernedei. Next base: position 381,352,352 of record CM062293.1, read on the forward strand.
CTATTTCTGGGTCATTGTGCTGGACTGTTATTTCTGATCAATTCATTCAATTGATTTTATCTTTCTGGTAGTAATTCACTCTGCACATATGTGCAGTAGCCACTATCTATAAGAAATGCTTGGGATTTTCCAGAACATGCAACACTGAATGGTTTAGTTTACACGGACAGTGGCAAACTATTTTATGTGATTCTGGGAAGTTAGCATAAATTTGGGTTAAACAATGTTGAACTATTTCAGTTTGCGTGCGATTATGTTGAATCAAATTAAAATGTTTTCAAATTTTGATGTAATTACGCTGTTACTGATAAGTGATAACTATGAACTGTGGTCTCATGAGTCATTTGACAATCTTTTGTTTTGGGGAATTAACTGATTTGCTCAAGCATTGAAATACTGGGTCTGACTGTAAAAACTGTTCACTTGGGTTAAAAAATAGAACCATTATTATTTGTGAGCCTTCATTTTTCAAAATCGAAGGTCTGGTGGTAACAAATATTTTTTAAAAGTGGAGGTTCTACCATTAAAAGATGGACTCACTGGTGGATAGCTGATGATTGTTTATCTGCACTGTTTGTTTTAGGTTTAATTGTATTCTTTGGTGCATTAGTTCTGCTACTAGTGGTAGCTGTTATTGTCTGGAGACCAACTAATGCTGGAATTTATCCAATGAAACACTGGAAACCACAGTATCGTAGATTAGGAAAGCCACCAGCTATACCAAACTATATCAGATATGATGACGATCACTGGACAGAGAAAAGCAGGTAATTATATATTGACCTATACATACCTGGGAAATAAGAATGAATTTATTAACCAGTTGAGTGCTGGAAACCCATATTTGGGATTCATTCTGAAGTTAGGTACCATAACTTGAAGACTTCATATTCTGCGTGTGTGCTACATATATTGGAGGTCAAATTATTTAGTCTGTATGAATTATTCCTGTTCCTTTGTGGTAAACCCAGGAAGTGAAGAAGTGCTTCTTGTTTTCTGTGGTAAGCAAGCTCTGTTTTACTCGTAAAATAGGACCCGGTCACCATGGGTATAAACAATTGAAGAAACTTCACTTTATCTCCATGTTGCAGTCACAATTAGCTATTGTGCAGAAATTTGTGACCTTAAACACCAGTAAATAAATAAACAAGTTTGCTCTGTTGCAATTTATGGGAGAGTGCCTATAGGAACTCTCTCCCGTAAACTGTAACAAGACAAAGACATGGGAAGTAATTTCGATAAGCAAACTAACTTAGCACTTTGCCAGTTAAACAACATAGAATATCAAGAATTATGCACAAGCATTGGTTTCTCATCAGTTATCATCTGCTTGTTCAGTCAGATGACACATGACTAGAAACAACTGCACAATCTATTACATCAGAAGTACTTTTGTCAAAAATGATCTGCAAGCTTATGAATTTTGCGTTTGTGTGTGTAAATCTTTCGTCGGTTGCAATCCTTTTCAGCTCACCTGCAAGCCTGAAAATAAGCAGACTGTCATCTGTAGAATGAGGACCCCAGAGGGTGAATTTGGTGATGCATAGCAGGGTAGCATCACTAATCACTAAATTTGCTCTCTGTGAACCTCAGTCTGAATCAAGGTCTCAGCCTAAACAGCAAGAGGTACCCAGAGGATAAATTAGCACACTGTATGGGATAGCATCACTAAATTTGCTCTCTGTGAACCTCAATCTGAATCAAGGTCTCAGCCTAAACAGCAAGAGGTACCCAGAGGATAAATTAGCACACTGTATGGAATAGCATCACTAAATTCACCCTCCCTCTGTGAACCTGATTCTGCAAATGACAGATTGCTTATTTTCTGGCTTGCTCACCAGACTGAAAGGCGGTGGGAACTGTTGCCATCACTTGGCATCTAGAGTCCATCATTTGTTGACCATTAACTTTTGAAACCTGTCTTCTTCAAAACCACTGGGCCAAATTCAAACATATATCCAAATTCAAACATACATGGCACAGACCATCTTTGGAATATACCCTTTCTACTTTGTTCAAATGAAGCTGCTGCCTTCTTTTGGTTGGGGTTCATGCCCAAAATCCCTTAAAATCTTTAAAACATTTCTTCTCATGAACCACAAGAGAGAATGCTTTGATATTTGGTATGGACCTTTCTTTGGTGGTGAAGATTAAAGTTTGTTCAAGGCAAGTGTGTGGTGTCAATACTTGGGCTCTTTCTTGGCCTCTACCCATTTTGGGCTCCCACCAAAATTTCTATTTCCAGAATCAGTGGGCTGATTTGAACTAAATTTGGAATGTAGTGTAATTGGGTCATAAGTACTTTATTGATGCCCCAAAAAACTATTCTGCAGCCCGTGGTAAGCCCAGGGTCTAAAAGTAGAACAAATTAGAACACCCATATTTCAAAAACTGCATGGGCCAGAATATTGTTTTTCGGTATGCAGCTTCCTTGGTACCAGTGGAATCATATAGACTAAAGAATTTCCATCATTAGCTTAACTTGACATAGTCAAGATAAGCTATTGCCATCACACGTGCGGAAGTCTGTTAGTCTGTGAGTCTGTTAGTCTGTGAGTCTGTGACGTCTGTTCACATTTTCCTTTAGCACGGGCTACACCCCGCAGTTCTTGTCTGATCGTCACGAAATTTCATATGCAGGTTTGGAGTCATGTCTAGATGAGAACGTCCCCTTTTGGTCGCGATCGGGCAACCGGTATGGCTGCCCGAGCCCAAAACCCGAAAACCATTAGCACAGTCTACAGGTCGTATTTATGAAGGGATTTCATTGTAACTTGGTAGGATGCCTCTGTATAGTGCCTAGATGAGAACGTCCCCTTTTGGGCATGATCTATCAACCGTGATGGCTGCCCAAGCCCGAAACCCAAAAACTTTTAGCACAGTCTGCAGGTCATGTTTAATGTGGAGGGATTTCATTGTAACTTGATGGGTTGACTTCATACAATGTCTAGATGAGAAAGTCCCCCTTTGGACGTGATTGGGCAACTGTGACGGCTACAGGAGCCCGAAGCCCGAAAACCTTTAGCACAGTCTAGAGGTCATATTTATGAAACAATTTCATTGTAACTTGGCAGGATGACTCCAAATAATGTCTAGATGAGAACGTCCCATTTTGCTCGCGATCATGCAGCCTTGATGGGTGCCCGAGCCCAAAAACCTTTAGCATAGGCAAAAGGTCATATTTATGGAAGAATTTCATTGTAACCTGTTAGGTTGACTCCAAATAATGCCTAGATGATGACATCCCCTTTCGGTTGTGATTGGTCAGTTGTGATGGCTACAAGTGCCCTAAGCCCGAAAACCTTGAGCACAGTCTACAGGTCATATTTATGAAGGGATTTCATTGTAACTTCTTAGGATCACTCCAGATGATGCTCAGATGAGATTGTCCCCTATGGTTGCGATCATTCACCCATGATGGCTGCCCGAGCCCAAAGCCCGAAAACCTTTAGCACAGTCTACAGGTCATATTTATGAAGGGATTTCATTGTAACTTGGTAGGTTAACTTCATATAATGTCTAGATGAGAACGTGCGATCATTCACCCATGATGGCTGCCCGAGCCCGAAGCCCGAAAACCTTTAGCACAGTCTACAGGTAATATTTATGAAGGGATTTCATTGTAACTTGGTAGGTTAACTTCATATAATGTCTAGATGAGAACGTCCCCTTTTGGACATGATTGGGCAACTGTGATGGCTAAAGGTGCCCGAAGCCCGAAAACCTTTAGCACAGTCTACAGGCCATATTTATGAAGGGATTTCATTGTAACTTCATAGGATCATTCTAGATGATGCCCAGATGAGATTGTCCCCTTTGGTTGCGATTATTCAACCATGATGGCTGCCCGAACCCGAAACCCGAAAACCTTAAGCACAGTCTACAAGTCATATTTGAGAAGGGATTTCATTGTAACTTGGTAGGTTGACTTCATATAATGCCTAGATGAGAACGTCCCCTTTTGGACATGTTTGGGCAACTTTGACGGCTAAAGGTGCCCGAAGCCCAAAAACCTTTAGCACTGTCTACAGGTCATATTTATGAAGGGATTTCATTGTAACTTGGTAGGTTGACTCCAAATAAGGTCAAGATGAGAACGTCCCATTTTGGCCATGATCATTCAGCCTTGATGGGTGCCCGAGCCCAAAAACCTTTAGCATAGGCAAAAGGTTATATTTATAGAAGGATTTCATTATAACATTGTTAGGTTGACTCCATATAATGCCTAGATGATGACATCCCCTTTTGGTCGTGATTGGTCAACTGTGATGGCTACAGGTGCCCGAAGCCCGAAAATCTTGAACACAGTCTACAGGTCATATTTATGAAGGGATTTCATTGTAACTTGGTAGGTTGACTTCATATAATGTCTAGATGAGAACGTCCCCTTTTGAACACTAGTGGGAAACTGTGACGGCTTCAGGGATCCAAAGCCCGAAAACCTTTAGAACAGACTACAGGTCATAATTATGAAGGGATTTTATTGTAGCTTGGTAGGATGACTCCAAATAGTGTCCAGATGAGAACGTCCCCTTTTGGTCACGATCATTCAGCCTTGATGGCTGCCCAGTCCCAAAAACCTTTAGCATGTCTGTAGGTCGTATTTATGGAAGAATTTCATTGTAACTTGTTAGGTTGACTCCATATAATGCCTAGATGATGACATCCCCTTTTGGTCGTGGTTGGTCAACTGTGATGTCTACAGGTGCCTGAAGCTCGAAAACCTTTAGCACAGTCTACAGGTCGTATTTATGGAGGGATTTCATTGTAACTTGGTAGGTTGACTTCATATAATGTCTAGATGAGAACGTCCCCTTTGGACGCAATTCAGAAACTGACGACTACAGGGGCCCGAAGCCTGAAAACCTTTAGCACAGTCTACAGGCCATTTTTATGAAGGGATTTTAATATAACTTGATAGGATGACTCATTTTGGAATAATTTCATTGTAATTTTGTTGATATATGTTAACTGTGAGGGCCACATATATTAACTGTGAGGTCATATTAACCCACCCCTCAGATCTTTAGTACAGTGTACACCTCATATTATTTTTATCATAAACATAGCATACAGGGAACAGAAATGAACATATTCCCAATTATCACAATTCTTGTCTTATTTCATAATCTTTTCATAAACATTGAACATTATCCTTTTCATCAAACACAACACACAAGTTAAGCTACAGTGTCATTGACACTTTCATTTTTGTCATGGGATGCTGTATGGGGATGCCCATTTTAGCACTGTTGGCAATAGGAAAATGCTGAGTCATCATCTTTCTTGTACTCAATCAACTAATTTGAAACTTGTCTTCTTCAAAGCCACTGTCCCAAATTCAAACCTATATGGCACAGACCATCTTTGGAGTATACCCTTTCTGCATTGTTGAAATGAAGCTGCTGCCATCTTCTGCCTTCGGTTAATGCCCAAAAACCTAAAAATCTTTGAAAATCTTCTCAACCACCAGAGAGAATGCTTTGATATTTGGTGGTGAAGATTAAAGTTTGTTCAAGGCAGGTCAATAGGTCAGTATTTGGGCTCTCTGTGGTAGCATGCCAATTTTGAGCTCCACCCAAAATTTCTATATCAAGAACTGATAGACTGATTTGAACCAAATTTGGCATGTACTATAATTGGATCATAAATACTTGATTTATGCCCAGAAAACTTTTTGGCAGCCAGCCCCATGGGAACCCCAAGAGCTAAAAATAAAAAAAATATAATTTTTTCTTCAGAACCTTTGTGCCAAATGTAAACTAATTTAGTACAAAGCATCTTGGTGGAGTATACTCTCTTGAGTATTTTCCCCCCAATGTTGAAAACTTTAATCTCATGAACCAATCTTCTTTGGTGGTGGAGATTAAAGTTTGTTCAAAGCGGGTCAATATTTGGCTGGTTTGAACCAAATTTGTAATGTAGTATTAGTGGGTCATAGGTACTTGATTTATTCCCCAAAACGTTTTTTTTTAAGCCCAATGGGAACCCAAAGAGCTAAAAATAGAAAAAGGAGAATGCCCATTTTTTCCCCAAAATTTACTACTCCCTTGGGATATGGTAGAGAGAGAGCCACAGAAGCTAAATAAAAAAAAAAATGTGAACCGACACTTTTTTAAGACTTCACAGAACTTTGTTTTTATTTGAGAAGCTTTCCTAGGACCAGCAGAAATAAATGGCCAAAAAAATGCTTTTGGTTGTGTCATAACAAATCAAAAAATTGCTCTTGCTGCCCATTACTTACTGACATACTCATCTCTTTTGACAGCTAGTGCCAGGTGAGTATTTTAGGCTCACTTGAGCCTCTAGTTTTGTTAAGGCAACACATATACTACATGCAATCAACAGATCAGGATTTATATAAGGTATGGAAACCAAAAATGTTTGGCAATTATATGTGAAATACTTGTCATTGCATGATATTGGTGATGCAGGAGATTGTTGGTTGGGGTCGGGGGTTTGAGCAGAACAGTATATAAAGTCTTTCATTTTATTATGTTATCAGTGAGGGTAAACAAAACATTATATACATCAGGTGAATATTGTTGGCATCTCATAAGTCTTCCTATAAATGAAAAACTTGGCCAATGAAAACCCCCTTAATAGGTCATTTTATTATGTTATCAGTGAGGCTAAACAAAACATTATGTACATCAGGTGAATATTGTTGACATCTCATAAGCCTTCCTATAAATGGAAAACTTGGCCAATGAAAACCCCTGAATAGGTACTGAACCCCAAAATGGAAAGACAGGAGACAACTGAATATTGTGAGATGAGCCAGGACAAGATTGTCAGACAGAAAAAAACTCGGTGGACCATGAGTGCTACAGTCCCAAAGCAAACCATAAGAAACTGAGAGTGTATACTATTAACTTTAGTCTCCAAAACATGCTGTACAATCTTTCCAAATGTTTATCATCAGCTGAGGGGTTCAGTGTGGTTGAGAAGGGGACTTGATACAAGGAGAGAACAAATTTGTGGCTGTAGTTTTTTGCTGTAACATGGGAACCCTGGCAGCACTTGTACTAGGCTACCATATTGGTAGTCATGCACAAGTGTCATTCATTCACATTGTCACTTTATTATGTTATTGTTGCCACTGTAGCCTCCCCCACCCCCCCCCCCCCCCACCCCCCAATTTATGTTCCAAAATACTCTTTCAATGAAGAAATTGTTTTCTAACATTTTTTAACAGCATAATATAGAGAAAAACAGTAAATAAAAGTGCAATATAGGTTTTCTGGCTGTGTGTTTGAATGGTAATTTAGGAGGGGGTTGGAGGATTGGAATCCTTCTCTTTCCCTAGCACTATGAGGGGGAATCATGGTTTAAATAAATGTGTTAATAGGGTAAAATTGGCTTCTATTTGGCAGAGGTTATAGTGTGCTCCTGGAGGCTACACTTGCTCAAGATGTGAATTCACTTGCTTCAGCAGCCTTATTTTTGGCAATATATAGCCTTTATTGTTGACTGTGACAACAATATAACTTTTCAAAATGATAAAACAGTATTGTAAGGTGTGTGGTCCCTCAGTGAACATTTAAATTTGAAATAATCTCCAAAAATAATAATTAAATCAGGTTTGGAAGCTGACATGTTAACCTCCAGAATAATTTTTCAGGGAACCTGAGGGTGATTTTCAGGAAAATGGGATGGATTTCAGGGAAAAGTTCACGCGGGGATGAAACAAAAGAAAAAACTTGCAGATTTTCAGTTCATGGACCACCATTAAAACCAAATTTTATCCAGATCTAGTTGTCAGTTATGCTGATGCATTTTTTTATAATTGTTGATTTGACACCCCCCCCTCCCCTCCCCCTGCCCTCCCCCCGCCCCTCGCCATCATCTTCTTCATGGCCCCGACCCCTCACCCATATCTTTTCATCATTGAAGCAATTTTTTTTTTATTTTTTTATAATTCCATTCGAAATTTTCTGGGTAGAGACGGCCAACAGTTAACAGTTCTCTAGTCAGCACAATGAAATAAATGTAGTGTTAGAAAGTAAGTCCATTGTGTATAAATATGCAGTCATAATTTTTCAGCATCCTAAGTGACTTTAACCTATTTTTAAACTGTGTTAAATAGTTGAGGTCAAGGTATTGTTTACGTTTTGATTTGGAAAAAGGATGAGAATTAAAGTTATTCTATGAATAAATAAATATATATTATTTCATTCCTTTTCATATATTTTATTTACCAAAAAAATGCATTTAAATGAAGGTGGAGTTTTCAATTTTTTGAAAGTAAGTCACCTATTTTCACTTAGGCACTCGCACATTGGTCACAAATCTCTGATTATGAAAAAAAACCAGAAATAAACATGAACACAGTTGAAATATATATCATAAAATACCCTCTTAAATAAATTTAACTTAAAATCCATATTTTACTGCTTCATGAGTTTTTACCAGAGTTTGAATTGCTTGTGATTTGACTCCGAAAGTTTTACATTAGTTACAACGGGAAAGAAATATTTCACTGTTGTTTTCCAGGGTTTTTGGTCAAAAACTGATTCCCATACCGGTGGTCAGGAACCACACTGAATTTTTGGGATTTTCCCTGGCATTCCAGGAGAGTTAATTTGTCTGTTTGGAAGCCATAAAATGGATTTCCTATAGGTATCACAGCAATAAATATTTTCCCTTAGGCGACCATTATAACGTTCAGGCAAAAAAGAAATATGATCGCACCACTTTAATTTTGGTATTCAAATATCTTAGCCCTTCAGACAACATTTTTATGACCCGACAACAGGGGTCATACAACAAATAAGAAGGAAAAACTAACAGGAAGGGAAGTTCCGGTCATGTGCACATATATTTTGATACTGTACCAATGACCCAGACATAGCTGGTGCTAATTCTCAAAATCTAGGGCCAAACACAAATTTTGCCCCCCAATCCCCCAAATTTGCATCTAAAACCGAAAAAATCATGTCCTAAATGGTCCTCCATACTTTTCCTCCACTGCGCGTGCACAGTGTCAAGGAGGTCTCGAAATTGGTGCCAATTATCATTCTTTGTTTGGCCCTTCATCAGTTCACATCTGACTGATAATTGTGCTTGTAAATCTCAGTTTAAATGATGCCAGACACATAAATATTAGAGAAATGGTGGATCTAAAGAGGAATTAGAAGGAGGAGAGGAAAAATGAGTGGCAGGAAATAATCAGGGCTGTAACTTAAAAATTTTTTTTATGAAATTATGTTATGTTGCCTAATTTCAAGGCATGGGCCTGTTGTGGTCATTCTTGCTATAAAGTTACACTGCTTGTTCAGTGTTTCCTCTCTCCCTTTCCTTTAAGTCCCCCCTGCTATTCTCCCATGCTTTTGGCATATTTTATGTAATATTATTACTAAAATTTCTTGGGAGTTTTAGCTTGGTAACAGAATGAATTCTGTTCTTTTCCCCATTTTTACGTCCTCACCCATGGGTGTTTAGGCGTTGTGTTCTGCATCTACCATCTGATGTTCTGCAGTTTCTTCCCTGGAAGTCTCTGTTTTGCATCAGATAGTGTTGTAATTGGTAACTGATTTCGGGCCATGTTTATCAGTGCCTGGAGTCATGTTTCTGGTGTTTATACACTTCTTGTTTACATTGACAACGGTTTCTGTTGAGAGGGATTTCTTGTCTTTGTATTAGCTTAATCATAACAAGATACATTATTATTATACGTAAGTGTTGCATTAATTTTTTTTGAAATATTTTAAAAATTTTTGTCCACACTTAGGCTTTTTTGGGATCCATTGGGGCTCAACGTTACTTTCAGAAACTTGGGCTTTTCGGAAAAAATATTTTTTCAGAAAATTTTTTTGATTTCAATTATTTTGTCTATGTTAATGGATCATGTTATTATGTATCTTTGTTTTCAGGGGTTGGTGCGAGTACTAGGACTGTTTGTGTTCTTTTCACAATGAAAGGATATTGTTCAAATTGTAATAAGAGGAAATCTTCCTCTGACTTTCATAATCATTGTATTAATTGTAGTCAGTGTACTCGCACTAACTCCTGTTCAGTATGTGTCAATTGGGATGACAAACATTGGAAACGTGTGTCCCGGTATGTTGTTAGCGGGGAAAAGGCCATGCCGGTCCTTTCTCCACAGGGTCACTCTAGTTTATCAATCTCTTTTTCAGAGGAACAAGAACAGGATGATGTTTCCGTGATGTCTTCCAAAAGTGTGCCTCCGTCATCACAGTTAAATGAAGAGCTAGCGGCAAAAGTGCTCATGGAAATACGTCAATTGCCTAAGAGGTCCCTAGTAGGATCGACGGCATTGGCGTCCACTAGCTCGCCCGGTGTAGCGACCATTCTTCGAATGGCTCGGCAGCCGGGTTCGTCCGTTGCGGTCCAGGAAGGAGATTTGGGTGATGCGAGCACTATAATAAGACAAAGTGCACACCCAGTGACGACGGATCAGAGGAGAGAACGGAGGAAGCCTATTAGTCCGGTTCCTAGCTCGTCCAGGTCCATCCGGGCTGCGAGCGAGAGAGATCCCTCTCTCGTACAACAACATCTGGGACCAGATGTTGTGGTACAAAACGTTTCGCATTCGGAGCATACGTCCACCGCTCAGGACGCTCCGTTATATAGACAGTCCGGAGAGACTGTCGATATGGCTTCCTCATCCTCACGGCAGCGCACACGACCGCACCTTGGCTAAGTGACCACAGATATCCAGCCAGCTTCGCTGATCAGGGATTCCACGGCGACCGGTAGCCAGGGACACGAGGCCTGTAGACTCCGGACGTTCGCATAAAAGAAGTATGCAGGAGTCAACGTACACGGAGCTTCCAGCGGCAAAGCAACATAAGACCGCTACTCCACAGGCCCCAGTGACGGATGTGCTATCCCAAATAGCACAACTTATCACAGCATCCCAGCAGACAACAGAATCTCTGTCAGATCAGGAATTATCCGACGACGCTGGGTCGGTACGCTCTGCTGAAGCTTCAGGTACGGACGACCGAGAACTTCATAGGGTCCGACAGGTTGGCAAAAGGGATTCAAAGGATTTGGAAGAACATAAAGCTGCCGTAGATTTTATCCGGTATTATCTTCCAGAGGTTGTTCCGTCGGACCAGAATGCTGCGATGCTGGATAAGAGACTGATAGCGTCATTGGACACAGAATTTTTTGATCGGTTCAGGGACATCATCCCTGAGTTTCCGACACAGTCCAATAATGTCACAAGAACATTTGAATTATTGAATGACGCTATATATAAGCTTGCTACCAGAACGAGCAAGTCTGGTTTCTTGTCCGCAAATGCTCTAAATCTGTCTTTCATCAATTCAAGGAATAAATTCGAAACGGCAGGACAGGGCATACCGAGAGTTCCTCTGCGTCTAGACGACCAGGCTGAAGACTCAGAATTGTCTATACCGTCGTCTGTGTCGATTCCAACCACGACGTTGGAAACGACAATAATGTCTAACAGAGTTAACTTAGACGCTTTATCATACGCAGATCACCTTACTAAGGCGTTATCATTACGTCTTCAAGGGAAAGAATTCCAGGATATACAATCCTCATTAAGAGTTCTTTCAAGGGCAATAGCTTATTCCACGTATAACTCTGCCCTTTCAGTGGCAAACCTGGAGTTGGTTAGACGTGACGCAGCCCTAGCCACATCCACGTGCGTGGATGGTAAGGTGAAAAACTCTCTCAGAGTCGCTTCAGTCTCCGGAGAGCTTCTCTTTGATGGCAAGCTTTCAGCAATCTATGATAAGATAACTAAGAAAGCTTCGGATTCTCTGCTATTCAAATCCGCCTCGGAAAAGTCGGATACAGCAGAAAAGAGTGAGACAGGCACTTCTGGGACAAGTACACCCAAGAGAAGTTCCCATAGAGGTTCCTATGCGTCCTCTAGGTCTTATTCTAGAGACTGTCAATGCAGCGACTCACGTGGGGGACGTTATTCTGGCCGAGATAACCGGTCAGATGTCCCTATGTCGACGGGGCGAGGTGCGGGTCGTGGAGGACGTAGTTTCTCCTTCCGCAAGCCTCGCAGGTCCAGAAGGTGATGGTTTGAACCTCTATCGTGTTCCGGTAGGCGGAAGATTACCGAGTTTTATAAACGATTGGGCGTCAATTACGGACGACCCCTGGGTTCGAGGGGTAATTTCGGAAGGACTAAGAATATCCTTCAAACGAAAGCCTCCATTAACTCAAAGTCCAAAATGGACTCAGCTTCCGTCAAATCCGCAGAAAAGAGACGCTCTTTTATCAGAAGTACAGTCTCTTCTGCAGAAGAACGCGGTAGAGGTTGTAGAAGACCAGGAATCGCCGGGTTTCTACAGCCATCTGTTTCTTGTTCCGAAACCAGATGGCTCGTTCCATCCAGTCATAGATCTGAGCTGGATAAACAAGCTGATCGTCGCTCCGAAGTTCTATATGGAGACAATTCGATCAGTCAGAGCGAGTATTCGGGTGAACGACTATGCTACAAGCATAGATCTCAAGGATGCGTACTTTCACGTCATGGTACATCCGACATTCAGAAAGCATCTACGCTTCGCAGTCCTAGTAGTTGTATATCAGTTCCGAGTGATGTGCTTCGGTTTGAACCTAGCGCCCTGGGCTTTCACTCGAATAATGAACTCGGTAATGATATATTTCCGAGCTCATTCGTCTGCGGTAACGTCTGCCTACCTGGACGACATTCTTCAGAGCTACGGCAACGAGTTAACGCTTCAGAACGATGTGCAGAATCTGCTTCTATTACTCCGATGTCTCGGTTTTATAATAAACGACGAGAAGTCGGATATGGTGCCGTCCAAGTCATTCACTCATTTGGGAATGAGCTTCGAGACGCACAACAATCTCATTCGTCTGCCGTTAACCAGAGCGAAATTAATCAGTTGTTACGCTCGCTATTGTCTTCACTCAGACAAAGTCACAGCGAGAGAGTTCATGAGACTGATATGTCTGTGCGGAGCCGCTGCGGATCTCATTCCGATGGGGCGGTTACGCACTCGTCCTCTCCAAATTTTCTTGACTCAGAATTGGAGTGTAAAGATTCATTCGCACGATATAGACGTTCTCTTGTCAAATCAAGTGAAACAAGAGATTCAGACTTGGGCAAACATTCAATGGTTGACTCAGGGAGTTCCACTGCAGTTGCCGGATCCGAGTTTTACTATTATGACGGATGCCAGTCAAACAGGTTGGGGTGCAACATTGATCCCAACAGATTCGAAGTGCCAGGGTCTTTGGGATCCGCAATTTCTAGGCAAGCACATAAACATCAAGAAAATGATGTCAATTTGGCTTGCACTACGTCATTGGATGAACATTATTCAGAAAGCACATGTCCAAATCCTGTCCGACAATACGACAGTAGTAGTGTATATTCGGAACCAGGGAGTCACTCATTCCGTTTTGTTATTCAATTTAACGGAAAGAATCCTTCTGTTTTTAGCTCAACTTTGACGAAGTCAAATTTGAGCTATTGTCATGGCCCGTCGTCCGTCTGTCCGTACGTCAACAATTGGCTATGGCTCGGGCTAGAGGTCGTATTTATGAACCGATCTTTACGAAACTTCTTGTGTACCTTTGTTATGACCCTGGGACGGGAACGAGTGTTTTTAGGTGTGGTCCGAAATTCAAGATGGCTGCCAGCGGCCATTTTGTACCGATGATGCAAAAATCAGTTTTTTGTACAGAACTTCTGTATGAAAGTTCTGATTTGAATAAAGTTTTGTATAAATGTTTAGTACCATGGGATACATCACATATAATACGGGTTTTTTTCTCGTGCGTAAATTATGCAAATTAGACTGACTTTGATTTATTTAGTGTTACTTTCAGAGCTGTAAGTGCCAAGCTGCTATGGCTCGGGCTAGAGGCCGTATTTATGAACCGATCTTTACGAAACTTCTTGGGTACCTTTGTTATGACCGTGGGACGAGAACGAGTGTTTTTGGGTGCGGTTCGAAATTCAAGATGTCTGCCAGCCACCATTTTGTACCGACGATGCAGAAATCTGTTTTTTGTACAGAACTTCCATATGAAAGCTCTGATTTGAATAATTTTTCGTATGAATGTTTAGTACCATGGGATACATCACATATAATACAGTTTTTTTTCTTGTGTATAAATTGTGCAAATTAGACTAATTTTGATGTTTTTTGGTGTTACTTTCAGCACTGTAAGTGCAAATTTCAATACGGCTCGGGCTAGAGGCCGTATTTATGAACCGATCTTTACGAAACTTCTTGGATACCTTTGGTATCACCGTGGGACGAGAACGAGTGTTTTGGGGTCCGGTCCGAAATTCAAGATGGCCGATGGCAGCCATTTTGTACAAAATTAGGTGCAATCAGATTTTTGCACAGAACTTCCATATGAAAGCGCTTATTTGAATAATTTTTTGTGTGAATGTTTAGTACCATGGGATACATCACATATAATACGGGTTTTTTTCTCGTGCAGAAATTATGCAAATTAGATGAACTTTGATTTTTTCAGTGCGACTTACACACAGTAAGTACACATGTCAATACAGCTCGGGCTAGAGTCTGTATTTATGAACTGATCTTCACGAAATGTCTTGGGTACCTTTGTTATCACCTTGGGGCGAGAACGAGTGTTTCTGGGTGCAGTCTAAAATTCAAGATGGCTGCCAGTGGCCATTTTGTACCGAAATTAGGTCTAATCAGTTTTTTGTACACAACTTCTATACGGCTCAGACTAGAGGCCATATTTATGAACCAATCTTTACGAAACTTCTTGGGTACCTTTGTTATCACCGTGGGATGAGAGCGAGTGTTTTTGGGTGTGGTCCGAGATTCAAGATGGCCACCAGCAGCCATTTTGTACCAAAATTAGTGCAATCAGTCTTTTGTACAGAACTTCTGTATGAAAGTTCTGATTTGAATAAATTTTTGTATAAATGTTTAGTACCATGGGATACATCACATATAATACGGGTTTTTTTCTCGTGCGTAAATTATGCAAATTAGACTGACTTTGATTTATTTAGTGTTACTTTCAGAGCTGTAAGTGCCAAGCTGCTATGGCTCGGGCTAGAGGCCGTATTTATGAACCGATCTTTACGAAACTTCTTGGGTACCTTTGTGATGACCGTGGGACGAGAACGAGTGTTTTTGGGTGCGGTTCGAAATTCAAGATGTCTGCCAGCCACCATTTTGTACCGACGATGCAGAAATCTGTTTTTTGTACAGAACTTCCATATGAAAGCTCTGATTTGAATAATTTTTCGTATGAATGTTTAGTACCATGGGATACATCACATATAATACAGTTCTTTTTCTCGTGTATAAATTGTGCAAATTAGACTAATTTTGATGTTTTTTGGTGTTACTTTCAGCACTGTAAGTGCAAATTTCAATACGGCTCGGGCTAGAGGCCGTATTTATGAACCAATCTTTACGAAACTTGTTGGATACCTTTGGTATCACCGTGGGACGAGAACGAGTGTTTTGGGGTCCGGTCCGAAATTCAAGATGGCCGATGGCAGCCATTTTGTACAAAATTAGGTGCAATCAGATTTTTGCACAGAACTTCCATATGAAAGCGCTTATTTGAATAATTTTTTGTGTGAATGTTTAGTACCATGGGATACATCACATATAATACGGGTTTTTTTCTCGTGCAGAAATTATGCAAATTAGATGAACTTTGATTTTTTCAGTGCGACTTACACACAGTAAGTACACATGTCAATACAGCTCGGGCTAGAGTCTGTATTTATGAACTGATCTTCACGAAATGTCTTGGGTACCTTTGTTATCACCTTGGGACGAGAACGAGTGTTTCTGGGTGCAGTCTAAAATTCAAGATGGCTGCCAGTGGCCATTTTGTACCGAAATTAGGTCTAATCAGTTTTTTGTACACAACTTCTATACGGCTCAGACTAGAGGCCATATTTATGAACCAATCTTTACGAAACTTCTTGGGTACCTTTGTTATCACCGTGGGATGAGAGCGAGTGTTTTTGGGTGTGGTCCGAAATTCAAGATGGCCACCAGCAGCCATTTTGTACCAAAATTAGTGCAATCAGTCTTTTGTACAGAACTTCTGTATGAAAGTTCTGATTTGAATAAATTTTTGTATGAATGTTTAGTAACATGGACTACATCACATATTGTAAGGGGTTTTTTTTCGTGCAGAAATTATGCAAATTAGATGAACTTTGATTTATTCAGTGCTACTGACACAATGTAAGCACACATGTCAATACGGCTCAGGGTAGAGGCTGTATTTATGAACCGATCTTCACAAAACTTCTTGGGTACCTTTGTTATCACCTTGGGACGAGAATGAGTGTTTCTGGGTGCAGTCCAAATTCAAGATGGCTGCCAGTGGCCATTTTGTACCGAAATTAGGTCCAATCAGTTTTTTGTCACAAGTTCTACAGCTCGTATTTATGAACTGATCTTCACAAAACTTCTTGGGTACCTTTGTTTTCACCTTGGGACAGGAACGAGTGTGTTTTGGGGTGCCTTTGTTATCACTGTGCTATGAGAACAAATATTTTTGGGTTCAGTCAGACCCACTCTGGGACTCAAAGATTTCTTTTCTAGTTTAGCATCTGACTGTCACCCATCTTTACAATACTTTACCTATACATTTGTTACAGGCTACGGTCAGTATTTATGCACAGACCGTTACAATACTTTATATGTACCTTTGTTATCAGGTCATTACCTAGATGTTTGTCATTGCTGTGTCACATACTATACATGTCTTGACAAGTTGAGCTACAGTGTCATTGACACTTTCATTTCTAGAACACCAGGTTCTACTTTCGGTCCATCATATTCAGGGTTGTCTGAATGTATTAGCAGACTCCCTTTCACGGAAGGGTCGCTTGTTGCCGTCAGAATGGACTCTCGACAAACAGGTATTCAATCAGATTTGCTACCAATGGGAGCGGCCAATGATAGACTTATTTGTGACACAGCTCAACAATCAGTTGCAGACGTATGTGTCTCCATGTCCGGATCCCCGAGCATATGCAGTAGACGCTCTATCGATCTCGTGGGACGGAATGATAGGATATGCGTATCCTGCAGCGCCGTTGATTCAGCAGATATTGCTAAAGATAAAACAATCTCAATGCAAAATTCTGTTGGTAGCATCTCTGTCTCCACAGAGACCGTGGATAAATCTACTCAGGTGTCTGCTGTGGGACATACCGCGGAAGCTTCCTTCACGAGAGGATCTTCTTTCGCAGGGGAAATCGCGTCAACTACATCACAACCCACAAGGTCTCAACCTTCACGTATTTCTGTTGTGCAGTCCTTCTTGCACGGCAAGCATTTTACAGGACGAGCAGTGGATGCAATTTCTAACTGCAGGAGGACCTCCTCTTCGCTAAACTATGCGGCGAAGTGGAAGGTCTTTTGTCATTGGTGTAGGGATCATTCTGTTGATATTTTTGATCCCTCCATTCCAGACATTGCAAACTTTCTAGTATACTTGTTTGATGAGATCATACTGCAGCCTGTTACTATTAAAGGTTATAGGTCTATGTTATCTGATACCTATGCACACCAGGATAGTTTACAAATTGGATCTAATGTCTCTTTATCTAAATTAGTTAGAAACTTCTCGATAAATAGACCAAGAACCCTTAGATTAATTCCTAAATGGAATTTAGCTTGGGTTCTTCTTAAGTTAAAAGAAAAGCCATTTGAGCCTCTTGAGACAGTGGACTTCAAATTCTTATCTTATGAGACAGCATTTCTCTTAGCTTTCTCTTCCGCTTGAAGAGTCAGTGAGCTTCATGCACTATCTGTGGACGATTCTCACTATCGTAGTGTCAGGAACACTATTACCTTTACTACTAATGTTGGATATTTGGCTAAGAATCAGGCTCCTAATAAATATCCGGAACCTATTGTTATTAAGGCTCTTCCGTCTTCAGACGGCATAGGCCTTTACTCTGTCTGGTTAGAGCTTTACGTATTTATAAACGAAGATCTCAGTTTATCAGAAAGGGACGAAAATGCTTCTTTCTGTCTCTGATGCCTAATAGAAAGGACATTACGGTCCATTCTATTGCTAGATGGATTCAATTAACTATCCGTACTGCTTATGATAATCTATCTTCAACTCAGCAGTCTGTACTTAAGATTTCGGCTCATGAAGTAAGAGCTCTTTCTACGTCTTGGGCTTACGCAAATAGTGTTGCTATTACAGATTTAATGAAGGCTGCATATTGGTCTCAGCCATCCACATTCACGAATTTTTATCTCAGAAATATTGAGTCCATTTCAGGAGACCTGCATTGTTTAGGTCCGTTATCTGTTGCTCAGAATGTCGTCCACTAAACAGTTGCAACTATAGTTATGCAGGCTTTCTGTTCTGGCAGTGACTCTGTCCTGCTGCCCTCTTCGCTCTGGGCTATTTGACCCAGGGCAAGGGGAAGGGGGGGGGTGGAGGGTGTTCCCTTAGGTCACCTGCTTTATAGTGAAAAGCAAGGGGATACCTCCTCCGGAGTCAGTAATTCTGAGTCGGTACCGGGATGGTTTCAAAGTGTAAAGATAATGTTTAAATTCATTCATGTCATATTTTTAAATTGTAGCTCGGTGTGAAGCATTTGTATATGTCACGTGTCAAACGGGCGTTAATATACAATCCTCGGACACTTTTAAAGAATATAAAGAGTCTCAATTCTCTGGACTTACTTTATTTATTGGCTTACTTTAAAAATAATTAGTATAAGGGGTTATACTGGATGTTAATAGAGAACATGAATGTTATTATGCTCAATTATGGAGGATGTTGTGTCTTTCTAATTTATCGTAAATAAGAAAGATACATGTAAAGCCTAATACTCCTTTTCTCCTCGAGGGGATAACTCTATTATATTTAGTTGAGCTTATTGGATTTTCCTCTATGTCCTAGGCCCTCCAGCCTTTTTACTATTCAGCTATGTCTGGGTCATTGGTACAGTATAAAAATGTTAAAAAATTTATAGTAATTTATATATTTTTTATACTTAGCAATGACCCAGACGGGGATGGCCCTCCCAGGAGTTGGGAACTCATACCTCCCCGCTGAGTGCATAGCGCTGACCTGGCACTGCTTGTAATAATGATAATTGGCGCCAATTTCGAGACCTCCTTGACACTGCGCATGCGCAGTGGAGGAAAAGTATGGAGGACCATTTAGGACATGATTTTTTCGGTTTTAGATGCAAATTTTGGGGATTGGGGGGAAAAATTTGTGTTTGGCCCTAGATTTTGAGAATTAGCACCAGCTATGTCTGGGTCATTGGTAAGTATAAAAAATATATAAATTGCTATAAATTTTTTAACTTTTCAGGGAATTCCTTATAAAAACACACCAGGAGTCAATTGTATTATTTAGGTCCAAAAAGTCACCCTCTTTATTTATCGGAAATATTCAACAGTAAAGCAAGATGTCAGTTGAACGCTTATTGAAACAAAATATTTTCCCAAGGCTGCTTATTTTTGGAGATTTCATTATTTCCGAGTGCAACTGTTTAAGGCAGGTAACTCTAATTCAAATATTTACTACAGTGATGCCTATAAATGACACCGACCCTGCCATAAATACGTTTTACCTCTTTCATGTCATAAAAGACTCATTTCTGCATTAGAATTCAACTTATGGCTTCGGCTGAGTCAAAAACATGGGAAATTTGTTCTTCTAAAGAAAACTGTATCAAAAGGGCTTAAAAACTGGTATTGCCTCCATTAGATTTTTCTACTCTGTTACCTAATGAGTAAGCTGGGAGGGATAAGAATTCACAGCTTTCTTTGAAAACCACTCTAATTCCAAAATAATACTAAAACTTACATCAACACACAGTACTTTTTTAAAAATCTGTTCTATTTAATCTTGTGCCAAGAGCCCCTGCCCACCCCCAACTAAATGATATGAATATCAATTTTGTTAAAAAAATTGGAGTTGTAGCTATATAATTCACCAATATCAATAGATAGTACCATTTTATCCTAACAACTGATGTCAAATTTTCTTCTGCCTACTGATGTGGTAAAATATAGCCCTGAATATGGTCCCCGGATATGCTCTTTTTCATAAAATAAATATGATATAATTCATAAATTATTTGATGTTGACACAAAACACACCTCTTGTGATATTGAATTTCCTATTTGTGGTAGTGTTTAAATCATATTCTGAATTCTGATGAAATTTCACATTGTGTTTGATGAATATTTTTCATTTTTTATTAAAAAGTCTTGATTTTCTCAGTTAAGGCACCTAGAGTCATTAGGATGGCACTGACTAAACATAAAACACTGATTCTTTTTCCATTTCGCCTGTTTGTCCTCCTTAATAAGCATGCACTGGCAGGGTCCTGTCATGGCTGACCTCGTTTCAAAGTAATAAGAAAAACATGCTGAATGAGCTGCTGAGCGTGGGTATAAAAGTCACAGATAATAATGGCATTCATTCTTTTTTGAGCTGACCTCGTGACTTGTTGATTCTGTCACTTATTTTCTCATATTGTCTGCGGACAGTTGATCACAGTGATTTATTTCACTTTCTTGTTACTATTTAGTATAACTGCGGTTATACAGAAATTGTACTGCGGTGCAATGTCGTCTTCGGACAATCTCAGTGACGGAATGAGGGGCCGTGGCTCCTCTCCAAGTTCTCTTGACAATGATATTCTTCATTTCTTTGCCTATGAGACCGAAATAAGTTCATTAGCTGGGTTTGATTCGGCCCACCATCTAATTACACATGATTCTGAAATTGGCATCCAGCCTGCAAAATGTAGGTCCACATAACCTGCGGGTGAAGGTCACAGTGTTCATAAACACACAGCTAAAATCACGGAACCCTGGACTGCTACGCGGAAAGGAAAAGAGCCTGTAAAACGGAAGGGCAAATCTCTAAAAAACAATGATGCTGTTTCTAAAAACGAAATCAAAAAGTTGCCAGAACTTTTGAATGAAGACCCTATAATTATTTTAAAAGACGAATTTGGGCTTTCTAGGATCACTGACTCTATTGCCAGTATATCCTTTCTGTTAAAAGTTATGGCTTCAAAACAAATTCTTACAATTGAGACTGATCTCGGCTTTACCAACACTCCTGTAAATTCATTACCTGCAGGTCAAAGTAAAGATACTGGTCGCACAACCCCATGTGATCTCAACCCTGAATCTGTGTTTGGCTTGCTCGCCTCTGAGAGTGATGAAAATTTCTTCTGATTGTGAAAGCACAAATGTATCACAACCTAGTACTAGTTCTACCAATCCTGACTCAAATTCTCGGTTTGCACCCCCAGATATATTACTCAATTCCTCTTCTACAGGGCCAGCAATTGATGACACTAGCCTTGTGAGTTTTATCAACAAATTTTGTACTAAGCAGTCAAAACCTAAAGATATTTCAGATTTACTTGACAAATATCCAAAGCCTGACAACTGCCCTCTGATGAGTTCCCCAAAGGTCAACCCTGAGATCTGGACTCAGTTCAACCACGCTAACAAAAAGGTTATCTGTCAAAAAAACATTCAATTATAGTACATTAAAAAAATGTTGGCAGTTGCTATCACCCTCTCTTCTTATAACCATCATGGAACTTTTCACTGATACTTTTGATGCTGATAAGATCAAATCTCTCATTATTGATTCACTGTCCCTACTTGAGGCATCTACGTTTGAACCCTCCCTGAAGAGGTGTCTTTTTTTTAAGTCAGTGCTGAAGAGCAAATACAGTTCATTGTGCTCACCAGAGATGCCTATTCCTACTCTACTGTGTTCATCTTTCCAAATGACTCAAGTCTATTAATGAACAGGAGTTCTTCCTTCCTCTTACAGGAATACATCCAGTAGAATGTACTGGGGCTCTTTTTTAGTGTTAATTATCCTCGGAAACGAGAAAACTTCATGCCTTGGAAGAAACAGAACACCTTTCCCAGGAACAGCTACCAGGGAAAGTAACTAAGCCAACCTTCTGGTTCTCTCATTTTTTTTTCTGGAAAAATTGAAACAGCTTACCCCAGATCAGTGGGTGTTGGACACTATTCAGGGTTATAGAATATAATTTACTACACCCCCTTTCCAACTCAATCTGCCTTGCAGTATTCCAATCTCTCACACCGAATCTGAAATCCTCTGCATCGAGGTGCACTCATTATTCGATACGGGTGCCATTTCGGTGTCTACACCACAAGAATCTCATTTCCTTTCTACTAGTTTTTTGCGCCGAACAAAAAAATGAGAAATATCGAGTAGTCTTATGCATCTGAACAAACTTCATCCCTTATGGAAAATTCCAACTGGAAACACTGGATTTTTGTTTTAGAATTAATTCAAGCAAAATGCTTTTCACATCCATTGCTCTGAGAGATGCTTATTTCAGTGTACCGATCCATCATAGCAGTCACAGGTATTTAAAGTTTTTCTGGAATGGAACACTGTATGAGTTTACGTGTCCCCCTTTTGAGTTTTCCTCGGCACCCCTAGTGTTCATGAAATTTTTAAAACCAATTTTTGCCTACTTCAGAAAATGGGGAATTTGCTGCTCGTCGTATCTCGACGACTCACTCATTCTCAATCATGACAAACCTTTGTGCCAATGAGACACTCAATACCTTGTGTCCACGTTACAGTCTCTTGGGTTCCAAATCAATGTTGAAAAATCAATTCTTCTACCATCTTAAATGATTACTTATATTGGGTTCCAGATCCATTCTAGGACATTCAAAGTTTTGTTCTGGAGACACCAACAATAGCAATCATCAAAAGGGAATCCATGATTTTACTCAGATCGGTGAGTGTCACTGTTCAGCAATTAGCCAGAGTTATTGGCCTCTATGTGTCAACATTCAGAGCCATCAGGCTTGGCCCATTACATGTACATTCTTTAGGAACAGATAAAGTCAAAGCCTTAAATGGCACGGATAACTATCACCAACTGGTCACACTCTCACCATATTCACAAAAGGAACTTCGTTGGTGGATTAAGCACATTTCCACCCACAAAGGTAAACTGATGCATCCCCTCCTATTGATTTTTTATTTGGAAACCGATGCCTCTTCATCAGGATGGGGGGCTAAATTTGGCCAAGCTGAGACTAATGGTCAGTGGTCTCTACATGAATCCACATTTCACATCAATAAACTCGAATTATTGGCTGTTTTCTTTGACTTGAAAATGTCTCTGTTCCGATGCATATCACTGTCACATTTGTATTAACTCTGACAATACTTCCACCGTTCGTTATCTCAACAAATAGAGTGGTACATCCATTCAACTTTTCAGTATTACTAAGTACATTTTGTATTAGTGGAATAACAAACACATCCTAATATCAGCAACTTATATTCCAGGTAAAACAAACAGGCCGACCGTCTGCCCAGAATTTTTAATATGTCTTTAGCATGGCAATTGAACACCAAAGTGTTTGCAAAACTCACAACTGTCTTTTTTCAGCCCGACATTGATCTATTTGCCATTAGACTTAATGCACAACTTTCCAAATTTTGTTCTTGGCGGCCTGATCCTGATGCAATATTTTGTGATGCTTTCTGCTTGAATTGGCATTCTTTCAGTCCTTCTATTTTTGTCCTTTCAGTTTAATCGCCAGGTGCTTAATGCAAATCCCCCAAGACAAGGTAAGGAGGGTCATATCATTGTGCCATTTTGGTCTACACAGCCCTGGTATCCACTCTTGTTGAGATGTCTAGCATCCACACCAGTTCTGATTCCATCCCACAAAAATCTGCTACGGCTACCAAAAAGCTCCAAAACACACCCGTTGGCAAGACAGTTGAGTTTAGCTGCCTGCAATGTATCGGGAGTTACCTCTGTGGTAAAGGTTTTTCAAATACAGCAGCCTCACATATCTCAGCTTTTCTGGAGGCAAAGTGCTGACAATATGACCATACTTGACGAAAATGGGTCATGGTGTCATCAATACCAGAAAAATACCATACAACCTTGTGTATTAGATCTCATAGAATACTTGACTGACTTGACCAATTCTTGCCATTCCTATTCTGTTTCATTACGTGTACATTGAATACAAAACCGCACTTGTTAATACCCCGTCATTTGTTTAGAAACGACCGGTATGAAAAGCTGTTTTAGTGCAGTCATTTGAGAAGGATTACATAACCAATTAATGTTTCGCGAGAAAAATCTTTCAGAGACTGTCCCTGATTAGCAATTATATTGTTCAGTCAGAAAATTTCTAAAACCTACATTTAATAAAATATTCAGATACAAATGCCCTAGCTTTCATTTCCAGAACTCTATACTGCGGTTTAATATAGGAATTGAAAAATCTGTTTGTTAATTCCTGAGATTTTCAATTTGCTTTCATATTAAAGTAAAATTTTCGCTGATATATGATTTGGATTCCCCCTCACCCCCCTCCCTCCATATAATTGAAGGTCGGATTGTCTCCGTCGAAATGATCTTGTCTTCATTCATTCTCGAAACGGTTCATCTGTATTTTTTAAATGAAATTATGGAATAGAACGAGTATTTCAGTGAATAAAATGTGTTCTGGGTGTACGGTGTTTTTGAAACAACAATGTGACATTCTTGGCAATACATCCTGGCGTTTCGCTGCGGCAATAGCTTTTCCGACACGGGATTATGGATTCTATACTGTGCCGAGTGCCCGAACATTTCAAAGATAAAACCCAGTGATTTAATTTTTATTGTAGCATGAGCTTTTTTACCGAAACAGTTTAGATGAACTAAAATGAGAATGTATTATTCATTAGAAAAATTAATTGTCCAATATGCGGGAAAAAGCATTTTTTTAAAAACACAGCTTATGACCCTCATTGTAACAGGCTCATTGGGCTCATTCCAATGAGGGGTTATAAGCTATGTGTTTGACCCAAAATATGAAAATCTAGTCATTCAAGAATTTATCTTGCGACAAGTGCTGTTTGCTATCCTCATTGGGTGGACACTAATGCCAGAAAGCTCCCTAGCGGTTGGTATGCTCTTTCTTAAAAATAATGGGTTTATTTTTTGTGGGTGGAAATTATAGACAAATAACACTTTTGCCTACCACTGTTTTGTCTACTGTATAAAGTGTTTTGGTAATCATAACTCTCCGCGGCAAGTATGGATTTCTGTTCAACTTTGAATTCGATAGAGGTGTCAACTGCATTGCCCTTTTGACAGATGTTAATGAGTAATAGCTTTGGAAAAGGTGTTGATGATATGGCATATACAATAAAGCTCAGTTATTTACTTCTGTTCAGTAGCCTACTAACTTTAAATCCTTCGTTTGTTACTAATTCCCAAAGCCTCCGCTAACTTTTCATTTAAAAAAGATATATAGTTTTTTGCTTTTTGCCGACAAACCTAATTTGATGTAAATTTATTATGTTTTTAAATTTTTGTCCAAAAAACATAGCTTATGACCTCTCATTGGAACGAGCTCGATGATCTCGAGTCATTCCAATGAGGGGTCATAAGCTATGTTTTGAGACAAAAGTTTGAAATTTTAAAATGTTATCTAAGAATTTATTTTGCAAGCATCATCTGCTATCTGCATTGGGTAAAGGATTAAGAGACAACAGAGAAGACAGGTGGCTCCCTGTAGTGGTGGTTCAAGAATTTCATGAAGAAGGGGGGCGTTAATTGTCCTCATAGTATCAGTATGATGCTTGGCATCATCTGAGTTGGATTGAGAGTAATGAGTTTGGTCGATTTTTTTTCCCTTCCCTTCCCGAACCGATTTTTACCTTTAAAGATTTTATTTGATATACAAAATTCCCAAACAAAATGTATCAGGAGCAAAAAAAAGATTTAGTGAACAGAAATTAATATGCTAATTGGCGAATTTTTTTCCAATACAGTCCAATCAACACTGATTAGTGAGTGGACATCTGACATTATGTAATTACACATAACACACTCAGTCGATTTTTGGATAATTTTTTCGTATGGAGTGTACACGTAATGTTAAATACTCGTAAGGCCATGCTTGTACAGACTCTGTGGTTATTGGATAGTGACCTTCGTGATTCTCCTTTAGTATCATGGTTTATGAAGGTGGCATTTAATACCAGCCCACCGTTTCCATGATATACATATTTTTGGGATGCTTATCAGGTTTAACAATATTTATCTACTCTACACCCTTTCGACACCTTGCATCTAAAACATCTTACAGAAAAGCTTGTATGTCTTGTTGCTATGGTTACATCTGCTCGTGTTGAGACACTTGCGGCATAAGATATCAATCACTTGATTTTTCAGGACCATTTGGCTGTTTTCTTGTATCAATTCACTCCTTCAAACTTCCGAAATTAAACGATATCAACTGCCAGTAAAACTGAGGAAATTTCACAATCCATTGTTATTGCAGACCCGTTCGATGAGAGGTTTGTTCCCAGTTCACTGTTGGAAGAGAAGCAACAGTTTCGTTATTTTTGTCATTCTCTTAATGTACAATGGTATCAGTATTACATAAGTAGTATAGTTCTTCTTGTTTGTTATTTCTTTCTTCCTGTTTTATGGTCTAGACCATTGAAGTCAGTTATTTGCTTTGAACAGCGCATGCTTATTAAGGAGGACAAACAGGCAAAATGGAAAAGGAATGCCCCCAGCTCATCTGAATGAATGTGTCAGGATGAGCGGCATTCTTTCCAATGAAGCCTGTCTAGGCCGTAGTAATAAGCATCCCATCTCAGGTGGGGTGTGTTATTCCCTCCCATTGCTTGTTACTATGGCCACTGACTTCAATTACTTTGGGAACTGATGACTTGCCATTATTACCTGTAACTTTTATACCCTTGCTCAGCAGCTCACTCAGCACGTTTTTCTTGTTACTTTGAAACGAGGTCAGCCATGACAGGACTCTGTCAGTGCATGCTTATTAGTACTGCATACACAGGCTTCATTGGAAAGAATCTGCTCATCCTGACACATTCGTTCAGATGAGCTGGGGCATTTTTTTTTCAACAGTATGACCAGTGCAGCTCCTTGGCATCTCATAACATTTAAAACCTCTAAAACCATCAAACTTTGATACCATGACAGTGCATATGTTTCATAGTTAGATAATGGCTGGATACCTTAACCCTTTACCTAACATGAAAAGCAGATGACACTTGCCAAAAAAACTCTTGAATAACTAATATTTTTTCATTTTTTGTTTCAAAAACATAGGTTATGATCCCTCATTAGAATGAGCTCGTTCCAGCGAGGGGTCATAATCTATGTTTTTGAGACAAAAAAAATGAAAACAATAATGAAAATTAATTGGCGATTTTTTAGAATAGCGCTGGCCGGTTTTGGCCGTTACATTGGGTAAAGGGTTAATCAAATTCATCAAGACATGAAATAATATGAAGATTGTTTTGCATTTACCCAAAGAATAAATGAACGGGGAATTGTGGAACACATGCTCATGTTATTATGATTATTTCGGTATATTTACAGTGGACTAGGCCCAAGGATGAGTGGAGATGGTGCTGAAGCTAATTCATCAAGTATAGTGGGTAAGTTTGCTAAGATTTTTAAATAATAATAATAGTAATAATAATAATAATAATAATAATAATAATAAATATAATAATAATAAAGAAGAAGAAGAATAACTAGAGCTGAGCATGTTCACCAAGCAAAATAGAGAGTGTCCAGATTCTTGTCCTTGACTTGAAGTTATAAATAGTTTGAGGGGTACTATCAAATATATAGTTAGAGAGTCTGACATTCATCAAGGCTGGTTTATTGAATGACCAGTGGGTTTTAATAATATAAACCAAAGAAGCCAATATCCCTCTAAAATGATTACTACAGAGATCTGAATGTGTAAGAATGATCAAATATCGTAAAAACAAACTTAACTTTAAAATAAGTTTTACGAGCAGGGCAAGTCTCATGAGCTGATGGTTGCCCAGACATAAATTTGTTTATCTTTGCATTCCTTTTGCGTGCAGGGCATCAATGGTGATGAAAAAAGGCAAAATTCTAACTCGTCTACCGCCCCATGGAGATGACCAGCCATAGGTTGTATCTGAAAAGATGATGATGACAGTGATACAAAGTGTTTTATTGATGGGATAAAATATGACTCACTTAGAGGTAAAACCAAATTTCCAAGATGTGATGGAATGTTTTATGTTGCAAATCTAGAAACCTTCAATTTGCTAGCACAGATAGAGTTGTAAGCATTTTCTGATAGAATCCATTTATTAATCATTATTCTGTTACAAGTTACTGGTATATGCCTCAACACTCTCCAGTAAGCTATAACAAACAATTCGATATGAACAAAATATAATTTGTTCCCAGCTGAAGCTGATGCACATTCTCAATACAAGATCATTATTGTGGCACCAGAGTCTTTACAATGTTTTGAACATTAGGAAAAAGTATGAAATCTCATTTATATATTTTTCATATCTGAAAAGGTATGGTAATTGAATCGCATCTCTTTTGTGATGTGAAAAATGTCTGGAATTTCCAATTTCCTGTTTTATATTTAGCCAGACAAAATCTGTACTGCCTAAAGCCAATTCTTTCCAAACTTTCATGTGTAATAAATATGAAAGGTAAACTCACAAATTATATTTCAAGTTATTTATTAGGGTTTAACAATACTTTCAACAACCAGGGTCACCTCGTTTCGGTCAGTTTTATGAGTGGAGGAAGCCAGAGTACCCAGAGAGAAAAACCGAGCAATGGTGAGCAACTATCAGGCTCCCCAACATACTAACTCCACACATGCAGGGTTAGCATATGTTGAAGACAAGTGCACCATCAACGTGTAATACGCCTTAGTACACAATGCCACCATGCCCCCATGGGCAATAAGGGTGAAGTGTCTTGCCCAAGGACACAATGTGGTTGCCACAGGTGGGATTCAAATCGAGGACCTCTCGGCTTGGAGCCTACACCTCTACCTGCTGAGCCACCGCGTTCCTACATTTCAAGTACTTTGGCAGTAGTTTGTAGGCAAGTCTTTGCTGCCTATTTAGGTAGCCAAGACTTGCCCAGAAATAACTGCAAAACCTCGGGATCTGGATTGTCAAAAAATCTCAGGCGTTTACACATTGAAAAAAATTTAAAAAAAATAGTTGTATGATTAACAGTAGATCTCTCTATTACAGTATACAAAGGAGAACACGAGCTTGAGAATATGAATGTAAGAGTGTTCTATGACAAATTAGAAGATCAGAACCTTCATCTCGCTTCACAGCTTGCTCATCAGCAGGATGACTTGAAGGGATTCTATAACAGAATCTGTAATCAAAATGAGGAACTAAAGGACCTGCTGAAGAACCTTACTCCTGCTCAAGTCGAGGAGTTGGAAAAACGACAGGACAAAATTTCTTGCAGGCAAGAAGGTTACCAGAAATCAGGGAGTGGCGTTACTGTAGTGAATACCAATGTTAACTTGAGGGGAAAATACAACCTGAAAGGTAAATTCTTTTTGTGATATGCATTATGCAATGATTGTTGTACATATTCAATGTTACGTGATACATTCATTGGGAAATGTGCATTGCACACTATGCATGGAATCTGGATTATATATAAGAAAGTAATGGAAGAACACATCTGATTGCACATTACGCTGTTGCGTGAAGCTATGACATGACTGAAATGTTTAAACACAAAACAATGTCAAGCGAGAAAGTTATCAGAAGAAAAGTTATACAGTGGAGCCCACTTAATTGGATATCTCTTAATTGTATATCCCTGTTAATTGAATATAATTTCCCAACACAAAACCATTTACCATACCTCCAGTACAAATTTGACCTGTTTATTGAATATAGGTTATAGAGTAAACTCCTGTTAATTGAATAAAAAATCTTGTAACATATTGAGAAATTACCCTGACTCTCCCCAGTTTGCCTTTGTTTATAGACCTATTTGTCCTCAATACATCCAATATGGGCATTTAATCTATTATATCTTGTTTGACAGAGCTCGTGGAGCTCTGTCAAACAAGATATAATAGATTAAATGCCAAGTTTATCTCTAGAATACAGGAAAGTGATGCAATCCCTGTTAATTGAATACTCCTGTTAATTGAATAATTTTCATTGGCAAAGTGGCTATTCAATTAACAGGGTTCCTCTGTACTGTCGAAGGAGATATTTTTCTTGAAAAAATATCAGCTTCATTCACTCAATTCAATTTTAATTGTGGTATAGATATAGAACACAACTTGAGTTGAGTACAGGGACAGGAATCAATGGCACTTCTTGGAGTTTTTCCTGTGTTTCATGCCTGCCTTTGGCGCTAGTGAAATGCAGAAAAACTTTGTCTCGGGTCATTGATTTCAATCCCATGTACTCCACCCTTGTTGTGTTGTGTCTTATTGTTGCCTGTTTAGAATATTTTTACCCAACATACTTGCTGGTTTGCACAAATTGGGAATCACCACAACACTTGTTGGAGTTGTTCTTGTTTTTCAGGTGCTCCTTTGATGCTCCTGAAATACAGAAAAAACACCACCTTGGGTCGTTGATTGCAGTCCCCCGTATTTCACCCTTATTGTGTTCTGTCTTATTGTTTCCTGTTTAGAGTATTTTTACCAACATATTTGCTGGCTTGTACAAATTGGGAATCAATGACCATTGTTGGAGTTTTTTTCTATATTTCATGCATGCCTTTGGCATGTGTGAAATGCAGAAAAGACTCCACCTTGGGTCATTGATTCCAGTCCCCACCCCCATACTCCACACTCATTGTGTTCTGTTTTATTTTTACCCAAAATACTTTGTGGCTTGTACAGTTTGGCAATCAACGACCCTTGTTCGAGAATTCCAGTATTTTTACATCATGCAGAGGATTAACTTCTTGCATGCTGCTGGCAGGAATTTCTGCCCAAAACAGGGTTTCTCTTGCCTCTGAAATAAGTATAATTTGGGTACATTTAGTCCAGTTTTCTCCACGATCCTTGTTGGAGAATTGCAGTATTTTTAGCTCACCTGAGCAAAGCTCAGGGGGAGCTTTACTAATCACTTTCTGTCCGTACATCTGGCGTCCAGCCAGCATAAATTTTACATTATCGACTTCTCCTCACAAACTACTTGACCAAATTGAACCAAATCTGGTGTACATGTTCCCTATCAAATGTCAATTCCAATTTGTTCAAATAAAGTTGTCATGCCCAAGGGGGGCACCACAAGGGGCATAACTCTGATAGCACCCATAAAATACAAAAAACATTTCTTCAGATCCAGTGCTCAGAATCTTTTCATATTTGGTATACAGCATCTCTATGGGGGTCAGATTCGAGTTGGTCGGTTTATAATTGGGCTCCCTATGGGAGCCCGAATTTTAACTTAGTGTAATATGATGTAATTTCTTTAAAAATCTTCTTCAGATCCATCAGTCAGAATCTTTTCATATTTGGTACACAACATCTCTGGGGGGGGTGGGGGGGGGGGGGGGGGCAGATTCAAGTTTGCTCAAATCGAGTCACTGCATTAATATTTGGGCTTCCTACTGGAGCCTGAATTTTAACTTAGTGCAGTATGAGGAAATTTCTTTAAAAATCTTCTTCTTCAGATACAGTGGTCAGAATCTTTTCATATTTGGTGTACATCATCTCTAGGGGGGCCAGATTCAAGTTTGTTCAAATCGAGCCCCTGTGTTAATATTTGTGCATACGTGGAATATTCTTTAAAAATCTTCTTCTAAAGATTCACCAGTCAGAATCCTCTCTTGGTATACATCATCTCTAGGCTGGCCAGATTCAATTTTGTTCAAATCGAGTTCCTTGGTTAATATTCGGGCTCCCTATGGGAGGTCAAATTTTAACTTAGTGCAATATGGGGAAATTTCTTTAAAAATCTTCTTCAGATCCACCAGTCAGAAACCTTTAACAAGTGGTATACATTATCTCTTGGGGGGGGTCAGATTCAAGTTTGTTCAAATGAGGTCCCTGGGTTGATAATTTTGGGTCTGGTTCGGACTTCGAAAAAACAATTTTTAGCTTAACTTGACAAAGTCAAGATAAGCTATTGCCATCACGCGTGCAGAAGTCTGTTAGTCTGTGAATCTGTGAGTCTGTTCACATTTTCCTTTAACACAGGCTACACCCCGTAGTTCTTGTCTGATTGTCACGATATTGTCACGATATTTCATATGCAGGTTTGGGGTCATGTCTAGATGAGAGCATCCCCTTTTGGTCGCGATCGGTCAACCGGTATGGCTGCCCGAGCCCAAAAACCATTAGCACGGTCTGTAGGTCGTATTTATGAAGGGATTTCTTATCAACCTACCTCAATTGTTCACTACAAGCTTGCACTACTAACTCGGATAAAATACTCTCTATTTTAATCTTTCCCAAGATTTGGGAAAGAAAAGTCGTGTAAAAACACCACGAAAAAATAATCAAAATTGGGTCGAGCGCCATCGGCGCACACCCAGTATGGGATGTCCTTCCAAAGTACAAATCCACAACTACCGTAAAACAGTGCACAATGCGTCAATTCGCCATTCTTTTGATTATCCGCACACGTGGTGGATGTGTGCCATCTTTGCTTAGTAACAGTGATATTTTAACTCATCGATAATGGTTTTCCTGTGACTGGAATTATGGATCTGAAGATCGTATAATAACAGGACTGTGTTTTATATATTCTCGTTTATATTTTCAACCACATTCTCATTGTATATTATTTACTATTCCGTTTTTGCGAATGTTTTGTTTTCGACATCACGCGATTTGACAATGAATTTTTCGGTTGATGAATTAATTGTTTTTGGAGTTAGGTGTCAATCTGGAACTGTCTGGACAGGATTTCTTCACTCTGTTGAGGGCTAAAATTCTGTTTTTTCGGTCCCTGTCGACCGTCTGGGTTCTGTCATGTACCCACCGGTTTTTATCTGCCACCTTCTCTCGTAGTTGAGGGTGTTCTTCTACTTTCTGTTTCTGTTGAGTTCACCTTTTTCTTCTACTGCTCTCACCTCTGTTATTTCCAGTTCGGTTCCTTTAGGGCAATTCCTTTTGCCCTCGCCTTGGTGCGTTCTCGTGGCTGTTTCTTCCACACCTACGGGTGGTGTGGAACGCTGTCGTTTTGGGAGCCTCCCGACTCGACCACGTCTGGTGTGAGTTTACCCCCTCCATGGGGGATGTGCAGCTCCTCCTGCTCCTGCAGGGGGTGGGGAACGCTATCGTTTCGGGGTTGCCCGATTCAACCATGTCTGGTGAGAATTGCTCCCCCTCCGTAGGGGATGTGCAGCTTGATCCTCGGGGGTGTGTCACACCCCTATACACGTCTGCCTTCAGACGTTTCGGCTGCCGCCCGTCATCCCACGTCGGGTATTTTGGAGGATCGTGACCCTTCACTGGTTAAGAGGGTCAGAGCTGAAGCCACTTTGCCGGTTCGTTCCCCTGTCGAACCGGCCATTACGGGCAGTGAGCTTAGGGAGGCCCTCTCCTTACTCACTCAGGTTCTGTCAAAGAGCCTTCCCATTGCTTCCAGCGAGGCAGCGAGTGGTTTCCAGGCGCCCCCTATGGCGCCACCTCCCGGGATTGGAAACAGGCCGCTTTCTGATCCCCCTGGTGTTCCGACACCGTGGGAGGCGTCGGCTGGTTTGCCCACGATGGGCTATGTGTCTTCTGACTCCGGGGAAGAGTCAGACATGCTTGATGTCGAGAGCCAGCAGTCTTCGGACTTGGGGGCAGCTCTTGATTTTGTGTTTGGGTTCCTTTCGGATCTCAAACCATCTAACCAGTCGACAGTGTCAGCCAGGCCGCGATCATTGGTCGCGTGCCAACAGCCTATGGAGCAACCCGCTTCTGGGCGTCTTCGACCATGCCATTCGGTACAGTTGGTTGAAGCATTTTCAGCCTTGGACTCTAAGCTAAGTTCCAAGGCTATGAAGGCTCCGTTCTTCACCAGGGTTGACACCTTTTTGCCTCTGGCACGTTATCGTTCCTACGATTCTGCCAATCCATCGGTCTACCAGACTTTGACGGTTTTGGATCAGGACTCCAATTCCCTCGGGCTTTCTAAGTCCAAGTCTGCCGTCATTCCGATGACGACTCTGGAGACCACATTGGGCTTATCAAGAGATATGCTTGGTATGCTTTCTCTCTCTGATCATGTCGTCTCAGCTTTAGCTGCTTATGTGCCTCCTGATAAGTTTGACGAGGTACAGGCTCCTTTGCGTGTGCTGTCCAAGGCACTCATGCATCTTACTCACACGCATGCCTGTAACATGGCTAATCTGGAATTAGTTCGAAGGGACTCTGTGCTGGACAAAGGCCGATCCCTTCCTGAGGAGCAGTGCGCTTCTCTTCAATCTGCTTCTTTGGCAGGTCCGCAACTTTTCCATGGTTCTGTGTTGACGGTCCGGGACGACGTCCTACGTCATTCTAAAGATCAGCTGCTGTTTTTTCAGCTTGATCAGCCTTCTAGGGTAGGCAGGGGCCGTTCCAAGCCTAACAAGTACCCTCTGCTTCCTCTGCGAAGCAAAGGGGCTGATCCTTCTGCCATCGCTTCTACTTCTTATTCAAGGGGTAAGGGTAAGCGTCGGCAGTCTTGAGGGAAGTCCCAGGATTCTTTATTCAGTAGAGGAGGTGTTTTCTCCTCTCGCGAGCCTCGTCGAGGTTCGAAATGAAGGTCCTCACCTCGACTCGTCCCAGGTTGGAGGAAGAATAGCAGAGTTTGCAGACTGTTGGGCCACTATCACATCCGATCCTTGGGTGTTAGATGTTGTTCGGTCCGGGCTGCGAATATCCTTCCAAAGACACCCCACTCTGTCCAGGTGCCTCTTCCAACCACAGTTCCTTCAGACATTTTACGTCGGGAACTTTTGTCCACGGAGATAGACAATCTCCTGACAAAAGGGCGATTGAGGTCATCAAGAACATTAGGTCAGTGGGTTTCTATTCCCGCCTGTTCTTGGACGGCCGACTCCGACTGGTTATCGATCTGAGTTTCCTGAACCAATCTATCATTGCTCCCAAGTTCAGCATGGAGACTTTCAGGTTGGTCCTCCGTTCAATTCACCAGGGAGATTTCGCTTCCAGCTTCGACCTGCGAGACACTTACTTTCACGTTCCGATACATTGGGCGTTACGGAAGTATCTCAGGTTCGTTTTTCTGGGGCGAGTTTACCAGTTCAAGGCCATGCCTTTCGGCCCCAACCTGGCTCCTTGAGCCTTCACCAGACTTATGTCGCATGTGATAGCTTTCCATCGCACACAGTCCAGGGTGACTACTTCGGCATATCTGGACGATATCCTCCAGGGGCATTCCAATGCTTCCTTACTGGAGTCGGATGTCGCCACTCTGTTGAGCTTGCTCACGTCGCTAGGTTTCAGAGTCAACGAGGAGAAGTCGGACCTGGTCCCTTCTCAGTCGTTTTATCATCTGGGGATGGCTTTCCGCACACAATTCAATTTGGTGGCGGTTCCCCAGGCCAAGGCTGTGATTCTCTCAGCTTTTGCCTTGACTCTGTCCCAGTCCACATCCGCGACGGCTCGGAGTATTCTCCGGCTAATCGGTCTCTGCTGTTCGGTGACGGATCTCATTTCTCTAGGTCGGCTGTGTGTCAGACCTCTCCAACACTTTCTGCTCAGTCGTTGGAGGCGGAATGTAGATTTTCTGGATCTGGTGCTTCAGTTTCCAGAATATCTTTATCCTCACCTTCTCCTCTGGGCAGATGTCCAGTGACTTTCGCAGGGTGTTCCGTTGGACTTACCCACGTCCGATCGCGTTCTGACGGCAGATGCCAGCTATCTCGGATGGGGTGCGACGTTGGATCCTCTAGGTCTTTCCATTCATGGGATGTGGGACCAGGATCATGCAGCTCTACACATCAACCAGAAGGAGCTTCTTGCTCTTCTTCTGAGTTTCAGGCAGTGGATCCCTCACCTGTTGAATCGCCAGGTCCTTCAGTTGTCCGACCATTTGACGATGGTTGCTTACATTCGGAACCAGGGCGGCACGCACTCTGTTCCAATGTACAAATTGGCTCAGGATCTTCTACTGTTCGCTCAGGATGTCCACGCCGGGGTGGCTGTTCGTCACATTCCCGGTCGTCTGAACGTCCTAGCCAACTCCCTGTCCCGTCGGGGCAAGTTCATTTCCACCAGGTGGATGCTCCACATGGCGTGTTCCAACGATCTCTTGCGACTCGTTGGAACCATCCGGTGGACACTTTCGTGTCCCCGTGTCCAGATGCTCTGGCTTTCGCCATGGACGCTCTGGCCCTCCTTTGGGATGGTCTTGTCGGCTACGCCTTCCTACCGGTTCCAATTCCGCCTCAGGTTCTCGCCCAGATATGAACCTGCAGTCGTCGAATCCTTTCGATCACACCCGTCACCTCGGTGGGTGTGGATCAATCTGCTCCGCTCTCTGTTAGCGGCGGTTCCGGCATGTCTCCCTCTACCTTGCAACTTTCTTTGCCAAAGTCGCCCGAGGAGGTTTCACGTTGACCCGACTTCATTGTGCCTTCACACATGTCTTTTATCGGGTCCTGTCTCCTCCGTAGTGGTTTTTCGAGACACGCAGTAGAGTTGCTTTTCTTCTTCAAGGAGGCACTCACTCCACTGGTTTAGCCTCTGTGGCTAAGTGGAAGGTTCTTCTGTCGATGGTGTGTGATCACTCTGTTGCTTCTGTCACTCCTTCGATCACACCGCATGCGGAGTTTCTGGTATATGTTTGTTTCTGGGGGTCTCCAGCAATGGGTACATGTCCATGCTTCGGAGACATTTTTTCATAATGTGATATCGCATTGTTTCGGCACTCATCCTTGCCTCTCCAAGCTTGTTCAGCTCTTTTCCTTGAAAAGGCCTAGGACTTTGCAGTTTACTCTAAGATGGTCACTTTCTTGGGCGCTGCTCTGTTTGTGGGTGGGGGGCGTTTGTGCCTTTATCCTGGATGAATATGCATTTTCTCACATGCCAGATCCATTTCTTGATGGATTTGTCTTGCTATTCGTGCAGCTTCCGCTCGTCTAGCTACTAGTGATTGTATTACCAATTGTTTTTTCTGCCACGAGGTGCGTGCATTGTCTTCCTCTTTTAATAACTCTGTCATGTTGTCGGATGACGGATGTTATACTGGCAGCCTTCCGGAGAAATGCTACATTCTCCTTTTATCTGCGACAGTTGCAGGAGCCGACATAGAACCTTGGGGCCCTCTTTCTTTGGCTCAGGCTGTTGTCTATACAGCCTTTCAGCTTTTTTCAGGATCAGTTCCAGCTTTGTGCTGTTACTGCCCTTTCTGTCTGTGCTTCGCACTTCTCCATACACCTCATCTTTCATTGTCTTTTCTAATGTTTGTGATGCTATGGTTTGATAGGCCTAGGGATCTCTTCCTCTGTCCACAGTCCCAGTGCTATTGAGTTATGTGTGGGTTGGTTATGTGATTCCCTCCATCCTTTTGTCTATTTAGCCTGTAGTAAACAATTGAGGTAGGTTGATAAGAAGTATAAATTTTATAGTAAATTTCCTTTCTTATTATACCTACCGAAATTGTTTACATGGAGGCCCTCCCATCTTCTTATTCAGGTAAGAATCCTTCATCCCCGCTGATCACATAACTCCGGTGTTGTTCGGAATCAAAAGAATGACGAATTGACGCATTGCCAACTGTTTTACGGGAGTCATGGATTTGTACTATGGCAGAGCGTCCCATACAGGGTGTGCGCCGATGGCGCTTGACCCAGTTTTGGCTTATTTTTTCGTGGTGTTTTTACACAGAGTTAGGTTCTTCCACTGTAGTGCAAGCCTGTAGTAAACAATTTTGGTAGGTATAATAAGAAAGGAAATTTACTATAAAATTTATACTTCTTTGTAATTTGGTAGGATGCCTCTGTATAATGTCTAGAAGAGAACATCCCCTTTTGGTCATGATCTGTCATCCGTGATGGCTGCCTGTGGGGGGCGCGGTGGCTCAGTAGGTAGAGGTGCAGGCTGCAAGCCGAGAGGTCCTCGGTTCGAATCCCACATGCGGCAACCGCGTTGTGTCCTTGGGGAAGACACTTCACCCCCATTCCCCCTGTGGGGCCACAGTGACGCTGTGCACTAATGCGTACTGCACGTCGATGGTGCACTTGTCTTCAACCAATGCTAACCCTGCTTGTGTGGAGTTAGTATGTTGGGGAGCTGACAGTTGCTCGCCGTTGCTCAGTGGTTCTCTCTGGGTACTCCGGCTTCCTCCACCCGTAATACTGTCATGATCATGATTAGCCATTGTGCAGAAATATATGACCTTAAACACCAATAAATAAATAAATAAATAGATGGCTGCCCATTTGGCACAGTCTGCAGGACATATTTAATATGGAAGGATTTCATTGAAACTTGGTAGGATGACTCCGTTTGATGTCTAGATGAGAACTTTTGGTTGCGATCTGTCAACCGTGACGACTACCCGAGCCCAAAACCCAAAAACCTTTAGCACAGTCTACAGGTCATATTTATGGAGGGATTTCATTGTAACTTGGTGGGTTGACTTCATATAATGTCTAGATGAGAACGTCCCCTTTTGGATGCGATTGGTCAACTGTGACGGCTTCAGGGGCCCGAAGCCCGAAAACCTTTAGCACAGTCTACAGGTCATATTTATGAATGGATTTCATTATAACTTGGTAAGATGACTCCAAATAATGTCTAGATGAGAACGTCCCCTTTTGGTTGCGATCATTCAGCCGTGATGGCTGCCCGAGCCCAAAACCCGAAAACCTTTAGCATAGTCTATAGGTCGTATTTATGGAAGGATTTCATTGTAACTTGTTAGGTTGACTCCATATAATGCCTTGATGATGACATCCCCTTTTGGTCGTGATTGGTCAGCTGTGACGGCTACAGGGGCCCACAAACCTTTAGCACAGTCTACAGGTCATGTTTATGAAGGAATTTCATTGTAACTTCGTAGGATCACTCCAGATAATGCCCAGAAGAGAACGTCCCCTTTTGGTCACGATAATTCAGCCATGATGGCTGCCCAATCCCAAAACCCAAAAGTGCAGGCTACAGGGCATATTTGTGAAGGGATTTCATTGTAACTTGGTAGAATGGTTCAGTATAATGTCGAGATGATGACGTCCCCTTTTAGTTGCAATCAGTCATCCATGATGGCTACACAGGCCTGAAGCCTGAAAACCTTTAGCACAGTCTACAGGCCATATTGTGAAGGGATTTCATTGTAACTTGATAGGATGACTCGTTTTGGAATAATTTCACTGTAAGTTGGTAACTTTTGTTGACATACGTTAACTGAGGGCCACATACATTAACTGTAAAGGCCACAATAACCCAACCCTCATTTCTTTAGTACAGTCTACACCTCATATTATTTTTATTAAAAGCATAGCATACAGGGGACAGAAATTAACATATTCCCAATTATCACAATTCTTGTCTTCATAATCCTTTCACAAACATTGAACATTATCCTTTTCATCAAACACAACACACAGACAAGTTAAGCTACAGTGTCGTTGACACTTTCATTTGTTTTTTTATGCATTTGGTTCAATTTTGTGACAAAAAAAAAAAATTTAGCCTGAAAATTTTGGGTTCCGTTCCGACTTGGAAATGTTGGACCAAAATTCGGAATTTTTTTTATGCATTTTGGTCAATTTTGAGACGAAAAAAAAAAATTGGCCTTAAAATTTTGCGTCCGGTTCTTTTCAAAATCGAGTTCCTAGATAAATTAGAGTGCTTTTATCCTAAAATGTTTTTACCCTTTGTCCCCCCCCCCCCTCCCTTCCTTATTGGGGTGGGTGGGGGGGGGGGGGCAGTTAGATGTAACAAACTGTTTGGCTGCAAAATATATTTTGAAAGATTTAGAGTGATCTTATGCAATCCCTCAAAAAATAATACCCCTATGACCACCAACTTCACTCCCCACCCCTGGGGGATCAATTCAGCAGAGGAAAGAAAATTGCTACAAAATGCATTTTGAAGGAATTAGAGTGAATTTATGTAAAAAAAAGGGCCCCTATAATAATTTCATGTCTTCATTCCTCTGAAGTGTTGATGAGCCATGATTAGCTGAATGTGATCCAAAATACTTCTTTGAACAACTTGTTTAAGAAATCTTCAGATCCACCAGTCAGAATCATTTCTTGTTTGGTATACAACATCTCTGGGTGGGTCAGATTGAAGTTTGTTCAAGTCGGGTCCCTTGTTAATATTTTGGCTCACTATTGGGGCCCAAAGTTTAACTTAGTGCAATGTGAGGACATTTCTTTAAAAACCTTCTTCTTCAAATCCTCCAGTCAGAATTCTTTCATGTTTGGTATATAACATCTCAAGGGGTATCAGATTCAAGTTTGTTCAATTTGAGTCCCTGGCTTAATATTTGTGGGGGTGGAAGGGAGGAGCATGTTAGGCTCAGGTTTGTTCAAATCCATTCTGTAGTGTTTTTCCAAAAAATTTCATGACTTCAATCCTTTGTAGTGTCGATGAATCATGTCTAACTGAATGTGACCCCGAAATACTTCTTTGAACCACTTTGGCAGGTGAACGATTAAGGCCCCATGGGGCCTCTTGTTCCATAACTATGCAGAGGATTAACTACTTGCATGCTACTGGCAGAAATTCCTGCCCAAGACAGGATTTCTCTTGCCTCTGAAATAAGTATAATTTGGGTACATTTTGTCTAATTTTCCCCTTGTATATGGATTGGATGTTTTCACCAATGATTTTTTGAGTTGAATTTTGATGAAAAATATTTTGAAAATACTTAGCGGTTTACGAGTTAACTTTTGAATTGCAGGTGGCAGTAACAGAGAGGCTGAGTTAATGACAGCTCTCCAGTTGTTATTAGATAGATTAAATGCAGGTGATATACCATTGAATCAGGAGACACTTGATAAATTAAAGAAGGATGGACTACTGGATGGTCAAAGCAGAGTTAATCAAACAGGAATAGGTGGAGACTCAAAACTATCACAGGTTAGTTTACCCATTCTTCCTAACTTTTACCTTATGAAAGTGTCTATATTTTTTTCCAGTATTGAATGACCCAAATATGAACATAATATCAGTGGTACATTTTTTTACACAATATAACCCTGGCTGTTGAAAGTGTTCTTTAACCCCATTAAATCAAACAAACAAAAAGAATATTTTTGATAGGCACATGAAATAAAAAGGGTTGTGGGGGGAGCACCCACAGCATCCTTCTTGGACCCACACATGCTTATGCCCCCTGAATGGTTTGAGCTTGACAGCCCATTCCAGTGAGGAAACAATAAGCTGCAGTTTTTTAAATGAAAACAAAAATTGAAAAGTGAGTCTTGAATGTATTGTTTTGGATTTGGCCAATTACAAAAAAGTAATCATTGTTAAAGACTGGTAGAGTGCTGGGAGCCCATATTTGGGCTTTATTCTGAAGTGCAGGTGCTGCAACTTGAAGACATCATATTCTGTAGATACGCTTCATATTACCTTTGAAGTTAAATAATTTTGTTAGGATTTCCTCTGTTAAAATTTATGGGAAAGTGCCTCTAGGCACTCTCCCTTAAATTGTAACCAGGCAAAGACAAACAAATTTTGATGACCAAAAATAATTTAGCACTCTACCAGTTAATGTACTATTTAAATGAAAATTTGTAACTAATTCTTCACTCTGATAATCATCTCTTCACCAAATCTGATGAAGAGAAACAAATGAAAAAATATTTCTTTCAAAACATTTTATGACCCATCTGTGGAACAAGATCATTTCAATGAGAGATCATAAGCTGTGTGGTTTGAGGCAAAAATCAACAAAATGTAACAAAATTTAAATGGCAATTTTAGTGACTAGCGAATAGTGCGAACCAGATATTGCAGTTATTTAACCCTTTACCCAATGCAGACGATATCAAAATTTATTATTTTAAATATCATATTTTTATTTATAATTTCAACAAAACCATATCATGTGACCCCTCATTGGAATGAGCATGACGAGCTTGTTCCAAAGAGGGGTCACATGATATGTTTTTTTTTTTTTTAATTTTTTGAAAAATAATATTTTTTCAGCTGCTGAATTTGCATATTACACAGGCGGGTGTGGCCGATTTGTTGGGTAATGGGTTAAGATAATTGGATGACTGAATTTCCTTGTAAGATGTTTTCCTTTATCATACCAGGGGAACACCCCAGTGGAAATACCCCAGTGGAAACCCCAGGAAGGGAAACTGTTTACTGTGGTATCCAGCTTGGTTTACTGGTAAAATAAGACCCAGTCACCAGTGCTTGGGGTGGATGTCCTCTAAAATGGGCAACATGGGTATCAACAATTGACTAAACTTTCTTTATCTCCATGTTGCGGTCATGATTAGCCATTGTACAGAAATATGTGACCTTAAACACAAATAAAAAATATATACTGGTAATACCCGGAGAGCAACTAAAAAGTCTTATATGATTATCTTTTGAGGCTCCACCAGATGATGTTATTTTTTAAATATTTAGGAATTGAATTGTGAATGTAGTTTATCAGGAGATGAATATCATTGACCTTGTGGTAATTTTTTTAAGCTTCTTGTCGTTAATTTCGTTGATCAATCAGGATTGTCTACTTAAGACAAAGTTCATATCCAGAATGTATAACGAGATGAGCAACAAAATGAATTCAGCCAAAGGATATATTCAGGAAATCTTACAAAATTCAGAGCCAAAAACTTATCTTTAACCTTTTACCTAATGAATCAGCCACATCCACTCATGTAATTTACAAATTGGGAAGTTGAAAAAACATTATATATTTTTATACTGTACCAATGACCCAGACTTAGCTGGTGCTAACTCTAAAATATTAAGGGCCAAACGCAAATTTTACCCCCCATTCCCCAAAATTTGCATCTAAAACGGACAATTACATGTTCTATATGGTCCTCCATACTTTTAACCCACTGCACATGCGCAGTGTCAAGGAGGTCTCAAAATTGCCGCCAAAAATCATTCTTTGTTTGGCCCTCAATTCAGTTACAACTGACTGATATTTGTGCTTGTAAATCTCAGTTTAAATGATGCCAGACACATAATTATGAGAGAAATGGTGGATATATGGTGGAAATAGAAGGTGGAGAGGAAAAAACAATGGAAACAAATGTTCAGGGCTGTAACTTATAATTACTTTACGAAATTATTCATGTTACCTATTTTCGAGGCATGACCTTGTTGTGGTTATTCTTGCTATGAATGTTCCATTGTTTAATCAGTGTTTCCTCTCTCCCTTTCCTTTATTCCCCCCCTAGCTATTCTCCCATGCTTTTGGCTTATTTTTTGTAAAGTTTAT
The DNA here is from genome assembly GCA_031216915.1 of Pictodentalium vernedei. NCBI lineage: Eukaryota > Metazoa > Mollusca > Scaphopoda > Dentaliida > Dentaliidae > Pictodentalium > Pictodentalium vernedei. Next base: position 381,395,534 of record CM062293.1, read on the forward strand.
TACTAAAATTTCTTGTGTGTTTTGGCTTGGTAACAGAATTATTTTCTGTTTTTTCCCCATGTTTACGTCCTCACCCCAGGAGTGTTTAGGTGTTTTGGTCTGCATCTACCATCTGATGTTCTACAGTTTCTTCTCTGGAAGCCTCTGTTTTGCATCAGATAGTGTTTAAATTGGTAACTGATTTCGGGCTATGTTTGTTTCAGTGCCTGGAGTCATGTTTCCAGTTTGTTGACACTTTTGCTTATGTTGACAACTGTTACTTCTGACAGTGATTACTTGTCTTCTGCTTAATTTAGTTCATAGCAAGATACATTAATATTGTCCGTAAGTGTTGCATTAATTTTTCAAAATCATTAAAAAATTTTGTCCACACTTAGGCTTTTTTGGGATCCTTTGGGCTCAAGGTTCCCATTGGGAACTTGGGCTCTTCTGAAAATTTTTTCAAAAATTTTTTTTTTGAAAATTATTTTCTTTTGAAATGTTATAATGAATTATAATATATATGTATATTTATTTCAAGGGTTAGTGCGAGTAATATGACGGTGTATATTTTTTCTGGTTGGAAAAAATATTCTACATTCGTAATGCGAGGATATCTTCCTCTAATTCACAAGTTCATTGTGTTTCTTATAGTCAATGTAGTCGCATTAATTCTTGCTCTGTGTGTGTTGATTGATATGACATCCTTGGAGGCAGGTGTCACGGTATTTTATTAGCGGTGAGGGGTCCATTACGGTCCTCTCTCCGTAGGGTCACTATATACTATCAGTTTCTTTTTCAGAATTCAGAGTGATGTTTCCGTGATGTCTTCAATAAGTGTGTCTCCGTCGTTGCAATAGTAGGGCTAGCGGGAAGTGCTCAAGGTATTACGACAATTGCTGGGAGTTAGCTAGTTCTATCAAAGGCATTGTCGCCTGCTAATCCGCCCGGTGTCGCGTCCATTCACCAGGAAAGAATGATACAGCACCCGGGTTAGTCCATTGCAGTCCAGGGAAGCAGATTGGGTGATGCGAGCACTATAAAACTTCAGATGTGCACACCCAGCAATGATGGATCCGAGGATAGTACGGAGGAAGCCTGTCCGTCCGGTAGCTAGCTCGTCCAGGTCCCCCGGACAGCGAGCGAGAGAGGCCCCCTCTCTCTTGCACCAACATCAGCGCCTCGATGTTGTATGTTGTTTGCTTAGTCGGAGCTTACGTCCACTCCTCCTGCTCGGGACGCTCCGTCGCATGACAGTCTGACGCGGCTGCTATATTGGCTTCCTCATCCTCGTCAACACACACGACCGCACCTTGGCTATCTGACCACAGATTTCCAGGGGATGTTTGCATATTATATAAATGCAGGACTGAACGTCCCTGGTGCTCCTGCTTCGCCGACCAAGGAATACACGTCGACCAGGTCACTCCATCTGCTAACCAAGGATACGAGACCTTTCCAGTCGGGATGTTCGCATATTATATAAATGCAGGAATGAACATCCCGGGAGCTTCCAGTGGATATTTCACGTAGGACCGCAGCTCCACAGGTCTCATAGGGTAACACGAACTAGGTATTGTTACCGTGAAGTCTTTGTAAGTGTGCTTCTGTTGTCACAGTCAATGAAGAGCTAGCAGTAAAGTGCTCATACAGATACGTCAATTGCCTAAGAGGTCCCAAGTAGGATCGATGGCTTTGGCATCCGCTAGCTCGCCCGGTGTCGCGACCATTCACCGAATGGCTCAGCACCCGGGTTCGTCCGTTGCGGTCCAGGAAGGAGATTTTGGTGATGCGAGCACTATAAAATACAGTGTACACACCCAGTGAAAATCGATACTAGGATGGTACGGAGGAAGGCTATTAGTCCGGTTCCTAGCTCATCCAGGTCCATCGGGCTGCGAGCGAGAGAGGTTCCTCTCTCGTATTACAACATCTGGGCCCAGATGTTGTGGTACAAAAACGTTGCTCAGTCGGAGCATACGTCCACCGTTCGGGACGCTCCTTTGTATAGACAGTCCGGAGAGACTGCTCTTTCGGCTTCCTCATCCTCACGGCAGCACTCGCGACTGCACCTTGGCTATGTGACCTGTGATATTCAACCAACATCGCCGACCAGGGATTCTACGGCGACCAGGTCATGCCATCCAGTAGCCAAGGATATGAGGCCTTCATACTCCGGACGTTCACATATTAGATGTATGCAAGAGTGATCGTCCAAGGAGCTTCCAGCGGCTAAATCCTATAAGACCACAGCTCCACAGGCCTCTGTTACGGACACGCTATCGCAGATAGCACAATTATCGCAGCATCCCAGCAACCGTCAGTAACTCTGTCGGATCAGGAATTATCCAAGGAAGCTGGGTTGGTACGTTCCGCTGCAGGTTCAGACACGGACGACCAAGAATTACAAGTGGTCCGACAGGATGGCGAAAGGGATATGGATGAGTTGTATTTTCCCTTTTCGGAACAACATAATTGCCGTAGAGTGCATCCGGCATTGTCATCTGACGTTGTTCCTCCGGACCAAAATGCTGTGTTGCCGGGTAAGAGACTGATAGCACCACTGGACACAGAATTCTTAATCGGTTTAGGGTCATCATCCCTCAGTTTCCGGCATAGTCCAGATATGTCTCACAGACATTTGATCTGTTCCAGATATGTCTCACAGACATTTGATCTGTTGAATGACGCTATATTATTTAACTTGCTACCTAAATGGGCAGGTCAGGTTTCTTATCGGCAATATGTTCTACATATGCCTTTCATCAATTCAACGAATATTTTGAAACGGCAGGAGAGAGCATTCTGAGAGTTCTCTGCGTCTAGACGACCAGGTCAGGAACTAGTATTGTTTTTTTACTGTCGTCTATGTCAATTCCAACCACGATGTTGGAAATAACAATATCATCTAGCAGGGTCAGCTTAGATGCATTATCGTATGCAGATCACCTTATCAGAATTTTATCATGTCGCAAGGAAAAAGAAGTCTAGGATGCACAATCTCCTTAAGAGTTCTTTCAAGGGCCTCATGTAAAACTCTGTCCTTTAGTGGCAATATGGAGTTGGTTAGACGTGACGCGGTCCTGGCTACATCCACGCGTGTAGATAGTAAGGTGAAAAACTCTCTCAGAGTCTCTCCGGTCTCCAGAGAGTTTTTTTCGATGGCAAGCTTTCCGCAGTCTATGATCAGTTAACTAAGAAAGCTTTAGACTGTCTGCTATTAAAATTCACTTCCATATAGTCGGATTCAGCAGAGAAGAGTAGGACAGGCACTTCTGGGACAAATACGTCCAAAGGTAGTTCCTCTAGGTCTTATTCTAGAGACCGTCAGGGTAGCGACTCATATAGGGGCCGTAATTACGGTCAGACGTCCCTAGGTCAACGGGGCGAGGTGTAGACCGTGGAGGACATGGCTTCTCCTTCCGCAAGCCTCGCAGGATCTGGAAGTAATGGTTTTAACCTCTATCGTGTACTAGTGAGCGGAAGTCGGTCGAGTTTCTCAATTATTTGGGAATAGATTACGGACGTCCCTTGGATTCAAGGGGTGATTTCGAAAGGACTAAATTGTTCCTCAAACGAAATCCTCTGTCAACTCGGAGTCCAAGATGGACTCAGCTTCCGCCAAGTCAGTAGGATAGAGGCTCGCTTCCATTAGAAGTCTAGTCTCTTCTGGAATGATCGCGATGGAGATCGTAGAAATCCAGGAATTTCCAGGTTTCTACAACCATCCTTTTCTGGTTCCAAAAACCAGACCGCTCGTTCCGTTCACTCATTATTCGGAACTGGATAAACAAGCTGATCGTGGCTCCAAGTTTATATATGGAGTCCACCCGATCGGTCAGAGCCAGTATTCGGGTCTACGATTATGCTACATGCATAGATCTTCAAGATGCGTACTTTCACGCCATGGTACATCAGGCGTCAGAAAGTATCTTCGCTTCCTTATCATAGGAGTCGTATATCAGTTCTGAGCAATATACTTCGGTCTGAATCTAGCCCCCTGGGCCTTCACTGGAATAACGGATTCGGTAATGACTCATTTCCGAACTTATTCGTCTGCGATAATGTCAGCTTACTTGGACAACATTCATACAGGTACGGCAATGAGTTAACGCTTCAGAAGTATGTGCAGAATCTGCTTCTGTTGCTCCGACGTCTCGGGTTTCTTAAGTAAACGAGGAGAAGTCGGATCTGGTATCATTCAAGTCATTCACCCACCGGGGGATGAGCTTCGTAACGCACAACTTTTTCATTCGTCTGCCGTTACCGAGAACAAAATTATTCAGTTGTTGTGCTCACTATTGTCTTCGCTCAGACAATTCTCAGCGAGAGATCTTATGAGACTGATACGTTTAGGCAAGACTGCCATGATTTTATTCCGATGGGGCGGTTACGCATTGGTCCTCTCCAAATTTCTTTAATTAAGTATTGGAGGGTGAAGATTCTTTCGCTCGATACGGACATCATCTTGTCTAATTAAGTGAATAAGAGATTCAGACTTGTGGTTATTACAGATTTAATGAGGACTGCATATTAGTGTTAGCCCTCCATTTTCACGATTTTGTATCTGATAATATTGAGTCCTTTTCTACAGATCTACATTGTTTAGGTCCGCTATTTTTTACTCTGAAGGTCGTCTACTAAATAGTGGCAACTATCTGTGTATAGGCTTTCGGTTCCGGCAGTGACTCTGTCCTGCTGCCCTCTTTGCTCTGGAGTATTTGATCCAGGGCAAGGGAAAGGGGAGGGGGGGGGGGGCACGGGTGTTCCCTTAGGTCACCTGCTTTATAGTGTAAAGCAAGGGAATACCTCCCTTGGACTTAGTAATTCTGTGTCGGTTCCGAGATGATTTTAGGGTTAAGCCTATGTATACTCATCTGTGTAATATTTTTTAGTGTTGATTGGTGTGAAGCATTCATATATATCACGTGATTAATTGAGCGTTAATATACAATTCTCGAACACTTTTAAATGAGTATGTAGAGTCTCATTTCTCGAGACTCCCGCATTAGTTGGCTTTCCTTAAAAAATATTAGTACAAAGGGTTATACTAGATGTTTATAGACATCATTGATGTTATTGTGCTCAATTACAGAATAGTATTGTGTCTTTCTTTTTTTGTTACAAATAAGAATGATACATGTTAGACTATCTCTCCTTTTCTCCTTAAGGGGATAGGTCTGTTATAGGTAATTAAGTCTATTGGATTTTCCTTATGTCCTAGGCCCTCCAACCTTTTACTATTCAGCTAAGTCTGGGTCATTGGTACAGTATAAAAATGTTAAAAAATTTATAGTAATTTATATATTTTTTATACTTACCAATGACCCAGACGGGGATGGCCCTCCCATGAGTTGGGAACTCATTCCTCCCCACTGAGTACATAACGCTTACCAGGCACTGGTTGTAAGAATGATTTTTAGTGGCAATTTCGAGACCTCCTTGACACTGCACATGCGCAGTGGGATAAAAGTATGGAGGACCATATAGGACATGTAATTTTGGTTTTAGATGCAAATTTGGGGGTTTTGGGGGTAAAATTTGCATTTGGCCCTTAATATTTTACAGTTAGCACCAGCTAAGTCTGGGTCATTGGTAAGTATAAAAAATATATAAATTACTTTAAATTTTTTAACTTTTATACTATAACCCTTTGGCCCAGACTAGCTATCTGGTGCAAACTCAAAGTTATCAAGGGCCAAACACAAATCCCCCTAATTTTCTTGCAAAACTGAAAATTAAAAGTTCTCCATACATTTACCGTCTGTGCATGCACAGCCATCAGGAAGTGACCGGAATTGGTGCCAACATCATTCTTTGTTTGGCCCTAAAGTCAGCTACAATGAACTGACATCTTTGCTTTAAAATCTCCTTTTTTGAGGATGCCAGACACCAATCAATGCAAGAATTGGTGGATCAATGGCTGTTATTGGATGAGGGAAGTGTTCAACGGTGGTTTTAGATGTTCAGGGCTGTAACTTTATAATAATTAGAAAATTATTTTATGTTTCCCAATTTTGGAACATACGCCTGACGGCATCATTTTTGTTAATGATTATTCCACTGTTTGTTAAGTATTCCTTCCCTATCCTTCCATGAACCCTTCCTGCTAAATGCTTAAGCTTTTTGGCTATTTTTTATTGAAATTTTTTATTAAATTTCTTGGGAGTTTAACATGTATTACAGAATATTATTCTGTTTTTTCCCCATGGTTATGTCCTCACCCTAGGTGTGTTAGGTCGTTTAGTCTTGCATCTTCTATCCGATGTATCGTTTTTTCTTTGTATGAAGATCTAGCTTTACACCTGGTAGCATTTAAATTGGTTTCTGACTTTGGGCCTTTTTGTGTGCCTGATGTTTGGTCTATTTTGACGTTGCTTACATTGACAACATCCTCATATATAGGTAGTTTTTTATATTCTATTACTGTAGAATTACTGTATGATACATGGATTATTATTCCGGTAGTGTAGCTCAGAAAATTTGGATTTTGTCCACACTTATGCTCTATCGGGATGCCTTTGGGCTCTTTATGTTCCCTTTGCGAACGTAGGCATTTTTTCCAAAAAAAAATTTCCCAAAAATATTTTGAACTTAATTTTGATTGCTATTATTCATTTATCTTAATTATATATTTTGTTGTGGAGTTTGGAGGACTGATATCGACTTTACTCGATATGCTCCTGCGGACTCTTGTAATTCTTATGTTCACTGGGATGACTATTGTTGGAGACGGGTGTTGCGGTACGTTGTTGGCAGTGAGGTTCGGAGGCCAGTCCTCCCACTGCATTATAATTCATTTTGTCAGTTTCAGGAACATGAACATGGTGATGATATTCTGACACCCATCCAAGTGTGCTACTGTTGCTGCGCTCCATTGAGCTTATAGAACTAGCTGCAGTGCTTGTGATTGCAAGAGTTAGAGCCTTTTGTTAAGCGTTTTAATCTCTTGTAAGCAGCTAGCTCAACCGGTGAAGCGGTGCTCTGTCCGTGGGTTCTGTGATGCCGGGTAAGTCTGTTGCGGTCGAAGGAAGTGTAGATGTGGATAGAGCAAGCACTTAAATATTAATAGCTCACCCAGCAATGACGGAAATAGGGAGGAAGTCAGCAAGTTCTTATACTCGGCGAGGTTTAATAGACCGCGAGCGGGAGAGGTCCCTGTCTAACCTAGCAACATTTGGGGCCAGATGTTGTTATGAGAAACTTGCACAAGCTAGAGCATAAGTTTGCCCTCCACTCGGGACGCTCTGTTTAGTCTGCAGCCGGGGTCGACTTCAGTCACAGTTTCCAGTTTTCTGGTTGGAAACTTGCATGCGACGGAGCATACGTTCGCCCACCGCTCGGGATGCTCCGTCTAGCCTGCAGCCGGGGTCTGCTTCAGTCACGGCTTCCTCTGCTATGTTATTAAAGCACACATGACCGCATCCTAGCTACCCGACTTTGGATATCCATCCTGCTGCACGAAGAAGGAACCACTCTTCACCTGTGAAGTCAGACCATCCGGTAGCTAGGGAGACGAGGCCTTGATCATTAGGATGTGCGGAGAAGAGATCCATCTCTGACACACTGTCCCAGGAGCAGCAAGCGGCTTAGAAATGGAAGACCGCTGCTCCTCAGGCCTCGATGACTGACTTGCTGTCGCAGATTGCGCAGCGAATCGCAGCATCCCAGCAAGTGCAGGTGCACCCTCCCTCAGACTCAGAACATGAGCTGTCGGACGGTGCTGAGTCGGTCCAGTCGTCTGTTCACACAGATGCAATGGACCGAGATTCGCAACTGATTCTCTCGGATGGTGAAAGGGAGAAGGAAGAGGATTACCCTTCTTTTTTGGAACATCACATGGTTGCAATGGATTTTATCCATCAATACTACCCTGAATTTGTTCTGACGAATCAGAATGCTGCGACAACAAGAGAGAAACCGCTGTCGTCATTGAACGCAGACTTTATACAGACAAAGGAAGAAGTTCTTTCTTTTCCAGTTCAGTCTAGGCAGGTGTCACAGGCCTTCGGCTAGTAGGCGATGCCATATTCACCTCTCGAGTGCAATAAAAAAAAGCAGTTTCTTAACTACATCATCCATAAACATACCGTTTCTTGGACCACGTTCATTTAAAATGGTTGGAGAAGAGAGCTCTTCTGCATTTGGATGAGCAGTCTGGGGATCTATATGTATCCTTGCCTGCATCATTCACTATTCACTCAGACACAATTAAAATGACAATTTCATCAAGTAGAGTGAATTTGAAAGCAAAGTCTTATGCAGATCACCTTACCTGAGCTATGGCGCAACGTCTAAACGGGAAGGAATCTGAGGATGTTTGTACCTTTCTTAGAGTTCTTTCCAGGGCAGTTTTGTATACCACGTATAACTCCATCCTAAGAGCCCTTGCATCGTCATCACTTATAGATGACGAGGTGAAAAGCTCTCTCCGGGTCGCTCCGCGCTCCAGACATACTATTTTTGATGACAATCTTTCATTAGCCTATGAACAGGCTACTAAGAAAGCGTCAAGTGCTCTTGAAGTCGGCATCTCAACAACCTGCTTCATTAGACAAGAGTAAGGAGGATGTTCCAGATCTAAACATCAAAACCCTCTTACAATTACTCTGGAGGTCGTCAGTGTAGCGACTCAGGATAGGAGAGTAAGTCTGATTGGGACTATCGGTCAGATGTCCCTAGGCCAACAGGATGAGGTTTTTCACAGGAAGGACGTAGTTTCTCCTCCCGTAAACCTTGCGGTTCATACAGGTGATGTTCAAGACCTCTATTGCTTGCCAGTTGGTGGAAGGGAATAAACCTTCATGAGAAATTGGATAGAAATCCCAGAAGATGAGTGGGTGAGAAGTGTCGTCTCGGACGGCCTACAGCTATTATTCCACACGGAACCCCCACTAACAAGATGTCCACATTGGACAAATCTTCCATCAGATCTTTTCAAAAGAGAGTCTCTCCTAGTGGAGGTACAGGCTCTCTTATGAAGGAAGCAATAGAGGTCGTTGAGAATTAAAATTTTCAAGGTTGTTACAGTCACCTGTTCCTCATACCAAAACCAGACGGCTCATTCTGACTGATAATAGACTTGAGCTGGATAAACAAGCTTATTGTGGCTCCAAAATTCTATATGGAGACCATACGGTCGGTAAGAGCGAGCATTCAAGTGAACGACTATGCAGCAAGCATAGATCTATAGGATGCATACTTTCATGTCCTAGTAAATTCGGCATTCAGAAAGTACTTTCGGTTCGCCGTACAAGGGAAGGTTTATCAGTTCAGAACAATGTGCTTTGGTCTGAACCTGGCTCCCTGGGCATTCACTCGAATAATGAATTCAGGAAAGTCATACTTCCAAGCTCATTCATCTGCGGTAACGTTGGCTTACTTGGATGACATTCTGCAGAGATAAGGCAACAGAATTATTCTTCAGATTGATGTTTAGAGTCTGCTTCTATTACTCAGACGTCTTGGTTTCATCGTAAACGAGAAAAAATCCGCTCTAGCTCCGTCCAAGTCGTTCACTCACTCGGGGATGAGCTTTGAGACTCACAACAATCTGGTTTGCCTGCTGTTATCCAGAATGAAATTAGTCAGTTGTTATGCTCGCTTTTGTCTACACTCAGACGCATTAACAGCAAAGGAATTCATGCGACTGATGGAGTTGTTCGGAACGGCTGCAGATCTTATTCCGATGGGCCATCTACGCATGCATCCCCTCCGGATATTCTTTACTCAGAACTGGAGTGTGAAAACACATTCACTCGAAACCAGTATTGTTTTAACGGACCTGGTAAAACAAAGTGTCCAGATCTGGGCAGATCTTCAGTGGTTAAGAGGTTATGCAGTAACTGCCGGATCCGGCTTTCACTATTATGATGGATGCGAATCAGATGGGTTGGGACGTGACCCTAGGTCCCCCAGACTTGAATTGTCAGGGTCTTTGGGACCCTCAGTTCCTAGAGAAGCACATAAACATCAAAGAGTTGATGTCATTATGGCTAGCTCTTCAACATTTTGTCGGGCAATTCGACAGTAGTAGCTTACATCAGGAACCAAGGCGGCACTCATTCAATTCCATATTGCTAATTAATGGAGAGGATTCTCTTATATGTCATGAATCATCATGTTCATCATTCTGTCCATCATATACCGGGTCGTCTGAATGCACTAGTAGACTCACTCTCTCGGAAAGGTCACCTGTTGCCATCAGAATGGACTCTCAACAAGCGAATATTCAGGCAGATTTGCTACCAGTGGGATCATTCCATGATAGATCTGTTTGCAACACACCGGAACAATCAGTTAACAATGTTTGTGTCGCCATGTCCAGATCATCGAGCGTACGCAGTAGACGCTCTGACGGTCTCATGGGAAGGAATGATGGGAAATGCATATCCTCCAACTCCTTTGATTCAGCAGATTCTGTTTAGATCAAACAGTCTTATTGCGAAATTCTGCTAGTAGCACCTCTGTCGTCACAGAAACCTTGGATCAATCTTCTCAGGTGTCTGTTATGGGATTCCCTGGACGAGAGGACCTTCTTTCTCAGGGGAAGTATTTGTTCATCACGTCCTTCTCCGCCCTTAGTGAGTTGTGGAGTCAGTTAGACATGAGGGAACCTTGCGGTTTCTATATTATTTGATGACCAACACAAGAATGATTTAAGTAATGTGGGTGAGGGAGGTTCGATATGACTTTGAATCCCCCCACCCACACTGCCAATGTGTTAATAGGCGATTACTGGGCAAGACGTAGTTTTCTTCCCGTAAACCTCGTATGATTTTAAGTACACACATGCATTTCATAACTTCTCGATTGGTGGCTGAGTTGTGTTCTATGGCAACATCCACTTTTTAGTTGGTTGGTTTCCTGTGGTTGTTCGTCAGTATGTCATATACGAGCACATAATTCATCATCAATAAATTGCTAGTCTTTGGGTACCTGGGAGGCTGTCTAGTCAGTTAACTGGTATTCAGATGATTGATTACATGTGGGATTTCAATGCTCACGCGCATAATAAATGAATTATTAGGCAGTCGCATTATTGTATGTTATGGACCTTTGAAACAATGAATTAGTTCGGGGGCAGTCCATATCGAGTCTGTTAATCATTGCTCATTCCATTTCTAGATCTAGGTTTCTATTAATGTCGTTACCCAATCGAATACACCTTGCCTAACACTCTTGTATATTCGCACGTTTCTAGAATCATAGATATTGGATAGTACACGTCAGGGAGTGTTATTACTGGAATTTATTGTACACCTGAATGGGGTCGCCTGTGGGTTACCTCAGAAGTGTGTTTACTCACCAGAGATCATCCACTATGATTCTATTGGACATGTTTATGTTATATATTATATCATCGGTTTTCGACCCATCTGCATATGCCGACTCTGGTATATGTTACAAGTGGGCGATATTAATTACTGAGATTGCCGCTATAGCCTTAGCATCTGAAGTGACATTAAGCACTAATTTATTAATAATAATTACTACCTGGGTGCCTGTTCTACGAATATTTATATTGTTATTTGGTACCGCTTTTACTGATTCCAGAGTGCTCCCCTCTTTCTTTTTGAAGAAGATTCCTTCAAAAAGGGGGGGGGGGATTTTTGATCTCTCCTCCAGTTTGATAAGTATGTAACTATGAGTGAAGCTGTTTTGTCTGTAATTATATCCTGGATACAGCTTGTGTTTTATTGTATATGGCATATGTTTGTGGGGGATATCCTCTCATTCTCAAATATGCCGTCCTAATTTTTTGGGGCTTAGTCCGGACTAGCCTTAAAAATTGGGAACTAGCTACATCCAAATTAGCATAGTCTTCATGCTAAGAATACAGAATTACTTGAATTGGGCACCTTATTTTTGATATGTCTTCTCTATTACTGTATAGAGAGACACACATGTAATTCCTTTTAAATTTAATTTCCTTTCACCTTGAATTACAGGCTTGGAACTATGTTGGTCTACTAATTCTGAAGTCCTAGGCTCATCACCTTTTTTACGATTCAGCTAGTCTGGGCCATTGGGTTATAGTATACAAATATTATAAATTTAAAGTAATTTGTATATTTTTTATCCTTACCAATCAATGGCCCAGACGAGATGGCCCTCCCATGAGTGGGCACTCATACTTCCCCGCTGAATTGTTATGTAGTACTCTCTTCTACAAAGAATGATGTTGGCGCCAGTTCCAGTCACTTCCTGAGGGCTGTGCATATGCAGAGAGTAAATGTATGGAGGACCTGATAGGACTTTTAATTTTCGGTTTTGCAAGCAGATTTGGGGAATTGGGGGGAGGGGGGGGGGGGGGGTCAAAATTTGTGTTTGGCCCTTGATAATTTTGAGTTTGCACCAGCTGGCTAGCCTGGGCCATTGGTAAGTATAAAAAATATACAAATTACTTTAAATTTATAATTTTTCAAAAAATTTCAGCAAAACCATATGCTGTGAACCCTCATTGGTATGAACTCAGTCTCGTTTCATTGATGGATCACATGATATGGTTTTGTTCATTTTTTTTTTAAATTTGAAAAAAAACATTTTTATATTGTGTGTGGTGGGTGAAGCAGGGTCAAAATTTTGCCAAATTTTGAATGAATCTAAGTTGATTCTCTTGAAATGGATGGAGCTCCTGCAAATCCTGAGAATCATAGTGCCAGGTAACCTGACAGAACATTTCCATGCTGGCATATATGAAAATTAATTTCCAAAATGATTGTAAAAATTGAGATTGTTTGGAAATTGCTTTTGAGAAATCGTCCTATGCTTTTATTTAATAAACTTTGCATGCTTTTAATAAAGTAAGTATTTTTTCTTTATTAAAAAAATAAAATGTCTCTCACAACATTGACTTGATTCGTTTCTGAAACTGTCAGTACCAGTAGATGGACTTATTTTCAATCATGTGCAAGCCCCTTTCAATAATTGTCCAAACCATGCCCACAATGAAAGTTGTCTCAATGGTTAAAATTGAGTCATATTATTGTTTAACTGGTAGAGTGCTGAATTATTTTTGGTCATCAAAATTTGCTCACATATCTTTGCCTTGTTACAATTTATGGGAGAGTGCCAATAGGCACTCTCCCATAAAATGTAACTAGACAAATCCTCACAGACTAAATAATTTCACTTCAAAGATGGTATGGAGAACATCCACTGAATATGAAGCCTTTAAGTTGTGATACCATCACTTCAGAATAAAGCCCAAATATCGGCTTCCAGCACTCTACCAGTTAAATCATTTTGTTGGACCATACCGGCTGGTGTATAAATCGCACCCCCAAATTTTCAGAAAATTTTTCTCCTTTTACATGTAACTGTTGTGTAAGTTGTAGTGACATTCAACTAGTTATCACTTTAAGTACTCTGAGTTGCATAAGTTACTAAGAATACCCAAAACAGTAATTTAAAAGTTGAAAAGTACGGGAGTGCATCAAATTCAGGGAATGTTTTTGTTTTTTTCCAATACCATATCATCTGACCCCCTCATTGGAATGAGTTCGATGAGCTCATTCTATTCTGGGGTGACATAATATGGTTTGTTGAAATTTTTTAAAAAATAATCTTTTTTCAACTGCTCAATTTGTAAATTATGCAGGTAATCCTCTGTTTCATTAGGTTAATTTAATTTTATTGCCTTCTAACATGTCCTGAATCTTTTACCAAGAAAATGTGCTGGACACAGCTGAACTTGATGGAAACAAATGAGACCAACAAAAGATAATCTCGTCTTGCTCTTTGGACAGCAACAGATTCCGAAGACAAAATGACATTAAGAGACCATATCAACCCTTAAGAGCCTAATTCCGATTTCGATAACTTTTTAATGCAGAGGAACAGGTGCCCCAACATGCATTGTTTGGGTAAACTCAAAACTTGTTTTCTAAATACCTTGCCAGTTGTTTCTAGGCAAGTCTTGGCTGCTTCTGTGGGCAGCCAAGTCTTGACTAGAAACAACTGCCAAGCCACTGGAAGTAGACTTTCAAAGTATGGCAAAAATGTATAAAAATCTCCAGGCCCTTAAGGGTTAAACAGTCCATGGGGAAAAGGAAGCATTCTCTAAAAAACAAAAATTCTGCAATAGGAAGAAAAGAAAGTTACTGTGTTGAAGTGTATTGAAGGATGACCGTAATACATGTAGTAATGAAAATATATCAATAAATTTGTGAAAATATAAAAAATTTCAAAATATGGTTGATTTTCCTTGTCAGGCTCAAGGTGAACTACTAAGAAACCAGAATGTTGAGAGACTGAAGTTAGAGAAGGAGCTGGAAAGAGAGGAGAAAGATGCATTGGAGAAACTGCTAGAAGATCACAGTGAGAAAAAGAAGGGAATCCTTAAAAATCGAGCCAGAAATCTTTTCCATGAGCTTCAGGGTAATAATTGTTGGTTTATTTCACAAGTTTACATCATTTTTCGATATTAAATTTGGAATGTCTTGGCAGTAGATAACATTGAGTATAAATGCTGATAATAGAATTTGTTATATTATTACCACAGAAAAATCTCCAAAATAGTATTAGTTTTTCATCAATTCTGACTCACTGGGAAATAGATTTCAACTTTTCCAAGTATGTAGATATGGGCAATATACCAAAAAAATGAAAATAGATTTCAACTTTTCCAAGTATGTAGATATGGGCAATATACCAAAAAGAATAAACTGATACCAGTATCATGGGTATACCGAAAAACCAAATCAACCCAAGCATTGAATACAGAAACCATCTATATATTTTCAAATTTTCCTGCATTTGTTATTTATAGGACCTTGTTGAGGCTTGATAGCAGCTAAAGTGTTCATATTTTTATACTGTACCAATGACCCAGACTTAGCTGGTGCTAACTCCACAAAAACCAGGGCCAAACACAAATTTTGCCCCCCAATCCCCAAAATTTGCATCCAAAACAAAAAGAAATCATGTCCTAAAGGACCTCCATAGTACGACTCTACTGCGCATGCGCAGTGACGCAGTCGTCCCGAAATTGGCGCCAAATATCATTTCTCTGTTTGGCCCTTCATCAGTCAACATCTCACTGATCTTTGTGCTTGTAAATCTCAGTTTAAAGGATGCCAGACACGTAATTCTTGGAGAAAATGTGATTCTAAGGAGGATAGAAGGAGGAGAGGAAAAAAGAAGTGGCAAAAAATAATCAGGGCTGTACTTAAAATTTTTTGTTGAAATTATGTTAAGTTGCCTATTTTCGAGGCAAACGCCTCTTGTTGTCATTCTTGCTAATTGTTGCACTGCTTATTCAGTGTTTCCTCTCCCCTAACCTTCTAAAGTCCCCCCTTGCAACTCTCCCATGCTTTTGGCATATTTTTGAGAAGTTTCATTTCTAAAAATTCCCTGGGAGAGTTGCTTGGTTACAGAATGTTTTCTGTTATTTTCCCCATAGTTACGTTTTCACCCATGGGTGTATAACGTTTGTGTTCTGCATCTTCCATCTGATGTTCTGCAGATTCTCCCCTGGGAGTCTCTGTTTTGCATCAGATAGAGTGTAATTGATGACTGATTCCGGGCCAGTTTTTTCAGTGCCTGGAGTCATGTTTTCTTCTGTGTTTACACTGTTTGTTTTCATTGGCAACAGCCTTTTTTGAGGGGGGCTGTTTGCCTTTGAGGTAGTTTATCTCATTATAAGATACATTTATATTATCCGAAAGTGTCTCATTAATTATTTTATATAATTTTAAAATTTTTGACCACACTTTGCCATCGGATCCATCGGGGCTCAACGTTACTTTTCAGCAACTTGGGCTTCTCTGAAAAAATATTTTTTCAAAATTATTTTGTTTTGCAATTGTTTTTTCATTTATTAATGGATCATGTTATTATGTATCTTTGTGTCAGGGGTTTTTGCGAGTAACTAGGACTTATTGTTGTTCTTTCACAATGAAGGGAACTTGTTCAAATTGTAATAGGAAGAAATCTTCCTCTGACTTTCATGATTATTGCATTAATTGTAGTCAGTGTTCTCGCATTAATCCCTGTCCTGTATGTGAACATTGGGATGAGAAACATTGGAAACGTGTGTCACGATATGTTGTTTCTGGAGAAAGAGCGATGCCGGCTCTTTCTCCACAAGGTCACTCTACTCTCTCAGTTTCTATTTCAGAGGAACCAGAACAGGGTGATGTTTCCATGTTATCTTCTTCAAGTGTGCGTCCGTCGTCACAAATAAATACAGAGCTAGCGGCAAAAGTGCTCATGGAGATTAGACAAATGTCGTCCGCTAGCTCGCCCGGTGTAGCGTCCATTCACCGAATGGTTCGGCAGCCGGGTTCGTCCGATGCGGTCCAAGAGGAAATTTTGGGTGATGCGAGCACTATAAAAATAATAGATGCACACCCAGTGACGGCGGATAGTCAACGAGAACGGAGGAAGCCTTTTAGTCCGGTTCCTAGCTCGTCCAGGTCCAGCCGGGCCGCGAGCGAGAGAGGCCCCTCTCTCGTACAACAACATCTGGGACCAGATGTTGTGGTACAAAATGTGTCTTTAGCGGAGCATACGTCCGTCGCTCGGGACGCTCCGTTGTATAAGCAGTCCGCAGAGACTGTTAAGGCTTCCTCTTCTCGCCGGCGCACACGACCGCACCTTGGCTGCGTGACCTCCGATATTTTGCCAGCTTCGCCGATGAAGGATTCTTCGGCGACCAGGTCACACCATCCGGCAGCCAGGGATTCGAGACCGATGGACTCCGGACGTTCGCATAGGAAAAGTATGCGGGAGCCATCTGATGCGGAGCTGCCCTCGGCAAAGCAGCGAAAGACCGCTCCTCCGCAGGTCTCGACGTAGGACATTCTAGTGCAGATAGCACAGCTTATCGCAGCATCCCAGCAGCCGACAGAGACGGTGTCGGATCGAGAATTATCCGACGGCGCTGGGTCGGTACGCTCCGCCGAAGCATCGGGGGCGGACGACCGGGAACATCGGGAGGTCCGACCGGATGGTGAAAGGGATACGGATGAATTGGAGCTATCCCTTTCGGAACAACACAAAGCTGCCGTGGACTTCATCCGGCACTTTCTTCCTCAAGTTGTTCCGTCGGGCCAGACTGCTGCGCTTCCGGACAGGAGAATTATAGCGTCATTGGACTCTGATTTTTTCGAGCGGTTCAGGGACATCGCTCCCGAGTTTCCGTCGCAGTCCAATAATGTTGCAAGAACATTTGAATTATTGAACGACGCTATTTTTAAACTTGCTTCCAGGACGGGGAAAGCAGGCTTCTTGTCCGCAAATACTCTCAACCTGCCTTTCATTAATGCAAGGAATAAATTCGACACGGCAGGTCAGGGTATACCGAGAGTTCCTCTGCGTATGGACGATGAGGCGGAAGACTTAGAGCTATCATTACCGTCGTCAGCTTCTATTCCAACCGCAGTGTTGGAAACAGCTATTGCGTCTAACAGAGCCAATTTAGATGCCTTATCTTACGCAGATCACCTTACGAAGGCGTTATCACTGCGTCTTCAAGGGGAAGAGTTTCAGGATATACAATCCTCCTTAAGACTTCTTTCAAGGGCAGTAGCTTATTCCACGTGTAACTCCGCCCTTTCAGTGGCAAATCTGGAGTTGGTTAGACGTGACGCAGCCCTGTCTACATCCACACTAGTGGATTCTAAGGTGAAGAACTCTCTTAGAGTCGCTTCGGTCT
Organism: Pictodentalium vernedei; assembly: GCA_031216915.1. NCBI lineage: Eukaryota > Metazoa > Mollusca > Scaphopoda > Dentaliida > Dentaliidae > Pictodentalium > Pictodentalium vernedei. The sequence continues at coordinate 381,413,175 of CM062293.1, forward strand.
CAGGAGATCTTCTCTTTGACGGCAAGCTTTCCGCTATTTATGATAATATTAAAAAGAAAGCTAGTGATTCTCTGTTGTTTAGATCCGCTCCTAAAAGGTCGGATACAGCAGACACGAATAAGGCGGGCACTTCTGGGTCTTATCCGCCCAAGAGAGGTTCCTATAGAGGTTCCGGTGCGTCCTCTAGCTCTTATTCGAGAGACCGTCAGGATAGCGACTCTCGTTCGGGACGTCCTTCAGGCCGGGACAATCGGTCGGACGCCCCGAGGTCGACGAGGCGAGGTGCGGGTCGTGGAAGACGTGGTTTCTCCTACCGCAGGCCTCGCAGATCCAGGAGGTGATGGCTCAAACCTCTATCGCGTTCCGGTTGGCGGAAGGTTGTCGAGTTTTTCTCAAGAGTGGGCGTCGATTACGGACGACCCGTGGGTGAGAGGAGTGACTTCGGAAGGTCTAAAGATATCCTTCAAACGAAAGCCTCCATTAACTCGAAGTCCAAAGTGGACTCATCTTCCGTCAAACCCTCAGAAAAGAGACGCTCTGCTATCAGAGGTGCAGTCTCTTTTAATGAAGAACGCGGTAGAGGTCGTAGAAAACCAGGAATCGCTGGGATTCTACAGCCATCTGTTTCTGGTTCCGAAACCAGACGGCTCGTTCCGTCCAGTCATAGATTTGAGCTGGATAAACAAGCTGATCGTCGCTCCGAAGTTTTATATGGAGACGATTCGATCGGTCAGAGCGAGTATTCGGGTGAACGATTATGCAACGAGCATAGATCTCAAAGATGCGTACTTTCACGTCATGGTACATCCGACATTCCGAAAGTATCTACGCTTCGCAGTCCTAGGAGTGGTGTATCAGTTCCGGGCCATGTGCTTCGGATTGAATCTAGCACCCTGGGCTTTCACTCGGGTAATGAACTCGGTAATGATCTACTTCCGAGCTCATTCGTCTGCGGTAACGTCGGCCTACCTGGACGACATTCTTCAGAGGTACGGCAACGAGTTAACGCTTCAGAACGATGTTCAGAATCTTCTTCTATTGCTCCGACGTCTCGGTTTCATAGTAAACGAGGAGAAGTCGGATCTGGTGCCGTCCAAGTCATTCACTCATCTGGGAATGAGCTTCGAGACGCACAACAATCTCGTTCGTCTGCCGTTAACCAGAGCAAAATTAGTCAGTTGTTACGCTCGCTATTGTCTGAATACAGACAAAGTCACGGCGAGAGAATTTATGAGACTGATAGGTCTGTGCGGAGCCGCCGCGGATCTCATTCCGATGGGACGGCCTCTTCAAATTTTCCTGACTCAGAATTGGAGTGTGAAAATTCATTCGCTCGATGTAGACGTTCTCTTGTCAGATCAAGTGAAACAAGAAGATTCAGACTTGGGCAAACATTCAGTGGTTAACTCAAGGAGTTCCGCTGCAGTTGCCGGATCCGAGTTTTACCATTATGACGGATGCCAGTCAAACAGGTTGGGGTGCATCATTAATCCCAACGGATTCGAGATGCCAGGGTCTTTGGGATCCGCAATTCCTGTGCAAGCACATAAACATCAAGGAAATGATGTCAATTTGGCTTGCGTTACGTCACTGGATGGACATTATTCACGATGCTCATGTCCAAATCCTATCCGACAATACGACAGTAGTGGCGTATATACGGAATCAGGGAGGCACTCATTCAGTTCCGTTGTTCAATCTAACGGAAAGAATCCTTCTGTTTGCGTTGGAACATCACGTTCTTCTTTCAGTCCGTCACATACCGGGTCGTCTGAATGTGCTAGCAGACTCCCTTTCACGAAAGGGTCGCTTGTTGCCGTCGGAGTGGACTCTCAACAAACAAGTATTCAATCAGATTTGCTACCAATGGGAACGGCCAATGATAGACTTATTTGCGACACATCTCAACAATCAGTTGCAGACGTATGTGTCCCCGTGTCCGGATCCAAGAGCATTTGCAGTAGACGCTCTATCGATCCCTTGGGACGGAATGATAGGATATGCGTATCCTCCAGCGCCGTTAATTCAACAAGTATTGCTAAAGATAAAACAATCTCAATGCAAGATTCTGTTGGTAGCATCTCTGTCGCCACAGAGACCGTGGATAAATCTACTCAGGTGTCTGTTGTGGGACCTACCGCGGAAGCTCCCTCCACGAGAGGATCTTCTTTGGCAGGGGAAATCGCGCCAACTACATCACAACCCGCAAGGTCTCAACCTTCACGTTTTTCCGTTGTGCGGTCCTTCTTGCATGGCAAGCACTTTACAGGACGAGCAGTGGACGCGATTTCTAACTGTAGGAGGACCTCCTCTTCGCTAAACTATGCGGCTAAGTGGAAGGTTTTCCGTCGTTGGTGTAGGGATCATTCTGTTGATATATTTGATCCCTCTATACCAGACATTGCTAACTTTCTAGTATACTTGTTTGACGAAATCAAACTGCAACCTGTTACTATAAAGGGTTATAGATCTATGTTATCTGATACCTATGCACATCATGATAGTTTACAAATTGGATCTAATGTCTCTTTATCGAAATTGGTTAGAAACTTTTCGATAAATAGACCCAGAACTCTTAGATTAATTCCTAAGTGGAATTTAGCTTGGGTTCTCCTTAAATTGAAGGAAAAGCCATTTGAACCTCTTGGGACAGTAGATTTCAAATTCTTATCTTATAAGACAGCTTTTCTCTTAGCTTTCTCTTCTGCCAGAAGAGTCAGTGAGCTTCATGCACTATCGGTGGATGATTCTCATTATCGTAGTGTTGGGAACACTATCACCTTCACTACTAATGTCGGTTTTTTAGCTAAGAATCAGGCTCCTAATAAATATCCAGAACCTATTGTTATTAAGGCTCTTCCGTCTTCAGACGGGCGTAGGCCTTTACTCTGTCCTGTTAGAGCACTACGTATCTATAAACAGAGATCTCAGTTCATCAGAAAGGGACGGAAACGTTTCTTTCTGTCTTTGATGCCTAATAGAAAGGACATTTCAGTCCATTCTATTGCTAGATGGATTCAGTTAACTATCCGTACTGCGTATGAAGATTTATCTTCTTCTCAGCAGTCTGTGCTTAAGATTTCTGCTCATGAAGTAAGAGCTCTTTCTACTTCCTGGGCTTATGCTAATAGTGTTGCTATTACAGATTTAATGAAGGCTGCTTATTGGTCTCAGCCATCCACATTTACTAATTTTTATCTCAGAAATATTGAGTCCATTTCTGGAGACCTGCATTGTTTAGGTCCGTTATCTGTTGCTCAGAATGTCGTCTACTAAACAGTTGCAACTATAGTTATGCAGGCTTTCTGTTCCGGCAGTGACTCCGTCCGGCTGCCCTCTTCGCTCTGGGCTATTTGACCCAGGGCAAGGGGAAGGGGGGGGGGGGGGGGGGCGGGTGTTCCCTTAGGTCACCTGCTTTATAGTGAAAAGCAAGGGAATGCCTCCTCCAAGACAGTATTTCTGAGTCGCTTCCGGGATGGTTTTAAAGTGTAATATTAATGTTTAATTTCATTCATGTCTTATTTTTAAAGTGTAGCTCGGTGTGAAGCATTTGTATATGTCAAGTGTCAAACGGGCTTTAATATACAATACTCGGACACTTTTAAATGATTATAAAGAGTCTCAATTCTCTGGACTACTTTATTTATTGGCTTGCTTTAAAAATAATTAGTATAAAGGTTATACTGGATGTTAATAGAGAACATGAATGTTATTGTGCTCAATTATTAAGGGTAGTGTATCTTTCTAATTTAAATATTAAATAAGAAAGATACATGTAAAGCCTAATACTCCTTTTCTCCTTAAGGGGTTACCTCTTTATTTTATAATTGAGCTTATTGGATTTTCCTCTATGTCCTAGGCCCTCCAGCCTGTTTACTATTCAGCTAAGTCTGGGTCATTGGTACAGTATAAAAATGTTAAAAAATTTATAGTAATTTATATATTTTTTATACTTACCAATGACCCAGACGGGGATGGCCCTCCCTGAGTTGGGAACTCTTGCCTCCCCGCTGAGTACATAGCGCTGACCAGGCACTGCCAGTAAGAATGATATTTGGCGCCAATTTCGGGACGACTGCGTCACTGCGCATGCGCAGTAGAGTCGTACTATGGAGGTCCTTTAGGACATGATTTCTTTTTGTTTTGGATGCAAATTTTGGGGATTGGGGGGCAAAATTTGTGTTTGGCCCTGGTTTTTGTGGAGTTAGCACCAGCTAAGTCTGGGTCATTGGTAAGTATAAAAAATATATAAATTACTATAAATTTTTTAACTTTCATGAAAGAAGTGACTGATTTTCTTTTCAGTTACGGTAGCCATTAAAGGCTTGGGCAGTTGTCTCGAATTTCCACTAGACTACAACCTGTACAGGTCCTTTTGCTTAGTAGTGATATCTAGTCAAGTCCTGTCTGGTTGCCTTAACAGGCAGCCAAGACTTGACAAAAAATCACTGCCCAGCAAAACTACCTAATGATGGCAAATTAAGGGCACATGCTCAGAGATTGCAAAAGCCTGAATCAGGTAAGGTGTTTGGAATAAATCACAAAATTACTGTAGGTATTATTTTTGTTGGCAAAAGAATGCCAGTGTTGAGCTCATTGGCAGTATCATTTGTGGCTATGCGGTAGAATGATGCATGAACATCTTATTTTGCATTTTTCCCAGTTGGTACTACCAGCCAAGCCTGAAAATAAGCAGACTGTCATCTGCAAAATGAGGTCCCCAGAGGGGGAATTTGGTGATGCTACCCTGCACAGCACCCATGCTATTCCATAGTTTATGAGGCCTAAAACATAAGCCAAGAACATGAACTTTTGATGGCAAAGAAATAATTACGGAAATAAAAAATAAAATAAAAAACCGCTCACCCACATGCAATTTTACAAATAATGGCCTGAGAAACAGAAGATCTACTTTGTGTGGCCTTATAGGAAGAATTTATCACTTGAAATTTCAATATTTTGCATGTGCAGGGGGTTAACATGTTGTGTTCTGACATGAGATGACCCTGGATGTTGAACGTGTCATTAAATCCCAATAAAAAAAACTATATTGTGTGAATGGTTGAATGAAATCCTGGTTATCTGGATATTTCCTTTTTTATTCATTAGGTGCTTCAGATGCTGAAGTGAATAAACTTGTCAATGAGCACCATAAAGTTATGAATTCTGCACATGATAAACAGAGATTGGACAAAGAACGCCAGCTTGAAGAGTTAAGAAAACGCTTAGCAGGTCGTAGGCACAAGAAAGAAGAACTTCTGCGACAAAAACAGAGAAAAGAGGTATAGCTGTCTGCAAATCACTGAAAAATAATATTTTTATACTGTACCAATGACCCAGACTTAGCTGGTGCTAACTCTAGAATATTAAGGGCCAAACGCAAATTTTACCCCCCAATCCCCAAAATTTGCATCTAAAACCAAAAATTACATGTCCTATACCCCACTGCGTATGCGCAGTGTCAAGGAGGTCTCGAAATTGCCGCCAAAAATCATTCTTTGTTTGGCCCTCAATTCAGTTACAACTGACTGATATTTGTGCTTGTAAATCTCAGTTTAAATGATGCCAGATGCATAATTATGAGAGAAATGGTAGATATATGGTGGAAATAGAAGGTGGAGAGGAAAAAACAGTGGAAACAAATGTTCAGGGCTGTAACTTATTATTACTTTACGAAATTATTCATGTTACCTATTTTCGAGGCATGACCTTGTTGTGGTCATTCTTGCTATGAATGTTCCATTGTTTAATCAGTGTTTCCTCTCTCCCTTTCCTTTATTTCCCCCTAGCTATTCTCCCATGCTTTTGGCTTATTTTTTGTAATGTTATTACTAAAATTTCTTTGGAGTTTTGGCTTGGTAACAGAATTATTTTCTGTTTTTTCCCCATGTTTACGTCCTCAACTCCAGGGGTGTTTAGGCATTTTGGTCTGCATCTACCATCTGATGTTCTACAGTTTCTTCTCTGAAAGCCTCTGTTTTGCATCAGATAGTGTTTAATTGGTAACTGATTTTGGGCTATGTTTGTTTCAGTGCCTGGAGTCATGTTTCCGGTTTGTAGACACTTTTGCTTATGTTGACAACTGTTACTTCTGACAGTGATTACTTGTCTTCTGCTTAATTTAGTTCATAGCAAGATACATTAATATGTCCGTAAATGTTGCATTAATTTTTCAAAATCATTAAAAAATTTTGTCCACACTTAGGCTTTTTGGGGATCCTTTGGGCTCAAGGTTCCCATTGGGAACTTGGGCTCTTCTGAATATTTGTTCAAAAATTATTTTCTTTTTTAAATTATTTTCTTTTGAAATGTTATAATGAATTATAATATATATGTATATTTATTTCAAGGGTTAGTGCGAGTAATATGACGGTGCATATTTTTTCTGGTTGGAAAAAATATTCTTCATTCGTAATGCGAGGATATCTTCCTCTAATTCACAAGTTCATTGTGTTTCTTATAGTCATTATAGTTGCATTAATTCTTGCTCTGTGTGTGTTGATTGATATGACATCGTTGGAGAGTGGAGACGGGTGTCACGGTATTTTATTGCGGTGAGGGGTCCATTACGATCCTCTCTCCGTAGGGTCACTATATACTATCAGTTTCTTTTTCAGAATTCAGAGTGATGTTTCCGTGATGTCTTCAATAATTGTGTCTCCGTCGTTGCAATAGTAGGGCTAACGGAAAGTGCTCAAGGTATTACGACAATTGCTGGGAGTTAGCTTGTTCTATCGAAGGCATTGTCACCAGCTAGTCCGCTCGGTGTCGCGTCCATTCACCAGGAAAGAATGGTACAGCACCCGGGTTAGTCCGTTGCGGTCCAGGGAAGCAGATTGGGTGATGCTAGCACTATAAAACTTCAGCTGTGCACACCCAGCAACGACGGATCCGAGGATGGTACGGAGGAAGCCTGTCCGTCCAGTAGCTAGCTCATCCAGGTCCCCCTGGACCGCGAGCGAGAGAGGCCCCCTCTCTCTTGCATCAATATCTGCACCGCGATGTTGTATGTTGTTCGCTTAGTCAGAGCTTACGTCCACTCCTCCTGCTCGGGACGCTCCGTCGCATGACAGTCCGACGCGGCTGCCATATTGGCTTCCTCAGCCTCGTCAACACAAACGACCGCACCTTGGCTATGTGACCACAGATTTCCAGGGGATGTTCGCATATTATATAAATGCAGGACTGAACGTCCCTGGTGCTCCTGCTTCGCCGACCAAGGAATACACGTCGACCAGGTCACTCCATCTGCTAGCCAAGGATACGAGACCTTTCCAGTCGAGACTTTCGCATATTATATAAATGCAGGAATCAACGTCCCGGGAGCCTCCAGCGGATATTTCACGTAGGACCACGGCTCCACAGGTCTCATAGGGTAACATGAACTAGGTATTGTTACCGTGAAGTCTTTGTAAGTGTGCTTCCATTGTCACAGTCAATGAAGAGCTAGCGGTAAAGTGCTCATACAGATACGTCAATTGCCTAAGAGGTCCCAAGTAGGATCGACAGCGTTGGCGTCCGCTAGCTCGCCCGGTGTCGCGACCATTCACTGAATGGCTCAGCATCAGTGTTCATCCGTTGCAATCCAGGAAGGAGATTTGGGTGATGCAAGCACTATAAAATACAATGTGCACACCCAGTGACGACGGATACGAGGATGGTATGGAGGAAGCCTATTAGTCCGGTTCCTAGCTCGACCAGGTCCATCAGGCTGCGAGCGAGAGAGGTTCCTCTCTCGTATTACAACATCTGGGCCCAGATGTTGTGGTACAAAACGTTGCTCAGTCGGAGCATACGTCCACCGTTCGGGACGCTCCATTGTATAGACAGTCTGGAGAGACTGCTCTTTCGGCTTCCTCATCCTCGTGGCAGCACTCGCGACCACACATTGGCTACATGACCTGTGATATTCAACCAACATCGCTGACCAGGGATTCTACGGCGACCAGATCACGCCATCCGGTAGCCAAGGATACGAGGCCTTCATACTCCGGACGTTCACATATTAGATGTATGCAAGAGTGATCGTCCAAGGAGCTTCCAGCGGCTAAATCCTATAAGACCGCAGCTCCACAGGCCTCTGTTATGGACATGCTATCGCAGATAGCACAATTATTGCAGCATCCCAGCAACCGACAGTAACTCTGTCGGATCAGGAATTATCCGAGGAATCTGGGTTGGTACGTTCCGCTGCAGGTTCAGACACGGACAACCAAGAATTACAAGTGGTCCGACAGGATGGCGAAAGGGATACGATGAGTTGTATTTTCCCTTTTCGGAACAACATAATTGCCATAGAGTGCATCCGGCATTATCATCTGACGTTGTTCCTCTGGACCAAAATTCTGCGTTGCCAGATAAGAGATTGATAGCGCCACTGGACACAGAATTCTTAATCGGTTTAGGGTCATCATCCCTCAGTTTCCGACATAGTCATGATATGTCTCATGGACATTTGATCTGTTGAATGACGCTATATTATTTAACTTGCTACCTAAATGGGCAGGTCAGGTTTCTTATCGGCAATATGTTCTACATCTGCCTTTCATCAATTCAACGAATATTTTGAAACGACAGGACGGAGCATTCTGAGAGTTCTCTGCGTCTAGACGACCATGTCAGGACCTAGTATTGTTTTTTACTGTCGTCTATGTCAATTCCAACCACGATGTTAGAAATAACAATATCATCTAGCAGGGTCAGCTTAGACGCATCATCGTACGAACATCACCTGACCAGAACGTTATCATTACGTCGCAAGGAAAAAGAATTCTAGGATGCACAATCTCCTTAAGAGTTCTTTCGAGGGCCTCACGTAAAACTCTGTCCTTTAGTGGCAATATGGAGTTGGTTAGACGTGACGCGGTCCTGGCTACATCCACGCGTGTAGATAGTAAGGTGAAAAACTCTCTCAAGAGTCGCTCCGGTCTCCGGAGAGTTTTCTTTGACAGCAAGCTTTCCGCAGTCTATGATCAGTTAACTAAGAAAGCTTTAGACTCTCTGCTATTAAAATTCACTTCGGAGTCAGCAGAGAAGAGTAGGACCGGCACTTTTGGGACGAATACGTCCAAGGGAAGTTCCTATAAGGTTCCTATGCGTCCTTGAGGTCTTATTCTGGAGACCGTCAGGGTAGCGACTCAAATAGGGGCCGTAATTACGGTCAGACGTCCCTAGGTCAATGGGGCGAGGTGTGGACCATGGAGGACATGGCTTCTCCTTCCGCAAGCCTCGAAGGATCTGGAGGTAATGGTTTTAACCTCTATCGTGTACTAGTGAGTGGAAGTCGGTCGAGTTTCTCAATTATTTGGGAATAGATTACGGACGTCCCTTGGATTCAAGGGGTGATTTCGTAAGGACTAAATTGTTCCTCAAACGAAATCCTCTGTCAACTCGGAGTCCAAGATGGACTCAGCTTCCGCCAAGTCAGTAGGATAGAGGCTCGCTTCCATTAGAAGTCGAGTCTTTTCTGGAATGATCGCGATGGAGATCGTGGAAATCCAGGAATTTCCAGGTTTCTACAACCATCCTTTTCTGGTTCCAAAAACCAGACGGCTCATTCCATTCACTCATTATTCGGAACTGGATAAACAAGCTGAGCGCGTGGCTCCAAATTTATATATGGAGTCCACCCGATCGGTCAGAGCCAGTATTCGGGTCTACGATTATGCTACATGGATAGATCTCAAGATGCGCACTTTTATGCCATGGTACATAAGGCGTCAGAAAGTATCTTCCTTATCATAGGAGTCGTATATCAGTTCCGAGCAATATACTTCGGTCTGAATCTAGCCCCCTGGGCCTTCACTCGAATAACGGATTCGGTAATGACTCATTTCCGAACTTATTCGTCTGCGATAACGTCGGCCTATCTGACAAACAACATTCATACAGGTACGGCAATGAGTTAACGCTTCAGAATCTGCTTCTATTGCTCCGACGTCTCGGGTTTCTTAAGTAAACGAGGAGAAGTCGGATCTGGTATCATCCAAATCATTCACCCACCGGGGGATGAGCTTCGTAACGCACAACTTTTTCGTTCGTCTGCCATTAACCAGAACAAAATTATTCAGTTGTTGTGCTCGCTATTGTCTTCGCTCAGACAGTTCTCAGCGAGAGATCTTAAGAGTCTGATACGTTTAGGCGGGACTGCCACGATTTTATTCCGATGGGGCGGTTACGCATTGGTCCTCTCCAAATTTCTTTAATTAAGTATTGGAGGATGAAGATTCTTTCGCTCGATACGGACATTGTCTTGTCTAATCAAGTCAATAAGAGATTCAGACTTGGGCAAGTTTTCTGGGCTTAACTCAGGTAGTTCCAGTGCAACTGCCAGATCCGAGTTTTACAGTCTTGATGGATGCCAGTAAACAGGTTGGGTCGTTTTCATTGAGCTCAACAGATTGAAGTGCCAGGGTCTTTTGATTCTGTAGTTCCTTATCAAGCACTCAAACATCAAATATGATGTCATTTTGGCTTGTGCTACGTTATTGGATAACGTAATTCAGAATGTTCATATGCTAATTCTGTCTGACAATTCGACTTTATTAGCGTATTTTTGGAATTATAGAGGCACTCATTCCATCCTGTTATTCATGTTAACGGAATGAATCTTTCAGTTGCTACTAGAACATCAAGTTCTCCTATCAGTCCGTCATATTCCGGGTCGTCCGAACGTATTAGCGGACTCCCTTCACGGAGGGGCTGTTTGTTGCCGCCAGATTCGGCTTTCAACAAACAAGTTTTCAATCAGATTGCTACCATGGCGAGCAGCCAATGATCGACTTATTCGCGACGCATCTCAACAATTAGTTGCAGACGTATGTGTTATTATGTTTGGATCTTTGAGTGTTTGCAATAAACGCTCTATCGATCTTGTTAGACGGAATAATAAGATATGCGTATCTTACAAAATTGTTGATTCAACAGATTTTGCTCTAGTGTAATTATTTCAATGCAAATTCTGTTGGTAGCTTCTCTAGCTCCACAAGACTGTGGACTATTTACTCAACCGTCTGTTGTGGGACATGCCGTGGAAGCTTCCTCCACATTTCGGTTCATTCTATGGTCAGATGGATTCAATCTACTGTCAGTTCTGCTTATGATTATTTCTTCATTCTGCAGTCTGTGTTTTAGTTTAAGCTCATGAAGTAAGAGTTCTTCTACTTCATGGGCTGAAGCTATTAATATGGTTATTACAGATTTAATGAGGGCTGCACATTAGTGTTAGCCCTCCATTTTCACGATTTTGTATCTGAGAATATTGAGTCCTTTTCTACAGATCTACATTGTTTAGGTCCGCTATTTTTTACTCTGAAGGTCGTCTACTAAATAGTGGCAACTATCTGTGTATAGGCTTTCGGTTCCGGCAGTGACTCTGTCCTGCTGCCCTCTTTAGTCTGGAGTATTTGATCCAGGGCAAGGGAGGGGGGGGGGTGGGTGCGGGTGTTCCCTTAGGTCACCTGCTTTATAGTGTAAAGCAAGGGAATACCTCCCTTGGACTTAGTAATTCCGTGTTGGTTCCGAGATGATTTTAGGGTTAAGCCTATGTTTACTCATCTGTGTAATATTTTTTAGTGTTGATTGGTGTGAAGCATTCGTATATATCACGTGATTAATTGAGCATTAATATACAGTCCTCGAACACTTTTAAATGAGTATATAGGGTCTGATTTCTCTAGACTCCTGCACTAGTTGTCTTTCCTTAAAAAATATTAGTATAAAGGGTTATACTAGATGTTTACAGACATCATTGATGTTATTGTGCTCAATTACAGAATAGTATTGTGTCTTTCTTTTTGTTACAAATAAGAAAGATACATGTAAGACTATCTCTCCTTTTCTCCTTAAGGTGATAGGTCTGTTATAGGTAATTGAGTCTATTGGATTTTCCTTATGTCCTAGGCCCTCCTACCTTTTTACTATTCAGCTAAGTCTGGGTCATTGGTACAGTATAAAAATGTTAAAAAATTTATAGTAATTTATATATTTTTTATACTTACCAATAACCCAGACGGGGATGGCCCTCCCATGAGTTGGGAGCTCATTCCTCCCTGCTGAGTACATAACCCTTACCAGGCACTGGTTGTAAGAATGATTTTTGGCGGCAATTTCGAGACCTCTTTAACACTGCGCATGCGCAGTGGGGTAAAAGTATGGAAGACCATATAGGACATGTAATTTTTGGTTTTAGATGCAAATTTTGGGGATTGGGGGGTAAAATTTGCATTTGGCCCTTAATATTTTAGAGTTAGCACCAGCTAAGTCTGGGTCATTGGTAAGTATAAAAAATATATAAATTACTATAAATTTTTTAACTTTTCACTTGACAGAAAGTTTTGAATGTCCTAAAATGGTGAAAGTCTTTTCAATTAACCTTGAATTTTCTAACCTACCTGCAACTAAGAAAGTCTTAAAAGTATTAGACATATAACTAGGCTCTGTCATGTAATATATACTGAGTCAAAGAAGAAAGTATAATAAACTTTGAGGAGCAATTTTTTTAGTATTATCGACTTTAATCCCAGGCAAATTATTGTAAATTTATATTTCGAGTCTAGCTGAATTTGCATAATTTCATGTTCTTACTGTTGCCAGCGTCGCTTCAGAACATCACAATTCAGACGTGGGGTGAAATGAAAAGTTCACACATGCATTCAATAGCGTGTATGTCCACCGTTTGCCTCTTGGATGGCAAGACATTGACGGCGCATGGACCTGATAAGTCTGGATGTCTCCCTGTGGTATTGCATTCCACTGCTGCCTTAAAACATAACATAAATCGCCTAACGTCTGAAGATCATAAAGTCGTACCGGATGGTCCAGTTAATCCCAAAGATGCTTGATTGGTGACAAATCGGGCGAAAGTGGGGGCCAAGGAAGAAGTTCGATGCTCTTCTCCTCAAGAAAGTCATGACAGATATGCCACATGACATCGGCATTGTCTTGCTGGAATAACAGCAATCCAATGTTACAGTTGAACAATGGGACAACAACAGTATTAAGAATTTCGTCCCTATACCGCTGTCCATGCAGATTACCATCGATGAAGATCAACTGCCATCGATGGTGCAAGGAAATTCCTGCCCAAACCATTACACTACTCCCACCGAAATAGTCACATTCCCACACGCAACCATCAGAAAACAATTCTCCTCGTCAGCGATACACTCTTGCCCTACCATCAGCACACCATAGACAAAATCGTGATTCATCGCTAAAAAGAACTGTGCTCCCAACGCTGCTGAGTCCAGCGAACACGCTAATGTACCCATTCCATTCTGACGGTACGATGATGTTCGGTAAGGATGGGTCTGTCGTATGGATGCCTACTTCGGATGCCGTGTTCACCGAGTCTGTTGTGGACAGTTTGTGCACTGATTCTATTGTTAGTTCTACCAGGAGTAATTGCTGCTGGCCTCGTCACTGGAAGGAAGCAATCCCGCAAGTGAGACGTCCTGATGTGTCTGTCTTGTGCAGGGGTCGTAACTCTTGGTCAACCTGAACGTGGTCGGTCGGCAGTAGATCTAGTGGTTCTATACCTTCCAATGAGATGGTAAATAGTGGCCACAGTGACTCCGAACTCAGCAGCGAGCTCATTTGGAGGTATCCCAGCCTCATGCATACCAATGGCACGCAACCTCTGATTTTCGGTTAACCTTGGCATTTTTTAAAATGTTGGAAGGCAAAAACTAGCGTGTTTTCTCAATAACCCAGGCTCTCTAGCACAGCATAACACAAAGAAAATCGTCGGTCACCCATTCAATTTGACATTCTCGGGTAGCACATGCTATTTTGAAATCCACAGCAAAATTGTATACAGTTGGGTGGACAACAACAACATGTCATTAAACTCTTTGCACAGCTTCTTGTTCACAAACATGCAACATTAGAACTATTATATTTCATACTTTATGCTATTTTTTTCACATTTGTTTCTATTATGCTTTCTTTTTTGACTCAGTTTATTATGGGCAGTTTTATTTACTAGAAATATTCCCACCAAAATTGACAAGGCAGAGAATATCTATTTCAGTATACTGCACATATACTGTACTGGCCTGAGTATAAGCCCATAATCGAAAATAAGCCCAAGATCAACTTTTCAGATTCCTCTCCTTGTACATAAGCACAGTTCCTGGCTTTGTAATGACAACATCGATAACAGCCATGCTGGTACATATATGTTCTTACAATAAAGAAAGAACCCCTTGCCCAATACACACAATATTATAATCTGTTATTTTAATTATTTCTTTTTTTCTCATGAGGGGTCACCTGTTATGGTTTTGTTGAAATTGTTTTAACTTTTTTTCAACTGTTCAGTTTGTAATTATGTTTCCACACATAGCGGTTAATGCATCTTTGTTATGGGATTGACCAATTCACCTAACTTTATGTCTAATTTGCGTCCAAATTCTCCTGCAGAATAGGAGTGGCCCAGTACAACCTATTGAGACCCAGCGGTTTGAACATTTTCAACTGGTAGGACCAATATTTTTCTCTTTGCTTCCTGATACTTGTCACTTACTCTCACAATTTGTATTTGCTTTCATCAGATTACTCTCACAGTTTGTATATGTGAGGGGTTACATGTGGTTTTGTTGAAATTGTTTTACTTTTTTTTCAGCTGTTCAGTTTGTAAATTACGTTATTTGCAGCCGATTTTTTAGGTCCCAGGTTAATACATCATTGTTATGGGATTGACCAAGTCACATAACTTTGTGTCAACTTTGCGTCCAAATTCTCCTGTGGAATAGGAGAGCCGAAGTCCAACCTATTAGGACCAAGCGGTTTGTGAGCTTTTTATACTGGTAGATTCAATGTTTTTGTCGTTGCTCCTGATACTTGTCAGTTACTCTCACAATTTGTAAATGCTTTCATCATCAGATTACTTTCACAATTTGTATATAAAATCTCCTGCAGGCTTGACTTCTCGACAATAAGCTCACCCATATACTTTTGCCCTCTTTTACTTCATGCTCACCCTGGGCAATTCCTAGGCCAGTACAGTATTATGTGAATGAGCAGTTTCTAAAAAAAGAGAAGACTGCAACAAATTTCATGGAACATGGGGTATATTCCTCATTTATAGTACTGTAATCAACAAAGCACCCCCTTTCTTGATCATTTCAGGATCTTGTCACAACATAACTGACTGAATAAAGAAAAACAAATGGAAATAGAATCTGTGGATTGGTGTTTTTACACTTCTTCTTTTGTCAGATGAACTTTTGTAATGTTGTGTGAGGAAAGCTGGCAGTGACTTTTGACCAGATTGTGACCCAATCACAGTCTGTTCAAAATTTGCAGATATTTTTGATCTTTAGCAAACAAAATTATTATGTTGTTAAACAGGATTAACTCTTTGTATGCTGCTGGCAGATAACCCTGCCCAGGACAAGATTTCTCTTGACAGTGAAATATGCATAATTTGGGCACATTTAATCCAGTTTCCACCCTGTAAATTGAATGGATTCTTTCACCAATGATTTCTCGAGTTAAATTTAGAAGAATTTTTCATCAAATCTAGTCATGGCTGCTTCATAGCAGCCATGACTATATTTGAAGAAAAATATCTTTAAAATACCTAGGTTAAGAGTTAAAGTACATGACAATCACTGAACAGAATGAGAACCTAATGTCCATTGACAATATTCATCATGCAAGTGCTATATTATGTAGTGGAACTCAGTTGATCGAATGGCCACTTTGCTTGTGAAAAATGTTCAAATTATACCATGATTGTAGTGCATATTCAATATTATGCATACCACACAGACATTGGGAAATTTTCTAGATACACAACACATGGAATCTGGATTACATGTAAGAACATCATCTAAGAACGCATCTAATTGTTATGGTTCTCAGTTATGTTATGACATGAATGAAATGCTTCGACAGAAAGCAGTATCAAGGAAGAAAGTTCTCAGACCCCTGAAGGTGACATCACTCTAGTTTTGAAAGCCCAGATAGTGGCTTCAAGCACTCGACCAGTTAATAGCCTATGGTAGATCTATATAAAATAGCAGCATGGGAAAAAATGATCAGGTCTAATTTATTTCATTCAACTAGTGATTTATTTAACATTTAATAAAAATGATGGTCTTGTATGATGTAATAACTCAAAACAAATTGAGTGCATGTTAAAAACGATCACTTTCTGAATGAATGGTCACACATGTGGTTGCTACCCTCAATACAGATTTGTCAAGATGTTTTTACTTTTATTGTAGGAAATACATAAGATAGAAAAAGATGTAGATTAAATATTTTTATTGGTTGTACTGAGCAGGTATATAAGCATGGGAAATTCTTCAGTTGTCCAAGCAATGCTTTGTGTGATGAACTATGTATATATTTAATTATACCTCTTTTAACTGAGCTCTGTCAAACGGTATAATAGATTTTAATTCCTTATGATGGGTGACTAAGATTGAATAGGTCTATGAACATGGTGAGTTTGTCCATCCATCACAAAACTTTTCTGCTTAACTCCTCCTACATTTTTCATCATGAAACTTGGTGCAAAGTATCAGAAGTGTAGATGTATAGGTGGGCAGGAATTATTGATTTAACAATTTTTCACAGTTGTGGCCCCTGGTTTCGTAAATTTTCAGCAAAAATACTTGTCAACTTATCTCTTCCTAAAGTTACCTAAATTTTGTAAGGTTTTTACGAAATTTGGTGTGAAATAATATCAGTATGAAGTGTAGATGTGCATATGAGCAGGAATTTTTAATTTGACAGATTTTGTGCAGTTACAGCCCTTGTTTATTAGCTTAACTCCTACTTTTTGGAGATATCAAGCCAAATTTTGGTCCCAAGGATAATTTTTTATCAGGAAAAACATCAGTGGAGCAGTATTACATGTGCCTTTGCATTAATCCCTCAACCATTAATCCTTCAACCAAAAACTTTCACAAAGTTACAGTGTCAGTTCTCATGTGCTCATTTTATGCATGTTATGGTCAGAAAAGTCGGTGGGGGGTATGGAAGTCATTTGGCTGTCTTCTTCAATGAGCCAGACATCCCTCCGTATGCTATATGCAATTTACAGGTCAGATTTGTACTGAAGGTATAGAAATGATTTGAGATATGCAGATAACAGAGTTTTTCACTTAACAGCTGTTAACCTGCTGAGTATTTTCAAAATATTTTTCTTTTAGTCTAGTCATGGCTGTTCATTCAATTTACAGGGAGGAAAATTGGGTAAATGTGCCCAAATTATACATATTTCAGTAGCAGGAAATTCTGTCTCCCTTTTAGGAATATCTGCCAGAGGCGTGTAAGGAGTTAAGAAATATCCCAATTAAGTAGGATCCACAGTATTTCAAACCTTTCTGAAAAGTAGCTTCAGTCAATCATTTATAATATTTTTCATTTGTGTATCTAGGTGGATTTTGAGAGTTTTTTATGTAGAGAACATGTATTAAGAAGGTTGTTCCTATTATGGATGGTCAATATTTTATTAAGTACAGTGTGTCGAAAATAAATTGATATTTTGGATGTTATTCTTTTTTCAGGCCGAAGATGCTGGACTACCATCTCCTAAAGAAGGAGTTGATGATACTGATATTAAACTACGAACAACAGAAGTGGGTCTGGATTTAGTTAATTCTGAAGAGATGACTGGAATGATGAAAGCTGAGGATGAGACTGACAGAAAAATTGCTGATGAGACCTGTAAACAGCTATCAACCAATCTGAAAGAACAACTGGTAAGAAAGTTTGAAATACTATGGCACAAGAGGAGGTTTTTTTGTGGTCTTCAGGGTTTGGTTAAAAATACAGATCTGTGCACAAATTTATTGTTAGAATGTAAGCAAAAACTGCACAACTCAAGTCATTCCATGCAGTAACTCCTCCCTTCAATGACATTTGAAGATGTGAGACCTGTGTCTGCATTCACAGCATGGCAGCTTTCACTTCAACAAACATGATGCAAGGTTTCTGCTTGGAATAAATTAGTGGGGCCGGTAGGAGGGGAAAATTACAGATTGCCCAACGTAACCATGATTTGCGGGCAAAGAAATTTTAGAATTGAACACTGCAGGAAAGCCATTTCCTTGCATCTGAGATGGCGATTCATGTTTTAGTGTGAACGATTTTGTGAGAATAATTATATCGATTCTTTGAGAAAACATCCAAAGCTATCACCATTTCTTCGACAATTTTTGCATGACTATGGCCCCTGGAAATAGCAAAATTTCCATCACAAAGGCTTGTCCACTTAACTCCTCCTACATTTTTTATTGGATTTTTACGAAACTTGGTCTGAAGTATCAGTAACAAGTGAAGATGTGCATGTGGTCAGAAGTTTTCTATGCGACGATTTTTGGGTGGTTGTGGGTCTTGGAAATAGCAAAATTTCCATCACAAAGACGTGTCCGCTTAACTCTTTCTACATTTTTTATTGGATTTTTATGAAACTCGGTCTAAAGTATCAGTATCAAGTGTGGATGTGCATGTGGTCAAGAATTTTTGATGCAACGAATTTTGCATGGTTACAGCCCTTGGAAATAGCAAAATTTCGATCACAATTGCTTGTCTACTTACTCTTACATTTTTCATTGGATTTTTACAAGACTTGGTATGCAGTGTGAGTATGATGTGTACATGATATTTGGTGAGTGACATTATTAGGTTTGAATACATGTCCAGGTTGATAATGAGATTATTCCTATTATAACCTAAAAGTCGGCGCGGGATATGGATGTCATTAGACTGTCGTCTTGTGCGTATTGCACCAGATGAAAGAGGCTGAAGTAATATTACAATGTAAAGTTTCATCCTGTTTCCTGATTAAGTAATTCCTAACCCTGGCACCTTCTATTGTGAAGATATCCCTTGTAGCTTCCCAAGAAATGATGTCATGGCTTAGAATTATCAATATTGAAAAAAGTGTGACAGGAATTTTCTTGTTCTTATCCAGTCATTAATTTTACCTGGTATTGTAGCTCAGCAACACGAGAAATTTCCAAAGTTAATAGCAACATTAAGACAAACAGCAGGGGAGGCTCCTGAACTCTACCAATGTGAGACATACTCTCCTCAAACTCAGTGTTTTGCACTTCACGGTTTGCCGCTTGTATTCAGTGTAGGCTCCCCTGTAGAAACAAAAAGAGTGCATCTTCAAGCAGTTTAACCTCTTTAGAGAATAATGAATCGGTCGCATTTGCCTGAATAATTCACAATTTGAGCAGTCCAATTTTTTTTTTTCAACAAAACTATATGATGTGACCCTTAATTGGAACGAGCTTTTCAAGCACGTTCCAGTGAGTGGTCAGATGATATGATTTTGTTGGTTTTTTGTGGTTTATTTACAAATAAATAAATAAAATCTCTCATTTTGGTATTGTATACATTGGATAACAGGTTGAGAGGAAATTTTTTTTTTTTTGCTGTAAAAGAGACCACGCAGTCTAAGAATTATTCCTTTGAACCCTGGTGGTGTCTTTCATGCCTGTTAAATGACAGCAATTGGAAGAGTCCTTATTCATTATTTGGGGGTAGACTAATGAATATTTTCAACGTGCAGCCAAAAGATTGATTGCTCTACCCCACACATGCACTTAGCACCTATCCAACTTAATGGAATTGTGACGTATTATGTTCCTTGGCTGAAAAAGTGGCTGCTCATGTTCAAAGAGTCAATGAATCAGATATTTTGATCATTTTATCATTTTGTCTTATTTGACTTAACTTCTGGAGCTCAGCAAACAAGGTAAATTAAGTTCCTAATTTGCTAATAGTAACCAGGGCATATGATATATATTAAAGATAATGAAATATTCCTGTTAACTGAATAATATTTGAGAATAATCCATTGGTTTATTTTCATAGGACAACCTTGTCAGTCAAGAAGTATTAGATTCTGCAGAGAGAGATCGTATATTTGAAGAATATAGAGATAGGGAGAACAAGATAGATGAACAACTTGAAAAAAAGAGACAGAAACAAATGTTAAATTTACAAGAGAAGTTAGAAGAGAGGAGGAGGCTGAAGATGAAACAGCTTCGAGATAAACAAGAGAAAGAGAAGAGTGAGGTATGAATATCCAATAAGTTCTGTGGTGAAGCTGAGTTGAGTTATATTTTTACACAGTATACCAATGGCCCAGACATAGCTGGTGCTAACTCTAAAATATCTAGGGCCAAACACAAATTTTCCCCCCCCCCAATCCCCAAAATTTGCATGCAAAACCAAAAATTAGAAGTCCTATCTGGTCCTCCATACATTTACCCTATGCACATGTGTAGACGTCAGGAAGTGAACGGAATTGGCGCCAACACCATTCTTTGTTTGGCACTTATCAGATAACAACAAACTGACTTTTGTGCTTTTTAAATCTCAATTAATAATGATTCCAGACACAAATCAATGGTTAATTTGGTGAATCCAAGAAACAGTTGGATGAAGGAAGGAAGAAACTGTGGTTTGAAACGTTCAGGGCTGTAATTTTATAATATTTATAAAAATTAGTTCATGTTCCCCAATTTCGGAACATGTCATCATTGTTGAAAATGTTTTTTCCACTGTTGGTTAAGTATTCCTTCCCTACCCTCCCTTGATTCCCCCCAGTTAAACTCCCTAGCTTTTGGCTTGTTTTTTGGAAAATTTTTATAAAATTTCTTGGGAGTTTAACATGTTATACAGAAAGTTTATTCTGTATATCCCCAGGGTTATGTCCTCACCCTTTGGGTGTTTAGGCGTTTTTAGTCATGCATCCTACATCCAATGTATCGTTTTTTCTTCTGATGAAGAAATAGTTAGATGAAGGATAGTTAAAAAATCTGTTACTGATTTCGGGTCGTGTTGCCTGGGGTCCTGTTTCTGGTTTTCAGTCTGACGTTGTTTACATAGCAACGTTCTTTATATATTTGTAGTTTCCTATTTATTATATTGTAGGTCTGTTATAAGATACATTATACAGTCCCGTAGTGTGGCAGTTTTTAGATGAAAAAATTAAATTTTTATACTGTACCAATGACCCAGACTTAGCTGGTGCTAACTCTAACAAAACCAGGGCCAAACACAAATTTTGCCCCCCAATCCCCAAAATTTGCATCCAAAACCAAAAGAAATCATGTCCTATAGGACCTCCATACTACGCCCCCACTGCGCATGCGCAGTGTCAATTACGTCCCGAAATTGGCGCCAATTATCATTCTCTGTTTGGCCCTTCATCAGTCAACATCTCACTGATCTTTGTGCTTGTAAATCTCAGTTTAAAGGATGCCAGAAACGTAATTTTTGGAGAAATGGTGATTCTAAGGAGGATAGAGAAGGAGGAGAGGAAAAAGAAGTGACAAAAAATAATCAGGGCTGTACTTAAAATTTTTTGATCAAATTATGTTAAGTTGCCTATTTTCGAGGCATGGGCCTCTTGTTGTCATTCTTGCTAAATGTTGCACTGCTTATTCAGTGTTTCCTCTCCCCTAGCCTTCTAAAGTCCCCCCTTGCAATTCTCCCATGCTTTTGGCATATTTTTGAGAAAGTTCATTTCTAAATTTTCCTGGGAGAGTTGCTTGGATACAGAATGTTTTCTGTTATTTTCCCCATAGTTACGTTTTCACCCATGGGTGTATAACGTTGTGTTCTGCATCTTCCATCTGATGTTCTGCAGATTCTCCCCTGGGAGTCTCTGTCTTGCATCAGATAGAGTGTAATTTTGATGACTGATTTCGGGCCAGTTTTTTCAGTGCCTGGAGTCATGTTTTCTGGTGTTTTACACTGTTTGTTTACATTGGCAACAGCCTTTTTTGAGGGGGGCTGTTTGCCTTTGGTGTAGTTTATCTCACTATAAGATACATTTATATTATCCATAAGTGTCTCATTAATTATTTAATATAAATTTAAAATTTTTGACCACACTTTGCCATTGGATCCATCGGGGCTCAACATTACTTTTCAGCAACTTGGGCTTCGCTGAAAAAATATTTTTTCAAAATTATTTTGATTTGCAATTGTTTTTTCATTTATTAATGGATCATGTTATTATGTATCTTTGTGTCAGGGGTTTGTGCGAGTAACTAGGACTTGTTGTTGACTTTTCACAATGAAAGGATATTGTTCAAATTGTAATGGGAAGAAATCTTCCTCTGACTTTCATGATCATTGTATTAATTGTAGTCAGTGTTCTCGCACTAATCCCTGTTCTGTATGTCAATTTTGGGATGACAAACATTGGAAACGTGTGTCACGGTATGTTGTTTCTGGAGAAAGGGCTATGCCGGCTCTTTCTCCGCAAGGTCACTCTACACTCTCAGTTTCTATTTCAGAGGAACAAGAACAGGGTGATGTTTCCATGTTATCTTCTACAAGTGCGCTTCCGTCGTCACAAATGAATTCAGAGCTAGCGGCAAAAGTGCTCATGGAGATTAGACAAATGTCGTCCGCTAGCTCGCCCGGTGTAGCGTCCATTCACCGAATGGTTCGGCAGCCGGGTTCATCCGATGCGGTCCAGGAGGAAATGTTGGGTGATGCGAGCACTATAAACATTCAATGTGCACACCCAGTGACGGCGGATAGTAAGCGAGATCGGAGGAAGCCTTTGAGTCCGGTTCCTAGCTCGTCCAGGTCCAGCCGGGCCGCGAGCGAGAGAGGCCCCTCTCTCGTACAACATCTGGGACCAGATGTTGTGGTACAAAATGTGTCGCAAGCGGAGCATACGTCCGTCGCTCGGGACGCTCCGTTGTATAGGCAGTCCGCGGAGACTGCTAAGGCTTCCTCTTCTCGTCAGCGCACACGACCGCACATTGGCTGCGTGACCGCCGATATCTTACCAGCTCCACCGATCAAAGATTCTTCGGCGACCAGGTCACACCATCCGGCAGCCAGGGACTCGAGACCGATGGACTCCGGACGTTCGCATAGAAAAAGTATGCGGGAGCCATCTGATGCGGAGCTGCCCTCGGCAAAGCAGCGGAAGACTGCATCTCCGCAGGTCTCGACGCCGGACATTCTTGTGCAGATAGCACAGCTTATCGCAGCATCCCAGCAGCCGACAGAAACGGTGTCGGATCGAGAATTATCCGACGGCGCTGGGTCGGTACGCTCCGCCGAAGCATCGGGGGCGGACGACCGGGAGCATCATGAGGTCCGACCGGATGGTGAAAGGGATACGGATGATTTGGAGCTATCCCTTTCGGAACAACATAAAGCTGCCGTGGACTTCATCCGGCACTTTCTCCCTCAAGTTGTTCCGTCGGGTCAGACTGCTGCGGTTCCGGACAAGAGGATTATAGCGTCATTGGACTCTGAATTTTTTGAGCGGTTTAGGGACATCGCTCCCGAGTTTCCGTCGCAGTCCAATAATGTTGCAAGAACATTTGAATTATTGGACTACGCTATATTTAAACTTGCTTCCAGGACGGGGAAAGCAGGTTTCTTGTCCGCCAATACTCTCAACCTGCCTTTCATTAATGCAAGGAATAAATTCGACACGGCAGGACAGGGTATCCCGAGAGTTCCTCTGCGTATGGACGACGAGGCGGAAGACTTAGAGCTATCATTACCGTTGTCGGCTTCTATTCCAACCGCGGTGTTGGAAACAGCTATTTCGTCTAACAGAACCAATTTAGATGCCTTATCTTATGCAGATCACCTTACTAAGGCGTTATCACTGCGCCTTCAAGGGAAAGAGTTTCAGGATATACAATCCTCTTTAAGACTTCTTTCAAGGGCAGTAGCTTATTCCAAGTGTAACTCCGCCCTTTCTGTGGCAAACCTGGAGTTGGTTAGACGTGACGCAGCCCTAGCTACATCCACACTCGTGGATACTAAGGTGAAGAACTCTCTTAGAGTCGCTTCGGTCTCCGGAGAACTTCTCTTTGACGGCAAGCTTTCTGCTATTTATGATAAAATTACAAAGAAAGCTTCGGATTCTCTGTTGTTTAAATCTGCTTCTAAGAAGTCGGATACAGCAGACAAGAATAAGACAGGCACTTCTGGGTCTAATGCGCCCAAGAGAGGTTCCTATAGAGGTTCCGGTGCGTCCTCTTGGTCTTATTCGAGAGACCGTCAGGGTAGCGACTCTTGTTCGGGACGTCCTTCGGGCCGGGACAACCGGTCGGATGCCCCGAGGTCGACGGGACGAGGTGCGGGTCGGGGAGGACGTGGTTTCTCCTACCGCAGGCCTCACAGGTCCTGGAGGTGATGGCTTAAACCTCTATCGCGTACCAGTTGGCGGAAGGTTGTCGAGCTTTTCACAAGAATGGGCGTCGATTACGGACGACCCTTGGGTGAGAGGAGTGACTTCGGAAGGTCTAAAGATATCCTTCAAACGAAAGCCTCCATTAACTCGAAGTCCAAAGTGGACTCAACTTCCGTCAAATCCGCAGAAAAGAGATGCTCTGTTATCAGAGGTGCAGTCTCTTTTAATGAAGAACGCGGTAGAGGTCGTAGAAAACGGGATTCTACAGCCATCTGTTTCTGGTTCCGAAACCAGACGGCTCGTTCCATCCAGTCATAGAATTGAGCTGGATAAACAAGCTGATCGTCGCTCCAAAATTTTATATGGAGACGATTCGGTCGGTCAGAGCGAGTATTCGGGTGAACGATTATGCAACAAGCATAGATCTCAAAGATGCGTACTTTCACGTCATGGTACATCCGACATTCAGAAAGTATCTACGCTTCGCAGTCCTAGGAGTGGTGTATCAATTCCGGGCGATGTGCTTCGGATTGAATCTAGCACCCTGGGCTTTCACTCGGGTAATGAACTCGGTAATGATTTATTTCCGAGCTCATTCGTCTGCGGTAATGTCGGCCTACCTGGATGACATTCTTCAGAGGTACGGCAACGAGTTAACGCTTCAGAACGATATTCAGAATCTACTTCTATTGCTCCGACGTCTCGGTTTTATAGTAAACGAGGAGAAGTTGGATCTGGTGCCGTCCAAGTCATTCACTCATCTGGGAATGAGCTTCGAGACGCACAACAATCTCGTTCATCTGCCGTTAACCAGAGCGAAATTAGTCAGTTGTTACGCTCGCTATTGTCTGCACGCAGACAAAGTCACAGCGAGAGAATTTATGAGACTGATAGGTCTGTGCGGAGCCGCTGCGGATCTCATTCCGATGGGGCGGTTACGCACGCGTCCTCTCCAAATTTTCTTGACTCAGAATTGGAGTGTGAAAATTCATTCGCTCGACGTAGACGTTCTCTTGTCAGATCAAGTGAAACAAGAGATTCAGACTTGGGCAAACATTCAGTGGTTAACTCAGGGAGTTCCGCTGCAGTTGCCGGATCCGAGTTTTACCATTATGACGGATGCCAGTCAAACAGGTTGGGGTGCATCATTGATCCCAACGGATTCGAGATGCCAGGGTCTTTGGGATCCGCAATTCCTGTGCAAGCACATAAACATCAAGGAAATGATGTCAATTTGGCTTGCGTTACGTCATTGGATGGACATTATTCACAATGCTCATGTCCAAATCCTATCCGACAATACGACAGTAGTGGCGTATATACGGAATCAGGGAGGCACTCATTCAGTTCCGTTGTTCAATCTAACGGAAAGAATCCTTCTGTTTGCGCTAGAACATCAGGTTCTTCTTTCGGTCCGTCACATACCGGGTCATCTGAATGTGCTAGCAGACTCCCTTTCACGAAAGGGTCGCTTGTTGCCGTCGGAGTGGACTCTCATCAAACAAGTATTCAATCAGATTTGCTACCAATGGGAACGGCCAATGATAGACTTATTTGCGACACATCTCAACAATCAGTTGCAGACGTATGTGTCTCCGTGTCCGGATCCAAGAGCATTTGCAGTAGACGCTCTGTCGATCCCTTGGGACGGAATGATAGGATATGCGTATCCTCCAGCGCCGTTAATTCAACAAGTATTGCTAAAGATAAAACAATCTCAATGCAAGATTCTGTTGGTAGCATCTCTGTCGCCACAGAGACCGTGGATAAATCTACTCAGGTGTCTGTTGTGGGACCTTCCGCGAAAGCTTCCTCCACGGGAGGATCTTCTTTCGCAGGGGAAATCGTGCCAACTCCATCACAACCCGCAAGGTCTCAACCTTCACGTTTTTTCCGTTGTGCGGTCCTTCTTGCATGGCAAGCACTTTACAGGACGAGCAGTGGACGCGATTTCTAACTGTAGGAGGACCTCCTCTTCGCTAAACTATGCGGCTAAGTGGAAGGTTTTTCGTCGTTGGTGTAGGGATCATTCTGTAGATATTTTTGATCCCTCTATACCAGACATTGCAAACTTTCTAGTATACTTGTTTGACGAAATCAAACTGCAGCCTGTTACTATTAAGGGTTATAGGTCTATGTTATCTGATACCTATGCACATCATGATAGTTTACAAATTGGATCTAATGTCTCTTTATCTAAGTTGGTTAGAAACTTCTCGATAAATAGACCCAGAACTCTTAGATTAATTCCTAAATGGAATTTAGCTTGGGTTCTTCTTAAATTGAAGGAAAAGCCATTTGAACCTCCTGGGACAGTAGATTTCAAATTCTTATCTTATAAGACAGCTTTTCTCTTAGCTTTCTCTTCTGCTAGAAGAGTCAGTGAGCTTCATGCACTGTCGGTGGATGATTCTCACTATCGTAGTGTCGGGAACACTATCACCTTCACTACTAATGTGGGTTTTTTAGCTAAGAATCAGGCTCCTAATAAATATCCGGAACCTATTGTTATTAAGGCTTTTCCGTCTTCAGACGTGCGTAGGCCTTTACTCTGTCCTGTTAGAGCGTTACATATCTATAAACAGAGATCTCAGTTTATCAGAAAGGGATGGAAACGTTTCTTTCTGTCTTTGATGCCTAATAGAAGGGACATTTCGGTCCATTCTATTGCTAGATGGTTTCAATTAACTATCCGTACTGCTTATGAGAGTTTATCTTCTTCTCAGCAGTCTGTGCTTAAGATTTCCGCTCATGAAGTAAGAGCTCTTGCTACTTCTTGGGCTTACGCTAATAGTATTGCTATTTCAGATTTAATGAAGGCTGCTTATTGGTCTCAGCCATCCACATTCACGAATTTTTATCTCAGAAATATTGAGTCCATTTCTGGAGACCTGCATTGTTTAGGTACGTTATCTGTTGCTCAGAATGTCGTCCACTAAACAGTTGCAACTATAGTTATGCAGGCTTTCTGTTCCGGCAGTGACTCCGTCCGGCTGCCCTCTTCGCTCTGGGCTATTTGACCCAGGGCAAGGGGAAGGGGGGGGGGGGGGGGGGGGCGGGTGTTCCCTTAGGTCACCTGCTTTATAGTGAAAAGCAAGGGAATGCCTCCTCCAAAGTCAGTATTTCTGAGTCGCTTCCGGGATGGTTTTAAAGTGTAATATTAATGTTAAAATTCATTCATGTCTTATTTTTAAAGTGTAGCTCGGTGTGAAGCATTTGTATATGTCAAGTGTCAAACGGGCTTTAATATACAATACTCGGACACTTTTAAAGGATTGTAAAGAGTCTCAATTCTCTGGACTACTTTATTTATTGACTTACTTTAAAAATATAATTAGTATAAGGGTTATACTGGATGTAAATAGAGAACATGAATATTATTGTGCTCACTTATTAAGGGTATTGTATCTTTCTAATTTAATATTAAATAAGAAAGATACATGTAAAGCCTAATACTCCTTTTCTCCTTAAGGGGTTACCTCTTTATTATATAGTTGAGCTTATTGGATTTTCCTCTATGTCCTAGGCCTTCCAGCCTGTTTACTATTCAGCTAAGTCTGGGTCATTGGTACAGTATAAAAATGTTAAAAAATTTATAGTAATTTATATATTTTTTATACTTACCAATGACCCAGACGGGGATGGCCCTCCCAGGAGTTTGGGAACTCTTGCCTCCCGCTGAGTACATAGCGCTGACCAGGCACTGCCAGTAAGAATGATAATTGGCGCCAATTTCGGGACGTCCTTGACACTGCGCATGCGCAGTGGGGGCGTAGTATGGAGGTCCTATAGGACATGATTTCTTTTGGTTTTGGATGCAAATTTTGGGGATTGGGGGGCAAAATTTGTGTTTGGCCCTGGTTTTGTTAGAGTTCGCACCAGCTAAGTCTGGGTCATTGGTAAGTATAAAAAATATATAAATTATTATAAATTTTTTAACTTTTGTCCACACTTGGGCTCTTTTGGGACACATTTGGGCACTTCGTTCCCTTTGGGAACTTGGGCTCTTGTCAAAATTTTTTTTTTTATTTTTGTGTGTAAGCTATTTTTCGATTTATATTTTGAATGTTTTTTGCTATGTATTCTTTTTATATTATTTAATGTGGAGTTGGTGGTAGTACGATCGACTTAGTTTGCTTCATTATGTAAGCATATTGCTCAATAAGCAAGGCGAGGAAGTCTTTCCTTTTATTTACATGTAGGTTGCCTTGCTTGTAGTCGATGTACTTCCACTAATTCTTGCTCAACATGTGTCATGGGATGACAAACGTTGCTGATGGGTGTCACGGTACGTTGTTAGCAAGGGGCCACTGCTGGTCCTCTCGAGGTGAGAGGCTGCAGCTGGTCCTCTCGCCCAAAGGTCGCTCTAGTTTTTTAGTTTCTATTTACAGAGGAAAAAGATCATGGTGATGTTTATATGACGCCGTCAGAGAGTGTGCTTCAGTTGTCACATTTAAATAGTTAATCAGTGCTAGCGGCAAAAGTGCTCATGAATATTAGACAGGGCAATAAACCACAGTGTAGTTTCAGATCCCTGTCCCAGCTAGCTCGACCGGTGAAGTGGTACACCATCCAAGGGTACCGAGACACCGGGTGTGTCTGTTGCGGTCAAGGAGAGTAGATAAAATAATATCAGTATAAGGCTCACCCTGTGACAATGGAGAGGAAGAGGCCAGCAAGTTCAGCAGGAAGCTCAGCAAGGTCTGAAGGACCACAAGCAAGAGAGAGAGTCCCCCTCTCTCTTTTATAACATCATCTGGGGCCAGATGTTATGGTTCAGAACTTGCGTCAGTTGGAGCATACGCCCATGCCTCTCATCAGGGATGCTCCCTTCAGTTTACAGCCGGGGTCGGCTATAGTTGCGGCTTCTTCTTTAGCATCTACCAAGCACACACGATCGCACCTTGGCTACGTGACTTCTGATATCCAGCCTGCATCGCCGAGAGAGTCACTCCTCGTCAGAGAAGTCACACCATACAGTAGCCAAGGAGACGAGGCCTCATTCACCAGGACGTCCGCAGAAAAGAGCCATCTCGGACACACTGTCCCAGGAGCAGCCGGCGGCCATGCAACAGAAGACCGCTGCTCCTTAGGCCTCCGTGACGGACTTGCTGTCGCAGATTACGCAGCTCATCACAGCATCACAGCAAATGCAGAAGCAGACAACGGCAGTCTCAGAACATGAGCTGTCGGAGAGTGCTGGGTCGGCCCAGTGATCTGTGCGTTCAGATGCCGATGACCGTGAGTATAATCTGATTCAGTTTGATGGTGAAAGGGATTTGGAGGAGAATTACCCTTCCCTTTCGGAACAACACAGGGTAGCGATAGACCTTATGCATTGATACTTCTGAGAAGTTTTTTCCTGATAATGAGAATGCTGCGACAGCTCGAAAATAGCACTATTTAGTAGCTAAGACGAGGTCTCATATATCGGGACATCCGGAGAAAAAGGCTGTCTCGGACACACTGTCCCGGGAGCAGTCGGCAGCCAGAAAAGTAGACTGCTGCTCCTCAGGCCTCCGTTATGGTTTTGCTGATGCAGACTGCGCAGCTCATCGCAGCATCCTAGCAAGTGCAGAAGCAGCCGACGACAGTCTTAAAACCTGAGCTGTCGGATGGTGCTGGGTTGGTCCAGTCATCTGCGCGTTCAGATGCCACTGACCGTGATTTTCAATTGATTCAGATGAATGATGAAATGGATATGGATGGGGATTACCCTTCCCTTTCAGAACAACACATAGTTGAGTTGGATTTATTCCATCAACACTACCCTGAATTTATTCCAACGAATTGGAATGCTGTGACTACTTACAAGAAACCTCTAGCATTGTTGGACACTGACTTTATCCGGAGAAAGAGGAGAAAATGTCTTTTCCGGTTAAGTATAGACAGGTGTCGCAGGTCTTTGGCCTTTTAGACACTCCATATTCAACTTTCCAGTGGAAAGAAGTAAGGCAGTTTCTTGTCATCATCTTCAGTAATTTCACCTATTCGGAAAACAGGGAAGATGTATTGAGAGTTCCTCTGCATTTGAATGGGTATGCTAAAGATGGTCTTACCTTCGTCATTCATTATTCACTCTGTCACAATTGAGACGGCATTTCTTCATTCAGAGCGAATTTAGACTCACTGTTTTACACAGATCACCTTTAAGAACTGTGACACAATGTCTCTACGGAAAGGAATTGGAGGACGCACGTACCTCAATTAGAGTCCTTTCCAGGGCCATTATATTTATCACGTATACCTCTGTCTTAACAGTTGCTAATTCAGAGTTAAACAGATGTGACGGAGCCCTTGCGTTGTCATCCTTAATAGATGGCAAGGTGAAAAACTCTCTTCGAGTCGCTCCAGTTTCCGGACACTAAGTTTTTGACGAAGATAAGCTTTCATTGGTTTATGACCAAGCTGCAAAGAAAGCATCAATACTCTGCTTCTAATCGACCCACAATAGCAGAAAGGAGTAAGGGAGGATGTCCCAGACAGAAGGTCACCTATAAAGTCTCCTCATGAGGGTATAGTTAACCGTCCTATAATTACTCTAGGGATCGTCATACAGCGACTTGGATATGGGGCTTAGGTCTGATCGAGACTACCGGTCAGACGCCCCTAAACTGCTGGGTCAAGGCTCTTCGTGAATGAGATGCAGCTTCTCCTTCCATAGGCCTCGCAGGTACTACAGGTGTGGGTTAGGACCTCTATTGCTTAGCAGTTGATGGATGGTTATCAAGATTTGCATCAAACTGGATAACTATTACGGAAGACCGGTAGGCGAGAAGTGTGGTTTCGGACGGCCTACGGCTATCTTTCCAAAGAACCACAACTAACTTAATGTCTGAAGGACAAAAAATCCTTGCATAAGAGTATGGAGGTAAAGGTTCGCTTGACAATGAAAGTAATACAGGTCATCGAGAATTAAGGTTCTCTAAGATTCTGTAGTCACCTGTTACTTGTACCGAAGCCACAGAGCTCATTCTGACAGATAATAGACTGGAACTGAATAACAAGTTTATCAGTGCTCTAAAGGTTTATTTATGGTTATCAATTAGTCGGTTAAAGTGAGCGTTCGAGTGATTGACTATGCTATAAGCATAGATCTAAGGTTAGTTTTGGTCTGAAGATAGCACCCTGCGCTGTCACTCGAATATTAACTCAGTAATGTCTCATAACAATCTAGTTCGTCTGCTATTATTCAGAACGAAATTAGTTTTATGCGACTGATAGGGTTGTGCTGAGCGGCTACGCATCTTGTTTAGATGGGTCGCTTACATCCCCTCCAGTTATTCTTACCCAAAACTGGAGTGTGACAACACATTCGCTCAGGACCAGTATTGTTTTAACGGATCTTGTAAACAGAAGGTCTATATTGGGACAGATATTCAGTGGTTAACTCAAGAGTTCCGCTGCAACTGCCAGATCCGGCTTTCACAGTTATGACGGGAATGAGTCAATAGTTTGGGGCATGACCCTGAGTCCGACAGACTTGAAATGCAGGGGTCTTGGGACCCTCGGTTCCTGGAGAAACACATAATCATGAAGAATGATGTCAATATTGTTAGCACTACATTAATGCGGACACGCTTGTTTAGATATTGTTGGACAACTCAACAGTGGTAGTGTACATCAGGAACCAGGACGGCACCCATTCATTTTTAGCTCACCTGAGGGGAGCTTTACTAATCACTTTCTGTCCGGCGTCCGTCTAAGGCGTTCGGCGTCCGTCGTCGTCCGTCCGGCGTTAACTTTACATTATCGACTTCTCCTCCTAAACCACTAGCCCAATTTTATTCAAATGTTGGCTAAATGTTTATTACCTAATGCCAATTCAGATTTGTTCAAATGAAGTTGCCCCTCCTCCTGGGTGGTGCCACGCCCCCAAGGGGCATCAAAATCTTTGTAAATCTTCTTCTCATGAACCAGCAGTAGCAGTGACTTGATATTTGGTGTGCAGCTTCCTTTTGAGGTGTAGACTCAGATTTGTTCAAGAGAAGTTTGTGGGGCTATACTTGGCGTCGTTATGAGAGGGGCAAAATTTTTTGCCCTGCCCAAAATTTCTATTTTCCAAACCGAGAGGCTGATTTGAACCAAATTTTATGTGAGGGCTTATTGGGTCATGAGTACTTGATTTATGCAAAAAAAAATTTTCCCGCAACCCCGTGGGAACCGCAGGAGCTAAAAATAGAAAAAATTTAAAACGCCCATATCTCCAAAACTGCACGGCACTGAGAATTTTTATTTGGTGTGCAGCTTCCTTAGGACCAACAGAAAGGATTGGTAAAAAAAAATTGCCATCGGTTTTATCATAGGGTACAGTTTCGGGACTTTGAAAAAGTGCTGAGTCAGCACTTTTTAACACTGTAGGCAATGGGAAAAACATTAAAAAATCTTCTTCTCCAGATCCAGCAGGCAGAATCTTTTGATATTTGGTATGCAACATTGTAGGGTGGATCTGATTCAAGTTTGTTCAAATCAGCCCCCTGGGTTCATATTTGGGCTCAGTATAGGAGCCCGATTTCGAACTTAGTGCATTTCAGGCAAATTTCTTAAAAAATCTTCTTCTCCAGATCGAGCAGGCAGAATCTATTGATATTTGGTATGCAACATTGTGGGGTGGATCTGATTCAAGTTTGTTCAAATCGGCCCCTTGGGTTTATATTTAGGCTCAGTATAGGAGCCCAAATTTGAACTTACTGCATTTCAGGCAAATTTCTTTGAAAATCTTCTTCTCCAGATCCAGCAGGCAGAATCTTTTGATATTTGGTATGCAACATTGTAGGGTGGATCTGATTCAAGTTTGTTCAAATCGGCTCCCTAGATTCATATTTGGGCTCACTATAGGAGCTCGAATTCGAATTTAGTGCATTTCAGGCAAATTTCTTCAAAAATCTTCTTCTCCAGATCCAGCAGGCAGAATCTTTTGATATTTGGTATGCAACGTTGCGGGGTAGATCTGATTCAAGTTTGTTCAAATCGGCCCCCTGGATTCATATTTGGGCTTACTATAGAAGCCCGAATTCGAACTTAGTGCATTTCAGGCAAATTTCTTAAAAAATCTTCTTCTCCAGATCCAGCAGGCAGAATCTTTTCATATTTGGTAAGCAACATTGTGGGGTGGATCTGATTCAAGATTGTTCAAATCGGCCCCCTGGGTTAATATTTGGGCTCAGTATAGGAGCCTGATTTCGAACTTAGTGCATTTCAGGCAAATTTCTTAAAAAATCTTCTTCTCCAGATCCAGCAGGCAGAATCTTTTGATATTTGGTATGCAACATTGTAGGGTGGATCTGATTCAAGTTTGTTCAAATCGGCCCCCTGGGTTCATATTTGGGCTCAGTATAGGAGCCCGATTTCGAACTTAGTGCATTTAGGCAAATTTCTTAAAAAATCTTCTTCTCCAGATCCAGCAGGCAGAATCTTTTGATATTTGGTATGCAACATTGTGGGGTGGATCTGATTCAAGTTTGTTCAAATCGGCTTCCTAGAATCATATTTGGGCTCACTATAGAAGCTCAAATTCGAACTTAGTGCATTTCAGGCAAATTTCTTAAAAAATTTTCTTCTCCAGATCCAGCAGGCAGAATCTTTTGATATTTGGTATGCAACATTGCGGGGTGGATCTGATTCAAGTTTGTTCAAATCGGCCCCCTGGATTCATATTTGGGCTTAATATAGAAGCCCGAATTCGGACTTAGTGCATTTCGGGCAAATTTATTAAAAAATCTTCTTCTCCAGATCCAGCAGGCAGAATCTTTTGATATTTGGTATGCAACATTGTGGGGTGGATCTGATTCAAGTTTGTTCAAATCGGCTTCCTAGTTTCATATTTGGGCTCACTATTGAAGCTCGAATTCGAACTTAGTGCATTTCAGGCAAATTTCTTAAAAAATCTTCTCCAGATCCAGCTTCAGAATCTTTTCATATTTGGTAAGCAACATTGTGGGGTGGATCTGATTCAAGTTTGTTCAAATCGGCCCCCTGGGTTTATATTTGGGCTCCGTATAGCAGCCCAAATTTTAACTTAGTGCATTTCAGGCATATTTCTTAAAAAATCTTCTTCTCCAGATCCAGCAGGCAGAATCTTTTGATATTTGGTATGCAACATTGTGGAGTGGATCTGATTGTGATTCATGAACGTATTTATTTGTAAAGTTGATAGAATCTTAGACAAAATTTGCAGAAAAGATCTACTATAGAAGGGGTGGTATCCAGGGTGAACCGTTTACCCAAATCTAGCAGTACTAATGCATTATTCACACAAATCTCCGTTCAAATTTTATGACCCCTCATTGGAACACACGCATTCAGCTCATTCCAACAAAGGTCATATGCCATGTTTTCGAGACAAAGGAATAAAAATTTTAGTTATTCATGAAATTTTTAGGCAACTGTTGTCTGTTATTCACATTGCTTCATGAAATTTCAGTACTTTTAGAAGTTACCTCAGTAATCAAGGGTTAATTCCCCTTAATTAAATGTCGCCTCTAAAAAACAACCACTTTGCATATCTTACCTTTTTACCAGCATAACTGCCAAAACTTGTCAGCATTCTTCGCAAAAATCGCTATTCAAATTTTAATTTTTGTCTCTTAAACATACTTATCTCTTAAACATGTACTTATCGCTTGTAAATACCCCATTGGAATGAGCTTTTTGAGCTCATTCCAATGAGAGGTCGCACACCATGCTTTTTGAGTCAAAAAAGCAATTTTTTTAGTTATTCCAGAATTTCGTACGTAAAACACAGCTTTATGACTTCACATTAAAATGAGCTCTCTAAGCTTGTTCCAGTCAACATTCACGCACTATGTCTTTCACACAAAAAATAAAATTTTCCATTTATTCAGGAATTTTGTTTGCAAGAACACTCTTACCCCCCCCCCCCCCCCCCCACACACACACACACACACACAAACACACACACACACACAAACACAGACACACACATCTAAAAGTTTGTCAGCAAAAAAACAGTTACTTCAATTTTTAAATGCATTATAGGAACAACTTGCCTAATCAAATTTAAATACTTTTGCATCATTGTGTATCTAGAACAAACCATTTACCATATCTTTACGCAAAATTCTCCAGCATCATTCACAAAAAAACACCATTATTTATATATTCACATTTCTGTCTCAAAAATATACCTGATCTTCCCATACCCCTATTGGAATAAGCTGTTTGAGCTTGTTCCAATGATGATAAAAAAAACTAATATTTTGGAAAATTTGTGAAAATTTTTGTTTTCTTGCATGCAAATATATACATGTAGCACATGGAAGATATCCACAGTTGGGGAGAGATGTCCAAGGCTATCTCTTCACATTCCTTGTTTGTGCTTCATGCTAAACCGGTTTGTCTGCAGAGATAAATTTGCTTTATTAAAAATCATTGGAGATTGGCCACACACCAATGATTTTAAATAAAACTAATTTTAGGTAACAAATGTTGAACTTCAAACAAAATCTATCACTCAACCAGTTAATGTTGATGAGGCATGACATGGTGAAGGTGACCTAAAATACTTCTTAGAGTCACTTTGTCAGGTGAGCGATTAAGGCCACATGGGGCCTCTTGTTGTTATGATAACTAACGGAGAAGAATTTTCATGTTCATCTCTCTATCCGTCACATACCGGGTCGTCTGAAGGTACTAGCAGACTCGCTCCTCGGAGAGGTCACCTGTTTCATTTGTATGGATGCTCAACATGTGATTATTTGTACAGTTTTGCTACCAGTGGGATCACCCCATGATTGTTCAGTTTGCGACGCACCGGAACAATTAGTTACCGTCTTTTGTGTTGCCATGCCCAGATTATTGACACTCTGCAGAATTCATGGGGATGAATGATAGGATACGTATATCCTATATCCTCCAATTCATTTGATTTGATTCAATAGATTATGTTTAAGATTAAACAGTCTCGTTGTGAATCCTACTAGTAACATCTCTGTTGTCACAGAAATCTTGGATCAGTATTCTCAAGTGTTTGTTATGTGACGCTCCCCAAAAGCTTTCTCCATGAAAGGGTTTTCTTTCAGGGGAAGTTTTATTCTTCACGTCCTTCTCCTCCCATAGTGGCATAATGGAGTCGGTTAGACATGAGGGAACCATCGCGGTTCCTATATTTTTTTGTTAACTGACACAAGAACGATTAAATAATGTGGGTGAGGAGATTTTGTTATGATTTCGAATTCCCCCCCCCCCCCCCCCCCACCACTCACACGCACTGCCTATGTGTTTAGGTTTAGAGGCAATTACCGGGCAAGACATAGTTTTCTTCCCTCAAGCCTTATATAATTTAATTCATGCATACTATGCATTTGGGTCATGTTCTATGGCGACCTCATGGACACATCCACTTTTTAGCTGAATTAGTGTCCTGTTATTTTTGTTGATTTGTTATATACGAGCACTTATTTATGAATCATCACAATTAAATTGCTACTCTTGAGTACCTCGCAGACTGCATATCCAGTTAACTGGTATTCAGATGATTACATGCTAAATATAAATGTTCTCATGCATTATTATTATTAGGCTAACACTTTATTGTGTTTTGTGGACCTTGAAACCATACTCTATTTTGGGGGCGGTCCGTGTCGGAGCCTGTTAATCATACCTATGTACATCTCTAGATCCAAGTTTCTATTTTGTTTTGTACTCATCTAACACGTGTTTCTACGATCATAGATATCGGATAGTTCACGTTGGAGAGTGTTGTTACTGGAATTTATTGTACAGTGGCTGCCTATGGATTACCAAGGAAGTGTGTTTTCAGGAATCATTCATTGTGGCTTGATTGGATATGTGTATGTTATATTTTTATAAATCACCGGTTTTCGACGTATCTGTGTACGTCTTGTGCAGTGTATGTTATTGAGTGTGCAATATTAATTACCAGGACCGTTGCTATAGCCGTAACTTCTGAAATAATGTTAAGCACCATTTATTGACCATGAATTAATACCTGAGTGCCTGTTCGACGTTTATTATATTGTTTTTTGGTACCACTCTTATTGTTTTCAGAGCTCTCCCCTTTTTCTTTTGAAGACTTCTTCAAAAAAGGGGGAGAGAGGATGTGATTTTTACCCCTAATCTGGCTTAAAATGTATGTATCTTTGAAGGAAGCTGTTTTATCCATATTTATATCCTGCATACAGCTGAAATGTTATTGTAAGGCGTATGTTTGTGGGAGATTTTCTCTCATTCTCAGATACACCATCCTAATTTTTGGGCTCAGTCCGGACTAGCCTTAAAAATTGGGAACTTGTCTTCGTGCTTACAATAAGGAATTACTTAAAATTGGGTGCCTTATTTAGAATATGTCTCCTCTATTACTGTATAGAGAGACATAAATGTAATTTCTAATTATTCTAAGTTCCTTCATCGTGGTTTGCAGGATTGGAATTATTTCTAAGTTCCTTCATCGTGGTTTGCAGGATTGGAATTATTTCAGAAGTCATAGGCCCTCCACCTATTTATGATTCAGCTGTGTCTGGGCCATTGGTATACTGTGTTAAAATATGATAAAATTAGAGTATTTTGTATATTTTTATACTAACCAATGGCCCAGACAGGAAGGGCCCTCCCATGAGTGGGCACTCATACCTCCCCAGTGAATTATTATGTAATACTCTCTTTTACAAAGAATGGTGTTGGCACCTATTCCGGTCACTTTCTGACGTCTGCGCATACGCAGAGGTTAAAAGTATGGAGGACCAGATAGGACTTCTAATTTTCAGTTTTGCATGCAAATTTTGGGGATTGGGGGGGCAAAATTTGTGTTTGGCCCTAGATATTTTAGAGTTAGCACCAGCTATGTCTGGGCCATTGGTAAGTATAAAAATATACAAAATACTATAATTTTTTCACCCAAAACATTATAAGTTATTGTGCTGAATTGACGGTAGTGTGGTCTGAGGTTTGCAACACAGAGTTTATGTTCAACCAAAACACAGAGCTCATTGCAATAAGGAATCACATGAAATAGTTTTGTTGAAATTTAAAAAAACAATTTACAAAACCAAAATAATTGAAATAATAAATTTTGATAGCCTTTGCATTGGGTAAAGGATTAATTGCTTTGATTAATGAAAACACTCAAATTTCAAAAATGAGCTGAGATATTGATCTAAACACTTTATGTAATGCACATCATTTCTGGGGAGATATTCTCTTATATTTCTCATAACAATAAATGTTGGAAAATATATGTTTGATATTTCCTGCTATCTTATAAGGTGGAATATAAATTCAGATGGGAGTGTGGTGGCTCAGTGGACATGGCATTGGACTTTAAACTGAAGATTTATTGTTCAGTCTCTATCCGTCACATACCGGGTCGTCTGAAGGTACTAGCAGACTCGCTCCTCGGAGAGGTCACCTGTTTCATTTGTATGGATGCTCAACATGTGATTATTTGTACAGTTTTGCTACCAGTGGGATCACCCCATGATTGTTCAGTTTGCGACGCACCGGAACAATTAGTTACCGTCTTTTGTGTTGCCATGCCCAGATTATTGACACTCTGCAGAATTCATGGGGATGAATGATAGGATACGTATATCCTATATCCTCCAATTCATTTGATTTGATTCAATAGATTATGTTTAAGATTAAACAGTCTCGTTGTGAATCCTACTAGTAACATCTCTGTTGTCACAGAAATCTTGGATCAGTATTCTCAAGTGTTTGTTATGTGACGCTCCCCAAAAGCTTTCTCCATGAAAGGGTTTTCTTTCAGGGGAAGTTTTATTCTTCACGTCCTTCTCCTCCCATAGTGGCATAATGGAGTCGGTTAGACATGAGGGAACCATCGCGGTTCCTATATTTTTTTGTTAACTGACACAAGAACGATTAAATAATGTGGGTGAGGAGATTTTGTTATGATTTCGAATTCCCCCCCCCCCCCCCCACCACTCACACGCACTGCCTATGTGTTTAGGTTTAGAGGCAATTACCGGGCAAGACATAGTTTTCTTCCCTCAAGCCTTATATAATTTAATTCATGCATACTATGCATTTGGGTCATGTTCTATGGCGACCTCATGGACACATCCACTTTTTAGCTGAATTAGTGTCCTGTTATTTTTGTTGATTTGTTATATACGAGCACTTATTTATGAATCATCACAATTAAATTGCTACTCTTGAGTACCTCGCAGACTGCATATCCAGTTAACTGGTATTCAGATGATTACATGCTAAATATAAATGTTCTCATGCATTATTATTATTAGGCTAACACTTTATTGTGTTTTGTGGACCTTGAAACCATACTCTATTTTGGGGGCGGTCCGTGTCGGAGCCTGTTAATCATACCTATGTACATCTCTAGATCCAAGTTTCTATTTTGTTTTGTACTCATCTAACACGTGTTTCTACGATCATAGATATCGGATAGTTCACGTTGGAGAGTGTTGTTACTGGAATTTATTGTACAGTGGCTGCCTATGGATTACCAAGGAAGTGTGTTTTCAGGAATCATTCATTGTGGCTTGATTGGATATGTGTATGTTATATTTTTATAAATCACCGGTTTTCGACGTATCTGTGTACGTCTTGTGCAGTGTATGTTATTGAGTGTGCAATATTAATTACCAGGACC
Organism: Pictodentalium vernedei; assembly: GCA_031216915.1. Classification (NCBI taxonomy): domain Eukaryota; kingdom Metazoa; phylum Mollusca; class Scaphopoda; order Dentaliida; family Dentaliidae; genus Pictodentalium; species Pictodentalium vernedei. The sequence goes on from CM062293.1 coordinate 381,452,942, forward strand.
GTTGCTATAGCCGTAACTTCTGAAATAATGTTAAGCACCATTTATTGACCATGAATTAATACCTGAGTGCCTGTTCGACGTTTATTATATTGTTTTTTGGTACCACTCTTATTGTTTTCAGAGCTCTCCCCTTTTTCTTTTGAAGACTTCTTCAAAAAAGGGGGAGAGAGGATGTGATTTTTACCCCTAATCTGGCTTAAAATGTATGTATCTTTGAAGGAAGCTGTTTTATCCATATTTATATCCTGCATACAGCTGAAATGTTATTTTTAGGCGTATGTTTGTGGGAGATTTTCTCTCATTCTCAGATACACCATCCTAATTTTTGGGCTCAGTCCGGACTAGCCTTAAAAATTGGGAACTTGTCTTCGTGCTTACAATAAGGAATTACTTAAAATTGGGTGCCTTATTTAGAATATGTCTCCTCTATTACTATATAGAGAGACATAAATGTAATTTCTAATTATTCTAAGTTCCTTCATCGTGGTTTGCAGGATTGGAATTATTTCTAAGTTCCTTCATCGTGGTTTGCAGGATTGGAATTATTTCAGAAGTCATAGGCCCTCCACCTATTTATGATTCAGCTGTGTCTGGGCCATTGGTATACTGTGTTAAAATATGATAAAATTAGAGTATTTTGTATATTTTTATACTAACCAATGGCCCAGACAGGAAGGGCCCTCCCATGAGTGGGCACTCATACCTCCCCAGTGAATTATTATGTAATACTCTCTTTTACAAAGAATGGTGTTGGCACCTATTCCGGTCACTTTCTGACGTCTGCGCATACGCAGAGGTTAAAAGTATGGAGGACCAGATAGGACTTCTAATTTTCAGTTTTGCATGCAAATTTTGGGGATTGGGGGGGCAAAATTTGTGTTTGGCCCTAGATATTTTAGAGTTAGCACCAGCTATGTCTGGGCCATTGGTAAGTATAAAAATATACAAAATACTATAATTTTTTCACCCAAAACATTATAAGTTATTGTGCTGAATTGACGGTAGTGTGGTCTGAGGTTTGCAACACAGAGTTTATGTTCAACCAAAACACAGAGCTCATTGCAATAAGGAATCACATGAAATAGTTTTGTTGAAATTTAAAAAAACAATTTACAAAACCAAAATAATTGAAATAATAAATTTTGATAGCCTTTGCATTGGGTAAAGGATTAATTGCTTTGATTAATGAAAACACTCAAATTTCAAAAATGAGCTGAGATATTGATCTAAACACTTTATGTAATGCACATCATTTCTGGGGAGATATTCTCTTATATTTCTCATAACAATAAATGTTGGAAAATATATGTTTGATATTTCCTGCTATCTTATAAGGTGGAATATAAATTCAGATGGGAGTGTGGTGGCTCAGTGGACATGGCATTGGACTTTAAACTGAAGATTTATTGTTCAGTCCCCACCAGGGGTAACTGCATTGTATCCTTGTGCAAGGCACTTACTTCTGATTGCCTGTATGGGGGCACAGTGATGCTGTATACTAAGATGTACAAGAATGCTAACACTTCTTGTGTGGAGTTAGTGAGTCTGACAGTTGTTCATTGCAGTCTGATGATTTTTCCTAGGCACTCAGACTTCCTTCACATATAAAACAGTCCGACATAAGAAAGATGTCTCCAGCTGTCAAAAGTGTCTTTAATTCCTTGCATGCTGCTGGCAGATATCCCTGCCCAGGACAGTATTTCTCTTGCCACTGAAATTAGTATAATTTTGGTACATTTAGTCCATTTTTTTCTCTGTAAATTGAGTGGATTTTTTTATCAATGATTTCTTGAGTTAAATTTATATGAACTTTTCTTCAAATCTAGCCATGGCAGCTTCACATGACTAGATATGAAGAGTTTTTGTTAATTTCAATTTCAGTTGTCCAGTAAACTCATACAGGAAGGGCACTCTGATGAACTTGAAAAACTGATGTTTAGCCTTGATGAACTACATCAAATGGAACGTAACACTCTCGATTCTGACCTTACAGCAGAGCAGTATGAACACTTACATCAGCTAAATAAGACTGTAGATGAAGAGCATATTGCAGATTTGAAGGATATTCAAAGAAATACTCTTCAGAAGGTATAGTATTTATAGTACTGTGATAGGGAGCTTGTCATGACACATTCACACCTGTAAATTGAGATTTCATAAATAAAATATTGCTGAATAAGACTTATTCACAAGCCAAATTTTATTATTACACCCTCACAAAACAAAGTTTAGGGGAGTATATAGGAGTCAACATGTCGGTTGGTCAATCGGTCTGTCGTCGTTGGTCCGTTGCACATGTAAACTTGTGGAACAAACTACTTCCACAGTTTTAGCCACATTTTCATGAAACTTCACAAAAAAGAACAACATGATGAAGGGAAGCGTGTGACATAATATTTTTCCCGATTGGATTCAAGATAGCCAACTGGCAGCCATATTGGATTTTGCAAAATACTTATGGAGCGAACTGCTTCTACGTTTTTACTGCATTGTCATAAAACTCAATATAAATGATCGACATGATGAGAAGTGTGTGACATAATTTTTTCCCGATCAGATTCAAGATGGCTGACTGGCAGACATATTGGATTCTGCAAAATACTTGTGGATCGAACTACTTCTACAGTTTTTGCTGCATTGTCATGAAACTCAATATAACTGATCGACATGATGAGGAACAGTGCGTGACATAATTGTCTTTCCAATCAGATTCAAGGTGGCCGACTGGCAGCCATGTTGAATTTTTGTTACTTACAAAATTTGAATGCCTCTTTCAGTCACCCATACTAGGTGGTATGCCATGGTGTGGGTATAGTGGGCTTCAGACCATCTCTAGGTTTTTTTTCAAATTTGCCTCAGAAATAAAGCTTAATATCTCTCACTCCTCTGAGGGGTCATAAGCTATGTTTTCGAAGCCCAAAATAAAAGTATTTATTTATTCATCGAATGTTTTCTGCAAATGTCATCTGATATTTATTTGTATTAGGTAGACAGTTAATGAAAAATAGAGAAGATTAATTCAAATCTACTTCTGAAACCAACTCACAATGTTACCATGTTAACATTGTCTTTTGACATCATTCCCATCACTTACACGTAAAGAAATAACACTCCGAAAATTCAGTCAAATTGACATTAACAAGCTTAAATGTGACATCGAAAAATCAGATTTGTGTAATTTTCAATGTGCTAACCTGGATGATCTGGCAAAATCATACAACAACACATTGTCTTGTCTACTGGATGAGCATGCCCCTCTGAAAACAAAAAGAATAGTTAATTATTTGCCCAAGTATACCCTGGTTTACCAATGAACTGAGAACTCTGAAAGCTAATCGTCGAAAGCAAGAGCGGGAAAGATCTAAATCTTACAGTGAGGAAGCAGCATATAAGACAATTCGTAACCAGTTATTCAACAAACTAAAAGATGCCAGAAAAATCTTACTACACAACCTGTGTTGAAGCTTGTAATGGTGACAGAAAAAAACTGTTTAAAGTTGTTAAAAATCTGTGTACAGAAAAACAAAGTGTGTCATTTCCACCACACGATGATCCATCAAAGCTAGCTGATCAATTTGGCGAATTCTTCATCAAAAAAATAAAATTAATTCAAGAAAAAATTAAGAACATAAATGTAGACAAATTTGACATCAAACAGAGACCATCAGAAAAAGAGCTTTCAGCTTTTCGACCTTTAGAAATCCACGAGGTAACCAAATTAATAAAAGAATCCTCAAATTCCTGATGTCAACTCGACCCAATGCCAACATCTGTTGTCAAATCATGTGTTGACATTTTGGCTCCTGTAATCACAAAAAAGATCAACATGTCTCTGCTAGAAGGATATGTGCCTGATGCGTGGAAAATAGCAATTGTTAATCCTCTTCTGAAGAAACAAGGTGCAGAACTTGTGTTTAAAAACTTCCGACCAGTGAGTAACTTACCGTTCGTCTCTAAGCTGTGTGAAAAAGCCGCAGTTGACAAACTAATGTTACATATTGATATGCATGCTCCATTACCGGCCAGCACGTCTGGATTCAGAAAATTTCACTCGACTGAAACGGCATTACTTAAGGTTCAGAATGACATCCTCCTTAATATGGAGTCTGGAAGGGTAACATTGCTTGTTATTCCCCCGAAAAAAATTCGGGGGAATCTAGCCGTGACGTCGTCCATCTGTCCGTCTGTCCGTCTGTCTGTCTGTCTGTCCGTCTGTCCATCCGGGCATAGACGGAATTCGTGTCCGCTCCATAACTTCTTACAGCCTTCAAGGATATTAATGATACTTGGTATTATTATTGCCCACAACCAGAGGGTGTGTCGCGAATAAGGTTGGAATGGCTATCAAGGCTTTTTTCGGGGGAATCAGCCACCCTTTGGTGGCCATCCTCTAGTTCTTTTAGACCTTAGTGCTGCTTTTGACACTGTTGGTCATAAAACTCTGCTAGAGACAATGAATTCTGATTTTGGACTTAATGGTGTTGCTGCTAGCTGGCTATCATCATACTTCAAGAACAGACAGCAGCGTGTATCGATAAATGGTAATCTGTCAAAATACTTCTATCTTGAATGTGGAGTCCCACAGTGCAGTTGCCTTGGTCCTGTTCTGTTTCTATTCTATATTTAAAAAAATAATGATAAATGATGATAAGACTGAATTCCTAATAACTAGTTCATGACAGCAACTCACTAAAGTTGACATCAATTCAGTGAAGGTAGGAGATTCTGCCATCAGTGCAAGTAACAGTGTACGTAATCTTGGTGCCTTCTTCGACTCTACCATGTCTATGGACAGTCATGTCACAAATATGTGCAATAAGGCTTTCAGAGGTCTATACAAAGTTAAACAGATAAGACAGTTCCTCACCAAAGACTCAACAAAAACCCTAGTTCATGCCTTTGTAACTTCACATTTGGATTATTGTAATGCTTTACTGTTCAACCTTCCACAATATCAGTACTCTCACCTGCAGATGGTACTAAATGCATCAGCCCGAGTGGTATGTAGGGTATCACGATCTCAACACATCACTCCTGTTCTGAGGGATATGCACCGGCTGCCAGTGAAGTACAGAATAATTTTCAAAACTTTATTATTAGTTTTTAAGATGCAAAACAACATGTCACCAGCCTACTTAGAAGAACTCCTTAATACCAAGAATGTGCGTTAATACAACCTGAGGTCTGATGGTAAAATGCTGCTACATGTTCCAAAACATAGGAGTAAGACATTTGGAGATAGGTCATTCTCATTTGCTGGCCCTCTCTTGTGGAATAATTTACCAGAACACCTAAAAAGACTGTCAAATGGCAACCTTTTCAAGAAAGATCTCGAAACATACCTGTTTCAAAAAGCCTATAAATGATGTTCTGGACTGTAAGATACTGTATATATGCCGTTTGTATATTTGCACGAGCTCATTAACATGTATAGCACCTTAGAATACGGTTCTATACCTTCTGAACAATAATTTTGGCACTATATAAATGTGTATATTATTATTATTATCAGATGTGTTGTGAACGTTATTTTATGTAATAAGTTATTTGATGGTGATAATGTAATAATAAGACTTACTCAAGTAAAACAAACAAAACCTTCATCTGAGTTGCAATGTTTTTGTATATTTTTTTGTGTAATTCTACAATGTTGTGGACAGGAGAGTAGGCAGAAAATCTTGACTAGATTGCAAGACAGTGCCATTTCAGGGGTTATTCTGTCTACTTTTGTGATAACAGAACCATACATATATAGAATGAATATACAATGTGCTGAAATACTTTCCTTGAGTTTTCTAGCATCCTAGCCATTCATCAATACAAGTAACCCAAACAGACATCACAGTTGGAGAAGGACCTGGACATTTTTTACTCGATTAGAAACTCGCGAAAGATTCCACTCTGAATCGAACCTCAAATGGAATTGCATTTCCAATGCTTACATCTCAGGAACTGATTACTGGGAATTATCAACCCTCTAAAGCAAGTAGAATTTAGCATGGGATCAGTGTTTTGCGCTGTTGAGTACCATCACACATCCATATATATATGAAGCCAACTACTTAGAGATTACAGATTCGATTCAATTCAAAATTTCTTTACTGACTTGATTTGATTCAATTCAAAGTCTTGTTATTCAGGAAGAATACAAATCTGGACCTATTTTTTAATGCATCATAAAGGGTGAAGTTGAGTAGTATTGGGTGATATGGGGTTAGTTTTGGGTAAATGGGCATTTGATACTCTTCTATTGCATTAGCAAGTACATTATGTAATACCCATCATTAACCCTTTACCCAACGTAACAACCAAAACTGGCCAGCTCTATTCACAAAAATCACCAATTAATATTTTTATACTGTACCAATGACCCAGACATAGCTGGTGCTAACTCTTAAAATATAGGGCCAAACACAAATTTTGCCCCCCAATCCCCAAAATTTGCATCTAAAACTAAAGAAAAAATGTCCTGAGAGGCCCTCCACACTTCGCCCCTACTGCGCATGCGCAGTGTCAAGGACGTTCCGAAATTGGCGCCATTTATCATTCTAAGTTTGGCCCTTCATCAGTTAACATCTGACTGATCTTTGTGCTTTTAAATCTCAGTTTAAATGATGCCAGACACATAAATATTAGTGAAATGGTGATTCTAAGGAGGATAGAAAAGGAGGAGAGGAAAAGAATGTGTGACAGAATATTATCAGGGCTGTAACTTAAAATTTTTTAATGAAATTATGTTAAGTTACCTATTTTCAAGGCAGCAGCCATTTTGTTGTCATTCTGATTATTTAGTTACACTGTTTTTTCAAGTGTTTTTCCTCTCTCCCTGTCCTTTAAGTTCCCCCTTGCTATTCTCCCATGCTTTTGGCATAATTTCTGTAATTATTATTACTAAAATTTCTTGGGAGTTTAGCTGAATAACAGAATGAATTCTGTTCTTTCCCCATGTTTACGTCTTCACCTACGGGTGGTTAGGCGTTGTGTTCTGCATCTACCATCTGATGTTCTGCAGTTTCTTCCCTGGAAGTCTCTGTTTTGCATCAGATGGTGTATTTTTGGTAACTGATTTCGGGCCTGGGTGCCTGGAGTCTTATTTTAGTGTTTTTACACTCATTGTTTACATTTACAACAGCCCTCTGTGTGAGGGGGGGATTTCTAAATAATAATATCTTTATGTTATTTCAATCATAACTAGATACATTATTATTGTTCGTAAGTGTTGAATAAATTGTTTAAAATATTTTTAAAATTTTTGTCCACACTTAGGCTTGGGATCCATTGGGGCTCAACGTTACTTTTCAGAAACTTGGGCTGTTCTGAAAAAATATTTTTTCAAAATATTTTGATTTCAATTATTTTTTCTATATTAATGGATCATATTATTATTATGTATTTTGATTGCCAGGGGTTAGTGCGAGTACCAGGACTTGTTTTCTTTTCACATTGAAAGGATATTGATCAATTGTTTTAAGAGGAAGTCTTCCTCTGACCTTATTATCATTCTATATGTGGTCAGTGTACTCGCATTAACTCCGGTTCTGTATCGTATGATTTCGATGACAATATGGGAAGCGTATGTCACGGTATGTTGTTGGGGATTTGGACACTCCGGTCCTTTCCCCGCAGGGTCACTCTACTTTATCAATTTCTATTTCAGACGATCAAGATTAGGGTGATGTATCTGTGATGTCTTCCAACAGTGTGCCTCCGTCGTCACAATTAATGAAGGGCTAGCGGAAAAGTGCTCATGTAATACGCCAATTGCCTAAGAGGACCCTAGTAGGTTCGACGGCCTTTGACGTCCGCTAGCTCGCCCGGTGTAGCGTCCATTCACCGAATGGTTCGGCAGCCGGGTTCGTCCGTTGCGGTCTAGAAGGAATTTTGGGGTGATGCGAGCACTATAAAATTAACTTAATGCACACCCAGTGACGGCGGATCGGAGGGAGAACGGAGGAAGCCTTTTAGTCCGGTTCATAGCTCGTTCCGGTCCATCCGGACGGCAAGCGAGAGAGGCCCCTCTCTCGTTCAACAACATCTGGCCCCAGATGTTGTGGTACAAATGTGTCGTTAGCGGAGCATACGTCCGTCGCTCGGGACGCTCCGTTGTATAGGCAGTCCGCTGAGACTGCTAAGGCTTCCTCTTCTCGTCAGCGCACACGACCGCACCTTGGCTGCGTGACCGCCGATATATTACCAGCTTCGCCGATCAAGGATTCTTCGGCGACCAGGTCACACCATCCGGCAGCCAGGGATTCGAGACCGATGGACTCCGGACGTTCGCATAGGAAAAGTATGCGGGAGCCATCTGATGCGGAGCTGCCCTCGGCGAAGCAGCGATAGACTGCGCCTCCGCAGGTCTCGACGCCGGACATTCTTGTGCACATAGCACAGCTTATCGCAGCATCCCAGCAGCCGACAGAAACGGTGTCGGATCGAGAATTATCCGACAGCGCTGGGTCGGTAGCCGGGGACTCGAGGCCTGCAGACTCCGGACGTTCGCATAGGAAGTATGCGGGAGTCAACGTACACGGAGCTTCCAGCGGCAATGCATCGTAAGTCCGCTACTGCACAGGCCTCGGGAACGGACGTGCTTTCCTTAATAGCACAGTTTATCGCAGCATCCCAGCATCAACTGAATCTGTCGCATATATTTTATCCGACGATGCTGGGTCGGGACGCTCCGCGGAAGCGGGTACGGACGTCCGAAAGTTTCATCCAGTCCGACGGGATACCGAAAGGGATTCGGTGGATTTCAAGCTTTCCCTTTCGGAACAACATATGCTGCGATGCCGGATAAGAAACTGATAGCGTCGGTGGACTTAGAAATTTTTGGTTCGGTTCAGGGACATCGTCCCTCAGTTCCGACATAGTCCAATAATGTCACACAAACTTTCGAATTATTGAACGACGCTATATATATTATTATTTTATGCTTGCTATCCAAGCATTTCTGGTTTCTTGTTCGAAGAGTTATGGAGATGTCTTTCAAAAGTGTGCCTCTGTCGTCATAGTTAATGAAGAGTTAGCGGCAATAAGTGCTCATGGAATATGTCTATCGCTTACGGAGTGACATTCGCTAGCTCACCCGGTGTAGCGTACATTCATCGAATGGTTCGGCTGCCGGGTTCGTCCGTTGCGGTCTAGGAAGGAGATTTGGGTGATGCGAGCACTTTAATTACTTTAGTACTCACCCAGTGACGGCAGATTGAGGACAGATCGGAGGAAGCCAACAACATAGGGGACCGCATGTTGTGGTTCAGATATTTTACATTCGGAGCATATGTCCGTTGCTCGGGACGCTCCGTTATATTGACAGTCCGAGAGACTGTCTTTAATGCTTCCTCATCCTCACAGCAGGGCACATGACCGCACATTGGCTACGTGACCTCGAGTATCCGATCAGTTTCGGCATTCAGTGATTCCACAGCGAATAGGTCGCGCCATCCGGTAGCCAAGGGACACGAGGCCTATACACTCCGTTCGCTCGCATATTGGAAGTATGCACGGGGTAACGATCTCGGAGCTTCCTGCGGCAATGCATCGTAAGACCGCTGCTCCTCAGGCCTCAGTGACGGACGTGCTATCCGAGTTAGCACAGTTGTTTCGCAGCATCCCAGCAATTGACGGTTTCTCGGTCGAATCAGGAATTATCCGACGGCGCTGGGTCGGTGCGGTCCGCGGTTGCATCAAGCTACGGACGACCGAACGCTTTATACGGTCCGACAGGATGGCGAAAGGGATTCGAAAGATTTCGAGTTTTCCCTTTAGTAGTATCGGAAGATGCCTTTCATATCTTCTGGCATTTCTTCCAGTGATTATTTTTCGGACTTCATTGCTGCGATCTTGGATAAGAGACTTATAGCGTCATTGGACTCGGATTTTTCGATCGGTACAGGGACTTTGTCCCTGACTTACCGACGCAGTCCAATATTGTAATTACAACATGTGTTTTATTTTTCGACGCTATATATTTATATATATATACAAGCCTGCTACTAAGCATGATAGTTTAGTTTCTTGTCCGCGTGGCTCATTTCTGCCATTTTATCTTTTTTACATATAGTTTATTTTGGCAGAGCAGGGCATACCGAGAGTTCATATGCGTCTAGACGGTGTGATTAAAGACTGCATATATTCTTTTTCACCGTTTATGTCTTTTCCAATTTCAATGTTGGGAACGACATTATGTATAGTAGACTTAACTTAGACGCTTTATTATACGTAATCCGCCTTACTGAGGCGTTATCATTACGTCTTCAAGAAAAGATTTACGGGATATTATTCTCAATGTAATTTCTTTTGAGGGCAGTAGTTTGTTCACGTATAACTCCGCCCTTCAGTGGCTGATTGGAGTTGGTTAGACGTGATGCAGCCCTAGCTACATCCACGCGTGGATAGTAGGTTAAGAACTCTCTCAGAGTCGCTTCGTTTTCGGAGGAGCTTCTCTTCGACGGCAACTTCCGGCAATCCATGAATTGCTTGATTTTTACATTCTCTTGTCTATCTAGTGTTACAAGAGATTCAGACTGGGGCAAACATTCGGTGGTTGACTCAGAGAGTGCCGCCGCAGTTGCCGGACCCGAGTGTGGCTGTTATGACGGTTGCCAGTCAAACAGATTGGGATATATACTGATCCCTACGGATTCGAAGTGCCAGGGTCTTTGGGTTCCGCAGTCTTTTAGCTATCAGTTAACTTCCGCGGAATAATGTTTTTTAGGCTTGCTTTATGTCATTGCATGAACATTATTCAGAAACGCATGCCCAAATTCCTGTCCTTTAATTCGACAGTAGTGGCGTATCTCCGGAACCAGGGAGGCACTCTTTCGTTTCCGTTATTCAATTTAATGGAAAGAATCCGTCTGTTGGTTATAGTACACCAAGTTCAGTTTTGGTCCGTCATATTCTGGGTCGTCTGATTGTTTTATCGCACTCCCGTTCTCTTACGGGTCGCTTGTTGCTGTCAGAATGGACTCTCAACAAACAAGTATTCAATCAGATTTGCTATCTATGGGTGTGCCCAATGATGTTTTATTTATGACACAGCTGGCTAATCAATTGCAGACGTATGTGTTGGCTTGTCCAGATCTCTGAGCTAATACTGTTAACGCTCTATTGATCTATAGGACGGAATGATAGGATACGCGTATGCTCCGGCGCTGTTGTTTTTAGCAAGTATTGCTAAGATAAACAACCACAATACATTTCTGTTGATAGCATCTCTATCTTCACAGAGATCATGAGTAATTTACTCTCTTGTCTACTGTGGATCTTAACGTGAAATCTTCCTCTATGTGAGGATCTTTTTTCACTGGGTAAATCGTGTCATCTTTATCACAACCAGCAAGGTCGCAACCTTCATGTATTCCGTTGTGTGGTCCGTATTGCATTGTAAGCACTGTACTGGACGAGCTTTGGACGCGATTTCTTACTATAGGAGATCCTCTTCTTCGCTATTCTATGCGACTAAAGTGGAGGCTCTTCCGTCGTGGTGTAGGGATCATTATGTTCATATGGTTGATCCCTCCATACTACTCATTGCTATTTTTTAGTATACTTGTTTCACAAGATCTACTGCAGCCTGTTGTTATTTAGGTTATAGGTTTATGTTACCTCATACCTATGCACTCTACGATAGTTTACAATTGAGTCTTTTGTCTCTTTATCTAAGTCAGTTAGTAACTTTTTGATAAATAGACTTAGAATCTTTAGATTAAAATTCCTATACGGATTTTAACTTCAGGTTCTTATTTAGCTAAGTAATCATTTGAGCCTCTGGAAACAGTAGTTTTCAAATTCTGACCTTTTAGACAGTAATTCTGTTGGTTTCTCTTATACTGTAGAGTCAGTGAGTTTCATGCACTATCGATGGATGATTTTCACTTTCATAGTTTCGGAATCAATACTTCCGTTACTATTTAGGTTGGATTGTTGCATAAGAGTTAGGCTCCTATTATCCGGAACCTATTATTTTAAGGTCCTTCCGTCTTCGTATGGGCATAGGCCTTTACTCTTTCCGGGTACAGTTTATGTATTTATAAACAGATATCTGTTTATTACAAGGGCGTAAGCTTCTTCTGTCTTTGATGTCTAGTAGAAGGACGTTACGCTCCATTTTATTGTTAATGGATTCTATTAACTAGCGTACTGCTTATGGTATATCATTGGCTTAGCAGTTGTGCTTAAGATTTCGGCTCATGAAGTAAGAGTTCTTCTACTTCTTGGGCTTACATTAATAGTGTTGCTATTATAGATTTTTGAAGGCTGCTCATTGCGCTCAGCCATCCATTCATGAATTTTATCTCAGAAATATCGAGTCCATTTCTGGAGGCCTCTATTGTTAGGTCTATTATCTACTGCTCAGAATGTCATTCACTTAACAGTTGCTACTATAGCTAGGTAGGCTGTCTGTTTCGGCAGTGTCTCCGTTCGGCTGCCCTCTTCGCTCTGGGCTATTTGACCCAGGGCAAGAAAAAGGGGGGGGGGGGGGGAGGGTGTTCCCTTGGGTCACCTGTTTTTACTATGAAAACAAGGGGATACCTCCTCCGGAGTTAGTAATTCTGAGCTGTTATTGGGATGGTTGTTTAGTGAGAAGTTTAAGTTTATAAAATTCATTCAAGTCTTAGTTTTTAAAGTATAGCTTTTGAATATTGCATATGTCAACGGACATGATTATGCAATTCTCACACACTTTTAGGAGTATAAGAGTCTCTATTCTCTAGACTTACTTTATTATTGGCTTACTTTAAAAATTATTAGTATAAGGATTATTGGATATTAATAGAGTACATGGATGTATGAAGCTCAATTTTTGGAAGGTGTTGTATCTTTCTTTTTTATCATAAATAAGAAAGATACATGTAAGGCCTATTACTTCTTTTCCCTACAGGGGATGACTCTATTTTATTTTATTGAGCGTATTCCATTTTGCTCTATGTCCTTGGCCCTCCAGCCTTTTTACTATTCAGCTATGTCTGGGTCATTGGTACAGTATAAAAATGTTAAAAAATTTATAGTAATTTATATATTTTTTATACTTACCAATGACCCAGACGGGGATGGCCCTCCCAGGAGTTGGGAACTCTTGCCTCCCCGCTGAGTACATAGCGCTTACCAGGCACTGGTTATTAGAATGATAAATGGCGCCAATTTCGGAACGTCCTTGACACTGCGCATGCGCAGTAGGGGCGAAGTGTGGAGGGCCTCTCAGGACATTTTTTCTTTAGTTTTAGATGCAAATTTTGGGGATTGGGGGGCAAAATTTGTGTTTGGCCCTATATTTTAAGAGTTAGCACCAGCTATGTCTGGGTCATTGGTAAGTATAAAAAATATATAAATTACTATAAATTTTTTAACTTTCATTATTTTTTGTCTCAAAAACATAGGTTATGACCCCTCATAGGAACGAGCTCATTCCAAAGAGGGGTGATAACCGATGTTTTTGAGACAACAAATGAACAAAATTAGTAATTCAAGAATTAGGTTTGCAAATGTCGTCTGCTTTTCATGTTAGTTAAAGGGTGAAAACTGTTGGCCAATTTTGTATGTATTGATTGTGGATAAGGTTTCGTTTGCAAAATAAATGTTTTTGATGCTGAATTGGAAATTTTGATCCTGGTGGTGATGGTATAGATTTGTTGATGTATCTGTGCCTTCCTCTACACTGCGCTGGGTCAAAAGGCGTAGAACTAATACACACTTGTCAATGCTCACCTTTAACATGAGAAGCCATCGTTCTTGCTCAAATTTGACGAGGTTAGGGCCTCCTTCATTTTCCATCTGATATTATTTTATTTTTATTAATAAATAACTCTTTTTAGTTATCAGAACAGTGTTCTGGAGATAATGAACTCATCATGCAGAAGGTAATGGATCAACACAGGAGGGACACAGACAGTTTGGAGGAAAGACTGGAGTTGGAAAGAAATCGTCAGCTAGCAGACATGCAGGTGAGTCACATTATTCTATCTCATCCATTTTGTGCATATGTTGTCCAGAAATAGCTATAATAAGACAGAACATAATGAGGATGGAGTACAGGGGACTTGATTCAATGAGTTTTTCCTGTATTTTACGTGTGGTGAAGGAAAAACTTCACCAAGGGTAGTTGATTCCTTACCCACGTACTGTACTTAAATTGTTTTCCTAATTTAGCCTGTGCTTGACTCTTAACCCTTAAAGTCCTAATTCCGACTTTGATCACATTTTTTGGAACAGAACAGGTGCTCCTACATGCAGTCTTTGGGTTAATTCACAAGTTACATTCTAAGAACTTTGGTAGGTGTTTTTAGGCAAGTCTTGGATGCCTTTGTAGGCAGTCTGGCAGTCCATCTATCTGTCCATACAAACGTTTTGCTTTGTAATTCCAAAGTCATCAGTCGGATTTGGATCTCTTTTGGTATGCTGATAGACTTGCTTGGGGGAACGGATATGCACAAGGAACTGGTTATGTCCAATGATTTTTCCCAGAGTTATAGCCTTATTTTCCCTTTCATCCAACTGTCCATACAAAAGTTTTGCATTGTAACTTCAAAGCCATAAGTCGGATTTGGATTTCCTTTGGTATGCTGATATACCTGCATGGGGGGAACAGATATGCAGAAGGAATGGGTTCTGTCCAATGATTTTTCCCACAGTTATGGCCCGTTTTCCCTTCTGTCCATCTGTCCATACAAACGTTTTGCATTATAACTTCAAAGCCACTGGCTCGATTTGAATTTCCTTGGGTATGATAATAGACCTGCATAGGGGAATGGATATGCACAAGAAAAGGGTTCCATCCAATAATTAATTTCAAGAGTTATGGCTCTTTCCCCTTCTGTCCATACAAACGTTTCGCATTGTAACTTCAAAGCCATCAGTCGGATTTGGATCTCCTTTGGCATGCTAATAGACCTGTATGGAGGAACGGATATGCACAAGGAACGGGTTCTGTCAATAATTTTTCCCACAGTTATGACCCTTTTTTACTCTTTCTAGTTAGAAAGAAAATTTTTATTTCCCACAATACCTTTAAGGCTACTTCGAACATTCCTGCAAGTCGGGGGCAGTGGCCCACATTTTGCTTTGCCCTTGTTTTATACAGATTCTGGCTCAGATTGATTTTAGTGAATGAGGTTCAGAAATTTCATGTTGAATCGTGACAAATTTGAGATTCTTTTTATCACGTAATATGTAATTTAACCTTCCACCTAACGTACTGACTAAACTGGCCAGTGTTATTCATAGTAATCGACAAACAAATTTTATTATTTTTTCAAATTTTGCCTTGAAAACATTCCAATGAGCTTGTCCAGCTCATTCCACTGAGAGATCATAAACTCTGTTTCCGAGACAAAAAAAAAAATTTTTTCGCAATTACCATCTGCTAATTGTATTAGGTGAAAAGTTAATGTAATATAAAATAAGATTAATTCAATTCTACTTCCGATACCAACTCTCACAACATTATGACTTTGATGTTGACTTCTCATGTCATTCCCTTATTAAAGGTCTCTTACAACCGGTCGTGCGTGCTTCTACGAGCGGTTTGCGTGCAAAAAATTGGCCAAGTAGTAAGATACACGCACGTGGAACGTACTTTTTTTGGTGGACGCAAACACGACTGCTAAGCACGCACCCCAAAAACTGGCCGGCCAGTTTTTCACTACGACCTGTCTGCGACAGTTAGAACGCCTGGAGCACGCTCGTAGCACGCAAGACAAAAGTACTGAGTAAGTGCGCTAGGCATGCATGTAACGCAGGAAAAGCATGCAGAAATTCCGGGGTATTTTACCACGAAGATGTACTTACCACACAAGAGACTCGAACGTTCACATTGCTTTCAATGTACGTGTTAACAAAAAGGGGGGTGAGCGCACTTCCTCCGTGCGTTTATCTTACTTTCAAAGTGCATGGCGAGTACTACTACCGTACTTGTGAAGTGCGTCACACGAAGAAGACGCACGTGACCAGCACGATAAAAGTGCGTCACAAGTACTTGCTTAGGTGCATCGTGCACCTATATCAAAGCTGATACGAACGGTCTGCTCTCAGTTCAAAGTCGACGTCGGCAGTGTGCACAATGGCTCCAAAAGGTAGTTTGTGACCCCTCACTGGAACAAGCTCGACAAGCTCGATCCAATGAGGGGTCATAAGCTATATTTTGGAGGCAACAACTGAAGAAGAAAAAATTAATTCTCTTTCTTCAATTTTTGCTTTCAAAACATAGTTTATGACACCTCAAGGAAATGAGCTCGACAAGCTCGTTCAAATGAGGGGCCATAAGCTATGTTTTTGAAGGAAAAACTGTAGAAATAAAATTAATTATTTTTTTTTTTAATTTTTGCTTCCAAAACATAGTTTATTACCCCTCGCTGGAACAAGCTGTACAAGCTCGCTCCAATGAGGGATCATAAACTGTGTTTCGGAATTAAAAATTGAAACTTTTTAGTTTTTCAGCAAACAATATTTTAAATGTCGTCTGCTAATGGTGTTAGACAGGAGAGTTGTTCATGTTCCACAGGTGTTCATGGAACATGAACACCCGGTCGATCAATAGACTTCTATTGTTTGACCGGGTGTTCACGACCCATGAACACCCGAAAAACACAAAAGAGTTAGTGTGTAAATGTAAATATATCCTAAAAGCAATGCTATACACAGTGTCAGTGATCATTAATCTTACCTGGGACCCTTGGTGATACGGGGAGCTACACGCTGAAGCACCTCAGCAAACACGTTCCTATCCATACGAATGAACCCAAAGTAGTCTCCAGCAGACTGTTCGTCAAGCTCCTGGAACAGCGTCTCATACTGGCCAAACAGAGGCCTTCTTGTCAGCCATGGCTTCACCCAATAATGCCTCCTTCTTCTTTGCCTCTTTTGCAGGCCATCCCGAGCAACCACTGCCAGCATTGCGTCACGATCTTCGGCCTCCTCTAGCATTAGCAGCTGTAGAAGTCGATGGCGCATCCTTCTTGGAAGTGCCATTTTGGAAGCCAAAACAGTGAATGACGAAGAGACTCGGTGCTCCCTTTTATATTATTTTGATTATCCGTGCGTTCCACCAATTTTACGTACGAGTGTCGTGCTTAAAACTTCCGTGCTCATTATGTTTCTCTTACGTTTCTCTTACTTCGTGAGTACGATTTCTGAAAACGTACGCTTCACTTGCAATACACGTACGATTATCTCACTCACTGTGTGCGACACAAGTACAGATCGTTCGTGCTCCTTACTTCTTTCTACTTCCAAAAAGGCGTACAGACCACTTGCGGGCCCCACGTTTAGAGCACGACACACCTACTCATAAAGTACTCACTTCTTACATCCGCTGCGATTTAATTTTCATCCTGCGACAACGCTACGCCTGACGAGAACTCCGAGGACGCACGATCTCTAAGCACGCACGACGGGTTGTAAGAGACCTTTTAGACATGTTGTGAATGATATTTCTGTAATGAACTGTTTGATGGTGATTATGTGATAAAAATGTTCCACTTTTCTAAAGAAGATAAAGGAAATTTTTTTAGTTGCATTGTTATAAGGCCCATAAAAATTAAAAATCTGTTTCTCAGGTCCTCCTGCATGTTTTTTTGGCTGCTGCAGGCTTTCTTTTTATAACCAAGGCAACAAAAAAATAAAAATTCAATAGTTTATGTCTGATATTTTACCCAAGTTACCCTTGAATGCAGCAAGTCTTTGCAATGCTTTAGGAAATGGCCTGAGCCATAAAAGATCTAATTTGTGGGGCGTGATGTACTTGTATGTCAATTCAGCAAAAAAATTTCCTTATCATTTGTTTCGCAAATTTTTGTTTTATAAATTTTTTAGGCTAGACTAGCTGCCCGCAAATCAAGAAAGCAAAAAGAGACTGACAGGAAAAAGGAAGAAGAAACAGCACAGAAGATATTGGATGAACAAAGCCAGCAGATAAAACAGATGACTGGTGGTTCAGAATACATCACAGATAATTTAATAAATGTTCCGTCTGTCACTTATGAGGAGACAACAGAAGAAAAGGCAATAAAGAAACAACATGTAAGGGCAATGTTTACTTTTGTGCATTCATCAGTTCCTTCTCCACTACATATTAGTTAACCCTTTACCCAAAATTTATTATTTTTATACTGTACCAATGACACAGACTTAGCTGGTGCTAACTCCTTAAATTATAGGGCCAAATTATAGGGCCAAACACAAATTTTGCCCCCCCCCCCAATCCTCAAAATGTGCATCAAAAACCGAAATTTCAATGTCCTATGTGGTCCTCCATACCTTATATCCACTGCGCATGCGCAGTGTCAAGGAGGTCTTGAAATTGGCTCCAAAAGTCATTCCTTGTTTGGCCCTAAAATCAGCAACATGTCACTGGTCACTGATATTTGTGTTTGTAAATCTCAGTTTAAATGATGCCAGACATATAATTATGAAAGAAATGGTGGATCTGAGGATGAAATAAAGGATGAGAGAAAGAAACAGTGGCAGAATGTGTTCAGGGCTGTAACTTATAATTTTTTTACAAAATTATTTCATGTTCCCTAATTTCGGGGCATGAGCCTTATGTTGTCATTCTGGCTATGAACTTACCATTGTTTGTTCAGTGTTTCCGGTCTCCCTTTCCTTAATACCCCCCTTGCTATTCTCCCATGCTTTTGGCATAATTTTGGAATTTTTTTTTACTAAAATTTCTTGGAAGTTTTAGCTTGGTAACAGAATGATTATTCTGTTTTTTCCAGATGTTTACGTCCTCACCCTTGGGTGATTAGGTGTTGTTATCTGCATCTACCATCCGATGTACTGCAGTTTCTTTCCTGGAAGCCTCTGTTTTGCATCGGATAGTGTTTAAATTGATGACTGATTTTGGGCCATGGTTACAGTGCCTGGAGTCATGTTTCTGGTTTTTTAGCTCACCTGACTTTCAGTCAGGAGAGCTATAGTGATCACTCACCGTCTGTCATCCGTCGTCCGTCGTCTGGCGTCTGTCGTCCGTGAACATGGTGTTTGCGTCTTCTCCTCCCAAACCGCTGAACCAATTTAATTGATATTTGAGATAATAGTTTGTTATGACATCGCAATTTGATTTTGTTCAAATCAAGTTGCCCTGCCCGTGGGTAGGGCCACACCCAAAAAGTGAGCTGAAATCTTAAAAAATCTTCTTCTCATGAACCAGCAGTAGCAGAGACTTGATATTTGGTGTGCAGCTTCCTTTTGAGGTGTAGACTCAGATTTGTTCAAGAGAAGTTTGTGGGGCTATACTTGGCATCGTTATGGGAGGGGCAAAATTTTTGGCCCCGCCCAAAATTTCTATTTTCCAAACCGAGAGGCTGATTTGAACCAAATTTTATGTGAGGGCTTATTGGGTCATAAGTACCTAATTTATGCTGATTTTTTTTTCCCTGTAGCCCCATGGGAACCGCAGGAGCTAAAAATAGAAAACAATTAAAACGCCCATATCTCCAAAACTGCACGGCACCGAGAATTTTTATTTGGTGTGAAGCTTCCTTAGGACCAACAGAAAGAATTGGTAAAAAAAAATTGCCATCGGTTTTATCATAGGGTACAGTTTCGGGACTTTGAAAAAGTGCTGAGTCAGCACTTTTTAACACTGTAGGCAATGAGAAAAACATTAAAAAATCTTCTTCTCCAGATCCAGAAGGCAGAATCTTTTGATATTTGGTATGCAACATTGGAGGGTGGATCTGATTCAAGTTTGTTCAAATCGGCCCCCTGGGTTCATATTTGGGCTCAGTATAGGAGCCCGATTTCGAACTTAGTGCATTTCAGGCAAATTTCTTAAAAAATCTTCTTCTCCAGATCCAGCAGGCAGAATCTTTTGATATTTGGTATGCAACATTGTGGGGTGGATCTGATTCAAGTTTGTTCAAATCGGCCCCCTGGGTTTATATTTGGGCTCAGTATAGGAGCCCAAATTTGAACTTACTGCATTTCAGGCAAATTTCTTTGAAAATCTTCTTCTCCAGATCCAGCAGGCAGAATCTTTTGATATTTGGTATGCAACATTGTGGGGTGGATCTGATTCAAGTTTGTTCAAATCGGCCCCTTGGGTTTATATTTGGGCTCAGTATAGGAGCCCAAATTTGAACTTAGTGCATTTCAGGCAAATTTCTTTGAAAATCTTCTTCTCAAGATCCAGCAGGCAGAATCTTTTGATATTGGGTATGCAACATTGTGGGGTGGATCTGATTCAAGTTTGTTTAAATCGGCTCCCTGGGTTTATATTTAGGCTCAGTATAGGAGCCCAAATTTGAACTTAGTGCTTTTCAGGCAAATTTCTTAAAAAATCTTCTTCTCCAGATCCAGCAGGCAGAATCTTTTGATACTTGGTATGCAACATTGTGGGGTGGATCTGATTCTATTTTGTTCAAATCGGCTCCCTAGATTCATATTTGGGCTCACTATAGAAGCTCGAATTTGAACTTAGTGCATTTCAGGCAAATTTCTTCAAAAATCTTCTTCTCCAGATCCTGCAGGCAGAATCTTTTGATATTTGGTATGCAACATTGTGGGGTGGATCTGATTCAAGTTTGTTCAAATCAGCCACCTGGATTCATATTTGGGCTCACGATAGAAGCCCAAATTCGAACTTAGTGCATTTCAGGCAAATTTCTTTGAAAATCTTCTTCTCAAGATCCAGCAGGCAGAATCTTGTGATATTTGGTATGCAGCATCCTTAGGGGGGTGAGATTCAAGTTTGTTCAAGCCATGTACCTAGGTCCATATTTGGGCTCACTGTGGGAGCTTGAATTGTAACTTTGTTCGAAATGAGGAATTTTCTTAAAAAATCTTCTTCTTCAGATCCAGCAGTCCGAATGGTTTGATATGTGGTGAGTAGCATCCTTGGGGGGAGGGGGGGGGATTCAAGTGTGTTAAAGCCAAGTCCATGGGTCCATATGTGGGCTCCCTGTGGGAGCCCAAATTATAACTTAGTCAATATGAGGAATTTTTCTTTAAAAATCTTCTTCTTCAGATTCAGCAGTTGGAATGTTTTGATATTTGGCATGGAGCAACCTTGGGGGCTGAAATTCAAGTTTGTTCAAGCCAAGTCCCTTGGTTCATATTTGGGCTCACTATGGGAGCCTGAATGACAACTTAGTTCAAAATGAGGAATTTTCTTTAAAAATCTTCAGATCCAGCAGATGAATGCTTTTGATATTTTTTATGCAGCATCCTTAGGGGGGTAAGATTCAAGTTTGTTCAAGCCATGTCCCTAGGTCCATATTTGGGCTGATTGTGGGAGCTCGAATTGTAACTTGGTTCAAAATGAGGAATTTTCTTTAAAAATCTTCTTCTTCAGATCCAGCAGTCGGAATGTTTTGATATTTGGTGTGCAGAATCCTTAGGGGTGTGAGATTCAGGTTTGTTAAAGCCAGGTCCCTGGGTTCATATATGGGCTCCCTGTGGGAGCCCGAATTATGACTTAGTTCAGTATGAGGAATATTCTTTAAAAATCTTTTTTTAGATCCACTGGTCAGAATATTTGGATATTTGGTTTCAGCTTTTCTTAGGAGGAGCAGATGCAACTTGTGGAAATCAATTCTCTGGGTTAATATTTAGGCTACCATGTCAGGTGAGCGCCCTCAGGCCCCCTGGGGCCTCTTGTTGTACACTTTTGTTTATGTTGCCACCGGTTACTTCTGATAGTGATTACTTGCCTTCTATTAGTTCTGCTCATAGCCAAATACATTAATATTGTCCGGAAGTGTTGCATTAATTTTTTTAAAATGTTTTAAAATATTTTGTCCACACTCAGGCTTTTTTGGGATCCATTTGGGCTCATTGTTCCCATTGGGAACTTGGGCTCTTCTGAAAATTTTTCAAAAAATTTTTTTTTTTAAATTATTTTTTCGAAATGTTATAATGGATTATATTATATTATGTATCTTTGTTTCAAGGGTTAGTGCGAGTACTATGACTTTATATTTTATCATGATGAAAGAATATTGTTCAAATTGTAATGCGAGGAAATCTTCCTCTGATTCTCATATTCATTGTGTTTCTTGTAATCAATGTACTCGCACTAATTCTTGCTCAGTGTGTGCTAATTGGAATGACAGTGTTGGAGACGTATGTCACGGTATATTATTAGCGGTGAGGGGTCCATGCCGGTCCTCTCTCCGCAAGGTCACTTCAGTTTATCAGTCTCTTTTTCAGAAGAACAAGAACAGGGTGATGTTTCCATGATGTCTTCAACAAGTGTCTCTCCATCGTTGCAGTATAATAAGAGCTAGCGGCTAAAGTGCGCATGGAAATACGACAATTGCCTAAGAGGTCCCTAGTAGGATCGACGGCGTTGATCGTCCTCTAGCTCGCCCAGTGTAGCGACCTTTCATAGAATGGCTCAGCAGGCAGGTTCGTCCGTTGCGGTCCAGGGAAGCATTTTGGGTGATGCAAGCACTATAAACATTGAACGTGCACACCCAGCGACGACAGATCCGAGGATAGTACGGAGGAAGCCTGTCAGTCCGGTAGCTAGCTCGTCCAGGTCTATCCAGTCCACGAGCAAGAGGGGCCCCCTCTCTCTTCCAACAACATCTGGGCTGTGATGTTGTTGTATGTTCATTCCTTAGTCGGAGCATACATCCACTCCTCCTGCTCGGGACAGTCCGACACAGCTGGTCTATTGGCTTCCTCATCCTCACCACACGACCGCACCTTGGCTATGTGACCACAGATATCCAGCCTGCTTCACCGACCAGGGAATCCACGTTGACCAAGGTCACGCCATCCGCTAGCCAAGGACACGAGGCCTTTCCAGTTAGGACGTTCGCATATTATATAAATGCAGGAATGAACATCCCTGGAGCTTCCAGTGGCTAATTACGTAAGACCGCGGCTCCACAGGCCTCCATGACAGACTAGCTATCGCAGATAGCTCAATTCATCGCAGCATCCCAGCAGCTATCAGAAACTTTTTCAATAAAGAAAATTTTCCCTTTCCGAACAACTTAATGTGCCGTAGATTTCATCCGGCATCACCTTTAAAAGTTGTTTCTCTGGACAAAAATGCTGCGTTACCTGATCAGAAACTGTAAGCGTCACTGGACTGAGACTTTTTCAGCCGGATTAGGGACACCGTCCCTGAGTTTCCGACCCAGTACAGAAATGTCATCGACATTTGAACTTTTGAATGACGCTATATTCAAGCTAGCCTCTAAGACTGGCAAATCCGGTTTCTTATCGCCTAAGCGCTATACAGCTGCCTTTCATCAATGCTAGACATAAATTTGAAACGGCAGGACAAGGCGCGCCGAGAGTTCCTCTGCATTTGGACAACTAGGCTGAAGACCTGGAACGGTCATTGCCTGTGTCCATGTCTATTTATTCCAGTATACTGGAGAACACAACTTAGACTCATTTTCTCGCGCAGATCACCTTACCAGAGCGTTATCACTACGTCTCGAAGCGAAAGAATTCCAGGATCTTTAATCTTCCTTAAGAGTTCTTTTGAGGGCTATAGCATATTCTACGTATAACTCCACACTTTCAGTGGCAATATGGAGTTAGTCAGCCGTGATGCTGTCCTGGCTGCATCCACAAGAGTGGAGAGTAAGGTGAAAAAACTCTCTTCCAGTCTCTCCGGTCTCAGGAGAGCTTCTCTTCGTCGTTAAGCTTTCTACAATCTATATTAGATTACTAAGAAAGCTCCGGATTCTCTGCATTATTCCGCTTTGAAAAAGTCTGACTCAGCAGGGAGGAGTAAGGCAGGTTCTTCGGGGGCAAATACGTCCAAGGGAAGTTCCTATAGAGGATCAAAGTCTCTACGTCTTACTTCGAAGACCGTCAGAGTAGCGACTCACATAGGGATTGTAATGCTGGCCTGAGATATCGGGTCAGACGTCCCTAGGTCGACTGGGCGAGGTGCGGGTCGTGGAGGATGTGTTTTCTCCTTCCGCAATCCTCACAGGACCAGGAGATGATGGTTCCACGCCGACCAGGTCATGCCATCCGCTAGCCAAGGACACGAGGCCTTTCCAGTTGGGACGTTCGCATATTATATAAATGCAGGAATTAACGTCCCTGGAGCTTCCAGCGGCTAATTATGTAAGACCGCGGCTCCACAGGCCTCCATGACGGACTTACTATCGTAGATAGCTCAATTCATTGCAGCATCCCATCAGCTATCAGAAACTTTTTCAGTAAAGAACTATCTGAGCCAACTGGGTCGGCTCGTTCCCCTGCAGAGTCAGTAAGGGACAACTGAAATTATTATGTGGTCCAGGCGGATGGTAAATTTTCCCTTTCCGAACAACTTGAGGTGGCCGTAGATTTCATCCGGCATCACCTTTTAGAAGTTGTTTCTCTGGACAAAAATGCTGCGTTACATGATAAGAAACTGGACACAGACTTTTTCGGCCGGATTAGGGACACCGTCCCTGAGTTTCTGACCTAGTCCAGAAATGTCATCGACATTTGAACTTTTGAATGACGCTATATTCAAGCTAGCCTCAAAGACTGGCAAATTAGGTTTCTTATCGCCTAGAGCTATTCAGCGGCCTTTCATCAATGCAAGACATAATTTTGAAATGGCAGGACTAGGCGTGGCGAGAGTTCCTCTGCATTTGGATGACAAGGCTGAAGACCTGGAATTGTCATTGCCGGCGTCCATGTCTATTACTCCAGTATACTAGAGACGACAATATTGTCTAATAGAATTTAGACGCATTATCTCACGCAGATCACCTTACCAAGAAGAACTTTGACGGCATTCTTCAGGGTTACGGCAGCAAGTTAACGCTTCAGAACGATGTTCAGAGTCTGCTTCAATTGCTCCGATGTCTCGGTTTCTTAGTAAACAAAAAGAAGTCGGATCTAGTGCCGTCCTATTCATTCACCCACGTGGGAATGAGCTTAGAGACGCACAACAATCTCATTCGTCTGCTGTTAACCAGAGCGATATTAGTCAGTTGCTATGCTCGCTTTTGCCTTCACTCAGATGTTGTATCAGCGAGAGAATTCATGAGACTGACAGGGTTGTGCGGACCTGCTGTGAATATTATTTCGATGGAGCAGATACGCAGTCGTCCACTCCACAGATATTTATCTCCGAATTGGAGTGTGAAGATTCATTCGCTCGAATCGAACATCGTCTTGTCGAGTCAGGTGAACAAGAGATTCAGACTTGGGTAGATTTTCAGTGGTTAACTCAAGGAGTACCACTGCAACTGCCGGATCCAAGTTTAACGATAATGACGGATGCGAGTCAAACAGGTTGGGGCGCAACTCTGAGCCCAACAGATTCAGGGTCTTTAGGATCCACAGTTCCTAACAAGTACATAAACATCAAAAAATGATGTCAATATGGCCTGCGCTACGTCAATGAATGTACATGCTTCAGAATTCGCATGTTCAAATTCTGTCCGACAATTCGACAGTAGTAGCATATACTCGGAACCAGGGAGGCACTCATTCCATTCCGTTATTCAATTTAACGGAAAGGATCCTTCTGTTTGTCCTAGAGCATCAAGTTCTTCTATCGATCCGTCATATTCCGGGTCGTCTGAACGTTCTAGTGGACTCCCTTTCTCTGATAGGTCGTATGTTTTTGTCAGAATGGACTCGCAACAACGAGTTTTCAATCAGATTTGCAACTGATGGGATTGTCCAATGGTAGACTTATTTGCGACGCATCTCAACTATCAGTTGCAGACGTATGTGTCGCCGTGTCCAGATCTTTGAGCGTTTGACGTAGATGCTGTCTCGATTTTTTGGGACAGAATGATAGGATACGCATATCCTCCAGCACCATTGATTCAGCAGATATTACTCAAGATAAAGCAATCTCACTGCAAATTCTGTTGGTAGCATCTCTGTCACCCCAGAGACCATGTATATATCTACTCAGGTGTCTGCTGTGGGACATGCCGCAGAAGCTTCCTCCACGAGAGGATCTTCTTTCGCAGGGGAAATCGCGCACACTGCATCACAACCTGCAAGGTCTCAACCTTCACATATTTTTGTTGTGCGATCCTTCTTGCATGGCAAGCAATTACAGGACGAGCAGTGGACGCCATTTCTAACTGTAAGAGGACCTCCTTTTCGCTAAATTATGCAGCTAAGTGGAATGTTTTCTCACGGTGAGGTAGGGATCATTCTGTTGATTCCTATGCACATCATGATAGTTTAAGGATTGGATCTATGTCTCTTTATCTAAGTTACGGAAAACTTTTCGATAAATAGACTTAGAACCCTTAGACTAATTCCTAAATGGAATTTCGCTTGGGTTCTTCTTAAGCTTAAAGAAACGCCATTTGAGCCTCTTGATACAGTGGACTTCAAATTCTTATGTTATAAGACAGCTTTCTCTTAGCCTTCTCTTCGGCTAGAAGAATTAGTGAGCTTCAGGCACTATCTGTTGATGATTCTCACTTTCGTAGTGTAGGTAATACTATTACCTTGACTACTAAGGTTGGATTTTTGGCTAGAATCAGGCTCCTATAAGTAACTGGAACCTATTGTTATTAAGACTCCTCCGTATTCAGACGGGCATAGGCCTTTAATCTGTACTGTTAGAGCTATACGTTTTTTACAAACGTAGATCTGAGTTTATCAGAAAGGGACATAAACGTCTCTTTCTGTCTCTGCTGCCTAATAGTAGGGACATCACGGTCCATTCCATTGCAAGGTGGATTTAATTAACTATCCGTACTGCTTATGAAAAATTATCTTCAACTCAGCAGTCTGTACCTAAGATTTCAGCGCATGAAGTATCTGTTCCGGCAGTGTATCTGTCCTGCTGCCCTCTTCGCTCTGGGGTATTTGACCCAGAACAAGGGAAAGGGGTGGGGGGGGGGGGGGGGGGGGGGAGGGATGGTGTTCCCTTATATCACCTGTTTTATAGTGAAAAGCAAGGGAATACCTCCTCTGGAGTCAGTAATTCCGAGTAGGTGCCGGGATGGTTTTAAAGTGTAAAGCTAATTCATATAATATTTTTAAAGTGTAGCTCGGTGTGGAACATTTATATATGTCACGGATCATACGAGCGCTAATATACAATCCTCGGACACTTTTTAATGAGTATAAAGAGTCTCGTTATATGGACTATCTTTAATTATTGGCTTTCCTTTAATAAGATTAGTATAAGGGATTATACTGGATGTTAATAGAGATCAGTGATGATTATTGTGCTCAATTACGGAATGGTATTCTATCTTTCTTTTTTGATGCAAACAAGAAAGATACATGTAAAACCTGTTCTCTTCTCCCTGAGGGGATAATTCTGTTTCCATGTAATTGAGTCTATTGGAATTTCCTTTATGTCCTAGGCCCTCCAGCCTTTTTTCTATTCAGCTAAGTCTGGGTCACAGTATAAAAATGTTAAAAAATTTATAGTAATTTATATATTTTTTATACTTACTAATGACCCAGACGGGGATGGCCCTCCCATGAGTTGGGAACTCTTACCTCCCCGCTGATTACATAACGCTTACCAGGCACTGGTTGTAAGAATGACTTTTGGAGCCAATTTCGAGACCTCCTTGACACTGCGCATGCGCAGTGGATATAATGTATGAAGGACCACATAGGACATTGAAATTTCGGTTTTTGATGCAAATTTTGAGGATTGGGGGGCAGAATTTGTGTTTGACCCTATAATTTAAGGAGTTAGCACCAGCTAAGTCTGGGTCTTTGGTAAGTATAAAAAATATATAAATTACTATAAATTTTTTAACATTTTAAATATTTTTTCACATTTTTTTTAAATTTCCAACAAATCCATATCATTGGAATGGGCTCAGTGAGCTCAGTTCAGTGAGGGGTCACATGACATGGTTTTATTGATGTTTTTCAAAATAATTTTTTGTTTCAGCTACTCAGTCTGTATATTACGTGTGGTCAGATGCATCCAATTCATTAAGTAAAGGGTTAACCTCTTGACATAGTTAACCTCATTCCTAATGTAATGTCCAGAACTGGCCAGCACCAATCGCAACAATTGTTATTCATATTTTATTATCATTTAAATTTTTGTCTCAACCTCAAAAACATAGCTTATTAACCCTTTACCCAACATAATGATGAAAACCAACACCACTCTTCTAAAAAATCGCCAATTAATTTTTATTATTTTTTCATTTTTTTGTCTCAAAAACATAGGCTATGACCCCTCATTGGAACAAGCTCATCGAGATCGTTCCAGTGAGGGGCCATAACCTATGTTTTTGAGGCAAAAAATGAAAAAATTAGTTACTGAAGAATTTTTTTTGCAAGTGTCGTCTGCTTTTCATGTTAGGTAAAGGGTTAACTCTCATTGGAATGATGTTGTTCCATTGAAGAGTCATAAGCTTTGTTTTTAGCTGTGACAAGCAGCTTTATATGTGGCAACGTTGGTCTGTCAGTCTTTGAACAAGATTTTAAACTCCATAACTTTTGAAATATTTGGCAGAATGACATCATATTTGGTATTAGAGTGTATATTTTTGATGTCTAGAGCCATGTTCAGTGCAGATATTATTTAGGATATTTTTGTCAGAGTTATTGTCCTTTATAGACATGGAATTGATGCAAAAACAACAAGTTCTTAAACTTCATAACTGGTAAAGTGCTAAGTTATTTTTGGTCCTGGAAATTTCTTTGTACATCTTTGCCTTGTTACAATTTATGGGAGAGTGCCTATAGGCACTCTCCCATAAATTGTGACAAGGCAAATCCTAACTGATAAAATAATATCATTTCAAAGATAATATGAAGCACATCCACGGAATATGAAGCCTTTAAATTGCTATACCAGGACTTCAGAATAAAGGCCAAATATGGGCTTCCAGCACTCTACCAGTTAACTGTTGAAATATATAGTGGAATGACATCATATTTGATGTTCAATGCAGGTGTTATTCAGTTTCTGTTTGTCAAGAGTCATTGCATTTTATGTACTTGGAATTTGTTTCATTTCTTATTTTCCATCATAGCTAATTTAGGTTGAAAATGAAAAGTTTCTCCTGGTGGTTTAGATAAAGGATTAATACCATAGCAGAAGTCAGAAATTGCGGAGATCTGAAAAGGTTTACCTTAACTTTTTTTGTAGGCAATCCTTTTACATGTTTTTTAACCCTCTGCACACTTGATTTCAAATATAAAAATTTCAATCTGAACATTTTTCCCATAAGGCCAAAAAAAAAAAGGAATTGATTCTCAGGCACCGCCGCATTGAAAAAAATGGCCCGCGTTGGGCCTTTTTATTTGGACCGTCATTGCACGAAAATAGGAAACAGGGAAATTGAAAAGGGACTATTGGTTTTAAGGCCCAAAGCCAACGAATAAACAGGTGAATATACACAGGCGTGTGTTAAGTATGAGAGGGGAAAGGTTTTCGCCATATTTTCAGGAGATTGGGCGCACACGACAGGGGAATTCAAATGCAAACTTGACTCGGTCGATGTTGGGCGAGTTGTCCAACACAGGCATAACCCACCTTGTCGAATACTAAACGTTAAATGTGCCAGGTACTGGCGTCAAGTAAACCTTTTATGCTGTGAAAACACGAATGAGAAATAGTGAGAATAATCGGTACAGGTAAGTATATTTTCGGGGTGGGGAATTATCACTTATTAAAGAAATACAAAAGTCCAAATTCTGCTGACGTGTCATGAACATAACGGGAAAGAATGGGCAAACACTGAATGGAATCTGAAATTCAGATTTTTCCAGAGCAGTTGTGCATCAAGGGAGATTACTCAAAACACACGTGCGTTTCCCAATACGAATGACGTCTTCATTCAAAGTAAACAAACGAAGTCTTTACGGGACGACACGTCCAGCTTATTTTGTGTATTGAGTTGGGCCTATCCATTTATTAATTTCACCCACGGGAGATCGGATAGTGATATGAATGAAAGGGCTTCGCCGCAGTGGAAAAATAAAGTGATGTTTCCCTTTTTTAAATATCAAACTTGATCGCTTGGATGTATACGGGTTCAAACTATTTTTAATAGGCGTGGTCTTTGGGAGGGGCTCTTTGACAGACAGCTGATGACGTTACAAGTGCTGTGTAAGTTCCATGCCGAGTTGACACCGGAAGCTTGCTTCCATTCTGGTTTGTTTTTGTTTCCCTTCTAAAATTTCTATCGTAAAAATGTTAATTTCTATCAAAATAACTCACAATGATACCAAAATAATACGAGGGTGGTCAATAATATCTATGGAAGACGGCAGTACTTTGGGGGAGTTGGTTAAAAAACTGTTCGCCGGTGAGTTTGATAATGACAACGATGATCCAATACCACAGAACTTGAATCCGTTCTTGGAAAATGGTGAGAGAAACAATGAGATTTATTTGTATATCATTTTACAATATGCACTTTCCATGCCTTTTAGATAAAAACAGACATCAGAAAGTGACTTTTGCCTCTCAATCCTTGTTCGCCATCTGGAAGAAATAAAAATAAAAAATAAAAATAAAATCCTCCCTCCCTCATTGATTTGAAAAAAAAATTGCCTGAGAATCAATTGATTTTTTTTTTTTGGCCTAATGCAACTAGCAATTTCCCCAATTTAATCTTGTTTGACAGAACTCACTTTGACAGAATTCACTGTCAAGCAAGACTGAATTGGTCAAAAACCAAGTTGCATTTTGGGAACAATTTCCTGCATGAAGCTTTGGTTATTTCATATCAGTCTGGTGAGGGGTAAGCAAACAAAGGGCTAAGTTATACAGACATCTGTGAATGTTGAGACTCATTAGTTAGAGCATTGTACATGAGATCAAAAGGTCAACAGTTCATTCCTGACCTCCACATTATCCGCATTGTATCCCAGAGCAAGACACTTCATCTCAATTGCCCATGTTGCATTGTGTCCTGGGGAAAGGCACTTCACTTCAGTTGCCCATGTTGGAGCATGGTGGTTCTGTGTACTAAGGCTTAGGGTATAACAATAGTACATTTGCCTTCAACCAATGCCAACCCTGCTTGTGCTGAGTTATTAAGTTGGACAGTGCATTGTTAGTGCAAAAGCTGAAATCTGCAAAGTAGAATACTGAAGCTTATTTTATGAGGCATTCTTTCATTAAACTGCTGATATGCACTGTTCAAAAGATCTCAGGGGGACCTTTCTGACAGTATGTTACATAACACCTTTCATTTGTCAAGCCAAAGAAAATTTTATCATTATAATGTAAAAATGGTTCTGCAAGTATTAATAAATGTATACCAAAGGAAATTCTAGTAAACTATCTAGCTATTTGCCCAGGGTTTAGTAATGTAAGAGAACAAAAGATGGTATACTTGGTTTCTTTCTATGTGAATGATGGACAGATGAAACAATTGCTTGCCCATTATACACAGGCCTGAGAATAGACTTACCACTTCCTTTGGGAACCCTGGGAAGTGTAGCAGTGGTTGTTTACTGTGGTAAACAAGCTCTGTTTTATTGGTAGAATAAGACCTGGTCACCTATGTCTGGGGTGAAAATCAACTAAAATGGGCAACATGGGTATAAATGATTGGCTGGACTTAACTTTATATCAGTATTGTGGTCACGATTAGCCATTATGCAGAAATATGTGACCTTAAACACCAATAAATAAAAAAATAAATAGACTTGCCACAGTAGACATTTGGAGCCCAAAGACTGACTAATAAGTTCATGAATGAAAACAACATTAAATTTTGTTATTTTTCTATCGCATTGAGCAGTTGTCATTAACTGCATACATGCTACTAGCAGATATTCCTGCCCAGAACAGAAAATCTTTTATCAAGACAATAAGTATTATATTTGGGCACTTTTAACTGAATTATTCCCTGCATATTGTACCAACTTTTTGTCCATTGATTTCTTGAGTTAGATTGTTGCGAATTTTTCATCAAATCTAGTCGAGGCTGCTTAACAGCAGCCATGACCAGATTTTATGGAAGATATTTTTAAAATCCCGGCTGCCAAAAGTGTCATTAAAACTCAATAAATAATAAAACACTCAACGGCTTAAAAGTTAAATAGCACGACAGTGGCTCCTTGAATTATTTGAAGGTCCTGGAATTTAGAAATCACTTGCCAAGGATTTTCAAAGTCATTGAACAGTGAATGCTTCCATGAGATCCTTTGAAAAATGAAAGATTAGGTGATCAAAGAAGATTCATTTGAGTAAGCATTACAGCTAGCTTCACCTCTGTGCACTTAACATAATATGTAGAAATTACAAACAGCAAATCTTCCCATAATGCAACTGGTAATTTAACCAATTCAGTCTCATTTGATAGAGCTCAATAAACAGTGTGGCAGTTGTGGCATTTGGTTAAATTAATAGTTGCTTCATCGAAATAATTTAAGGATTGAAATTTTTATATTTAGACATCAGTGTGCAGGGAGTTAATATTGCTGATATGGATCTTCCCTGCGTAATAAAATGTGGTAGAATGCTCAGTTATTATTGGTCCCTAAAATACCCTTACTGTTAAATTTACTGACAGATTCAGGAAATTAAGGGAAGTTAACTTTCCTGTAATTCTCTTCCAATGACGTGGAAGCTTTGCCCAACTATGATTACTGTGGAAGAAGATAACATACTTGATGTTCTTTAAAATTGGTTGGTTTCTCTTAGTTATCGAGAGTGCAGTGTCTAAGTGGAAAGTGAATTGGACTTTAACTGGTCAAGTGCTAAGTTATTTTTGGTCCTGGAAATTTCATTGTGCATCTTTGCCTTGTTACAATTTATGGGAGAGTGCCAGTAGGCACTCTCTCATAAATTGTAACAAGGCAAACCCTAACAGATAAAATAACTTCAAAGATACTATGAAGCACGTTCACAGAATATGAAACCTTTAAATTGTGGTGCCAACACTTCAGAATAAAGCCTAAATATTGGCATACAGCACTCTGCCGGTGTCTAAGTGGAAAGTGAATTGGACTTTAACTGGTCAAGTGCTAAGTTATTTTTGGTCCTGGAAATTTCATTGTGCATCTTTGCCTTGTTACAATTTATGGGAGAGTGCCAGTAGGCACTCTCTCATAAATTGTAACAAGGCAAACCCTAACAGATAAAATAACTTCAAAGATACTATGAAGCACGTTCACAGAATATGAAACCTTTAAATTGTGGTGCCAACACTTCAGAATAAAGCCTAAATATTGGCATACAGCACTCTGCCATTTAATAAATAGGATTTTTAGTAAAGGTACAAGTACAGTTTGTAATTACATTTTACAGGAGAAGAACAAGGTGGATATTATTAAAAAACAGAAACAAGATCGAGATAAATTATCACATAAACTTGATGATGAGGCTATGAATGAAGAACAGGGGTTGAAGAAAGAATTGGATGCAGAGAAAGAGAAAGTATTGCATGAAAAGAAAAACAAACTGGCTGCTGAGCGAGCTGCTAGATCCGATTTGAGTCAGGATCAGCTGGCAGCAGTAAGTATTTTAAATTTAAATTTTAAAAACATACATTGCCATAGTGAGTTTAGAGTGTATTCTCTCAACATGATTGCTATTATTATTATTATTATTATTATTATTATTATTATTATTATTATTATAACAGGAGATTTAAGCAATGTGGGGTTTTTAGCTTAACTTGACAAAGTCAAGCTAAGCTATTATCATGGCATGCATGGATATCCATAATTCTGTAAGTCTGTACATCTGTCCACAATTTGTTCAGTACAGTCTACAGATGGCAGTTCTTTTCCGATCATCACCAAACTTCATGTGCATGTTCAGGTTCATGCCATGTTCACATCCCATTATGTTCATGGTCAACTACCCAAAATAGCTGCCATAGCGGCCATCTTGGATTTCTTCAGCACAGTGCTGTAATGCATCAATTTTCTTGAAATCCAGTCGGAGAGACTTTGTATAATGTGTTGATGAGAAAGTAATATTTTGGCCACAGTTGTCTGCCATAATGGCGCGCCATAACTGCTATGAGGTGGCCATTTTGGATTTATCCAAAACAAATTTCAGGTAGCATTTGTGCAATTTTTTTGAATCTCAGCAGAATGACTTTGTATGATGAAGATCAGATCCTATGTTGGCCATTGTTGGCCTTACATAATGGCTGCCATAGCAGCTGTCTTGGATCTCTCTGACCACCTGCCCACAATAGAGGTGACACGATAATAAAATTTCATAATCTACTTTTGAAGAAAATTAATTACAAGTCGACTTTAATCATACTCAGTGACCTCTAGAAACAACTATAAGGAAAAAGATTTCTGTCATTAGCGCCTCAAGCTGTATCTTGATATTAATGCCTTCCTGCATCATTAACAAGGTATTGGGGTATTATTTTGCCCCTGATACTCATTATTAGGGAGGGCTGTGATGGACGAGCATCTCATACTCTAAAATGAGTAATTTGGTGCAGTTCAGGTACTTACTTTGTGATTTCTGTATGCATTAGAAAAGATAAACTTAAAGTGTTGAAAGGGACAATAAACTTCAAGAGATCAGTGGCGTGGAAAACAGGAAGACATCACAATTTTTTTATTCAGTTACTAAGACAAGCCAAAATCTAGCAACATAAAGTTGCTTAACTCTTAACCCGCTGAGTATTTTCAAGATATTTTTTCATCATGTCTAGTCATGGCTGCTGTAAAGCAGCCATGACTAGAGTTGATGAAAAATTAATCTAAATATAACAAGAAATCATTGGTGAAAAAAATCCATTCAATTTTCAGGGGAAAATGTTTTAATATACTTACACCAGTGACAAGAGAAACCCTGTGCTGGGCAGGAATATCTGCCAGCAGCATGCAAATAGTTAATAAAACTGAATCAAGATGTAAATTGGAATTGACCTATTATGCACCTACAGCAAATAAACTATGCAGCGACACATCATAAATGAGGAGGGAGGTGGGGGGGGGGGGGGGGTTGGAGGATGTAGGGGTGGGAGTATTGTGGGGATGTGATTCTACCAGTGAAGACAAAATAGTGGACACAAGACTTATTTTGTCAAAATTTGTGTGTGGATTATTCTGACTAAACGGCATATCTAGAATGACTTGCCACAGTACATCAGGCTCATTGTTATATTAATAATTAGGATTAATATCAGTGTTTGAACATTTTTGACACCCACAGCCTGTTGGCATGCCCAAATTCAATGGAGAGGGGGAGGGGGAGGTGATGGCTGATGGATGTTGTGTAACTTAATAAAACCTACCAGCTGGTCACAGTACCTGCAAAAATTTTTTTTTAATAACTGAGGACTTTCATTTTTTGCCTCCAAAATACAGCTTGTGACCCCTCAATTTAACAAGTTTATGTGTTCATTCGATGAGATCTCATGAGCCAAGTTTTATAACTCAAAAACAAAACAAAAACAAACAAAAATTTCAATGATGCTTTTTGTGAGTAGTGCAGGCTGTGTGTAAGGACATTTTGTTGGGTAAGGGATTAACCCTTTAGCCAGCATAAAGGCCAAAACTATTATCAAAAATCGCCAATTAATTTTCATTATTTTTTGTCTCCAAAACATTGGTTATGACCCCTCGTTGGAACCAGCTCGTCAAGCTTGTTCCAATGAGGGGTCATAACTTATGTTTTTGAGATAAAAAATTAGTTGTTGAAGGATTTTTTTGGCAAGTGTAATCTGCTTTTCATGTTAGGTAAACGGTTAAATATCTCAAGTACATAATTCATCAAATATACGTATATCTAATGTATTTATACTGGCATAATGCTGGAATAATTTTACTCCTGACATCTGCACATTTGTAATGCAGTTTAACAGACAAAATGCTAGAATAATTTTGGTAGTTGGAACTTTATGCTAGTGCAATTTAATTAGAGCATTTATAGGCCCCCCTCTTAATCCTTTACTGAATGCAGACGATATCAAAATTTAGTATTTTAAATACTAAACTATTTCATGTGACCCATTCATTGGAATGAGCTCGATGAGCTCATTCCAGTAAGGGGTCACATGATATGGTTTTGATGAATTTTTTTTTTAAATAATATTTTTTCTACCACTCAATCTGTAAATAACGCAGGCTGATGTGGCTGATTCATTAGGTAAAGGTTAATATATTGTAACAATGCAACACCTTATTAACAGAATATCATTTGCTTCTTACTATGAAATAGTGTGGAGTTATCTGTCCTTGACTGCAGTATAAGTCTGGGATGAGATGTTGAAGTAGTATGAAGTTCTACACACTGCAGTTACTAAACTCAGCACGCCTTATACCATTTTTTGTTTTGTTTTTTTTTTGGGCTGATTTCGTGTGTAGAATGTGTGATAAAAATAGTAAATAGAGGATATTCACGAAAATTTGATGAATACCGAAAATATCTCGTGAGTGGCTACAAAGAAATATGAGGATCTTCACGAGCGACGCAGTCGCGAGTGAAGATCCTCATATCTCTTGTAGCCACGAACGAGATATTTTCGGTATTCATCAAATTTTCGTGAATTTTCTTTATTTAATGCTCTACGACTACAAACTCTCCAATTTGTGGCCTTTATTTGCCATTAAGGCGCAAAATTTATGTGCCGAACCGGCGTCCATACAAAAATTACAACAACCAAACTCCAACCATTGGAATGTGTGAATATCCGCACAAAAAGTAGTCCCGTCTTATTTCTCCCCTTACTTTACGATTTACCAAGGCTGGCGAATTGAAATAATCGCAATGTGTTTCGAAGAAATAGAACAATAACAAAAAACACCACTTTCTTATTTTCAATAACAAGACACGTCATTTTATTTTTTTTTAACTCAATGCACTGAAGACGTGTGAAGTTGAACTGAAGAAATTTGAAAGTGATTTTGGCTTTTCGCTGGAAGGTGAATGAGAAAGTCAAACTTTGAAACCGCTGATTTAATGAATTGATTTAGTCACTGTCACTATCAATTATTCGAATTCGTTTGTATTTGGGACTCTGGAATTCATTACTGATGTGCTGACTCGTTTAAAGTACATGTGATTCGTCATCCGAACCAACGATGAAATATCGATTTCTAAATATCATTTTGATATTTTGTTTTGCCGACCGACAGGGGAATATGACTTAATTTTTCAGCGTGAATTGATGCCTGAGCATTAAATAAATCATCTTTTCTAATTGTTAAATTGTAATTTTGTTTCACCAAGATAATGGCACAGCATGACAATGAACTGGATGAACTGACAGAGAAACTTGAAGCTGATAGATCTCGACAGATTCTAGCCATGAGAGAAAAACTCTCTCAACGCAGACAAAGAAAAATGGATCAGCTTCGGCGTAAACAAGAAACAGAACTTACAAATGAGATGTTAGATCAAAAGAAAGAGATTGATGAGGCAAAACTAAGAAAGGTATATCTTCCGAGGTGTCATTGTTTTATTTTATTAATAATCTGTGGTTGGGTGCATCATAATTCACTTCATGATAAAATACATGTACCACTTAGAATAGGCATATTGGCTGATTGGTCATAGTGCTAGCCTTATGATTGAGAGGCTCAGAGTTTAAACCTTCCGCATCCTGATGTCAAAGCTCTGTTGTTTAAAGCGGCAAATGTTTCCCATAATACAACCAAGAATTTAAACAGTCTTATTTGACATAGCATGTTGGGCTCTGTCATGCAAGAATGAATTGGTTGGATTCTTATTCACATTACAGGAAAAATTGTACGTAGAAGTTATGATATTTTGTTATCTATGTGCAATCTTGGTGTGTGTGAGGTGGGGGGGAGGGAAGATTCAAATTTGTTCAAACCAAGTCTTTAGGTACATGGGCTCCCTTTCGTAAGATCTACCATTCAAAATCTTTTGATATTTGATACACATCTGCAGCGTTTTGTGGGGTCAGATGCAAGTTTGTTCAAATTAAGTCTCTGGGTTTATATTTGGGCTCCTTATGGGTACCCAAATTTTAACTTAGTGCAATATGAATATGAGGAAAAAATTTGTAAGATCTTCTTCAGATCCACCAGTCAGACACTTTTTATATTTTGTATCCAGCATCCTTAAGGGAGTCAGGTTTTTGTATGTTTGTTCAAATCAGGTCTATGAGTTCATATTTGAGCTCCCATATTTGGGTTCACAATTTGGGAGCTCAAGTTTTTATCTAGGGCAATAAGAGAATATTCTTTAAAATCACCTTCTTCAGATCCACCAGTTAGAATCTTCTGATAGTTGGTATACAGCTTCCTTACAGGTACCAGATTCAAATTTATTCAAATTAAGTCCCTGTTCTTCTTTTGCCTCTTTATGGGAACCCAAATTTGAACCCTGTACAATATGAAAAAAATGCTGTGAAAACCTTTTTCATATCCACCTGACAGAAACTTTTCATATGTGGTATACACCATTCTTGTTGGGTCAGATCCAAGTGTGTTCGAATTGAAGTCCATGTGTTCATATTTTGTCTCCCTGTGGAACTCAAGTATTAACTCATGCAGTATGAGGAGTATTCCTCTAAGATCATCTTCAGATCCACCAGACAGAATCTTTTCTGTATTTGGTAAGAAAACAATTTTTATTTCAATAGTCTCAAGCCTTATGTAGGATGTGTGCTGGGAGTGAGGGAAGAAAAACTGACATCATTGGAGTATGCACATATCTACAAGGTGACACTTCCTTTTCGCCTCCATCTTTCTGATCTCTCAACACTAATACTCTTATTCCTAGTAGACAATTTGATCCAGTTGAGAGTTTTAGGTCCACTTGAGTAGTGCTAGATGGTTTTGGCAATTGCATTAGGTAAAGAAATGAAGTTGTGCAGTTAAAGATCAGTCAAGATTTTTAGTTGAATGGTAGAGTGCTGAATTTTTTTGGGGTGGTCAAAATTTGTTCAATTTTTTTGCTGTGTTACAATTTAAGAGGCACTCTCCCATAAATTTTAACAAGGCAGATCCACACAAATTGAATAATTTCATTTCACAAATAATACAAAGCCCTTCCATAGGACATAAACCTTTTAGGTTTCCACACAAGCACTCCAGTATAAAGCCTAAATATGGGCTTCCTGCACTCTCCCAGGTAAGCTGTGAATTCCAGAAAAGTGTTGGGTTTTTAATAGGCAAACATATTGACCAAAAATGTTTGAAGCTAAAAATGTTTGAAGCTGTTCTCTAGCCGCACATTTAACTGAAACTGTCATTTTTTCCTCACAGTATACCATCAGGGATAAAACAATCTTGTGCTGAAAGAGGTAATCGAATGATTTTCACAAGTATTGTTTATTTTACATTCTAGGCAAAGGAGTTGGAAAGAGAAGCCATATCTGAGGGTATAAAACAGAATGGTGAAGAAGAAACTGACAAAGTTGTTCAAGCTGTTCTGGCCAAGAGACATGCACAGGAAGAGAAGCAATTGGATGCAGAATTCATTGCCAAGAAGAAGTTATGGATTGATGGTGCATTGAGTAAATTATTTGATAAATTTGAAAAGAAGAGGGAGGACAAGATGAAGAGACAGCAGACAGAATTAGACTCCCTTCAGGTACAATGATTTTCTATATTTTTATACTGTACCAATGACCCAGACATAGCTGGTGCTAACTCTTAAAATATAGGGCCAAACACAAATTTTGCCCCCCAATCCCCCAAATTTGCATCTAAAACTAAAGAAAACATGTCCTGAAAGGCCCTCCACACTTCGCCCCTACTGCGCATGCGCAGTGTCAAGGACGTTCCGAAATTGGCGCCATTTATCATTCTAAGTTTGGCCCTTCATCAGTTAACATCTGACTGATCTTTGTGCTTCAAGTGTTTTCCTCTCTCCCTGTCCTTTAAGTTCCCCCTTGCTATTCTCCCATGCTTTTGGCATAGTTTCTGTAATTATTATTACTAAAATTTCTTGGGAGTTTTAGCTGAATAACAGAATAAATTCTGTTCTTTCCCCATGTTTACGTCTTCACCTACGGGTGGTTAGGCGTTGTGTTCTGCATCTACCATCTGATGTTCTGCAGTTTCTTCCCTGGAAGTCTCTGTTTTGCATCAGATAGTGTATTTTTGGTAACTGATTTCGGGCCTGGGTGTCTGGAGTCTTATTTTAGTGTTTTTACACTCATTGTTTACATTTACAACAGCCCTCTGTGTGAGGGGGGGATTTCTAAATAATAATATCTTTATGTTATTTTAATCATAACTAGATACATTATTATTGTTCGTAAGTGTTGAATAAATTGTTTAAAATATTTTTAAAATTTTTGTCCACACTTAGGCTTGGGATCCATTGGGGCTCAACGTTACTTTTCAGAAACTTGGGCTGTTCTGAAAAAATATTTTTTCAAAATATTTTGATTTCAATTATTTTTTCTATATTAATGGATCATATTATTATTATGTATTTTGATTGCCAGGGGTTAGTGTGAGTACCAGGACTGGTTTTCTTTTCACATTGAAAGGATATTGATCAATTGTTTTAAGAGGAAGTCTTCCTCTGACCTTATTATCATTCTATATGTGGTCAGTGTACTCGCATTAACTCCTGTTCTGTATCGTATGATTTCGATGACAATATGGGAAGCGTATGTCACGGTATGTTGTTGGGGATTTGGACACTCCGGTCCTTTCCCCGCAGGGTCACTCTACTTTATCAATTTCTATTTCAGACGATCAAGATTAGGGTAATGTATCTGTGATGTCTTCCAACAGTGTGCCTCCGTCGTCACAATTAATGAAGGGCTAGCGGAAAAGTGCTCATATAATACGCCAATTGCCTAAGAGGACCCTAGTAGGTTCGACGGCCTTTGACGTCCGCTAGCTCGCCCGGTGTAGCGTCCATTCACCGAATGGTTCGGCAGCCGGGTTCGTCCGTTGCGGTCTAGAAGGAATTTTGGGGTGATGCGAGCACTATAAAATTAACTTAATGCACACCCAGTGACGGCGGATCGGAGGGAGAACGGAGGAAGCCTTTTAGTCCGGTTCATAGCTCGTTCCGGTCCATCCGGACGGCAAGCAAGAGAGGCCCCTCTCTCGTTCAACAACATCTGGCCCCAGATGTTGTGGTACAAATGTGTCACTAGCGGAGCATACGTCCGTCGCTCGGGACGCTCCGTTGTATAGGCAGTCCGCTGAGACTGCTAAGGCTTCCTCTTCTCGTCAGCGCACACGACCGCACCTTGGCTGCGTGACCGCCGATATATTACCAGCTTCGCCGATCAAGGATTCTTCGGCGACCAGGTCACACCATCCGGCAGCCAGGGATTCGAGACCGATGGACTCCGGACGTTCGCATAGGAAAAGTATGCGGGAGCCATCTGATGCGGAGCTGCCCTCGGCGAAGCAGCGATAGACTGCGCCTCCGCAGGTCTCGACGCCGGACATTCTTGTGCACATAGCACAGCTTATCGCAGCATCCCAGCAGCCGACAGAAACGGTGTCGGATCGAGAATTATCCGACAGCGCTGGGTCGGTAGCCGGGGACTCGAGGCCTGCAGACTCCGGACGTTCGCATAGGAAGTGTGCGGGAGTCAACGTACACGGAGCTTCCAGCGGCAATGCATCGTAAGTCCGCTACTGCACAGGCCTCGGGAACGGACGTGCTTTCCTTAATAGCACAGTTTATCGCAGCATCCCAGCATCAACTGAATCTGTCGCATATATTTTATCCCACGATGCTGGGTCGGGACGCTCCGCGGAAGCGGGTACGGACGTCCGAAAGTTTCATCCGGTCCGACGGGATACCGAAAGGGATTCGGAGGATTTCAAGCTTTCCCTTTCGGAACAACATATGCTGCGATGCCGGATAAGAAACTGATAGCGTCGGTGGACTTAGAAATTTTTGGTTTGGTTCAGGGACATCGTCCCTCAGTTCCGACATAGTCCAATAATGTCACACAAACTTTCGAATTATTGAACGACGCTATATATATTATTATTTTATGCTTGCTATCCAAGCATTTCTGGTTTCTTATTCGAAGAGTTATGGAGATGTCTTTCAAAAGTGTGCCTCTGTCGTCATAGTTAATGAAGAGTTAGCGGCAATAAGTGCTCATGGAATATGTCTATCGCTTACGGAGTGACATTCGCTAGCTCACCCGGTGTAGCGTACATTCATCGAATGGTTCGGCTGCCGGGTTCGTCCGTTGCGGTCTAGGAAGGAGATTTGGGTGATGCGAGCACTTTAATTACTTTAGTACTCACCCAGTGACGGCAGATTGAGGACAGATCGGAGGAAGCCAACAACATAGGGGACCGCATGTTGTGGTTCAGATATTTTACATTCGGAGCATATGTCCGTTGCTCGGGACGCTCTGTTATATTTACAGTCCGAGAGACTGTCTTTAATGCTTCCTCATCCTCACAGCAGGGCACACGACCGCACAGTGGCTACGTGACCTCGAGTATCCGATCAGTTTCGGCATTCAGTGATTCCACGGCGAATAGGTCGCGCCATCCGGTAGCCAAGGGACACGAGGCCTATACACTCCGTTCGCTCGCATATTG
The DNA here is from genome assembly GCA_031216915.1 of Pictodentalium vernedei. Lineage (NCBI taxonomy): Eukaryota > Metazoa > Mollusca > Scaphopoda > Dentaliida > Dentaliidae > Pictodentalium > Pictodentalium vernedei. Next base: position 381,495,269 of record CM062293.1, read on the forward strand.
GAAGTATGCACGGGGTAACGATCTCGGAGCTTCCTGCGGCAATGCATCGTAAGACCGCTTCTCCTCAGGCCTCAGTGACGGACGTGCTATCCGAGTTAGCACAGTTGTTTCGCAGCATCCCAGCAATTGACAGTTTCTCGGTCGAATCAGGAATTATCCGACGGCGCTGGGTCGGTGCGGTCCGCGGTTGCATCAGCTACGGACGACCGAACGCTTTATAGGGTCCGACAGGATGGCGAAAGGGATTCGAAAGATTTCGAGTTTTCCCTTTAGTAGTATCGGAAGATGCCTTTCATATCTTCTGGCATTTCTTCCAGTGATTATTTTTCGGACTTCATTGCTGCGATCTTGGATAAGAGACTTATAGCGTCATTGGACTCGGATTTTTCGATCGGTACAGGGACATTGTCCCTGACTTACCGACGCAGTCCAATATTGTCATTACAACATGTGTTTTATTTTTCGACGCTATATATTTATATATATATACAAGCCTGCTACTAAGCATGATAGTTTAGTTTCTTGTCCGCGTGGCTCATTTCTGCCATTTTATCATTTTTACAAATAGTTTATTTTGGCAGAGCAGGGCATTCCGAGAGTTCATATGCGTCTAGACGGTGTGATTAAAGACTGCATATATTCTTTTTCGCCGTTTATGTCTTTTCCAATTTCAATGTTGGGAACGACATTATGTATAGTAGACTTAACTTAGACGCTTTATTATACGTAATCCGCCTTACTGAGGCGTTATCATTACGTCTTCAAGAAAAGATTTACGGGATATTATTCTCAATGTAATTTCTTTTGAGGGCAGTAGTTTGTTCACGTATAACTCCGCCCTTCAGTGGCTGATTGGAGTTGGTTAGACGTGACGCAGCCCTAGCTACATCCACACGCGTGGATAGTAAGGTTAAGAACTCTCTCAGAGTCGCTTCGTTCTCGGAGGAGCTTCTCTTCGACGGCAACTTTCCGGCAATCCATGAATTGCTCGATTTATACATTCTCTTGTCTATCTAGTGTTACAAGAGATTCAGACTGGGGCAAACATTCGGTGGTGGACTCAGAGAGTGCCGCCGCAGTTGCCGGACCCGAGTGTGGCTGTTATGACGGTTGCCAGTCAAACAGATTGGGATATATACTGATCCCTACGGATTCGAAGTGCCAGGGTCTTTGGGTTCCGCAGTCTTTTAGCTATCAGTTTAACTTCCGCGGAATAATGTTTTTTAGGCTTGCTTTATGTCATTGCATGAACATTATTCAGAAACGCATGCCCAAATTCCTGTCCTTTAATTCGACAGTAGTGGCGTATCTCCGGAACCAGGGAGGCACTCTTTCGTTTCCGTTATTCAATTTAATGGAAAGAATCCGTCTGTTGGTTATAGTACACCAAGTTCAGTTTTGGTCCGTCATATTCTGGGTCGTCTGATTGTTTTATTGGACTCCCGTTCTCTTACGGGTCGCTTGTTGCTGTCAGAATGGACTCTCAACAAACAAGTATTCAATCAGATTTGCTATCTATGGGAGCGCCCAATGATGTTTTATTTATGACACAGCTTGCTAATCAATTGCAGACGTATGTGTTGGCTTGTCCAGATCTCTGAGCTAATACTGTTAACGCTCTATTGATCTATAGGACGGAATGATAGGATACGCGTATCCTCCGGCGCTGTTGTTTTAGCAGGTATTGCTAAGATAAACAACCACAATACATTTCTGTTGATAGCATCTCTATCTTCACAGAGATCATGAGTAATTTACTCTCTTGTCTACTGTGGATCTTAACGTGAAATCTTCCTCTATGTGAGGATCTTTTTTCACTGGGTAAATCGTGTCATCTTTATCACAACCAGCAAGGTCGCAACCTTCATGTATTCCGTTGTGTGGTCCGTATTGCATTGTAAGCACTGTACTGGACGAGCTTTGGACGCGATTTCTTACTATAGGAGATCCTCTTCTTCGCTATTCTATGCGACTAAAGTGGAGGCTCTTCCGTCGTGGTGTAGGGATCATTATGTTCATATTGTTGATCCCTCCATACTACTCATTGCTATTTTTTAGTATACTTGTTTCACAAGATCTACTGCAGCCTGTTATTATTTAGGTTATAGGTTTATGTTACCTCATACCTATGCACTCTACGATAGTTTACAATTGAGTCTTTTGTCTCTTTATCTAAGTCAGTTAGTAACTTTTTGATAAATAGACTTAGAATCTTTAGATTAAATTCCTATACGGATTTTAACTTCGGTTCTTATTTAGCTAAGTAATCATTTGAGCCTCTGGAAACAGTAGTTTTCAAATTCTGACCTTTTAGACAGTAATTCTGTTGGTTTCTCTTTTACTGTAGAGTCAGTGAGTTTCATGCACTATCGATGGATGATTTTCACTTTCATAGTTTCGGAATCAATACTTCCGTTACTATTTAGGTTGGATTGTTGCATAAGAGTTAGGCTCCTATTATCCGGAACCTATTATTTTAAGGTCCTTCCGTCTTCGTATGGGCATAGGCCTTTACTCTTTCCGGGTACAGTTTATGTATTTATAAGCAGATATCTGTTTATTACAAGGGCGTAAGCTTCTTCTGTCTTTGATGTCTAGTAGAAGGACGTTACGCTCCATTTTATTGTTAATGGATTCTATTAACTAGCGTACTGCTTATGGTATATCATTGACTTAGCAGTTGTGCTTAAGATTTCGGCTCATGAAGTAAGAGTTCTTCTACTTCTTGGGCTTACTTTAATAGTGTCGCTATTATAGATTTTTGAAGGCCGCTCATTGCGCTCAGCCATCCACATTCATGAATTTTATCTTAGAAACATCGAGTCAATTTCTTGAGGCCTCTTTTGTTAGGTCTATTATCTACTGCTCAGAATGTCATTCTCTTAACAGTTGCTACTATAGCTAGGTAGGCTGTCTGTTTCGGCAGTGTCTCCGTTCGGCTGCCCTCTTCGCTCTGGGCTATTTGACCCAGGGCAAGAAAAAGGGGGGGGGGGGGGAGGGTGTTCCCTTGGGTCACCTGTTTTTACTATGAAAACAAGGGGATACCTCCTCCGGAGTTAGTAATTCTGAGCTGTTATTGGGATGGTTGTTTAGTGAGAAGTTTAAGTTTATAAAATTCATTCAAGTCTTAGTTTTTAAAGTATAGCTTTTGAATATTGCATATGTCAACGGACATGATTATGCAATTCTCAGACACTTTTAGGAGTATAAGAGTCTCTATTCTCTAGACTTACTTTATTATTGGCTTACTTTAAAAATTATTAGTATAAGGATTATATTGGATATTAATAGAGTACATGGATGTGTGAAGCTCAATTTTTGGAAGGTGTTGTATCTTTCTAATTTATCATAAATAAGAAAGATACATGTAAGGCCTATTACTTCTTTTCCCTACAGGGGATGACTCTATTTTATTTTATTGAGCGTATTCCATTTTGCTCTATGTCCTTGGCCCTCCAGCCTTTTTACTATTCAGCTATGTCTGGGTCATTGGTACAGTATAAAAATGTTAAAAAATTTATAGTAATTTATATATTTTTTATACTTACCAATGACCCAGACGGGGATGGCCCTCCCAGGAGTTGGGAACTCTTGCCTCCCCGCTGAGTACATAGCGCTTACCAGGCACTGGTTATTAGAATGATAAATGGCGCCAATTTCGGAACGTCCTTGACACTGCGCATGCGCAGTAGGGGCGAAGTGTGGAGGGCCTTTCAGGACATGTTTTCTTTAGTTTTAGATGCAAATTTTGGGGATTGGGGGGCAAAATTTGTGTTTGGCCCTATATTTTAAGAGTTAGCACCAGCTATGTCTGGGTCATTGGTAAGTATAAAAAATATATAAATTACTATAAATTTTTTAACTTTTACATTTTTTTTGGAATTGTACAATAGATGAAGTGGTTGTTGAAAGCCATGTTAGACAGCAAACATCAGTGGTACCTTTGAGTATTGTAGCTGTATACTGATTGTTGCCAAATTTGATGCAGTTAAACTCAGTAAATAAAACAGGAAGATGGCTGGGGAGACACAGAAAAATAATTTCCATTATTGTAGTGTTTCAGTTCCGTCAAAACAAAGAAAGTGAAAATTAGTGAACCTCAACTATTCTGGTGCACTATGTGAGGAAGCAAAATTGTCACCAAGGTAGTCGAGGCTAATGATTGTCGACATAGACTAGGCCAAATTGACTTTGTAGCCATATTAGCCATGATCAAGAAGTTGATGGACAAACACTACCTCCTGTTTACTGTTGCAAGAATTCCACATCTGTTTTACCAGTGATCTTTAAGACCGCCTCTCACCTCATGACCATCTGGCAATAGAACATTGTATCTCATAATTTCTGTGCCAAACCCCAGGCAGTGCCCAGGTAGGCCTGGTGTTGTGGGGTAGAAATTATTAGATACATGTCCCACTGCTGATATTTCAGGTGCATGAAATATGGGGTATCTTAGTTAAAATTAAGGCGAGTGAGTGTAAAAGTACACCTCAGAAATGAAGCACTGGTGGAGTGCTTGATTTACTGCAGACAAAATGTTTCTTTTGTAACATCGATTTCTATAATGAATTTAACAAAGTGAATACATATGATCTAAAGGTTAGTTGCTTTCAGCTGAGTATAAAACACGTTTAAAGAATTTGAATTCTTTATTACAGTACTAGCACTGTTGTGTAGAGCTGTGTTTGTAGCATCTATCACCAAAGGCAGTAAAAATTCATACATAATAATCTATTCAAAACAAATCTTGTTTCTAAGGCACCTCCCTCATTATTAAAATTCTATCCCCCCAAATTATTTTTGTTTTGCCTGTTTCATGTTTAACCTGTGAAAATCTACATTGATTGAAACCACCTCTTTTCAAACTTTTTATGTTTACACTTCCATATTATTCTCAGTGTACAAGTGTACAACTGAACTTATATTATTTTGGCACTTTTTCCATTGTTGTCTTTGTTCAACAGCAACGATCAAGTTAGAGACATCACATTATGTTGAAATTCTAAACTCAGAAGACAAATCATTCACTATTACTTGATTGCATTATATGCAATGCTCACATTGCATCCATTATGACTTGACAGACTTCAGCACCACTTCTAAGAATGCAGAAAACAAGCTTCAGAAGTGTAATCACATATGTGGACAGAGAATTTTGACTTGATTGCCACTGTGTCATGATCTGGTCAAAATTAAATTTACTCTTTTCTTCCTACAGCTCAGTAAATAAAGTAAAAAAGCTCAACAAATTGTTATCTGATCAAGAAAAATACCACTTTTGTGACCACTGTTCTGTATGAGTATACAGATTCCTAAAAGTTGTGGAATTTTATTGTTGATAGTGTTATTAGCATCATAGGACAGGTGATGTTTGTAACAAGTCACTCTCCAATTGACTTATAGTCCAGTCGATCTAGGATTCAACCCGGAAAAAAATTGCAACAAGCCATATTTGGTATCATTTGACGCGGAATGTTGCCAGGAACAACATTTCCAAAATCCTCCAAAATCCTTCATGGGGAAAAATTTTTATGGTATTTTTTTGTTTTCATGCTTTTTCATTGGCAAAATTTACGATTTTGTTAATAAAAACGCTAAGACCCCACTATAACAAGGAAATATTTTTATACTGTACCAATGACCCAGACATAGCTGGTGCTAACTCTTAAAATATAGGGCCAAACACAAATTTTGCCCCCAATCCCCCAAATTTGCATCTAAAACTAAAGAAAACATGTCCTGAAAGGCCCTCCACACTTCGCCCCCACTGCGCATGCGCAGTGTCAAGGACGTTCCGAAATTGGCGCCATTAATCATTCTAAGTTTGGCCCTTCATCAGTTAACATCTGACTGATCTTTGTGCTTATAAATCTCAGTTTAAATGATGCCAGACACATAAATATTAGTGAAATGGTGATTCTAAGGAGGATAGAGAAGGAGGAGAGGAAAAGAATGTGTGACAGAATATTATCAGGGCTGTAACTTAAAATTTTTAAATGAAATTATGTTAAGTTACCTATTTTCAAGGCAGCAGCCATTTTGCTGTCATTCTGATTATTTAGTTACACTGTTTTTTAAGTGTTTTCCTCTCTCCCTGTCCTTTAAGTTCCCCCTTGCTATTCTCCCATGCTTTTGGCATAGTTTTTGTAATTATTATTACTAAATTTTCTTGGGAGTTTTAGCTGAATAACAGAATGAATTCTGTTCTTTCCCCATGTTTACGTCTTCACCTACGGGTGGTTAGGCGTTGTGTTCTGCATCTACCATCTGATGTTCTGCAGTTTCTTCCTGGAAGTCTCTGTTTTGCATCAGATAGTGTATTTTTGGTAACTGATTTCGGGCCTGGGTGCCTGGAGTCTTATTTTAGTGTTTTTACACTCATTGTTTACATTTACAACAGCCCTCTGTGTGAGGGGGGGATTTCTAAAAAATATCTTGATGTTATTTTAATCATAACTAGATACATTATTATTGTTCGTAAGTGTTGAATAAATTGTTTAAAATATTTTTAAAATTTTTGTCCACACTTAGGCTTGGGATCCATTGGGGCTCAACGTTACTTTTCAGAAACTTGGGCTGTTCTGAAAAAATATTTTTTCAAAATATTTTGATTTCAATTATTTTTTCTATATTAATGGATCATATTATTATTATGTATTTTGATTGCCAGGGGTTAGTGCGAGTACCAGGACTTGTTTTCTTTTCACATTGAAAGGATATTGATCAATTGTTTTAAGAGGAAGTCTTCCTCTGACTTTATTATCATTCTATATGTGGTCAGTGTACTCGCATTAACTCCTGTTCTGTATCGTATGATTTCGATGACAATATGGGAAGCGTATGTCACGGTATGTTATTGGGGATTTGGACACTCCGGTCCTTTCCCCGCAGGGTCACTCTACTTTATCAATTTCTATTTCAGACGATCAAGATTAGGGTGATGTTTCTGTGATGTCTTCCAGCAGTGTGCCTCCGTCGTCACAATTAATGAAGGGCTAGCGGAAAAGTGCTCATGTAAATACGCCAATTGCCTAAGAGGACCCTAGTAGGTTCGACGGCCTTTGACGTCCGCTAGCTCTCCCGGTGTAGCATCCATTCACCGAATGGTTCGGCAGCCGGGTTCGTCCGTTGCGGTCTAGAAGGAATTTTGGGGTGATGCGAGCACTATAAATTAACCTAATGCACACCCAGTGACGGCGGATCGGAGGGAGAACGCAGGAAGCCTTTTAGTCCGGTTCATAGCTCGTTCCGGTCCATCCGGACGGCAAGCGAGAGAGGCCCCTCTCTCGTTCAACAACATCTGGCCCCAGATGTTGTGGTACAAAATGTGTCGCAAGCGGAGCATACGTCCGTCGCTCGGGATGCTCCGTTGTATAGGCAGTCCGCTGAGACTGCTAAGGCTTCCTCTTCTCGTCAGCGCACACGACCGCACCTTGGCTGCGTGACCGCCGATATATTACCAGCTTCGCCGATCAAGGATTCTTCGGCGACCAGGTCACACCATCCGGTAGCCAGGGACACGAGGCCTGCAGACTCCGGACGTTCGCATAGGAAGTGTGCGGGAGTCAACGTACACGGAGCTTCCGGCGGCAATGTATCGTAAGACCGCTACTGCACAGGCCTCGGGAACGGACGTGCTTTCCTTAATAGCACAGTTTATCGCGGCATCCCAGCATCAACTGAATCTGTCGCATATATTTTATCCGACGATGCTGGGTCGGGACGCTCCGCGGAAGCGGGTACGGACGGCCGAAAGTTTCATCCGGTCCGACGGGATACCGAAAGGGATTCGGAGGATTTCGAGCTTTCCCTTTCGGAACAACATATGCTGTTGTGTATGTCATCTGACTTGGTCTTCTACAGCTTCTTTCGTCGGACCAGAATGCTGCGATGCCGGATAAGAAACTGATAGCGTCGGTGGACTTAGAAATTTTTGGTTCGGTTCAGGGACATCGTCCCTCAGTTCCGACATAGTCCAATAATGTCACACAAACTTTCGAATTATTGAAAGACGCTATATATATTATTATTTTATGCTTGCTATCCAAGCATTTCTGGTTTCTTGTTCGAAGAGTTATGGAGATGTCTTTCAAAAGTGTGCCTCTGTCGTCATAGTTAATGAAGAGTTAGCGGCAATAAGTGCTCATGGAATATGTCTATCGCCTACGGAGTGACATTCGCTAGCTCACCCGGTGTAGCGTACATTCATCGAATGGTTCGGCTGCCGGGTTCGTCCGTTGCGGTCTAGGAAGGAGATTTGGGTGATGCGAGCACTTTAATTACTTTAGTACTCACCCAGTGACGGCAGATTGAGGACAGATCGGAGGAAGCCTGTTAGTCCGGTTCCTGGCTTGTCCAGGTCCGTCCGGGCTGTGAGCGAGAGAGGTCCCTCTCTCGCCCAACAACATAGGGGACCGCATGTTGTGGTTCAGATATTTTACATTCGGAGCGTATGTCCGTTGGTCGGGACGCTCCGTTATATTGACAGTCCGAGAGACTGTCTTTAATGCTTCCTCATCCTCACAGCAGGGCACACGACCGCACATTGGCTACGTGACCTCGAGTATCCGATCAGTTTCGGCATTCAGTGATTCCACGGCGAATAGGTCGCGCCATCCGGTAGCCAAGGGACACGAGGCCTATACACTCCGTTCGCTCGCATATTGGTAGTATGCACGGGGTAACGATCACGGAGCTTCCAGCGGCAATGCATCGTAAGACCGCTTCTCCTCAGGCCTCAGTGACGGACGTGCTATCCGAGTTAGCACAGTTGTTTCGCAGCATCCCAGCAATTGACAGTTTCTCGGTCGAATCAGGAATTATCCGACGGCGCTGGGTCGGTGCGGTCCGCGGTTGCATCAGGTACGGACGACCGAATGCTTTATAGGGTCCGACAGGATGGCGAAAGGGATTCGAAAGATTTCGAGTTTTCCCTTTAGTAGTATCGGAAGATGCCTTTCATATCTTCTGGCATTATCTTCCAGTGATTATTATTTCGGACTTCATTGCTGCGATCTTGGATAAGAGACTTATAGCGTCATTGGACTCGGATTTTTCGATCGGTTCAGGGACATTGTCCCTGACTTACCGACGCAGTCCAATATTGTCATTACAACATGTGTTTTATTTTTCGACGCTATATATATATATATACAAGCCTGCTACTAAGCATGATAGTTTAGTTTCTTGTCCGCGTTGCTCATTTCTGCCATTTTATCATTTATACAAATAGTTTATTTTGGCAGAGCAGGGCATACCGAGAGTTCATATGCGTCTAGACGGTGTGATTAAAGACTGCATATATTCTTTTTCGCCGTTTATGTCTTTTCCAATTTCAATGTTGGGAACGACATTATGTATAGTAGACGTAACTTAGACGCTTTATTATACGTAATCCGCCTTACTGAGGCGTTATCATTACGTCTTCAAGAAAAGATTTACGGGATATTATTCTCAATGTAATTTCTTTTGAGGGCAGTAGTTTGTTCACGTATAACTCCGCCCTTCAGTGGCTGATTGGAGTTAGTTAGACGTGACGCAGCCCTAGCTACATCCACACGCGTGGATAGTAAGGTTAAGAACTCTCTCAGAGTCTCTTCGTTCTCGGAGGAGCTTCTCTTCGACGGCAACTTTTCGGCAATCCATGAATTGCTCGATTTACACGTTCTCTTGTCTATCTAGTGTTACAAGAGATTCAGACTGGGGCAAACATTCGGTGGTTGACTCAGAGAGTGCCGCCGCAGTTGCCGGACCCGAGTGTGGCTGTTATGACGGTTGCCAGTCAAACAGATTGGGATATAATACTGATCCCTATGGATTCGAAGTGCCAGGGTCCTTGGGTTCCGCAGTCTTTTAGCAATCAGTTTTCTTCCGCGGAATAATGTTTTTTAGGCTTGCTTTATGTCATTGCATGAACATTATTCAGAAACGCATGCCCAAATTCCTGTCCTTTAATTCGACAGTAGTGGCGTATCTCCGGAACCAGGGAGGCACTCTTTCGTTTCCGTTATTCATTTTAATGGAAAGAATCCGTCTGTTGGTTATAGTACACCAAGTTCAGTTTTGGTCCGTCATATTCCGGGTCGTCTGATTGTTTTATCGGACTCCCGTTCTCTTACGGGTCGCTTGTTGCTGTCAGAATGGACTCTCAACAAACAAGTATTCAATCAGATTTGCTATCTATGGGAGCGCCCAATGATGATTTATTTATGACACAGCTTGCTAATCAATTGCAGACGTATGTGTTGGCTTGTCCAGATCTCTGAGCTAATATTGTTAACGCTCTATTGATCTATAGGACGGAATGATAGGATACGCGTATCCTCCGGCGCTGTTGTTTTAGCAGGTATTGCTAAGATAAACAACCACAATACATTTCTGTTGAAAGCATCTCTATCTTCACAGAGATCATGAGTAATTTACTCTCTTGTCTACTGTGGGTCTTAACGTGAAATCTTCCTCTATGTGAGGATCTTTTTCACTGGGTAAATCGTGTCATCTTTATCACAACCAGCAAGGTCGCAACCTTCATGTATTCCGTTGTGTGGTCCATATTGCATTGTAAGCACTGTACTGGACGAGCTTTGGACGCGATTTCTTACTATAGGAGATCCTCTTCTTCGCTATTCTATGCGGTTAAAGTGGAGGCTCTTCCGTCGTGGTGTAGGGATCATTATGTTCATATTGTTGATCCCTCCATACTACTCATTGCTATTTTTTAGTATACTTGTTTCACAAGATCTACTGCAGCCTGTTATTATTTAGGTTATAGGTTTATGTTACCTCATACCAATGCACTCTACGATAGTTTACAATTGAGTCTTTTGTCTCTTTATCTAAGTCAGTTAGTAACTTTTTGATAAATAGACTTAGAATCTTTAGATTAAATTCCTATACGGATTTTAACTTCGGTTCTTATTTAGCTAAGTAATCATTTGAGCCTCTGGAAACAGTAGTTTTCAAATTCTGACCTTTTAGACAGTAATTCTGTTGGTTTCTCTTTTACTGTAGAGTCAGTGAGTTTCATGCACTATCGATGGATGATTTTCACTTTCGTAGTTTCGGAATCAATACTTCCGTTACTATTTAGGTTGGATTGTTGCATAAGAGTTAGGCTCCTATTATCCGGAACCTATTATTTTAAGGTCCTTCCGTCTTCGTATGGGCATAGGCCTTTACTCTTTCCGGGTACAGTTTATGTATTTATAAACAGATATCTGTTTATTACTATGGGCGTAAGCTTCTTCTGTCCTTGATGTCTAGTAGAAGGACGTTACGCTCCATTTTATTGTTAATGGATTCTATTAACTATCGGTACTGCTTATGGTATATCATTGACTTAGCAGTTGTGCTTAAGATTTCGGCTCATGAAGTAAGAGTTCTTCTACTTCTTGGGCTTACATTATTAGTGTCACTATTATAGATTTTTGAAGGCCGCTCATTGCGCTCAGCCATCCACATTCATGAATTTTATCTCAGAAATATCGAGTCCATTTCTGGAGGCCTCTATTGTTAGGTCTATTATCTACTGCTCAGAATGTCATTCACTTAACAGTTGCTACTATAGCTAGGTAGGCTGTCTGTTTCGGCAGTGTCTCCATTCGGCTGCCCTCTTCGCTCTGGGCTATTTGACCCAGGGCAAGAAAAAGGGGGGGGGGGGGGGGGGGGAGGGTGTTCCCTTGGGTCACCTGTTTTACTATGAAAACAAGGGGATACCTCCTCCGGAGTTAGTAATTCTGAGCTGTTATTGGGATGGTTGTTTAGTGAGAATTTTAGGTTTTTAAAATTCATTCAAGTCTTAGTTTTTAAAGTATAGCTTTTGAATATTGCATATGTCAACGGACATGATTATGCAATCCTCAGACACTTTTAGGAGTATAAGAGTCTCTATTCTCTAGACTTACTTTATTTATTGGCTTACTTTAAAAATTATTAGTATAAGGATTATATTGGATATTAATAGAGTACATGGATGTATGAAGCTCAATTTTGGAAGGTGTTGTATCTTTCTAATTTATCATAAATAAGAAAGATACATGTAAGGCCTATTACTTCTTTTTCCCTACAGGGGATGACTCTATTTTATTTTATTGAGCGTATTCCATTTTGCTCTATGTCCTTGGCCCTCCAGCCTTTTTACTATTCAGCTATGTCTGGGTCATTGGTACAGTATAAAAATGTTAAAAAATTTATAGTAATTTATATATTTTTTATACTTACCAATGACCCAGACGGGGATGGCCCTCCCAGGAGTTGGGAACTCTTGCCTCCCCGCTGAGTACATAGCGCTTACCAGGCACTGGTTATTAGAATGATTAATGGCGCCAATTTCGGAACGTCCTTGACACTGCGCATGCGCAGTGGGGGCGAAGTGTGGAGGGCCTTTCAGGACATGTTTTCTTTTCTTTAGTTTTAGATGCAAATTTTGGGGATTGGGGGGCAAAATTTGTGTTTGGCCCTATATTTTAAGAGTTAGCACCAGCTATGTCTGGGTCATTGGTAAGTATAAAAAATATATAAATTACTATAAATTTTTTAACTTTGCGAGAATATACCATATTCTTCTCATCAACATAGAAAGTGGACACTTCATCAACAATTTTGTTGTCCAGTTGAATGTTCGTCTTTAATTTATGACGAAAATACCCCAAAAAGTCCCCAATTTTTTTTTTCTCAGAAACTCCAAAAAAAATGAGAATAACATTCATAATACAAATAAAATGCTAGTTGAGAGAAAAAAATTGTTTAACACTCAATCTCGTCATCAAGTGTTACATCTTCTGTGTTTTGGCAGCTCTCGCCGCAACAATTTCCGCAAGCAATAACGCACTTTAGACCATTTTTCCGGCATGAGCACAAGTTGAGCCATCTTTGCGTTCCTTATGTTCAGGTTTAACAGTGGGAACGGTCGATAATATCAACCGTGATAAGGCAGAACTTGTTGGTGCTGCTATACAGAAGAAACTTGATAATCTTTGTATCCCCGATGCATCAATCAAGAGAAGCGATCAGATTAAAACGTTAGACGAATTGCAACCAGGTGTCAAAATAGACAACCACAGGGTTCAGATAGATCCGAACATTCTTTTCTCTCGACTACTTGCCATCACTCAGAGGGAAGAAGATATCGCTAGTCATTTCAGTTATGAGCTGACAGTTATACCAACATCCTTATTCAAGGACCATGCACTCCAAATGCTCATAAAAGCAAATCTAGCAAACGATTTAGCAACAGGTATAAAACTGACTCAGGTCCCAAGTGATGCATTGATTGCTGTTGATGGCAGTTCATTTCTTCATCGGATGAAATGGCCAAAATGTGGAACATACAAAGATTTAGCTTCCAGATATGTAGATCATGCCCGACAAAAATACGGTGAATGTTGCATGGTTTTTGATGGCTACATGCAGGGTCCTAGTACTAAAGATCAAGAGAATAGACGTCGAACTGGGAAGACATGTTCAGATATTCACTTGGTTGATACAATGCCAATCTCTTCAAATCAGCAAACTTTCCTCTTGAATGAAAAGAATAAGCATCAATTTATAAAGCTACTCAGTCAAGCTCTCATGGCTGATGGACAGGAAGTACACAACAGTTTTGGTAATGCAGATATCTCCATTGTTTTGCGTGCTATCGAGTATGCGTCTGTTGGGAAGGAGGTGGTATTTTTTTGTGACGATACAGACGTGTTAGTACTTCTGATATATCATTGGAATGAAAAAATGGGGCAGATTTATTTAAGTCTGGTGCTTGAGATGCCCACAGAGGTGGGAATTCGTGGAAAATAAATGACCTTGTGAAAAAAGCCGGCATATTAATCAAGACCAATATTCTGTTCCTTCACGCTTGGGGTGGCTGTGGCACAACATTGGCAGTATATGGTCACGGTAAATCCTCTCTCATGAAGAAGATCACCAAATCCTCAGACATTCAACAGGCTGCTTCTGTTATTAGTAATGTTGTTTCATCTCCTGATGAAGTTGGTGCAGCGGGCATCAAGCTCTTTGTTGTAATGTATTCAGGTAAAGCAGATAGCTTAAACAACCTGAGATATGTTGTGTTCATGGAAATGCTATCATCTTGCAAAAGCTCCATTGAACCCCAGAAACTACCGTCGACAGAGAGAGCGGCATATTTCCACAGCCTTCGTGTCCATTTACAGGTAGTGACATGGATGTATCTAAGGGAGGTCGATCTTGAGCCTAGGAAGTGGGGTTGGAAGCTACGCAGTTCAGAGCTCACTCCTATTATGACTGACTGACAATGAGGCATCACCGGACAGTCTGCTGAAGTTTGTAAGGTGCAACTGCAAAATGACATCGAAGAGTCCATGCAAAAACAACTTGTGCTCATGCCTGAAAAATGGTCTAAAGTGCATTATTGCTTGCGGAAATTGTCACATTGAGAGCTGCCAAAACACAGAAGACATAACACTTGATGACGAGATCGAGGGTAAAACAAATTTTTGCTCTCAACTTGCATCTTATTTGTATTGAGAATGTTCTTCTCATATTTTTATACTGTACCAATGACCCAGACTTAGCTGGTGCTAACTCTTAAAATTCTAGGACCAAACACAAATTTTGCCCCCAAAATTTGCATCAAAATTCACAAATTCACTGTCCTTTGTGGTCTTCCATACTTTTATCCACTGTGCATGTGCAGTTTCAAGGAAGTACCGAAATTGGCACCAAACCTCATTCTTTGTTTGGCCCTGAAATTAGTAACATCTCACTGATATTTGTGCTTATAAATCTCAGTTAAAATGATGCCAGTCACAAAATCAAAGAAAGAAATGGTGGATCTAAGGATGAAATAAGAGGATGAGAGGAAGAATCAGTGGAAGGATGTGTTCAGGACTGTAACTTATAATTTTTATGCAAAATTATTTCATGTTCCCTAATTTTGGGGCATAGTCCTGATGTTTACATTCTTGTTATGAAATTTCCACGGTTTGTTCAGTGTTTCCTCTCTCCCTTTCCTTTATACCCCCCTTGCTTTTCTCCCATGCTTTTGTCATAATTTTTGTAATTTTTTTACTGAAATTTCTTGGGAGTTTTTAGCTTGGTAACAGAATGTTTATTCTGTTTTTCCCCATTGTTACGTCCTCGCCCTAGGGTGGTTAGGCATTTGGTCATGCATCTACCATCCGATGTACTGCAGTTTCTTCTTTGGAAGCTTCTGTTTTACCACGGATAGTGCTTGAAATCGGTTACTGATTTCGGGCCATATTTCAGTGCCTGGAGTCTTGTTTCCAGTTTTTATTCACTTTTGTTTACATTGACAACAGTTACTTCTAACAGTGATTACTTGTCTTCTTTATAGTTCTGTTCATAGCCAGATACATTAATATTGTCCGTAAGTGTAGCATTAATTTTTAGATACGTTTTAAAAATTTTGTCCACACTTAGGCTTTTTTGGGATCCATTTGGGCTCATTGTTCTCATTGGGAACTTGGGCTCATCTTGAAATTTTTTCGAGAAAATTTTTCTTTTGAATTATTTTTCGAAATGTTTGTAATGGATTGTATTATTATTATGTATCTTTGTTTTCAAGGGTTAGTGCGAGTACAATGACTGTTTAATATTTTTTCAGAATGAAAAAATATTTTTTGATTGTAATCGAGGAAGTCTTCCTCTGATTCTCATGTTCATTGTATTCTCTGTAGTCAGTGTACTCGCACTAATTCTTGCTCAGTGTGTGCCTATTCGGATGACAAACGCTGGAGACGTGTGTCACAGTATGTTGTTAGTGGTGAGAAGTCCAGGTCGGTCCTCTCGCCACAGGGTCACTCTAGTTGTCTCAGTCTCTTTTTCAGAGGAACAAGAACAGGGTGATGTTTCCGTGATGTCTTCAAAAGTGTGCTTCCATCGTCGCAATGAAGAGCTAGCGGCGGTAAGTGCCCAAGTGCCTAAGTAAGCGGCGGTAAGTGCCAAATAAGATCGACGGTCACTTGTCGCCAGCTAGCTCCCCCGGTGAAGCAATCATTCACGAAATGATTGTGACGCCGGGTTCTTCCGTTGCGGTCCGGAAGAGAAGAAGGGGTGTTGCGAGCACTATAATCTCGGATCACGCACACCCGGCGACGAAGGATCAGAAGATGGAATGGAGGAAGCCAGTCAGTCTGGTAGCTAGCTCTTCCAGGTCTACCCGGGCCGCGAGCGAGAGAGGCGTGGCTTGTCTAATGGCTTCCTCTTCCACATGTCAGCACCAACGACCGTACCTTGGCTACGTGACCGCAGATATCCAGCCTGCTTCGCCGACCAGGGATTCCACGTCAACCAGATCACGCCATCCGCTAGCCTAGGACACGAGGCCTTTCCAGTCGGGATGTTCGCATAAAAAGTATGCAGGATTTAGCATCCCAGGTGCTTCCAGCGGCTAATTTACGTAAGACCGCAGCTCCACAGGCCTCCGTGACGGACTTGCTATCACTGATAGCTTAACTCATTGCAGCATCCCAGTGCCATCAGAAACTTTTCTGAACAGGAACTGTCTGAGGAAGCTGGGTCAGTTTGCTGCCCTGCAGTGCAGTAATGGACGACCGAGATTCTCACATGGTCCAGTCGGATGGTGAAAGGGAATCAGCG
Organism: Pictodentalium vernedei; assembly: GCA_031216915.1. Classification (NCBI taxonomy): domain Eukaryota; kingdom Metazoa; phylum Mollusca; class Scaphopoda; order Dentaliida; family Dentaliidae; genus Pictodentalium; species Pictodentalium vernedei. The sequence goes on from CM062293.1 coordinate 381,511,862, forward strand.
GAGCTGGAATTTTCCCTTTCCGAACAACATAAGGTGGCCGTAGATTTCATCCGGCAATATTTTTGACTCAGAATTGGAGTGTGAAGATTCATTTGCTCGAAACGAACATCGACTTTTCCAATCAACTGAAACAAGAGATTCAGACTTGGGCAGATATTCAGGGTTAACTCAGGGAGTTCCACTGCAATCGCTGGATCCGAGTTTTACGATTATGACGGATGCCAGTCAAACAGGTTGGGGCGCAACATTGAGCCCAACAGATTCGAGGTGCGAGGGTCTTGGGGATCTGCAGTTACTAAACAAGCACATAAACATCAAAGAGATGTTGTTATTTATGATCCCTGAATTGGATGAACATTATTCAGAATTCACATGTTCAAATTCTGTCCGACAATTCGACAGTAGTAGCTTATATTCGGAACCAGGGAGGCACTCATTCCATTTTATTGTTCAACTTCACGGAAAGAATCCTTCTGTTTGTTCTAGAGCATCAGGTTCTCCTGTTGGTCCGTCATATTCCGGGTCATCTGAACGTTCTAGCAGACTCCCTTTCCCGGAAAGGTCGTATGTTGCCGTCGGAATGGACTCTCAACAGACGTGTATTCAATCAGATGTCCTACCAATGGGAGCGTCCCATGATAGACTTATTTGCGATGCATCTCAACAATCAGTTGCAGACGTATGTGTCGCCATGCCCAGATCCGCGAGCTTTTGCAGTAGACGCCCTCTCGATCTCTTTGGATGGAATGATAGGATACGCATATCCTCCAGCTCCATTGATTCAGCAGATACTGCTAAAATAAAGCAATCTCATTGCAAGATTCTGTTGGTAGCATTTCTGTCACCTCAGAGACCACGAATAATCTACTCAGGTGTCTGTTGTGGGACATGTCGCGGAAGCTACCTCCACAGGAGGATCTTCTTTCGCAGGGGATATCGCGCACACTGCATCACAACCCGCAAGGTCTCAACCTTCATGTATTTCCGTTGTACAGTCCTTCTTTCATGGTATGCTATTAGATACCTATGCTCATCATGATAGCTTACAAATTGGATCTATTGTGTCTTTATCTAAGTTAGTGAATAAACTTTTCGATAAATAGATCTAGAACCCTAAGCTAAAAGAAGCGCCATTTGAGCCTCTTGATACGGTGGACTTCAAATTCTTATTTTATAAGACAGCTTTTCTCTTAACATTCTCTTCTGCTTGAAGAGTTAGTGAGCTTCATGCACTATCTGTTGATGATTCTCACTATCGTAGTGTTGGTAATACTATTACTTTGACTACTAATGTTGGATTTCTGACTAAAGAATCAGGCTCCTAATAAGTATCCTGAACCTATTGTAATTAAGGCTCTTCCATCTTCAGACGGTCATAGGCCTTTGCTCTGTCCAGCTAGAGCTATACGTATTTACAAACGTTTTACAAGAGTTTATCAGAAAGGGACGTAAACGTTTCTTTCTGTCTCTGCTGCCTAATAGAAGGGACATTACGGTCCATTCTATTGCAAGGTGGATTAACTATCTGTACTGCTTATGAAAATTATCTTCATCTCGGCAGTCTGTGCTTAAGATTTCGGCACATGAAGTAAGAGCTCTGTCTACATCTTGGGCTTATGCTAATAGTGTTGCTATTACTGATTTGATGAAGGCTGCATATTGGTCTCAGCCTTCCACATTCACAAATTTTTATCTTAGAAATATTGAGTCTATTTCTGGTGACCTGCATTGTTTAGGTCCGTTATCTGTTGCTCAGAATGTCGTCCACTAAACAGTTGCAACTATAGTTATGCAGGCTTTCTGTTCCGGCAGTGACTCTGTCCTGCTGCCCTCTTTGCTCTGGGGTATTTGACCCAGGGCAGGGGAAATGGGGGCGGGGGGGGGGGGGGGGGGGGGGGATGGTGTTCCCTTATATCACCTGCTTTATAGTGAAAAGCAAGGGAATACCTCCTCTGAAGTCAGTAATTCCGAGTCGGGATAGTTTTAAAGTGTAAAGCTAATTTTTATCTCATTTATGTAATATTTTTAAAGTGTAGCTCGGTGTGAAACATTTGTATATGTCACGTGTCATTCGAGCGCTAATATGCAATCCTTGGACACTGTTAAATGAGTATAAAGAGTCCCATTCTCTGGACTATCTTTACTTTATTGGCTTTCCTTTGAAAATTAGTATAATGGCTTATACTGGATGTTAATTGAGATCTTTGATGTTATTGAGCTCAATTACGGAATGGTATTGTGTCTTTCTTCTTTGGTATAAACAAGAAAGATACATGTAAAGCCTGTTTCTCATTTTCTCCTGGAAGGTATAATTCTGTTTACATGTAATTGAGTCTATTGGATTTTCCTTTATGTCCTAGGCCCTCCAGCCATTTTTCTATTCAGCTAAATCTGGGTCATTGGTACAGTATAAAAATGTTAAAAAATTTATAGTAATTAAAATGTTTTTTATACTTATCAATGACCCAGACGGGGATGGCCCTCCCATGAGTTGGGAACTCATACCTCCCCGCTGATTACTTAACACTTACCAGGCACTGGTTGTAAGAATGAGGTTTGGCGCCAATTTCGGTACTTCCTTGACACTGCGCATGCGCAGTGGATAAAAGTATGGAGGACCACATGGGACATTGAATTTTTGGATTTTGATGCAAATTTGGGGGATTGGGGGGCAAAATTTGTGTTTGGCCCTAGAATTTTAAGAGTTAGCACCATCTAAGTCTGGGTCATTGGTAAGTATAAAAAATATATAAATTACTATCATTTTTATACGCCCGTTTTGAAAAAACGGGTCGTATTATGGTATACCGCTGTCCGTCTGTCCTTCCGGTCACACGTCGTACGATAACTCAAGAACACTTTGAGAGATTTTCGTGATTTTTGGGTAGGTGGTGTATTTCGATTCAGGGAAGCTCTCTTTCGTTTAGTGTCACCATTCGATTAGTCATTCCAGAATTATGGGACTTTATTACTTAGAAAATTGTTGATTTTTTACACGTCGTACGATAACTCGAGAACGCTTTGAGAGATGTTCGTGATTTTTGGGTAGGTGGTGTATATCGATGGAGGGAAGCTCCCTTTTGTTTAGTGTCGCCGTTTGATTAGTCATTCCAGAGTTATGGGACTTTATTACTTAGAAAATTGTTGATTTTTTACACGTACGATAACTCGAGAACCCTTCAAGAGATTTTCATGATTTTTTGGTAGGTGGTTTATGTTGCTGGAAGGAAGCTCCCTTTCAGTTGGTGTCGCCGTTCGATTAGTCATTCCAGAGTTATGGGACTTTATTTTTCACATGTCGAACAATAACTTGAAAATGCTTAGAGCAATTTTCATGATTTTTTGGTTGCAAGTATATGTTGATAGAAGGAATCTCCCTTTCGATTTGTGTCGCTGTCTGATTTGTCATTCCAGAGTTATGGGACTTTATTCATCAAAATATAGGCAATTTTCCACATGTTGGACTTCGAGCAATTTTCATGATTTTTTGGTGGCAAGTATATGTAACCTGACAAGTACATATGTATACTCATATTGTGTAGTTCCATCTTGTAATTAATAATGGGCGTATCATGCGCTCATGGCGCAAATGTTTATTTTAACTTTTTTTGAGTTTATGAAAAAAAAAATTTTGGGACTTTTTTGTGGTTTTTTCGTCATAAATTAAAGACGAACATTCAACTGGACAACAAAATTATTGATGAAGTGTCCACTTTCTATGTTGGTGAAAAGAATATGGTATATTCTCACAAAATTTCCTCGTTATAATTGTGTCTTAGTGTTTTTATTAACAAAATCGTAAATTTTGCCGCTGAAAAATCATGAAAACAAAAAAGTGCCATAAAAAATTTTCCCCACAAAGAATTTCAGAGGATTTGGGATATGTTGTTCCTGACAAAATTCCATGTCGAATGATACCAAATATGTCTTGTCGCAATTTTTTTCCGGGTTGAACCCTAGATTGACCAGACGAAAATTCGTACAAAGTACTAGCCCTTTTTGAAACCTCCATAAAAAACTTTTCCCAAAGCGGATTCCGGAGGATTTTGGATATGTTGTTGGGCGAATTCTCTCCTCAACGATACCAAATTTAGCTTGTTGCAATTTTTTTCCAGGTAGGCGCCCTTTTTCGCCTAGATCGATCAGACTTTTAAGCCAGATGCAGTTGAATATTCGATATTTGATTTTAGGTCACACAAAATAAATTTATTGATTCTCAGAAAAAAAATGTTCAAATCAATAAATTTTTCATTTTTATCTTTTTCTTGCATATAATGAGCATAGATGGAGAGGCTTTCCACTATCTTTTCACATACAAAATACATGGATAATTATCCAAATTAACTCATTTAAACATTACCGTCAAGGGTCTAATTCCATCTTTGAAAACTTTTCACTGCAACGAACAGGTGCCCCAACATGCTGTCTCTGGGGAAACTTGCATGTTCCATTCTAAGTGCCTTGGCATTTGTTTCTAGGCAAGTCTTGACTGCCTATATAGAGTGTCAAGATTTACCTAAAAGCAACGGCAATGCCACTGGATGTAGACTGTTTTTAGTTATGCTCTTCAGACTTCAGTTTCATATATCAATCAAAAAACATAAGTTTTTGAGTCTCCTGATTTTGAATTAATACTGGAAGACACTGAAAGGCAATAGAAACGTCCAGTGATGGGGTTCAATTTCTGTGAGGGATTACCGGAGAATCAAAACTTTTTTTTTGTTTTGTCCTTATTAGTATTCTTTGCCCAATTCAATTCAAGCGAAAGCTGAGATTCACTGGGCTGTAAAATGAATGTTTTTGTTTCTTTTTTACAGAAGAAGGGATTATCACCAGATGAATTACATGAGAAGAAACTAAATCTTTTGAACAGACATCATACAGAGTTAGATGAACTTGACCAGAAGTTTTCTGAAGAAGAAACATCTATTAAGAGAGGTGCTTTAATGGATTGGGAGGTTGAATTCTCAAAAACTAAACTTGATTTGAAGGAGAAACATTACAAGGTAAATCGGTGGGACATACTTAACTGGTTGAGTGCTAGAAGCTACTGTCCTGGCTCTATTGAAAAGTGCTGAAAGCCACTTTAGTGGCTTTTCACAATTTGTATAGGCTTGCTGTTTTTTTAGCTGTAGAAAATAAATGTTTATATAAAATTGTTTTGCACAATTTATTGGAGAGTGCCAACATGCCCTCTCCAGTAAATTGTGACAAAACAAATGTTCAGGATCAAAATCTTGCTAAACTAAAGCTTCCCTTGATAGCTGCATGGCATCTTTGAAAAAATACTCACGTTTCAAATCGCCTTTGAAAAATAATTTAGCACTCAACCAGTTAAACTCTTTACCTAACATGCCTGGTGGATGACACTTGTCAGTATATTCTTGCTGCCAAGCAATAATAAGTTCGTTGCAATGAGGGTCATAAGTTATGTTTTGGAGGCAAAAATTGTAAAAATAGGTTGCAGTATGGGCTATTTGGCACACCCCATGCCAATGATGCCTAATGTATTCTATGCCAACTTGGTCTGTCATATGTAATTTCTATCCTGTTTAGAGAATATTTGCAGTTTGGTGCATTTTTTGTTTGGGGGGGTGGGGGGGAGTGGTAATTTTGGGAGGGTGGGGTGTATGGTTGGTATAGTCACAAAAGGGTTAATCGGTATTCATCAATTCATTTAAGAATTGAATGCAATTTTTATAATCTTTATTGGAGTATGAACGAAGGGATTCATACAATTTCTACCCATTCCCACACGTTCATACTCCAATAAAGATTATAAAAATTGCATTCAGTTCTTATAATTACATTCCGTATCTGTTGAAACTACTTTTCACCAAACAACAAAGCAGAAAGACGAAATAAAACATGTACGAACGAACGAGACAAAAAACCACCCTCACACAAAATACAAAGCGCACAACTCTTGATTTTTAATTTTCACAACCTCAGAAATGGATACGAGTATTTTAGTAATGGGCTTTATGCCACAGTTGGGAAATGTCACCAAAGAAACAGCAGCAGTTGATCACTGCAAGTGGTGCTAAAAGTTAAAAACCCACCCAAACACCGCCCAAATTACATTCTGTCAACTGCGCTCTACCGTAAATGCGGGTCAAAGTTCGACCAAATGTATTCATTGGAAAATGAATTACATTTGGTCATGACGTTTTCACCCAGCTGACCAATGGGAATTGAGTATTTGGACCCAAAACGTATAACTACATTAACAATGTAATTATTGTCCTTTGAAATGAATGAATGAAACATTTTTTTACAGCATACAAAAATACTAAATTTGTTATTTTAATTATTTAAAAAAATGGTTTCAACAGAACCATATGACATGATCCCTCATCAGACCACATAATATCAGGTTCTGTTGAAATATTTCGAAAAACAATTTTTGTTCAACTTCCTTCTGATCAAGAAACCAAAAACAGACTTCATTATTCTTGTTTTATAGAGCTTAGGGAGTTTTGCCAAACAATCCAATTGTAGTGTTTTCAGGTTAAAAAAAACATTCAAGGACACAAAATAGGCCCCACAAAGTAGATATTCTGTTTCTCGGGCCATTTTTTGTAAAATTGCATGTGGGTGTTTTTTTTTTAATTTTCAATTTTTGTAATTATTTCATTGCCACCAGAAGTTATGTTCTTGGTTTGTTTTATGTTTTTGGCCTCATAATCTACAGAATAGCATGGGAGATTGTGTATTTTGTCCCTTGAGTAATAGAGAGCTATGCTGTGAAATTTCACACACAAAAATGTTGATGATGTCTCTGTTGAAAACAGTTGTTACAATTTCAAATTTCAGCCTTTTCCCAAAATGACAGCTCTGCACTTTCTTTCCAGGAAGGTAAATTAATAGGCATGGCATTATTCAAATTACATTATCCTTTGTTTATTTCACAATTCCCATGTGTGTTACATGTCAATTTACTGTTTGTCAGAATTGAATGATCAAATGACAATTAACCTACCAAAAAGTTTGGTGCTCTTGTTTTTGGTACAGCCAAAACTATGTGGTCAGGTTACACAAAATTGGTACCTGATGGAAAATTGAATTTTTCCCTTTTTTAAAAAAGTGTGTATTTTTATCTGTGAAATTGTTGAGTATGTTTCAAGAACCTGTTAAGGCTTGACAGTCATTTAATTATAGGAATATGCAGAAGCTTTAAAAGAATTCCAACCAAACAATTCTGGATCAAAGGAGGCTGAGATGTCTGCAGAACAGCTTGAAGAAGTAAAAAGCAAATTGGATTTGCAGAGACGTGAACAAGAAGAAAAACTGAAGCAAGAGAAGACAGGTACATTTATAATGATAAATAAGATTTTCTTATGCAATATGTTTTCTTTAAAATAAAATTCAAACAGTTTCCCCCATTACAGTGTCTCTTCACTTTGCTAATTAGTCAGATAATGGTTGTCACGCAACATTAGTATTCCTTCTCACTGCTTTATATGCTATTTATATATCCATTTTTAGGGCAAATCATTGATTCCTCTAGAGAGGCACTCAATGTTCTGTCATTTACAGATTACATTATGACAGCTTGGGGAAGGAGGTTTGAAAACAGAGTTTGAGGATGTTTTGTCCCTTGGCCGTTCACTCATATTATGAATGCTGTGATGGCTCATTTCCTAGCTCACCATATAGTTCTGATTTCAACATACCTGAATGGCATTCTGTAGAGGCATTTCCACAGACTCTGTCGCAAGATGTCCAGAAGCTTTTGTCTCATCGGCAGTCAGTCAGGTTCATAGTAAATCTGCATAAGTCAGATCTAACTCTGTCAACTGCTTTCCTCCACCTTCTGGACACATCAAAACCTAGTCTGCCTTTCCTGTAGTGAGAGCTTGTCCAATCAAAATATTCTCCGGCTATGTTATGAAAGCAGACTTGGTGACTGCGAGGTAATTCATGAGACTTTTAGGCCTGTATGGAGCAGTGATAGGCCTAATTCAACTTGGTTGCCTGTTTACTCATCCTCTAAAGTTCTACATTCTAGACAACTGACTGGTCATCCAAGATTCATCTTTCTTTAGCTATGAAAGACATCCAAAAGTGGATAGACGTTGAGGGGATGATGCAGGGAATTCCATTGGAAACTTCATTATTTATGCTGAAGTTGGATGCGAGCAATCAAGGTTGGGGGAGCTTCCTTGTTGTGGGAGCCTCCTTGATTCTGGAGAATCCGTATTGCTTGATCAATGGGACAGTGTATAGTCAGATCCCCATATCAACCAGAAGGAGATGCTGGCAATTATTTTCAGTTTACAACACTGGAAAAATCTTCTAATGATTACTCCGGTACGGATTCTATCAGACAGCTCAATCTGCAGTTGCCTATCTCCACAATAAAGGCTGAGCACATTCGTGTCTTTCAAGACATCAAAGAATCCTTCCAGCAGAATGGATGCTCAACAATTGAGTCCCTTTTGCTCTCTGCACATGTTGGGAATGTCCTATGATCAATCTGTTCACCACAAGATGGAAGAAACAACTTACAATATTCGTATCTCCATGCCTGGATCTGTTAGTGTTTGCAATGGACTTCATCTGTCGTCTATGTCTTGGAATGGAATAGCCAGATATGCCTTTCCCCAAACTCTGTTAATTCATTCTGCTCTCTCTAGAGTTCAACATTTTGTTATCACTTTGTTGCATTCCAGGTTAATTGAGTCCCTTTTGCTCTCTGCACATGTTGGGAATGTCCTATGATCAATCTGTTGACCACAAGATGGAACAAACAACTTACAATATTCGTATCTTCATGCCTGGATCTGTTAGTGTTTGCAATGGACTTCATCTGTCATCTATGTCTTGGAATGGAATAGCCAGATATGCCTTTCCCCAAACACTGTTAATTCATTCTGCTCTCTCTGGAGTTCAACATTTTGTTATCACTTTGTTACATTCCAGGTCAACTCAGCATGATAGTAGATTCTTTCAAGACATCAAAGAATCCTTCCAGCCGAATTGGGAATGTCCTATGATCAATCTGTTGACCACAAGATGGAACAAACAACTTACAGTATTCATATCTCCATGCCTGATCTGTTAGTATTTGCATCTATCGTCTATGTCTTGAAATGGAATAGCTGGATATGCCTTTCCCCAAACTCTGTTAATTCAACAAGTGCTATTCAAGCTCAAACAGTCATGTTGCAGAATCCTTCTAGTGGCTTTCTGTCTTCTCAGAGGAAACGTGTCAACCTACTCCGACATCTTCTAGTTGACCTTCCACTCTATTTACCACTGTTGGGGTGGGGGGATGGGGAGGGGGTGGGGCTATTGTTTCAAGTCAACAATTACAGACTGCACTCTCATCCAGCAGTTCTCAAATTTCACATCTTATCATTGTCAGGTCCTTCCTCAGGCCTAAACATTTTTCCAGAAAGCAGTGGACTGCATTTCTTCGCCATGGAAAGCCTCCACTTCTCTAAGTGCAGCAAAGTGGAGGGTCTTTTAATCCTGGTGTCATGCTAATTCAGTTAGTTATATGCATCTTTATTTGATCAGCATATTTGAAAAAAATATCATAGCTAGTCCATTTAATTGCTTTGGGGCTCCCGCGTTGTGTCCTTGGGCAAGGCACCTAACCCTGATTGTCCACATGAAAGCATGATGACGCCATGTACTAAGGCGTACTACATGTCGATGGTATGCATGTCTTCAACCAATCTAACCCTGCCTGTGCTGCAGTGCGGAGTTACGATGTTGGGGGTGCTGCCAGCTGCTCGTGGTTCTCTCCCGGAACTCCTGCTTCCTCCACCCGTAAAACTGTCACGGTCATGATTAGCCATTGTGCATAAGTATATGACCTTAAACACCAATAAATAAATAATAAATATAATTGCTTTGGGGTGGGGGGCATATTGGAA